>JAAGEH010002534.1:12499965-12960785 GCA_011751065.1 Lasiurus cinereus | reverse complement strand
TTGCTGATTTTTTGTTTAGAGGATTTGTCCAATGGTGACAGTGGGGTATTAAAGTCTCCTACTATGATTGTATTGCTGTCAATCTCTCCCTCAATATCCCCCAAGAGTTTTTTTATGTATTTAGGTGCTCCTATATTGGGTGCATATATGTTTAACAGAGTTATTTCTTCTTGTTGGATTGTTCCTTTTAGTATTATGAAGTGGCCTTTTTATCTCTTATTATGTCCTTCACTTTGACATCTAATTTGTCAGATATAAGTATTGCAACCCCAGCTTTTTTTTTCATTTCCATTTGCCTGAAATACCATGTTCCATCCCTTCACCCTCAATCTATGTGCATCTCTTTTCCTGAGGTGGGTTTCTTGCAGACAGCAGATATATGGATCATGTTTTCTTATCCAATTGGTTACCCTATGTCTTTTGATTGGAGCATTTAATCCGTTTACATTTAAAGTTATTATTGATAAGTACTTATCTGTTGCCTTTTTTAGTCCTTACCCCCGAGTTCCTTCTTCGCTTCCTCTTTCTTTTTATTACAGCAGACCTTTTAACATTTCTTGCATTGCTGGTTTGGTGGTAATATATTCCCTTAGTCTTTTTTTGTCTGTGAAGCTTTTGATTTCACCTTCAATTTTGATTGAGAGTCTTGCAGGGTACAATATTCTTGGATTCAGACCCTTCCTTTGCATGACTTTGTATATTTCATTCCATTCCCTTCTGGCCTGATGAATTTCTTTTGAGAAGTCAGTAGCTAGTCTTATGGGGGTTCCTTTGTAGGTAACTTTCTGTTTCTCTCTGGCTGCTTTTATGATTCTTACTTTGTCGTCGGTGTTTGCCAATTTAAATATAATATGCCTTGGTGTCGGTTTGTTGGAGTTCATTTTGCTTGGGACTCTGTGAGCTTCTTTGATTTGTGTGGGTTTTTTCTTTCCTATATTGAGGAACTTTTCTGTCATTATTTCTTCTCTAATCCTTGTTCAGTTTCCACTCTTTCTGGAACCCCAATTATGTGGATGTTGTTTTGTTTCATGTTATCCCAAAGTTCCCTTAGGCTCTCCTCTTGCTTTTTAACTTTTTTTTCTAGAAGCTGCTGTACTTGGGTATTTTTTCCTACCGTGTCTTCTAGCTCACTGATGCGGTCTTCTGCTTCTTCTAGTCTACTTTTGATGCTTTCTATTGAGTTCTTTAAGCAGTGATGTCATTTTTTTTATTTCTTCTTGCATTTTTTCTTGCTGCTTCTTCATCTCCTCTTGGGTCTTCTTCATTTCCTCTTGGCTCTTACTCAGATTGTCAATTTTGTCTTCCATTCTTTTCATCCACCTTATGATCATTTCTCTGAACTCTTTCTCTAGTAGGCTTATTTCTGCTTCTATTTCATTTACTTCCTTTTCTGGTGAAACCTGCCTTTCTGTCTTATGTGGGCTGTTTTTTTTTCTGCCCATGGTCTTTCTTCTCTGGGTGTCTGGTTATGTAGTTCTCTCTCCTACATTGATTGAAAGGCACAAACTACAACATGACCAGGTACAGCACACAAGGCACAGAGTAGAAATGTATTCAAGATGTTCATAATCGCAAATAAGGTGACCACCAATGAAGGACAAATTACGGGTAAATAGAGAAAGAAGAAGAGGGAAATGATGAAAAAAGAAAACAAAGAAATGCCAAAATCAGAGAAATCCAAGATGGTGGCATAGGTAAACACCTATACTGTCTCACACAACAATTTCAAAACTACAACTAAAAGACAAAACGGACATCATCCAGAACCACAGGAAAGCTGGCTGAGTGGAAATTCTACAACTAGAGGGAAAGAGAGGGGCTCACAGAGACCCAGAGGAGCTGCAAAAAGCTGAGGTACGGAGACACGTGCGCGCTGAGAGAGCGGGTGCCGGAGTACCTGGCTGGTTTTCTCTGGCAGGAGGGAAACGGAGACTCTCAACGGCAATGAAACCCTTGTCCTGTGACACTAAACCCCAGATCCAGCTGAAACTCATATGGGGGGAGTTTGGACTGTGAAAAGGGAGAGGTGCACGGAAATATAGGGGAGTTGCAAAGGATCGGAGGTCTGGTCGCGCACGGCACCACGCGGAGGACAGATTGCTGATTGTGCCGCTGGCTTTCGCGAGTGGGCGGGAGACAGACCCTCCGAACTGTGCCACTTCTGACTCCACTAAGCCCCTGTTTTGGGCGAAACCCTGGAGACCTAGACTCGTGTGGTCCTAGTGTGCAGGGGAGCAGGAAAGGCAGCGGTTAGAGGCACTGCGGGTGCGCGTGCGCACAAGGACCGCTCCAGCCATTACCCAGTCATGTGAGACTCAGGAGCCGTGGAGGGCGGGGCCAACTGGAAGGCAAGGCGGTCCCTTAAGCCCTGAAACTCCACCCCTCCCAAGCTCAACAGAGGCTTCTTCGGCTGAATCCAGCACAGAAGTTTCCCCGGCATGGTGAAAATGCTGAGACAAGGGAAGGGATTACAAGCAAAAGAAATGGAGGGAAAAAAACGACTGGATATAGAGTTCAAAACCACCCTTATAAGGTTTTTCAAGAATATGCTAGAAAAGATGGATAAATTTAGTGAGACCCAAGAGGACATGATAAATACACTGACTGAAATAAAAACTATTATACAGAGTACTAACAGCAGACTAGAGAAAGGCAAGGATCAAGTCAAAAATTTGAAATATAAAGAAGCAGAAAACATTCAACTGGAAAAGCAAGAAGAGAAAAGAATGCAAAAATGTGAAGATAATGTAAGGAGCCTCTGGGACAGCTTCAAGCGTACCAACATCAGAATTGTGGGGGTGCCAGAAGAAGAGAGAGAGCAAGATACTGAAAACCTATTTAAAGAAATAATGACTGAAAACTTCCCACATCTGGTAAAAGAAATAGACTTACTAGTCCAGGAAGCACACAGAACCCCAAAGAAAAGGAATCCAAAGAGGACTACACCAAGACACATCATAATTAAAATGCCAAGAGCAAAAGAGAAAGAGAGAATATTAAAAGCAGCAAGAGAAAAACATTTTATTACCTACAAGGGAGCACCAATACGACTGTCAGCTGATTTCTCAACAGAAACGATGCAGGCCAGACGGGAGTGGCAAGAAATATTCAACGTGATGAACAACAAGAACCTACAACCAAGAATAATCTATCCAGCAAAGCTATCATTCAGAATTGAAGGACAGATAAAGACCTTCACAGAGAAGAAAAAGCTAAAGGAGTTCATCAACTCCAAACCAGTATTATATGAAATGCTGAAAGGTACTCTTTTAGAAGAGGAAGAGGAGAAAGGTAAAAGACAAAAAATTATGAACAACAAATACACATCTATCAACAAGTGAATCTAAAAATTAAGTGAATTAAAAATCTGATCAACAGAATAAACTGGTGAATATAATACAATCAGGAGCACAGAAAGGGAGTAGACTGATAATTCTCAGGAGGACAGAAATCATAAAGCATCAAACAGACTGTGAAATTATAGCAGAAAGATTAAAGTTAGGTGAGGTAAATAAGTGATCACTCAAAGGACTTGTATGCATGCTTATAAACATAACCAATGATCACAGACACTGGGAGGTCAGGGTACGCCTGGGAGGGAGGGGGGGCAATGTGGAGATATGTATAAAAAATTAATAAAAATTAATTAAAAAAAAAGAAATGCCAAAATCAAATTGGGAGAGCAAGAAAAGAAGAAAAAATAAATAAATGAACAAAAAAAATAAAATAAGAAAATAAAAAGGAGAAGAAGGAGAAGAAAAGAGGAAGAGAAAAAAGTCAGAGAGAAAAGAAAGTGTATAAGAGAGAAAAGGGGAACAAACTATAGATGTCAGGAGAAAACTCCAATAGAACAGTCACTAATCCTCGTAAAGGCCAGCAACCAGTACCTAGAGATTAATACAAACTGCAAATAGCAAGTGGTATCGAGGTAGGTGAGGGAAAAGAGAGGTAAAAAACAAAGCAGGCAAAAAGCAAAATAAAACAAGTAGATTAAATTGAACAATCTCACAAAAAATTTCACAAAATTGATATAATCACTTTTCAGGCAAATAGCCACAAAAGGACATTGAGAAAAAACAACTTTTTGGCTAGTGAAGACTAGAAGAGAGAGGTTTGTATGGACTTGTAGTAGGGGATTTGAAATTAGATATATAAATGGGGTGAAATTTTAACCAGGTAAAGAGAAAGAATAGGGGGAATCAAAAGTTGGAAAAGGGAAAGGGAAACAAGACAACAAAATAGGGAAAGTTAGGAGGAAAGTGTTGGCATAAAGGTAGAGTTGAGTTGGAGTAAAATTATGCTAAAGGAAAGATGAAAATAGAATGTAGAACTCTAATCCTGAAATAAAATAAAGAGAAAACAAAATGACACTTGTTTTTTTCCAAAAAGGTAAAGTACTAGTACTAATTAATGATACTAGTTTAAAACAAAAATGTAATAATTAAAAAGGTAAAATCAATTGACGTGGAAAGAAAAAAATAGTCTTTTAATTAAAATATGTAAAAATGAAAAAAAAATTAAAAAAAATAAAAAAAAAGAAAAGAAAAAGAAAAAAGGAAAAACTAAAAAAAATAGGATGGTTATTCACTTCCACTATTATTCTGTTTGGCACTCCTGTTTCCCAGTAGGGAAGGTATTGCAGTTCCCTGTGTTCCTCTGTTGGTGTTTTAATCTCTTTATTCTTTTTTGGTTATGGGAGAGTCAATTTTTGTGTCATCCACTGGGTAGCAGTGTTTCGGAATTGATCTCTGAAACAAAGCACCGGACCTCTCTAGGCTGTGCTCAGATCCTGCTCCTCTGTGGTTCTCAAAGCCAGTTTGTGGGGATTTTGTAGCCAGGACACTGTAATAACTCCCAGGCTGTCCCTCTGCCCCAGAAAAAAATGAGTCGTTTTCTAGAGCTCCTCTCTGTCAATAGCTCGGAGAGTCTGCCTCCACACTTATGGATCACACCCTGCCCACCTCCGTGGACCTCTCCAGAGGCACCTTTCCCGCAGCCCGTCTCCCAGGCGAAATCCAACCTTTCCGTGCGCTGTGGGATCTCCGAATCCGCCACCCGTCCGACCGCGCCGCCTGGAGAGCCATTTGGTGGGTGCCTCCGCCAGCTGCAGCTTTCAGACCTTGGCAGACATCCACCTCCCTCTTATCTCAGGCGAAATCTGACCTTTCCGTGTGCCCTGTGGATCTCTGATTCCGCCACATGTCTGCGCCGATTGGAGAGTGGAGTTCTGGGTCACGTTGAATATTTCTTGCCACTCCCATCTGGCCTGCATAGTTTCTGTTGAGAAATCAGCTGACAATCGTATGGGTGCTCCTTTGTAGATAATTAACTGTTTTTCTCTTGCTGCTTTTAATATTCTCTCTTTGTCCTTTGCTCTTGGTATTTTAATTATGATGTGTCTTTGTGTGGTCCTCTTTGGATTCCTTTTGTTTGGGGTTCTGTGTGCTTCCTAGACTTGTAAGTCTATTTCTTTCACCAGGTAGGGGAAGTTTTCTGTCATTATTTCTTCTAATAGGTTTTCAGTATCTTGCTCTCTCTCTCTCTCTCTCTCTCTTCTTCTGGCACTCCCATAATTCTTATGTTGTGCTTGAAGTTGTCTCAGAGGATCCTTACATTATCTTCAAATTTTTGTATTCTTTTTTCTTTTTGCTTTTCCAATTGAGAGTTTTTTGCCTCTTGTATTTCAAATCTTTGAGATGATTCTTGCAATCCTTTAGTCTGCTATTAGGTGTCGGTATAATATTTTTTATTTCAGTCAGTGTATATTTAATTTCTAGTTGGTCCTTTTTCATATTATTGAGTGTCTCATTAAATTTATTGACCCTTTCTAAGAAATTCTTAAAAAAACTTATAACTGTGGTTTTGAACTCTATCCAGTCATTTGCTTTCTTGCATTTCTTTCATTTGTGATCTGTTTCTTTGTCTCCACATTTCGCTGCTTCCCTGAGTTGGTAGAGTAGCTTTGTGTGCTAGGTGTCCTATTGGGCCCAGTGGCTCAGCCTTCCTCAGTTACCTGAGGTGAACACTTTTGGTACACCCCTTTGTGGACTGTGTGCACAGCCTTGATGTAGTTAAGTCTTGATTGTTGTTGGTATCACTGGGAGGAATTGACCTCCAGGCCGATTGGCTTTGAGGATCAGCTGTGTCTATGCTGGGAGAACTTCTGTGCTGGAGACAGCCTTATGAGACAAAAGTTGGAAAATTGCAAAAGCCTCTGTGCTCAGCTTGGATGGGGTTGAGTCTCAGGGAGGAGCAGACAGCCTTGGCTTCCTGTCAGCCCTGCCCTATGAGGCCCCTGGCTCTCACTGTCCCTCAGCGATACCTGCAAGCACCTCTGAGATAAAGCTGCCCTCAAGTTTTGCCCGTTGCCAGACAGTCCAATTCCTCCCCAAATGCGTCTGAGTTCCCAGAAACTCGCCCGCAACTGGAGTTCAGCACAGTTGGGAGCTTCTGTCTCCCTCTTGCTTTAGAAAGCCAGCTGCACACCCAGCCACCTGTGCATTCAGCAGTCAGTCTTCTCTGCGCACGTGCCCCTCCAGACCTCTGTGTTTCACAGCTCCCCTGAGTCTCAGTGTGCTTTTTCTTTTCTTGACAGTCCAGATTTCCCCCAAATGGTCTGGGTTCCCAGAGTCTCACCCAGGATTGGAATTCAGTGCAGTCGGTGCTTTTGTCTCCCTTCCACTTGAGGAAACCGCCCATGCACTCAGCCACCCATGCACTCAGCTGCCCTCCTCTTTGTGCACGTGTGTCTCCGTATCTCAGCCTTTTTCAGCTCCTCTGAGTCTCAATGTGCTTTCCTCATTCCTGACAGTCCAGTTTCTCCCTGTATGAGTCTGGGTCCCCAGAGTCTCACCCAAAACTGGAGTTCAATGCAATCGGGAGCTTTTGTCTCTCTCCTGCTTGAGAAAGTCAGCTGTGTACTCAGTTTCCAGTCCTTCGTGAACACACATCTCTGTACCTCTGCCGTCTGCAGCTCCTCTGAGTCTCAGTGTGCTTTTCTCTTTCCTTCTAGTTGCAGAATTTCCACTCAACCAGCCTTCCTGTGATTATGGATGATGTCTGTTTTGTCTTTTAGTTGTAGTTTTGAAATTGTTGTGCGAAGCAGCAGTTTAGTTGGTTACCTATGCTGCCATCTTGGTTTCTCTTCTTCAGCACCTTTTATTATTGCTTCCTTCCTTTCCCTGTCTTAGTTCCAACTCTCTTACCATGCTCCCAGGGATCATCTCCCAAATAAACTACTTCTACTTAAATTATTGGTTCAGAATATTTTTTGGGGGGTGAGAGGATCCAAACTAAGGTAACCACCAAAGAGTAATAGATTTAGGTTTCCTGTGTGATCCAGAAAAAATCATGGAAAAATTCTTAGATTTTCTCACCTTGGGTCATTTGCTTACATATGGGTCAATCAATTGTTATCCAGGGAGCAGGGACATGATAGCTATCACACGGCTGGAATAGAGATAAAAGGAGTGGAAGGAAGGAGCACATCTAAGATACAGGAGAATATTATTTACAGAAAGAAGGATATATGTTGGGATGATGCATTGTTGAGTATATAAAACAGAAGGTATTTACCCATAAGATAGTTAATGGCATTTTTAAATTTTATTTTAGGGAGAGGAAGTGAGAAAGAGAGAGAGAGAGAAAGAGAAATATTGGTGTGAGAGATAAACATCAATTGGTTGCCTCCCACCCATGCCCCGACTGGGAATTGAACTTGCAACCTGGGTATGTGCTCTGACTGGGAATGGAACCCACCACTTTTTGGTGTATGGGACAACACTCCAACCAACTGAGTCACACCAGCTAAGGCAATATTCAGATATCCTAATATATAAAAATCCTGGGTTTTAACAACTGGAGGCTGACCAACTGGAAGTCAGTGCAGGCCCCACCCCCAAGCAAGTGGTAAGGGGCAATCAAACAAGCAGGCAGAGGGGTTAGGGGTGATCAGGTAGGCAGCAAGTGATTAGGGGTGATCAGGTAGGCAGGCAAGCAGTTAGGGGAAATCAGGTAGTCAGATGGTCCCTCACCAGGTTGGCCTTGCCCCCAAGCAAGCGATTAGGGGCAATCAGACAGGCAGGCAGAGGGATTAGGGGTGATCAGGTAGGTAGACCAGAGGTTAGGGTTGATCAGGTAAGCAGAACAGCAGTTAGAGGTGATCAGGTAGGCAGACCAGTGGTTAGGGGTGATCAGGTAGGTAGACCAGAGGTTAGGGGTGATCAGGTAGGCAGGCAAGCAGTTAGGGGAGATCAGGTAGGCAGACCAGAGGTTTGGGGTGATCAGGTGGGCAGGCAGAGTGGTTAGGGGTGATCAGGTAGGCAAATGGCCCCTCGCAGGGCTGGCCCTGCCCCCCAGCAAAGAAAGACATTAATCTGCTGCCTTCTCCCACCCCCCCCCTCGCTACTGGGGATGTGTTTGCAACCAAGGTACATGCTCTTGAACGGAATCGAACTTGGGATTCCTAAGTCCACATGCTGATTGTCTATCCACTGTGCCAAACTGTTAGGGCAAGGCCTCTAGCATTTTATTAAATACAGTTGGTCCTTTGTATATGTAGGTTTGCCATCTGCAGATTCAACCAACCATGAATGGAAAACAGTATTTTTGCATTCCTAACTTCAGATTCTCAACCATAGATTCCCAGGTACAGATTCCCAACTTTGGGTGTAAAATACTGTTTTCAATCAGTGGGTGATTGAACCCACCAAAGTGCAGGGCCAAGTTGAGTTTTTGGAAGTCAAAAGTTATACCTTGACTTTCTACTGCTTTGTGGGAAGGGTGCTGGGAGGTTGTTAGTGCCCCTAACTACTATGTTGTTCAAGGGTCAACTGTACAGTATATACAAACACTCATATGTCCCACCACAGCTCTGCGCTTTGCCAGTCAAGAGCCTGGCTTCTGGCTGAGTGGTGCTGCCCCTGTGGGAGCACACTGACCACCAGGGGGCAGCTCCTGCGTTGAGTATCTGCCCTGTGGTGATCCATTAGCATCATAGCAACTGGTCATTCCACAATTCAGTCAATTTGCATAGTAGCCTTTTATTATATAGGATATTTCCTTCTGAACCATTTGAGAACATTAGAGATATCATTCTCCTTTAATGGAGGATATATATATATATATATATATATATGTAAAATGCAAGAAATTCTCTTATATAATTTAAGTGCAGTCATAAACTCAGAACAATTATTATTGATTTTATACTATTGTTTAATCTATAGCCCATATTCAAATTTTATCAATTATTTCAAGATTATCCTTTATTGCTATATTGTCTATTGTTAAGGATCTTATCTAGAAGCATGCAGTATATTTTATTTATTTATTTATTTATTTAAAATATATTTTGTTGATTTGTTACAGAGAGGAAGGAAGAGGAATAGAGAGTTAAAAACATCGATGGGAGAGAAACATCGATCAACTGCCTCTTGCACAGCTCCTCCTGGGGATGTGCCCGCAACCAAGGTACATGCCCTTGACTGGAATCGAACCTAGGACTTTGAGTCTCCAGGCCGACGCTCTATCCACTGAGCCAAACTGGCCGTGACAGCATGCAGTACATTTAATTATCGACTCTCTTTACTCTACTTTGATATACAACAGTTTCAGCAACTTTTCTTTGACCTTGGCATTTTTGAAGAGTGCAAGCCAGATATTTTATAGAATGTCCTTCAGTTATGAAACCAATATATTTTTAACTGGTGGATATGTGGGGAATAGGGAGGGTGGTAGCAGTGAGCAGGGGCTCCACAGACAGCCTTGATAGTCAGCTCATTAACTTTGAAGTAGTTTTCATTCTACCTGATATTATACCTAGCTCTTGATAGACAGCTCATTGATTAAGCTAGACAATGCAGTATTATTGGAACATGTGGATGTAATCAGAGTGTCAGTGATGAATTCTTGAAATAATTCCATTAAAAAATAATACTGTTCAAAGGTGGTCGCTAACCAAAACTTCTATATTGTGAGTGGATGTGTTGAATGTATCATGGAGATTTATAGCTGAGTGGAGCTAGATATTATTTAGTGCATTTTACAGAACAAGAACTTTAGGTTTACTGAGTTTAAGGAATTTAACAATGGTAGTCAGTGAAAGGCTGAGATGAGATCCCACACTGTCCTGATTCCTTGCCCACTCCTCTTTTCTATTTTGCCCCAAGTTGCCAAAACTATGCTACTCACTGTAGATATCATGACAAATCCCACTTGTGATTGGGTGTGTGGAGTATGAGAAAGAAGATACCTACTAAAAAGGGCTACCAGTTGCTAACTGGGCTCAAATTTAAGAAACAACAACACCAGAGTCTAGCAGCTTTTTTACACAAGGGGTCTCTCATATAAACTGCTTTTCAGAAAGAAGCCTGGACTGAACCACCTGCCTCTGCACTGAACTGCCTGCCTGCATTGTGTTTCTGTCATGGGAGTCAGCTTGGAATCCTATTTCAACCAATAGGACTGAGGCTTTCCCCATCCAATGGGAGCTGTGCTGCTCCCACCAACCAGAGCAGCTCTCTACTGACCTTTTGGACCAATAAAACTGTGAAGATTTGGAGTCCTCATTTGTATGAAACAATCAGGAAACAAGGATGGGGACTTCCGTCTATATAACCCAGCTGCCCTCTGGCTGGGGCGTGCACTTTCCCTTTCAAAAGTGAAGACAATCTTTCTGGGCCTTTCAGAGCTGGCCAGGAGTAGACCAGAAGCACAGCACAGACTGGCACAGAGCAGATCGGTCTCGCCAGAGAGGAGTCTGGCCCAAGGGCTGCCTGACTACAAGGCTTGCCTTACAGCATATTGAAATTGAGCTGTTTTGCACTGAGTCGTTTTCTCCTTCACTGCACCTCAAATTGAGGATTCCTGTTGGTGTGTGTGTGTTTATATAGGATAGGATTTTTTTCCCATTTTTTAAATTAATATATTACATGTGTACATATCTTCCTGTTGGTGTTGAATTGACACCAATAACCATCAGTTGACAGATGGTAATCCAATTTTCACTGTAGTTGATCCATCTCTTTAATAAACAAAACAAATGAAGCTTTAATAGGAAAGTTCTGACTTTAAGCAAAACTACTTAAAATTATTACTAAAATTAGTAGTTATTTTGTACCTCAAAACATTCATTCTGCCAATAGAAATGCTTCAATAGCTAAGTGAACAACTATTTTAATGCATTAATTTATGATGTTTAGATTTTTATATTATAGTTATTTATTGTTAAATAGGAAACGGAGTCTCCACTAGTTGTTTTAACTTAAGAACATCTTATTAGTTACAAAAATTTTATACATGGCTCTCTACTCAACAGGGAGGAATGGTTTAAAGGCGGTCTGGTGTAGTGGGAAGAGCATGAGCTTTAATCAGTCAAAGGCATTTCAAATTTTATAGCAGACAATACTAACAGTGTGGCTTGGGTAAGTTAAGTAATCTTCCTGAGTTTCATATTCCCCATCTGTGTAATGGGAGAGAAAAAAATCAATTATTTGACTCTCTGGTATGTAAGTACTTTATTCTTTAGGATGTTAGAAATGTCTTTTAAAGAATCTCTCGTGGCAAAGGTGCTGAATCATGATTATTTTGAAACGGGTAATTGTCCAAGTCTTGTGCTATGATAGATACTAAGGAGCCTCATTATAGGGTGAGGAAGCTGGTGCTAAAAATAATCTGAGGCATTAACAGTCCATACAATTTCCTTTCAACTTGCTTGGCCCAAAGGTTTGGGGCTAGCAGTTAGCAACAGTATTACCCTCCTTCGTCCCTCTTTTCTGCTGGGTTAGTTGAATTAAAAAAATAAAACTTGTTTCATTCTTCAAAGCTGCCCAGATTTTAATTTTCATCTGGTTTTACTGGCATAAAAATGTTTTGTGATGGGTCCTTATAGTAGCACTTGTTCTGAACTCCCTTTGGGTGTCCATTGCTGTATTTATGTATTCCTTTTCTAATTGAAAATATGACCCACGTATCCACGATATGGTAATAAAACTAGACACAGTAAAAAGATTGCTTGAAATATTACATCATCTCTCTGCTTTTAGTTTTCCTATTAGTTTTCTTATCTCTAAGGCAAATTGGTAAAATAAATTTTCATAGTCTCTTATACTATAGGAATATTTTTTCCTGGTTAAAGTTTGTAATGTCAAGTCAGGATAAATACAAAGGTCTGATCATGGGTCCTATAATGAAAGCTGCAACTCAATCATGTAACAACAATGTTGCAAATGTGCAGCTGATAGAGACTCAGCCACTGCCTGGGGATTTCTCTGCTTTCAAGTCCCTTGGAATTGCTCCTGCCTCCTCCTCTTCCTGTTTGAACAGAAGAGATACCAAGAGCAATAGCAATGATCTGTATGAATCAGCTGCTTTTGAGTTTAACAATATTCTTGGAAAAACATTTTAAAAGAAATTTGCTCAGCACATGAAGAGCATAGAATTGCTAATTTGGGAAGAACAGGGAAATCATAAGTCTAACCGCCCAGCTGCAGCAGTCCATCTAAAGCAAGGATGGGGAACATCTGGCCCCTATGAGACCCACAAAATGATTTGGTCTAGCCCTGCCAAGGCAGTAGAGGTGAGTTAATTAAATGTTTGACCAAATATAGCAAGCTAATGTTTAAGTTGATAATTTTGTATGGCCCACGGATGATGTTATAAATATCCAAATGGCTCTTGGCAGAAAAAAGGTTCCCCACCCCTGTCGTGGCCAACCAAACTATCATTCAAAATTATAAAACAAGTCATTCTAAGGAAAAAGATGAATTTCTGTATTTGGAGCTCCACCATTCTTTCCACTTGGTTTTAATCATTGTCTTCCAGAAACAAAAAACATTACTTGAAAGCAAACTATAATATTATATTGAAAAACATCTGTATCTATACAACTGAAAGCAGACATGCTGTTTGCTCTTCTTTCTATTGCATTATTTTTTTAAAAAATATATTTTATTGATTTTCTACAGAGAGGAAGGGAGAGGGATAGACAGTTAAAAACATCGATGAGAGAGACATTGATCAGCTGCCTCTTGCATGCTCCCCTACTGGGGATGTGCCCACAACCAAGGTACATGCCCTTAACCAGAATCGAACCTGGGACCCTTCAGTCCGCAGACTGACGCTCTATTCACTGAGCCAAACTATTGCATTAATTTTTATTCTTAATTTTAATGGCATACACATTCCAACAAAGAATACACACACAGACACATATACGCCAATGAAGGAAACACACACAGACACAAACACACATATATTCATAGACTTTATTTCAGACTATCTCAAACTATTTTTGTCAAGAACATTTAAAATATTACATAAAAATGTAGTCTTGAGACTGCTGGCCTGATGACGAGGCCTGGACAATTACACATTTACTTCAGTCATGTGCTAGACACAACAGCGTCTGTCCCCAGGTGTGATTTGTGTGCTCTTGCAGGGACACCTCAATCATGATGAGCTGCACTGAGCTCCCTCTCCTGGTGTCTCTACTTCAAAAAAAGCCCAGCAAGTGAAGGGTAAGCAGTAACAGCTTAAACCATAGCCAAATATGACATAAGTTCGAGTAGGTAAACTTTATTTCTTGGTAGTCTTAGGTAGTAGGGAATTTTCTTGGGAGACCCTCTGTGATCAGTCTTGGTGCCACATTGAGCCTTCCAGCCAAACACTCCTGCAGGCTGGGCCGCAGTTTCCGCAAGTGCCCCCTTTTGCCCCAGGAATGGTGTGAGAGGTGAAGGAATGGTGGCAGAAAGCCGGGAGGGAACAGCTGTCTGTCACACAGTAAACAGAGATGGCTGCAGATGAAGGCCAAGCTGGAACACTTGGCAGGCTTCAGGGACTGAGTAGAGCTGCTGAAAATTGAATCCTTCCTCCTAGCTCCTGATCATATCAAATCACAGTGCAGGAATTAGAGTTCCTAATTTTTATTTTCTCCACTCACTTGCTTTTGATTTTATTCATTCATAGTAACCACAAGAAGACCTGAAAGGCAAAGAGATGAATATCTCAGGAGTTGAGCACAAAAGTCTCCACCGAAACCTCACTTATGCTAATAATAGGTGTTCACAGAATTCAGTTACATTTCCCACAGCTTCAGTCTCTGAGCCCCTACCTTTAGAATGACTGCTCTTATGTCATCTATTATTAAGCCTACTTTATGATGATTACTGGTTATTATTTACCAGTGGGTCATAAAGTGAGAGATTAAGGTCACTGTATGTTTACTTGCTTTTGAAAATGACTTAAAACAACCACAACTCAGCGACTGCAGAAAGGAAATATTTAGTTATTCCTGAGTACTGATATGGCCAGAGTGGCCTGGGTTCCTGGTTTTAGACACGCACTACTTTCAGGACTCATGAGATTCTAGTGATTAATGTTTGCCTGGGGTTGTTCCACCTATGATTCTGTCATGAGGCATGGCTTATTAGCAATCCTTTATGTGCCAAGCACTCCATGAGTACTTTGGAGAATTATAAAAGAACAGAAGATACAATTTAAATTGTAAAATTTTAGGGAGTTCATGATTTAATGAGAGAACCAGAGAAAACACAAACAAATTGATGCCTGTATATAAAAGACAAAACAGAACTCAGCTATTGCACTTGGTGCCCTTAGGAATAGGTGTGTTATTACTCCTGTGCCAAGGGCACTAGTAACACATGCTATTGAGTGTTCAGGAAATAAATCTTCTTAGTATTTTTTCTTTCTTGTCTTAAAACTGGTAAAGTTCAGGAAATAAAAGTGGTAAAGTTCCGGAAATAAAAGTCTTCTTAATATTTTTTCTTTCTTGTCCTAAAAGTTCTAATTCATACAGTACAGAGCACAGCTCTGGCTATGAAAGTAGCAATGTTCTCAAGTATCAGAAATAATGTTTGAATTGGGCAAAGCAGCCAGTCCTAAGCATGCAGTAAACATGCTGTGCTTGGGAACTAAATGGCCAGAATAGTGTGTGTGGGATTCTGAGGCTAGACTTTGTGATTCCACGGATCCAATCTAGGCTTGTCAATTTAGTTAATTCATACAAGATTCATTTAAGGGCCAACTACCTCCCAATATTCTTCTAGATGTTGGGGATTTAAGAATGGGTAGCAAAGACACCATTCTTTCAATGAGCTTATAGTGTGGGGAAAGGGGGAAGTTTGGGTCAAGAGCAAGTAAGCAGAACATTGCATTAGCATATGGCAATTGCTATAATGACTTCTTAGTTTCTATATTTGGATTTTGGGGTACTGGTAGCTGATAGTTGTACAGCTACTAAAATTTCTGAAGGAGGGGGACTGTGAATGAGGGAGCTGTTGCTGGGTATGGGTGTTGAGGGTCAGAGACATAAGGAACAAAACAGAGTTATGCTTACGGATAGAATTCTGTCATTCTGAGTGCAGTGATATTCTCAGACGTGACCATAAGATGGGAGAGAGTCAGTGCCTAGCCCAGCTCCTCCTCACCTTACCATTATATCAATCACTTTGGCTGAGTTCCGATGGCCTGAAGGTTTTCCTTCACTCTTCCAGTGAGAGAACTCTGAGATTTGACTCACAGAGTTCTACATGGTGATTAATTGGTGGAAGCTTTTAGGTGATCTAGACAGTTGATAGGGAAACTGTATTAACCCTCTCCATCCCCCAACACTGCTTGATCAACTCAATTTTTCTTTCTTTTGCTGGACCCAAAGAATGTAAGAAATTTCTACATAACTATGTTCTGAGGGCTAACTCATAGAACCCTGCTGAGCAAAGCAGATTTTCAAACTTTTATGCATAATTGGTCAAGTTTTATACCATATAACCTTGCCTTTTTGGCTATATATATAGATAGATCTAGACTAGATAAATTCATAGGTTGACCTAAATAAGGCATTTATTCATTAAAAAATACTTGAGATTCTACAATGTGTCAACCACTATGCTAGGCATTATGAGTGTAACCATGACCAAGCGAGATTTAAACTTATCCTTTATTAAATTTTTACTGCAACACTTATAGAGATGACAAGCAGGAAAAGTGGCAAAAGCTGGGAGGTACACAGTGGAAGTGTCATAGAAATGTAGAAACAGGAGGAAGAGACTTATGCCAATTTTCAGTGGGAGAAGAAGTTAAATCAGAAGTAGAGACAGAATGGCAGTCATGGCAGTATTAGGTCTCCAGAATGGGCATCTCAGAAGCCTGCTGATGAAACGGTGGCAAGATAACTGGTTTATAAAAGCTGCATTGGATTCTGAAGGACCACCGATTTCCCAACCCTTGTTTGCCTCTGAAAGCTGCTCTGCTCTAAGTCCTGTGTGTATGGGCTCTAAGATTTTTTTATTATTTCCTGGTGTATTATTATTATTATTTTACAAACTTCCATTAATGAAGGAAACTCATGAAATTCTTTTTCATTTTAAAGCTGATTAACACAAAGATGAGAACAATAAATTAAATTCTCACTTTCAACAGATAAGGAACCTGAGACCCAGTAAAGCAAAGTGATCTTTTCATGAGGAGAAAACCCTGCCTCCAAATTCATATTTTAGATCTTTCAAGAGCAAGTACCTGAGTTACTGTGAGGGGGCCAAGAAACAAAGAAGCCTCTTGAGTAGCCAGCATCCTAATCTGCCTTCTGTATAGTTTTTAAACACATTATACTCATTCACATTCTGTATGTTTCACTAAATTTGTACTGGTCCAACCTATATTTATTAGTGTGATTCCCCTATCTACCTTTTATCATTTTGTTTTATTTTATACTATTCCACATATCATTAAGCCAATAGCATCAGCATCATTTGGGAACTTGTTAAAAATGCAAATGATGGAGTCCATCCCAAATCTACTGAACCAGCAGCTCAGAAGCAGGGCTCAACAATTGGTTCTGGTAAACCTTTGGATGGTTCTGATGGTGTGTCGGTGTTCAAGAATTACTGCTATAGGCTAAGAAAATGCCCTGCTCCACTTGCCGCAAATATTCAGAATGTTCCTACAGATTCCCATGGAAACATGTTTTAAAAGAAGACAGTAAAAGTTAATCTGTTTAACATTTATTAGGCCTATTTAGCTGTTATTTTTTTTAAACTTCACGCAAAGATATTTTTCAATTGATTTTTAAAGAAATTGGAAGAGACAGGGAAAGACAGGGAGAAACATCAATGTGGGAGAAACATATCAATTGGTTGGTTCCTGCACTTGACCCGACCAGGACCCAGGCTGGAGAGGAGCCTGCAATCAAGCTACATGCCCTTGACTAGAATCAAATAGTCCCTTCAGTCCGCAGTCTGGCATTCTATCCACTGAGCCAAAACAGCGAGGGCTAGCTGTTATTTTTTATGATGATGATGATGTGTGTTTGTATGTGTGTGTGTTTCAGTTCTAGATACACCAATTCCAGCTGTGTGCCAGTAATGTTTTACAATCAGCAATCTGGAAAAAGTTAAAAAAAGGAAAAAAACCTCATTTATAAGATTTGCTAATTTCTCTGGTATAAATACTCCCATTATGGCCAATTTCAAGGCACCAATAGGACATCATTCAAAATGGAGCTGGGAAGAGATGTGGAGTTGGGAAGAGATGAACATAGTTGAGTTGTGCAATCCATCAATTTGGATTCTACACATTTCAGAATAAAGCCCAGGACACAGCTACACTTACATGTTTGCTGAAAGAATCCTGAGAGAATAAACTAAGGATATAAAGCTAGAATAGTCTCTTCTGGCTAAGAAAAAATTTAGAGTAATAGAAAACTTAAATTAGCATCTCATACTCTTCCTCCTTGATTTTAATGACTTTCACAAAAGTAACTACAGAAACAAAACTTAAACATGTATTTTTTAATATATATATTTTAAAATATATTTTATTGATTTTTTTTACAGAGAGGAAGGGAGAGGGATAGAAAGTCAGAAACATTGATGAGAGAGAGACATCGATCAGCTGCCTTCTGCACACCCCCTACTGGAGTTGTGCCCGCAAGCAAGGTGCCCCCGACCGGAATCGAACCTGGGACCTTTGAGTCCGCAGGCTGACGCTCTATTCACTGAGCCAAACCGGTCTCAGCTAAACATGTATGTATTTAAAATATATTCTTTAAGTAGTTCTCTTTATTACAAATCAGGCTAAACACAGGCCATATTCAGCATAGTACTTTATGGCAATAAAACGTTTGCAAATCAATTTTATTGTACCTCTATCAACCTCAAGAGGTAATAGATATGAGTTCCTTATTTTTACAGATGAAGAAAATAAGGTACAATGAGATCTTCAAACTTTCACATATTGTGTTAATAGAAAAACTGGGATTTAAGACTGGAGTCCTGCAATTTCCCAGCTTAAATAGTTGATAAGGTTATATTTTCTGAAATGTGAATAATTTAAAATGAGTTTTTGATTGAGTTTGGTCCTCAAGGGTGGCTATGATTTCTGTTGATACAATGTATCAGACCTGAGGTTCTCCCTGATGCTTGCCATGTCCATCTGTCAGCCTTGACTTTCCATTGTCTTGTCAAGAAGGGCCTTAAAGGGTCAGCTTTCCTACCTATCCCTAAACCCATTCATCCTTCCATCCATAACTACCTGAGTTAGCGGTGGACACAGAGCCAGGGGTAGCCAATCAATAGGTTGGCCTGTGGCCCAAACAAAATGGGATAATCATACTCCTTTTCAGAATATAGAATGACTAAAAATGACAAAATTTTCATGGAAACTGAAATTTAGAAGTTATGATATAAAGATATACTGAACAGGCTATGGTGGATTATGGGTAAACCAAAGTTACAAGATAGCAAAAATTACTAGCAAGTAGAAGGGCTGGCTTAGAGAACAGATATAGTGATCACACAAGGAAGAAAGTAATGAGAGAAAGGAAAATAAAAAATGTTCAGAAAAAAAATACATCATGGGAAACAGACCATGTATCAATTGGGAGAGGGGGAGAGATGGCGAGAGCAGCTAGTTTCTGGTGACTGGAAGCTTTCCAGATTCTATCCATGAAGATATTTATAAGTTCTGTTGCATGGAGCAGGAATTCTGCATTAGTGACTTAGCCCAAAGGGTTTGGTAGTCTTTACATAACAAGAAGCCTTCAGGCAGGCGTGTCAGGGCCGGAGCAGCAATATACATCATGACATACCAGGCTTCTCTGGTGTTCCTCATCACCATCCTCAACAAGTAGCTTTCGTCCTTCTGATTGTCTCTCCTGGCCTCCAGTATCATATCCATTCCATGGCAGAAGAAGGAATCATGAAAAGAAACTATTTAAGTACCAGAGATTCAGAGCTTCTGCTTTTGTCTCATTGGCTTGAATAGTAACATGGACTCCTGGCAGCAAAGAAGAGTAGGAAATATAGTCTTCCTTCCTTCCTTCCTTCTTTCCTTCCTTCCTTCCTTCCTTCCTTCCTTCCTTCCTTCCTTCCTTCCTTCCTTCCTTCTTTCTTCCTCCCTCCCTTTATTCTTTCCTTTTTCCCCCTAGCTTAGCTTATTGGTGCTCAGGGAATCTAGTTAATAAGAAAGATGAAAAGAACTGGGTAAGCAACTTGCAGTGTTGCTTATACCTAGACACTTGCCATTTGGGTAACTTGAATGAGTCTTGAACTAAATACAAACCAGTATGAAGGTAAGAGATGCTTGGTTGGCTCAGAGTCAGATATTTTGGCCATGAGCTATCATGATTCCACTGTCTCCCATCTTAGAGAATATAGCTGGCCTGTCCAAAAGAGTGCTATCTTAATTTAAAACTCTTAGAAAAAAATCCAAAGCATTTATTGTTAATAACAATATGTATTTGTTAACAAATTATATCAAATTAACTTTATGACTAAAAAACTGTTTTTGAATAAGATTGAAAGGATTGGGAAACTCTGTAGACACAGTATAGAGTATCTTGCTTTTAGCAAGGACATTTAATAAACTATATTGATGTCATTGCAAAAAAAAAGATACTCTTATCACTATTTAATGATGGTGATAGAGTATTTAAACCTAAAGATAATTAAATATATTTACCCTGTATATTGACTAATGGATTAATGTTACCCTGACAAGAAATCTTTAGAAGTGAACCAATAGACTCTGCCCTTGACTTTGTCCTCTTCCATATTTCTAGTAGTGCTGAAAGAAGAGATAGGGTTCACTGATCCAAAGTTGGAAGTATAGCCGTTAGGTGATGAGATACAAACACATGGACAAAATGAACAGCTTCAAGTTCAAAAGAATCAGTCACACACATATAGTGGAGAGAGGATCTGGCTTAATAGCAATTCGTGGGAGAAAAAACAAAGACTACATTCAATCCAAGTCAACTGTGATGATTTGCTTGCTCCTCTGTTCCTTTATTGAACTAAGCAAATCCATGACCCAGGAGAAATCCAATCCTTCCTACCCTACACTTGCACTTGTGCAGCTGAGAGTGGCTGGAGAAAATACAACCACATTGGAAGACTTCACTTAAAGTTCATGACCAAATAGACTCAGTGTGACTACTCATAGAAGGATGTAAATGCTCCTGGTGCACTAGTACTTTTCACTACTTCACTCTCCTCTTTCCTCAAATCCTTAGTATCTCTCCCCTTATCTTCCTTCTCAGCTGATGCTCATGCTTCAGAAGAAAACTTGCAGAGTCCCCACCACCATGTCAACCCACCCCTCAGCATCTCCACCCACCTCTTATTGCCAGTAACACAATTCTTTCCAACCTGTGCCCTGGAACTCACCTTCTGGCCTCCATAAGGATACTACCTTAGCGATTCCTCCTTCCTTGTCTACATCAGTCATTCCCTCTGTATTGGGTAATTCCCATCAGCACTGAGACATGCTATTGTTTCTCTGTGAACCAATTCTAGCCCTGGGTGATCTGAGAATTGTTCTTCTTATCTGGGGGTCTTTCCCTGGCACTGGGGTGTTTCCTGCTCACAAGCAGGAGCTGTTCAGTCCCCAGCTGAAGCCCCTCTAGAGGGAGCCCCTGCAGAGGCCCAGAACTTACTCTTTGTGAAGCCTCTCTGCCTCCCTGATCTGCTCTGTGCATTGTCCTCTAGCCGCCTGGGCATCCCTCAGTTCCCAGCACTGTCTCCTGAACCCAGGAAGACCTCTGAGGTCTGCTTGCTTCCCCTGCCCTATGCTACAGCCAGGAACTCTTTTTAGGCGGTAAACCAGGGCAGGGATTATGTATGTCACTTGCCTATTTTCCAATGTCTAAAAACACATTTCATGTGTTTTGTCCAGTGACCTAGGCTCTTGCAATTCATCACAGCTGGAAGCAGAGGAGGAAGACTTCTGCCCTAGCATACCCTGGGAAGCAGGCGGCCCTTCTGACCAGGTGTGCAGAAAGAGGGGATCTCTGTAGGGTTGATGGGTAGGAAAGGGTTGGAAGGATGGTGGTAGGGTAAGATGGGAAAGTTAGAGAACCAAATCCCAAGGCTTTCTGCTTCACAAATCGTCCAGAGCTCTGGACCTGCTTTGTTCTCTATCCTCGGTCCAACATGGCATGGCCCACTGTTTCTTTGGATAGCAGTCAGCTCTGAGTTCTAATCTTGACTGTCAAGTGTTGTGAGACTGTGGATTAGATGTTTTGTTAGCTTCTGAGTCTCAGTTTCAGAGTGTCACTTAGCACTTACTGCAAAGGGTTGATTTCAGGATTAAAGGGAGAGGATATGGACAAAGCAAAGTGGTTTTGTTGCTCAAACATGTTTGTTTTCTTCTCTCTTCTTTCATCCAGGAAATTGACCAAAAACCAAAAAAATGTCATCTAAACTGAACAGTTGTGCCTCATTGTAGACCAGTAATAAATATCCCATGGATCAGCACTTTCAGTAGCACTGTGTAGAGGCTCTACAATAAAAATTAAGGATGTGGCAACTAGATCCTAGACCCAGAACTTAATAAGTTCAAATCCTGGTTTCAGTGCTTAGTAATTCTGGGCAAGCTGCTTACCTTCCTGTGCCTCAATAACATCATCTGTAAAGTGCATATTAATTGTTTCTCTCAGTTAATATATGTGAAACCTTGAGAACAGAGCCTGGCATAGAGTAAGTACCATGTAAGATTTGCTATTATTATTATAATAATTTAATAAATCTTTATTGTTAAGATTATTACAATTGTTCCTCTTCATTCCCTACATAGCTCCCCTCCAAATGGTTCCCACCCCACCCTCTGCATTGTCCTCATCCATAGGTGTACAATTTTTGTCAAGTCTTTTCCCACACCCCTTAACCTGTTTCCCCTGAGAATTGCCAGTCCATTCCCTTTCTATGCCCCTGATTCTATTATATTCACCAGTTTATTCTGTTCATTAGATATTTTTATTCACTTGATTTTTAGATTCACTTGTTGATAGATATCTATTTGTTGTTCATAATTTTTATCTTTACTTTTTTCTTCTTCTTCCTCTTCTTAAAGAGTACCTTTCAACATTTCATCTGATACTGGTTTGGTGGTGATGAAATTCTTTAGCTTTTTCTTATTTGTGAAACTTTTTGTCTGACTTTCAATTCTGAATGATAGCTTTGCTGGATAGAGTAATCTTGTTTGTAGGCTCTTGCTATTCATTACGTTGAATATTTCTTGCCACTTCCATTTGGCTTGCATAGTTTCTGTTGAGAAATCAGCTGACAATCCTATGGGTGCTCTCTTATAGGTAATGAACTGTTTTTCTCTTGCTGCTTTTAATATTCTCTCTTTGTCTTTTGCTCTTGGTATTTTAATTATGATGTGTCTTGGTGTGGTCCTCTTTGGATTTCTTTTGTTTGGGGTTCTGTGCTCTTCCTGGACTTTGTAAGTCTATTTCTTTCACCAGGTGGGGTAAGTTTTCAGTCATTATTTCTTCAAATAGGTTTTGAGTATCTTGCTCTCTCTCTTCTCTGGCACACCCATAATTCTGATGCTGGTACACTTGAAATTGTCCCAGAGGCTCCTTACACTATCTTTACATTTTTGGATTTTTTTTTCTTTTTTCTTTTCCAGTTGAGTGTTTTTTGCTTTTTTGTCTTTCAAATCTTTGACTTGATTCTTGCCTTCCTCTAGTCTGCTATTGGATCTCTGTCTAATATTTTTTATTTCAGTCAGTATATGCTTAATTTCTAGTTGGTTTTTGTCAACTTTTATCCTCTAGGGTCTTGCTAAATTTTTCCATATTTTCTATAATATTCTTGAAAAACCTTATAACCATGGTTTTGAACTCTATATCCAGTTGTTTGCTTTCCTCCATTTCTTTCATTTGTGATCTTTTTCTTTGTCTCCACATTTTGGCTGCTCACTGAGTTGGTAGAATGGCTTTATGTGCTAGGTGTCCTATTGGGACACCCAGTTACCTGAGGTGGACACTCTTGGTGCACCCCGTTGTGAGCTGTGTGCACTCTTGTAGTTAAGGCTTGATTGTTGTTGGTATCACTGGGAGAAATTGACTTTCAGTCCCATTGACTGTGAGAATTAGCATCTACAATGGGAGAACTTCTGTACTGGAGGCACCCTTATGAGACAAGTCTTGCTTCAGTGGGACTTTGGTGCTCACTGAGTCTACCCACTGAGTGTGTCCCTTATTGATCTGAGGAGTTGTAATCTGGATGGTTCCACTCTGACCCCTAGGTACACTGGCTCTTAGATCTCTAAGAAGGTGCTAATTTAGCCTCTGTCTGAGGCTACCCAGCAGGAGCTATGGAGAGATGTGCATATTTCTCTTCTTTGTTTGGGTTGTGGAGTTGCCCAGATGAGGCCTAGCTGTGAAGCAATGAAACCTACTATGGGACCTTGGGCCTTCTTTTGGATGTTCTGAATCTCACTGACTCAGCTGCAGTTGGTTAGGTAAGTTTAGAATTCAAAGGACCAGGCTATTCATTTACAAAAGCCTCTGCACTCAGCTTGGATGAGGCGGAGTCTCAGGGCAGAGCAAACAGCAATCTTTCCCATCAGCCCTGCCCTAAGAGGCCCCTGGGTCTCAGTGTCCCACAGTAATCACTGAAAGCACCTCTGAGAGAAAGCCACCCTCAAGTTGCGCCCATTGCCAGACAGTCCAGTTTCTCTCCCTTATGAGTCTGGGTCCCCAGAATCTCGCCCAGAACTTGAGTTCAGAGCAGGCAGGAGCTTGTGTCTCCCTCCAGATTGAGAAAGCCAGCTGCGTATTCAATTGTAAGCCCTCTCCATGTGTGGGCCTCCATACCTCTGCCTTCCACACTCCTTTGAGTCTCAGTGTGCTTTCTCTTCTCTTTTAGTTGTAGAATTTCCACTCAGCCAGCCTTCCTGTGGTTCTGGATGATGACCATTTTGTCTTTTAATTGTAGTTTTGAAATTTTTAAGTGTTTACCTATGTTGCCATCTTGGTTTCTCCTGATGTACCATAGTTTTCTAATCCACTTATCTGCTTATGGGCAATTAGGCTGTTTCCAAATATTAGCTATAGTGAATTGTGCTGCCATGAACGCAGTGGTTCAAATATCTTTTCTAATTGGTGTTTCTAGCTTCTTGGGATATATTCCTGAAGTGGGATTACTGGGTCAAATAAGAGTTCCATTTTTAATTTTTTGAGGAAACTCCATACTGTTCTTCACAGTGGCTTCATCAGTCTGCATTCCCACTTGCAATGCATGAGGGTTCTTTTTTCTCGCATTCTCACCAGCACTTTTCATTTGTAGATTTGTTGATGATAGCCATTTGGATAGGTGTGAGATGGTATCGCATTGTCAATTTGATTTTCATCTCTCGGATAATTAGTGACTTTGAGCATGTTTTCATGTGTCCCTTGGCCTGCCTTCTGTCTTCTTTTGAAAAGTATCAATTCATCCGTTGGCCATTCTTTTATTGGATCATTTATCTTCCTTTTATTGAGTTTTATGAGTTCCCTGTAAATGTTGGAGATTAAACATTTATCTGTGATAACATTTGCAAATATGTTCTCCCATACAGTGGGCTTTCTTGCTGTTTTGTTGATAGTTGCTTTTGCTGTGCAAAAGCTTTTTATTTTGATGTAGTCCCATTTGTTTATTTTCTTTTTAGCTTCCATTGCCCTAGGAGCATTATCAGTGAAGAAATTTCTTTGGCATATGTCTGAGATTTTGCTGCCTGTGGATTTCTCTATTATTTCTATGGCTTCCTGTCTTATGTTTAAGTCTTTTATCCATTTTGAATTAATTTTTGTGTATGGTGTAAGTTGGTGGTCTAGTTTCATTTTTTTTTTGCACATATCTGTCCAATTTTCTCAACACCATTGATTGAAGAGACTATCTTGTCTCCATTGTATGTTCATGCCTTCTTTGTCAAATATTAATTGAGCATAGTGGTTTGGTTCAATATCTGGATTCTCTATTCTATTCCATTGGTTTATATGCCTGTTCTTGTACCAGTACCAGGCTGTTTTGAGAACAGTGGCTTTGTAATACAACTTGAAATCTGGTGTTGAGATCCCACCTACTTTGTTCTTCTTTCTCAGGATTGCTGTTGCTATTCAGGGTCTTTGTTTTATTCCAAATTGAGTTTTTGGAGAGTTCTTTCTAGATCTGTGAAACATGCCATTGGTATTTTAATTAAGTAGTGCGTTGAATCTATAGATTGCTTTATGTAGTATGGGTATTTTGATGATGTTGACTCAACCAATCCATGAGCATGGTATGCTCTTCCATCTGTTTATGTCTTCCTTTATCTCTTTTTTCAGTGTCCCGAAGTTTTCTGTGTATAGGTCTTTTACCTTCTTAATTAAGTTTATTCCTAGGTATCTTAATTTTTTTGGTGTGATGGTAAATGGGATTGCTTTTGTAGTCTCTCTTGCTGTAAGTTCACTATTGGTGTATAGAAATGCCATAGATTTCTTGGTGTTAATTTTATAACTTACTACATTGTCAAATTCTTTTATTAAGTCTATTAGTTTTTGGTGGAGTCTTTAGGATTTTTTTAATGTATAATATCATGTCATCTGTGTATAAGGACAGCTTTATTTCTTCTTTTCTAATTTGGATGCCTTTTATTTCTTCTTCTTGTCTAATTGCAATGGCTAATACTTCCAGTACTATGTTGAACAGGAGTGGTGAGAGTGGGTATCCCTGTATGTTTCTGTTCTTAGGGAAATGGTTTTAGTTTTTGATGTTGACTGTGGGTTTTTCAAATATGGCTTTTATTATGTTGAGATATAATCTTTCTTTTCCCATCATGGTGAGAGTTTTTATCAAAAATGGGTGTTGGATTTTGCAAATGCTTTTTCAGCATCAATTGATAGGACTATGTGGTTTTTATCTTTCAATTTGTTTATGTGATGTATCACATTTATTGATTTATGGATATTGTACCATCCTTGCATGCCTAGGATAAATCCTACTTGCTCATGGTGTATGATCTTTTTGATGTACTACTGGATCTGATTTGGTAGAATTTTGTTGAGGATTTTGGCATCTATGTTCATGAGGGATATTGGCCTGTAATTCTCTTTAACTGTGTTGTCTTTATCTGGTTTTGGTATTAGGGTGATGCTGTCTTCATAGGATGAGTTTGGAAGTGTTCTTTCCTCTAGAATTTTTTGGAATAGTCTGAGGAGGATATGTTTTAATTCTTTCTTGAATGTTTGGTAAAACTCGCCTGTGAAGCCATCTGGCCTTGTGCTTTTGTTTCCTGGGGGCTTTTTGATGACTGCTTCAATTTCTTCCATAGTTTTTGGCCTATTAGGATTTTTAGATTCTTCTTGATTGAGTTTTGGAAGGTTGTATTTTTCTAAAAATATGTCCATTTCCTCCAGGTTGTCCAGTTTGTTGGAACTGAGTTGTTCATAGTATTTTTTTAAAAACAATTCTTTGTATTTCTGTGGGGTCTGTTGTTATTTCACCTCTTTCATTTCAGATTTTGTTTATTTGGGTCCTGTCTCTTGCTTCTTGGTGAGCCTGGCTAGAGATTCATCAATCTTGTTTATCCTTTTAAAGAATCAGCTCTGGGTTTTGTTGATCTTTCTCTGTATAATATTGTTTATTTCAGTCAGTGTATGTTTAATTTCTAGTTGGTCCCTTTTTCACCTCCTTTTGGATCTTGCTAAATTTATCCATCTTTTCTAGGAAATTCTTAAAAAACATTTTAACAATGGTTTTGAACTCTATATCCAGTCATTTGTTTTCCTCTTTATTTTGTTTGTGATCTGTACCTTTGTTCGCATTTTCACTGCTTCCCTAAGTCAGTAGAGTAGCTTTGTGTGCTAAGTGTCTTATAGGCCCAGTAGACTGCCTCCCCAGTTACCTGAGATGGACACTGTTGGTGTACCGCTTTGTGGACTGTGTCTACAGTCTTGTTGTAGTTAAGTCTTGATTGTTGTTATCACTGCGGGAAAATTGACCTCCAAGCCAATCGTTTGTGAGGATCAGCTGTGTCTACACCCAAAGAATTTCTGTGCTGGACTCAGCCTTAAGAGTTGCAAGATTGCAAAATCCTCTGTGCTGGGCTTGGATATGGCAGAGTCTCAGGGCTGAGCACACAGCCTTGGTTTCCCATCAGCCCTGCCCTACACGGTGCCCCTAGGTCTTAGTGTCCCATGGTAATCACTGCAGCCCTTTCTGTGTGCACGCACGCCCATGCCTCTAGACCTCTGCCTTTCCAGCTCCCCTGAGTTTCTATGCGCTCTTAGGACCCATATGAGTCTGGGTCCCCAGGATCTCACCCGAAACTGGGGTTCAGTGCAGTTGGACCTGGATTTCAGTGCAGTTGGGAGATTCTGTTTTCCTCCTGCTAAAGAAAGCCCGGGGCACAATCAGCAATCAGTCCTCTTTGCACATGCCTCCAGACCTCCGCCTTTCGCGGCTCCCCTAGGTTTCTGTGCACTCCTCCCTTTTCCTGACAGTCCAGACTTCCCCCGTATGAGTCTTTCCCAGAACTGGGGTTCAGTGCCGTCAGAAGTGGGGTTTAGTGTAGTCGGGAGTTTCCGTCTCCCTCCTGCTAGAGGAAACCAGCCAGGCACTCTGCCACCTGTCCTCTCCATGCACAAGTCTCTGTACCTCAAGTTTTTACAGCTCCTCTGAGTCTTCGTGAGCCCCTCTCTTTACTTCTAGTTGTAAAATTTCCACTCAGCCAGCCTTCCTGCAGTTTTGGATAGTGTCTGTTTTGTCTTTTAGTTGTAGTTTTGAAATTGTTGTGCAAGGCAGCAGTTTAGGTGTTTACCTATGCCACCATCTTTGTTTCTCCCCTAAAGTTAATATTGATAGGTTCTTGTTTGTTGCCATTTTTATTCTTTACTCCTGTGTTCCTTCTTCATTTTCTATTTTTTCTTTTTACACCTGACCCGTTAGCATTTCTTGCATTGCTGATTTGGTGGTAATAAACTCCCTGAGGGAGAGAATCCAAGATGGCGGCATAGGTAAACACCTATACTGCTGCCTCGCACAACAATTTCAAAACTACAACTAAAAGACAGAACGGACATCATCCAGAACCACAGGAAAGCTGGCTGAGTGGAAGTTCTACAACTAGAAGGAAAGAGAGGGGCTCACAGAGACCCAGAGGAGCTGCAAAAAGCTGAGGTACGGAGACGCGCGCTGAGAGAGCGGGTGCCGGAGTACCTGGCTGGCTTTCTCTGGCGGGAGGGAAACGGAGACTCCCAACGGCATTGAACCCCTTATCTTACGACACTAAACCCCAGATCCAGCCGAAACTCATACGGAGGGAGTTTGGACAGTGAAAAGGGAGAAGTGCACGGAAATTTAGGGGAGTTGCAAAGGATCGGAGGTCTGGTCGCGCACGGCACCACGCGCGGAGGACGGATTGCTGATTGTGCCGCTGGCTTTCGCGAGTGGGCGGGAGACAGACCCTCCCAACTGCGCCACTTCTGAGTCCACTGGGTCCCTGTTTTGGGCGAAACCCTGGGGACGTAGACTCGTGTGGTCCTGGTTCGCAGGGGAGCCCGAAAGGCAGCGGTTAGAGGTGCTGCGGGTGCGCGAGCGCACAAGGACCGCTCCAGCCATTACCCAGTCACGTGAGACTCAGGGGCCATGGAGGGCGGGGCCGACTAGAAGGCAAGGCGGTCCCTTAAGCCCTGAGACTCCACCCCTCCCAAGCTCAGCAGAGGCTTCTTCGGCTGAATCCAGCACAGAAGTTTCCCCGGCACAGTGAAAATGCCGAGACAAGGGAAGGGATTACAAGCAAAAGAAATGGAGGAAAAAAAACGACTGGATATAGAGTTCAAAACCACGCTTATAAGGTTTTGCAAGAATATGCTAGAAAAGATGGATAAATTTAGTGAGACCCAAGAGAAGATGATAAATACACTGACTGAAATAAAAACTATTATGCAGAGTACTAACAGCAGACTAGAGAAAGGCAAGGATCAAGTCAAAAATTTGAAATATAAAGAAGCAGAAAACATTCAACTGGAAAAGCAAGAAGAGAAAAGAATCCAAAAATGTGAACATAATGTAAGGAGCCTCTGGGACAGCTTCAAGCGTACCAACATCAGAATTGTGGGGGTGCCAGAAGAAGAGAGAGAGCAAGATACTGAAAACCTGTTTAAAGAAATAATGACTGAAAACTTCCCACATCTGGTAAAAGAAATAGACTTACAAGTCGAGGAAGCACACAGAACCCCAAAGAAAAGGAACCCAAAGAGGACTACACCAAGACACATCATAATTAAAATGCCAAGAGCAAAAGAGAAAGAGAGAATATTAAAAGCAGCAAGAGAAAAACAGTTTATTACCTACAAGGGAGCACCCATACGACTGTCAGCTGATTTCTCAACAGAAACGATGCAGGCCAGACAGGAGTGGCAAGAAATATTCAACGTGATGAACAACAAGAACCTACAACCAAGAATAATCTATCCAGCAAAGCTATCATTCAGAATTGAAGGGCAGATAAAGACCTTCACAGAGAAGAAAAAGCTAAAGGAGTTCATCAACTCCAAACCAGTATTATATGAAATGCTGAAAGGTACCCTTTTAGAAGAGGAAGAAGAAAAAGGTAAAAGACAAAAAATTATGAACAACAAATACACATCTGTCAACAAGAGAATCTAAAAATTAAGTGAATTAAAAATCTGATCAACAGAATAAACTGGTGAATATAATAGAATCAGGAGCACAGAAAGGGAGTAGACTGATAATTCTCAGGAGGACAAAAATTATAAAGCATCAAACAGACTGTGAAATTATAGCAGAAAGATTAAAGTTAGGTGAGGTAAATAAGTGATCAATCAAAGGACTTGTATGCATGCTTATAAACATAACCAATGATCACAGACACTGGGGTGTCGGGGTATGCCTGGGAGGGAGGGGGGCAATGGGGAGATATGTATAAAAAATTAATAAAAATTAAAAAAAAAGAATAAAAAAATAACATAAAAAAATAATAAAAATAAACTCCCTGAGTCTTTTTTTGTCTGTGAAACTCCTGATTTCACCCTCAATTTTGATTGCTAGCCTTGCTGGGTACAGTATTCTTGGAATCAGACCCTTCCTTTGCATGACTTTGTATATTTCATTCCATTCCCTTCTGGTCTGATGTGTTTTTGTTGAGAAATAAGTCACTAGTATGATGGGGGATCCCATGTAGGTAACTTTTTGTCTATCTCTGGCTGCTTTTAAGATTCTTACTTTGTCATTGATGTTTGCCAATTTAAGTATAATGTGCCTTGGTGTTGGTCTTTTGGGTTTCATTTTGCTTGGGACTCTATGAGCTTTTTGAATTTGTGTAGATTTTTTCATCCTTATATCAGTTAAGTTTTCTGTCATTATTTCATCAAACAGGTTTTCTATTCCTTGCTCGGTTTCCTCTCCTTCTGGCACCCCTATTATGAGGATGTTGTTTTGTTTCATGTTGTCCCAAAGTTCCCATGGGCTCTCCTTCTGTTTTTTAATTTCTTTTTCTAGAAGCTGCTCTACTTAGGTATTTTTTCCTACCTTGTTTTCTAGCTCACTGATGTGGTCCTCTGCTTCTTCTAATCTATCTTTAATGCTTTCTATTTAGTTCTTTATAGCAACGATGCCATTTTTCATTTCTTCTTGGTTCTCCATTTCCTCTTGGTTATTACACATGTTGTTGTATTTGTCTCCCATTCTTTTCAGCCACCTTATGACCATTTCTCTGAATTCTTTTTCTGACAGGTTGCTTGACTCCATTTTGTTTACTTTCTTTTCTGGTGATGCCTGCTTTTCTTTCACATGCAGGCTGTTTCTTTTTCTACCCATGATCTCTCTTCTCTGGGTGTTTGGTTATGTAGTTCTCTCTCTCCTGCTTTGATTAAAGGGCACAAAATACAACACAATAAGGTACAACACACATGACACCGAGCACAAATGTATTCACAATACTAATAACCCCAAATAAAGGTGACCACTAGAGAAAAGAGAACTAGAGGATAATAAAGAAAGAAGAAGCAAAGGAAAAGAGAGAAAAAAATGAGTGCAAAAATGAAATTGGGAAAAGGATAAAAGAGTAAAAGAAAAGGAGGAGAATTAAAAAAAGTGGCTGTTTTATTGGGGAGAAATCTCCAATAAATCAGCCACTAATCCCAAGAAATGCCGGTAACAAATACCTAGAGATGAATGCATACTACAAACAACAACCAATATCAGGTGAGGTGAGGGAAAACAGAAGCAAAAAACAAACAAAAACAAAACAAAAGAAAAACAGAAAGAAAAAGCAAAACAATCTCACAAATAAGCATAAAAAACAATATAATCAACCATCAAGCAAACAATAACAAAAGGACAGAGAGAAAAAAGTTTGAATAGTGAAGAAAGAGAAGAGAGAGGTGTGTATGGATCTAGAGCTCGCGAATGGAAATTAGATATAAGGAGGTAAAAAGACGGAATAGGGAAAATCTAAAGCAGGAATAAGATAAGAGAAACAGTACAACAAAAGGGTAAAAGTGAGGAAGAGAGAGTTAGCTTAAAGGTAAAGTTGAGATAGAATGAAATGGTGCTAAAGGAAAGATGAAAATAGAATGTAGAACACTAATCCCAAAATAAAATAAAGAGGAAATAAAATGACACTTAAAAAAAGGTAAAATAGTAGTAGTAATAATACTGATTAAAAATAAAAGTGTAATAATTAAAAGGTAAAATCACGTGAGGAAAAAAAAATTTAGTTTCTTAAGTGAAAGATGAAAAAAAAAAGTGCAGTAGTGAAGGTCATTTACTTCTACTGTTCTGTTTGGCATGCCTGTTTCCTAGGACAGTATTGCAGTTCCCTGCGTTCCACTGCTCCTCAGTGTTGTAAGCCACATTCCTGATTTTCAAGCTGTCCCTACTTCTCTGTTTCTTATACTCACAAGAATCAATTTGTGATACAACTCCTGGGTGGCAGTGTTTCTGGGTTGACCTCCGGGTCTATAGGTCCTCTCTAACCAGTGCTTAGATTTTGTTTTCCCTGTGGCACTTAATACCGGTTTGAGGGAATGGGCTACCCCAGAGCTGGTCCTCTGATCCTTATTCCTGCTCTGAACCCCAGGTTTCACAAAAACAACCCTACCCTGCAATCTCCCAGAGTGTCCCCAATTGGGTGATCCTATGTATTGGGCTCAGCAATCAAAAACAAGATTTAAAGAGGAAAAAAAAAAAAAGAACCAGAGCAAGTGCAAGCTCTCCTGCCCTGCGGTGCAAGTCCAGTCTTCTTTTCCCCTTGGGTCCAAGCAGCCGGCACACTGTTAAAATCCCTAGGCTGCCCTTTTATGCCCAATTTAGCTATGGGCCGCTTTCTGGAGTTCCCTTCTGTTAGCATCCTTGTGGATCCCTTTCCACACTTGCGAATCATGCCAGCCGCAGTGGCTGCGGATTCTTTCTGGGCACAGACTTCCCTGTGTGTACGTTTCTCTCTCCTGCCCCAACCACAGAATCAGCGTGCTCCTGCCACTAGGAAACTGGTGTTCCAGGGTTCGCTGCTGTTCGCTGGGTGCCGGTGTTGTATATTCTCAGATTTTCGGGCTTCTGACAACATCCACTTTCTCCTTCAAGATGGCGGGGTCTCCATGTCAGATCTGGTCGCTCCGGGAGAGATCCCAGCAGCAGAGGAAGTTGCCCATTCAGGGGAACCTGTCATGTTATCCCTGACAGTCCCCTGGAGTATAGCTGTCCTTTAACTCCTTGTGTGACTACACACTCTTTCTTCTTTCCTCTTGAAAAAAGATGAACTAGGAGAATCATGCCCTTTTCTGTCTCTAAAAAACAAGACAATTTTAATGATGATGAAAACTGTTAGAAAAACATACTCATTTGGAGGATGGGTCTTCATTTCTATTCATGCCCTCACAAAGGGTTCAGAGGAGACTGAGGAAAGTATAAATAACTCCTTTTTATAAAGTGTGATTTTCCCATGTATGAAATGAAGAGACAGCATGCCTGTTAACTGAAAGGTGTGTTGCGTCTTTCTCACTGTAGGGGTGTAGGAGTGTCTGTCATCCAAACAAAGAACTAAGCCCTAGCTGGTTTGGCTCGGTGGATAGAGCATGGGCCTTCAGACCAAAGGGTCTTGGGTTCTATTCTAGTCAAGGGTATGTACCTCAGTTGCAGACTTCTCCAAGACATCCATTGACATTTCTGTCTTTCCCTCTCTCTTCCACTCTTTCTAAAAATCAATGGAAAAATATCCTTGACTGAGGGGTGAGGATTAACCCCTGTCACCCACCCAAAACAAACAAACAAACAAACAAACAAACAAAGAAATTAACAAACTCCCAGAGAACTAAGATAGTTGAGACAGTCAACGTGTTCTGAGTGGAATAATCTGGTAATCTGGTTTGGCTTTCTACCACACAATTACACCTATGAGACAATTGTTGAAACCTTGATTCCTCTCTCCTATATGTCTTTCCTACTCTCCACCCCTCTCAGTTCAATCTATCCCGAGTCCTGAGGGCATTACCTCATCAATATCTGAAGTGCATTCCCTTAGCTCCTCTCCACTTGTGCACCTTAGTTCAGGTCACTGTAAACTCCAGCCTGGCTTTTCAGATCTCAGCTTCCATGCTGCTGGTCATAGAGGCAGAGCCTCTGATTAAATGCCTTGTTTTAAAGCTTTCATTAAATGTTTGTCTTCTCTACTAGACTATAAGCTTCATGAAGACTAGGGCCATGTTTGACTTTTTAGTTCCTGCCTATCCTAGTACTTGCCTCATCAGATATGTTCAACAAATATTTGTTAAATGAATGAGTAAAGTGTTTAGCACATTGCCTGGCATATATTAAGCATTTAATGAATGGCAGCTATCTGCAGCTACATCTATATACATATCAATTTACACAAGCACACACACCTGGCATGGTCAATGTTAATAAAATATTCTTGCTGCATATAAAAATAGATTTACAATGAAGACTTTGATAGGAAGGATACAGTTTATTTATTTATTAAAAATTATTGAAAGTGTGTAAATTTGGCTTACCATCCAAACTAGAAAATAATCTTATAAATAAAGACATTCCAGTGTTCCTAAGATTTAAATCTGAATGAGCTTTCTGTGCACAAGAAGCGGTAGAAAAGTCCATGTGTAATGAAATTTTAGTAGCCCGTAGTATTATTTGAACATAGAGGTTACGGTGAGCAAATGTTTCAGTTATTACTATTTAACGTGTGTGTGGCACTGAGTGCTCCCATTGTGCCTGGGCACAGTATATAATTTAAAAGTTAGTGTGGTTCCTTGCCAGGTGGAGTTACCCATTCTGCCTCAGGAAGGGATATAACAAGTTTAGGTTTTGTTAAACCTAAGCTCTATTACAAAGTTCTTCCTGGCTCCCCGGCACATGTGAGAAGTTAAAGGTGGAGTTAAAGGTGATGAGACTGAAAACTGAAAGGAGCTGAGGGGTGTGAGGGGAATAACTGAAAGAGATTGACCCCCAGCTGCTGGCTTCCAGTTGCCACTTCCTCTCCGAAGGAAAAACACATGAGTGAGTTAGAAAAATCACAGCCTGTGACATTTGCACCACTTCCTATGATTGAAGTGTCGAGAATGGAAAGTGACTTTCTTAGCCAATTGTTCATTGATAAGCTGTTGCAGAAAGAGCTAAGCTACATGGAATCAATGAATGTAACTGCTTTTCTTTATTACTTTCTGATCTCAGTGTCAGCAGAACAAAAAGTATATGTACAAGAGGATAAGTCTACAGTATGTTTTTTCCAAGGCACCCCTTAAATATGGAAATATATGTTTTCTTTCTTAAAAAATTATAAAGATCTTCAAAGATCATTGCATATCTTAATTAGATAAATATAACTATGTAGTCATTCTGTAAACATCAGTCAAAATCTGTGGACTAGATAGCATCTTTAACAATTTTACTCTAAAAGAGAGCAGACTGTGTTCTGTTAAGTATCTGTTCCCTGAAACTCTGAGTCATATTGGTTCTGTGTATGTGTGACATATCTTGTGTTAGCCTACCTATTAGCTCTTATTGTTTTTTAAAAAAATGTATTTTCATTATTCCAATGGTCTGGTAGATGATCCTTACTATATGTAGCTTGGGCTTGGGCAATGTTAAGAGACCTGAAAAGGACATCCTTTGAGGAATCTACTTATGTCTCATCTCAAAACTAACAATGCATCCCCAATAACTAATTTGATGACCATGTGGTGCTGGGAAGTCAACTTTCTCTTCTTGAATTCTCCATTGAAAGGGTTTGAACATGTAACTGTTTTTGCAAAGCTGTTTTAAACAGCAGCAGCAGCAACAGCGGCAGCATTTGTTGGAAAGAGGGACAGCCGTGGAACAAATCAAGTCCCCCAAATGTGGCCCACTATGCCCAGCCCCAACCGTGTTCCAACTGAAACCTCACATTGCCTGTCCCAGTCTGCGCAGTGGCATTGCATGTTGATCTGCAGCTGGAACCAGATGGGTTCTTCACTTCTCAGTGACATTCTTCAGATCACAAAGGAATTTTACCTGACGAGTTTAGGTAAACCCACTCTTCAATTTTAGACAGAAGATTTGAGACTATGTACAATATCTTTATGAAGTACTTCTCTTGCAATGAGTTTAAAACTTGTTTTTTATATGTCACAATCATTTATTCTTATTAATGATCTGATGAAAAGAGAGACACGTTTTTAAATACAATAAAAAATTGAAAGAAATCCACTTGGGATTTATATATTTTCAAAATAGATTTGGTATTACATTAATGGTATGTTAATAAGCATATTATACAAAAATATTTTTACTACTATAAAAGAAAAAAGCCTATGACATATGTAATGATACAAAGCTTTTTATTTATGAGAAGCAGACTTAATTTGCTGATATGCTCTTTGTATAAATTATATCTGGGAACATCTCATTCTTCTTATTTTTTTTGGGGGGGAGGGAGAAATACTTGAAAGATAAAATCTACACCTAATGAATTAAATAAGGAAACAATGCCTAAGAATATGTGCAATGGCTGTCCATAGTGTTGCACAGCTGTTATTTTATTTAAATATCCCAATTTTAAAGGGACGCCGTCATATGATGCACGCATGGTGTATAGCTGTTCTAGAAAGAGTCAAGACAAATCCCATTTTTATGGCTTTAGATTTTAAATCCCAGGGAGACTTCACAGAAAGGACTGACAGGAGGGACAGGTGGATATTGGTTCCAAGTTGGTGACAAGTTTTCAACCTCAGCTGCATTCTTACAACAGGGGAGTGAGGAGCAGTTGGCGGCCTGGGAGCCAGTGCTGTGCAGATGGAATTCTTGTGGCAGAGAAGAATGTCCTAGCTGGCTCCCCATGCTTTAGGAACAAAGAGCACAACTTAAGAGATTGAAGCTACTGTTTGATCTGAGTGGGGCAGCTTTACTCCCTTTCCCTCCCTCACATCTTTTGTATTATAAGCCTCGTGATTTATGTTTAGAAAAGAATGTAAAGTTTCCCAATTTATCGTTAGTCAATGGTTTCTCTGAACTGTACACATTCTCCTAAGGCCCATCCCTCACATTTGTGAGGTTTGGGGCAAGAATCTATAGAGAGGCCCCCACATCACATAGCTACATAGTTATGTTATAAATCAAGTTTACTAACTGTTAAGTAGTAGAAGATGCTCTTTCTTTTAACCTGGCATTTTCTCCCAGAGCTTGGAGATGCGAAGGGAGCCAGTTCTCTCCCCTCAGTGGCTCTGCGCCACAAGACAAGGGGCTTCATGCGCTTATGTGTGAACAGCCCAACTCACCTATCCAGGCTCCATCCACACGCCCTTGCAGATAGCTGTCCCTTGCTCACGCTAAGGAAGCTGGTTGAGGATTATTGGGCAAGGAGTCCTGTGGTCCTAGAATCAGAAAGGGGTCCAGAAGGGAAGGCTCCGACTCTGAGAGGGGGCGGTTTTGGCTAGCAACGCAGAAAGAGGAGATCTGGAGGGGATCAGAGTGGGCGCTCAAGGGCATGGGGCTCAGGACAAGGGTCCTTTTACCTGGGTCTAAGGACAATGCTTTACTTTCAAACCTCAAAGTATATACTACTGCTCCCTCTGTAGCCAAAGAGGGAGAAGACTTTGTGTTTAACTTCTAAGTTCTCCATTTAATTAAGAATGGATAAAGCCATTAATTATTTACCTGGTGTTTATGATCCATCTGCTCTCAGAGTAGGAATGATTTCATTGAGAACGAGGTGAACTCTTTACTGCTGCCCATAAAATAGGAAATCCAGTGGTTCGCCATGGAGATCACTCTTCCCCTGCATTTCTGCAGCCTTTTTTATTTTTGGGGGTGGGATGGGGTTGGGGTTAGGAGGGAACTGCAAATGTGGAAAGACGTCCTTGTTGTTAGTTATGTTTAGACAGGACTTTGGTCTAAAAGGTAAATGGCAACTATTATTCGAATCTTACATACAAAGGAACTTGGAAAAGCCTTTCGCTTTATGGTTACCTCAGATACAATAAACTAGGGAAGGAACTAGTAGCAGATGCAAAAGTTCTACCTGTTCTTAGACATCAGAGAAATACAGATTGAGGTAGAACATGGGACCGAAAAGATCTGAATAATATTGCCTCTTGGACTACCTGATAGCAATGTAAAAGAAAGAGCAGAGGAAGGAATCCCCATTTGCATTATCTACAGAATTACTTATGAATTGGTGGTATGGTGTGGGTGGAAAACCCCACATGGTGTTTAGTAGGAAAGCTAATGTTACATAGATTTTTTTTTTTTTTTACTTTAAGGTCCAGGGGGACCCAGCCAAGTGGAAAAATAGCTGAGTTATGGTGGAAACCAGTCACCTTGTTAAAACTGAATAACCAGGTGTTTAGGAAAAGAATGGTATGAGAGACTGGTTTCTTTCCTGCTGAGCATAACCATTCACTGTGAACACAGAGAAAAGGAATCTTTGTTACAAGATTTTTTTTTATGAGAATTACAAGAAACTTTGTTACGAGCATAGAGGAAGATAAAAATGTGTGTATTTGAATGTTTAAAACCTAACCTGTGTCACAGTCCAATTTGAGTTTCACAATATAGTCAGAGAGAGTTATATTTTGAGCTATAATTATGCTATATTTCCTGGAACACTCTTAGCTGGGATAATTTTGTGCATCGGTATATGATATGTTCATTTTTCCTATGTAATTTTTTCCCTTAAAGAAAAGTGAATTTTAAAAAGTGAATGGATACAGATGATTCTCATTCCAAAATAAAAAGATTTTGGCAAATGTTATGTTAGTGGATAAGAGAGGTTCAGGTTACAAAACCATAGATCTTGGCCTTAAAAAAATAATATTACCATTCTGGCTGATGTGGCTCAGTGGTAGAGATCTGCCCACACACTGAAGGGTCTTTGGTTCAACTCCTGGGGTTGGGGTGTGTGAAGGAGGCAACCAATGGATATATCTCTCTTGCATTGATTTCTTTCCCTCTCCTACTCCCTCCATTTCACTCTCTCTACAAATCAATGGATAAAAATATCCTTAGGTGAGGATTTTAAAAAATAGCATTACCAAAAATACTAATAAATTTGACCTGAAAAATATAAAGAATATTTACATTCATAAATATAAAATAAATGTTCCTGAGTAGCCTCCTGTTGTTTGGTGGATAAAAAACCCTGTCTGATCTGGCTGCTCCCTGCCTATCCAGTCTCATCTCCCAAATCTCTCTCTTTTCTCTGGGCTGACCATGTTGGCTTTCTCTTTATTCCTCCAACAGCACACTCCTTTCTCTGTCATTCACAGTGTCTGGTTTTCTTTCCTCTCTCAGCTAACCCCTTCTCTTTCCAGTTTCAACATAAATGTTACTTTCCCAGGGATCTCTTTCCATTTCACCAGACTGGTTAAGTCTTCTGATCGAACACTTCCATTAAATCGTTCCTTCTGTACAGAAATAAAAATTATATCATAGTACTATTCTGGCCTTTCCCTTCTCAACTGCTAAAGAGTGTGCTATTTTGTTCATTTTATTCTCCCACCTTCAAGGAGAATTTTGGGATACTGTGGATGAAAGTGGGGTAGGGAAGAATCCAGGAGATAGGAAATGGAGACCAAGTAGAGCAAAGGGACTGAGGTGCCTCAGGCTAAGGGATGTGAGGTTGGTCGCTCCAAGCAGTGAGGCAAGTGACAGAGGAGACAGCATTTGTGTAAGTGTTGCAGAGGATAAGTATTTCCTTCCTTATTATGATGGAATTAACTGTTAGTTCCTGGACTACTTTCTTTGCAACAATGCTGAGTGTGGAGCACATGTGTCCGGGTCTGAGCAACACTTCTTTGGGTGTTATCACTGTTATAATTGTACAGTTGTCTGTGTAATTGTTTTATGCTTTTCTCTTCCTCCCCTTTCCTCAAGACCACAGGCAGGGCTCAGGTCTGTGTTTTTCATAGCTAAATCCCAGTGCAGAGGACAGGATCTGCCTCATGGTAAATGCTCAATAAGTGATAACTGGAGGGATGAATGAATACATGAATGTGTCAATCCATTCTGCTTTAGATTTCTAAACTTAAACTATCACCGCTGGCCTCAGTGAAGAAATTATGATCTCCTCAGCCAAAGTTCTCTAGAAGAAGGTGTTCTGAGCTGGCTTCCAAATGCTTATAATTAGAAACTTTTAAAATAAGTTATTTTCATTTTCCTCACCACATTCCTGTGATTGTAATATTCAGGCTCAGGGATTGAATATTAATATGATTCTTGTAATTGAAATGAAATTCACCAAAAACTTAAGTTATTTTCTAAGTATATTAAAATATTTGCTGAAATAACCATATCTTGATTTACATGTTAGCTAAGAATTTCTCCTTTATTAAAGGAAAAGATGAAGCTAGGGAGTATATATAACGGTTGTTACTTTACTGAGGATGTACTGTGGGCTTAGTAGTGTATTATTTGCTCTACACAGATTACATCCTTTAAGTACATAGACAATATTTTGAGCCATGCTGGTTTGGCTCAGTGGATAGAGCATTAGCCTAGGTTTCATTCTGGTCAAAGAGCACATACCTCTGTTGCAGGCTCCATTCCTGGCCCCGGTTGGGGCACATGCAGGAGGCAACCAAACAATGTGTCTCTCTCACATCAATGTTTCTCTCTCCCCTCTCTCTCTCAAAATAAAAAATAAAAAAATAAATCAATGGAAAAATATCTTCTACTGAGGGATTAATAAATACATAGACAATATTTTGAGGTAGGTACTAGTTGCTTGTTTTGTTGATAAGGAAACTAAGATTGAGTGGCTTGCCTGAAACTCATAAGTTAGGAAATTGTGAAGCTGGGGTTCAAACCTGGGTCTGCTGATTCCAAAGCTAACGATGGCAATCAACAACATCCATTCTTCATTTTTGAGGAATAAGCTGCAGAATTTATTAAGAGTTTATTTGACTTAAAATTATTATTATTAGGTTTTATGTTATTTTTTTCATTTTTATTAATGTATTACATGTCTACATATCTTCCCGTTGCTCCTCCACCCCACTCTCATACATGCCCTCATTACCCCCCAGTGTCTTGTGTCCATTAGTTATGCTTACATGCATGCATTCAAGTCCTTCAGTTGATGTCTTATCTATCCCACCTCTCCCTAACCTTCCCTCTGTAATTTTACATTCTGTTTGATGCTTTACTGTCTCTGTATCTATCTTTTTGATCATCAGTTTATAATGTTCTTTATTATCCATAAATGAGTGAGATCATGTGGTATTTTTCTTTCATTGACTGGCTTATTTCACTTAGCATAATGCTCTCCAGTTCCATCCAGTTGCTGCAAATGGTAAGAATTCCTTCCTTTTTTATGGCAGCATAGTATTCCATTGTGTAGATGCACCATAGTTTTCTGATCCAGTCATCTGCTGACGGGCACCTAGGCTGTTTCCAAATCTTAGCTATTGTAAATTGTGCTGCTATGAACATAGGGGTGCATATATCCTTTCTGATTGGTGTTTCTAGTTTCTTAGGATATATTCCTAAGAGTGGGATTGCTGGGTCAAATGGGAGTTACATTTTTAGTTTTTTGAGGAAACTCCATAAGTTCTCCACAGTGGCTGGACCAGTCTGCATTCCCACCAGCAGTACACGAGGGTTCCTTTTTCTCCACATCCTCGCCAACATTGTCATTTGTTCATTTCTTGATGATAGCCAATCTGACAGGCATGAGATGGTACTGCATTGTCATTTTGATTTGCTTCTTTCAGATAATTAGTAACTTTGAGCATGTTTTCATGTGTCTCTTGGCCTTCCTTCTGTCTTTTTTTGAAAAGATTCTATTTAGGTCCATTGCCCATTTTTTATTGGATCTTTTTTTCCTTTTATTAAGTTGTATAAGTTGCCTGTAGATGTTGGAGATTAAACCTTTATCAGTGATAACATTTGCAAATATGTTCTCCCATACAGTGGGCTTTCTTGTTGTTTTGTTGATGATTTCTTTTGCTGTGCAAAAGCTTTTTATTTTGATGTAGTCCTATTTATTTTCTTTTTAGCTTCCATTGCCCTAGGAGCAGAATCAATAAGTTCCTTTGGCATATATCTGAGATTTCTCTGCCTGTGGATTCCTCTAGTATTTTTATGGTTTTCCATCTTATGTTTAAGTCTTGTATCCATTTTGAATTTATTTTTATGTATGGTATAAGTTGGTGGTCTAGTTTCATTTTTTTGCATGTATCTGTCCAATTTTCCCAACACCATTTATTGAAGAGACTGTCTTGACTCTATTGTATGTTCATGCTTCCTTTGTTATTTCACTTAAAATCATAACAGCAAGTCTGAGTTCACAGTCCTGTTCTGCCTTCTCTTTCCAGGGATCACCTCCTCTCATCCTGGCCCCAGTCCATACTGCCAATTCCGGCACTTGACTAATTTACTACAGTGTTAGATACAGACACTGTATCATTAATACACTTCACAGGGGTCTTATGTTAGTTGAGTAACTTGACAGAAGTTTAAAACAACACACACACACACACACACACACACACCCATACCTCACTTTCATCCAGAAATTCCTGGTTATCACTTCAGTCTATCAGCCATTCCTCTGGATCAATTACCTGATGATCTTTATTTTTTTATTTTATTTTTAAAAATATATTTTATTGACTTTTCACAGAGAGGAAGGGAGAGGGATAGAAAGTCAGAAACATTGATGAGAGAGAAACATCGATCAGCCGCCTCCTGCACACCCCACAATGAAGATGTGCCCGCAAGCAAGGTACATGCCCCTGACTGGAATCGAACCCAGGACTTTTCAGGGCGCAGGTCGACACTATATCCACTGAACCAAACCGGTCTCGGCATGATCTTTATTTTCACTAGAAATCCACTTCAGCTTTTGCAATTTCATTTTCTGTGTATTAGTCCTCTATGAACATCTAGAATATCTAGAAAATTTTTTCAGCACGGAAATTACCCCATTCTCTTCTTAAAACCATGGCATAAAACATATAAATTGAAGGCAGCCATAAATTTTTTCTAAGACAAAAAATCTTACTGTTTTATGTACGTGTACACACACATAGTGTCAATTCTCATTATTTATATTTTATAAAGTTGCTACAAACACTGAAATTAGTGAATACTGAAAATATAGGGTTAGATTCCTATGAGCCTCTGGTCACAACATTTTCATCAACTGATTAAAACATAACCTTGCATTATGTGTTTCTGTTTAAAGACACTTTAATATATCATTGATTCATTACCATTGAATTCAGGGCCAACATCACTATAATTCATGTCTCAATAAAGCTTATCTAATAACACATGCATTTTCTCTGTAAGGCACATAACAACTTGCTGTGCTTAGGAACACTGGACAGTACTTAGTCATTATGCTATGGGGTCATTTTAAACAGCAAGATAAGCAACAAAAAACACAAAAAATTAAGTAACTTGAGAAAAGGACCTTTATTTATGGCTAGTAAGTCAGAACTTTACTTAGTTCAACTTAGTAGGGAATGTGTGCATAAGGAGACTCAAAATTTCCTCCACTCTGCTTGTCTGCGAGTAATTGTAGAAGCCTGTAGATACTGATTTTAGAGTTAAACATGAATTTTAATAAGCAGGTGATATTGGAAATATGGAATCCAGGAATAATGAGGATCAACTATATACATATTTATTATTAGTTTTTATTTGTTGCATGCTTGCTAATGACTATTTTAAGTTTTTAAGATGTATTAACTTATTTCTTTTTTTTTGCATAAGAACTATTTATTTATTTATTAAATTAAATCTTTATTATTCAGATTACATTTGTTTCTCTTTTTTCCCCTCCATAGCACCCCTCCACCCAGCTCCCATCCTTCCCTCTGCCCTTACCTCCCTCCCGTTGATCTCATCCATAGGTGTATGATTTTTGTCCAGTCTCTTCCTGTACACCCCTCACCCCTTTCCCTCTCAGAATTATCAGTCCACTCCCTTTCTGTGCTCCTGATTCTATTATGTTCACCAGTTTATTCTGTTGATCAAATTTTTAATTCACTTAATTTTTAGATTCACTTGTTGATAGATATGTATTTGTTCATAATTTTTTGTCTTTTACCTTTTTCTTCTTCCTCTTCTAAAAGAGTACCTTTCAGCATTTCATATAATACTGGTTTGGTATTGATGAACTCCTTTAGCTTTTTCTTATCTGTGAAGCTCTTTATCTGCCCTTCAATTCTGAATGATAGCTTTGCTGGATAGATTATTCTTGGTTGTAGGTTCTTGCTATTCATCACGTTGAATATTTCTTGCCACTCCCGTCTGGCCTGCATTGTTTCTCTGGAGAAATCAGCTGACAGTCGTATGGGTGCTCCCTTATAGGTAATTAACTGTTTTTCTCTTGCTGCTTTCAATATTCTCTCTTTGTCTTTTGCTCTTGGTATTTTAATTATGATGTGTCTTGGTGTGGTCCTCTTTGGATTGCTTTTATATGGGGTTCTGTGTGCTTCCTGGACTTGTAAGTCTATTTCTTTTACCAGATGTGGGAAGTTTTCAGTCATTATTTCTTTAAATAGGTTTTCAGTATCTTGCTCTCTCTCTTCTTCTGGCACCCCCACAATTCTGATGTTGGTACGCTTGAAGCTGTTCCAGAGGCTCCTTACATTATCTTCACATTTTTGGATTCTTTTCTCTTCTTGCTTTTCCAGTTGAATGATTTCTGCTTCTTTATATTTCAAATTTTTGACTTGATCCTTGCCTTTCTCTAGTCTGCTGTTAGGACTCTGTATAATATTTTTTATTTCAGTCAGTGTATGTTTAATTTCTAGTTGGTCCTTTATCATCTTTAGTTGGACCTTTTCCATTTCTATTTGGCTCTTTTGCATCTCTAGTTGGTCCTTTTCCATCTCCTCTTGGCTCTCACTAATTTTATCCAACTTTTCTAGCATATTCTTGAAAAACCTTATAAGCGTGGTTTTGAACTCTATATCCAGTCGTTTTTTTTCCTCTATTTCTTTTGTTTGTGATCCCTTCCCTTGTCTTGGCATTTTCACTATGCCGGGGAAACTTCTTTGTTGAATTCAGCCATATGATACCAGACTTGCAAAACCGAAGAAGCCTCTGTTGAGCTTGGGATTGGTGGAGTCTTAGGGCTTAAGGGACCAGTCGGCCCCGCCCTCCATGGCCCCTGAGTCTCACGTGACTGGGTAATCGCTGGAGCGGTTCTGTGCCCGTGCGCCCGCAGTGCCTCTAACCACTGCCTTTCCAGCTCCCCTGAGCACCAGGACCACAAGAGTCTAGGTCTCCAGGGTTTCGCCCGAAACAGGGGCTTAGTGGAGTCAGAAGTGGCACAGTTGGGAGGGTCTGTCTCCCGCCCAGTCGCGAAAGCCAGAGACACAATCAGCGATCTGTCCTCTGCGCAGTGCCGTGCCCGCCACCAGACCTGATCTTTTGCGACTCCCCTAAATTTCCATGCACCTCTCCCTTTTCACAGTCATATGAGTTTCGGTTGGATCTGGGGTTTAGTGTTGTAAGATAAGGGATTCAATGCCGTTGGGAGTCTCCGTTTTCCTCCCGCCAGAGAAAGCCAGCCAGGTATTCCGGCACCCGCTCTCTCAGCTCGAGCATCTCTGTAGCTCAGCTTTTTGCAGCTCCTCTGGGTCTCTGTGAGCCCCTCTCTTTCCTTCTAGCTGTACAACTTCCCCTCAGCCAACTTTCCTGTTTTTCTGGATGATGTTCGTTCTGTCTTTTAGTTGTAGTTTTGAAATTGTTGTGCGAGGCAGCAGTGTAGGTGTTTACCTATGCCACCATCTTGGATTCTCCTCTATTAACTTATTTCTAATAAAAGCTCTGTAAAGCAGGTGTTAATATTTTCTCTAGTTTACATATTACAGATAGAAGTGAAATTTCCCAATTCACAGCTGTAAGTATCAGAGCAGGGACTGGACCTGGGCACAGTGTTTCCAGAGCCCGGACATTCACCTACAATGCTATGCTCCTTCTTTTTGGGAAACATTATGCAATCGATAATCCTTTTTTAAAAGAAGAGGTTTGTTAACCTAAAAATGAAAGGCTATTCAAAGTGAGAGGCAATAAGAATTTATTTGAGATAAAGAAGAATAGCTATTTGGGAAGCACTCATCAAGGCAAAAGCCTAAATAATGTTCCGATTAGGAGACAAAGGCAAAGGTTATTTATGAGAAAGGGAAGGAAACAATTACATTAATAGAAGGAAGATTTTTCTATTGATGCAGGTAAATTAACAGTGTTGCCAATTCTGAACAATATGTTTAAATTTTCAGTTTATTATCCAGGAGTCTGGTAGTAGTAATATGTTTTTCTATTGTCTTTGCAACAAGTGCTTTGGGACAGGGACTTGCTTTAGGCCTAGTCCAAAGGTTATTTTGCCCTGTTTTAATATTCCAAAGTTTTGAGGCATAAGACATACAAGGCCTGGGATGGCAGCTCCGCTCCATTTTAAAGTGGATCCATTTATATTATTATACAGGATCTTATCGTCATGACTCATTCATTCATTCAAAACAAGTATTTTGTGTGCCAGGTCCTGTGAAGATCTGGCAGCAAAGAAAGACATGGTCTGTTCTCATATAATTTATAATTCAGTTTGCAATTAATAAATTAATTGCTAAATTAATTAGCAATTAATTTAGGATTATGATTGGCTTCATATAACTTAAAAATACAATTAACAGTAATTTAAGCAGAATAGAAATTTATTTTTCCCTCACATGAACAGAGCCTGGAGGTAGGTGGATGAGGGCTGGTATAAGAACTCCAGGTCATCAATGACCCAGGCTGCTTCTATGTGGCTGCTCTGTCATCCTAGCATGCTCTTCAGTGTCTAAGACAGCTGGTCCAAGGGCCAGGAATCCTGCCTGCATTCCAGCTAACAGAAAGGAGAGAAAGGAAAGGACACTCCTGCCTCATTTAAAGAGACTTTCTATAGTGCCACATTTACCTTACAGCTTATATAACAGAACTAAGTTACATGTTTATACTTAACTGCAAAGGAGGCTGGGAAATGCATCCTGCTAGCTTAGTGACTACACACTCTGCTAAAATCCAGATTTCTAGTTCTATTTCCAAGGTAAAAGGAGAATTGCACTTGAGAAGCAATTAGCAAGTTTCCATATATATAAAACACCCTGCCCCCCTAGTTTTATTGAGAAATAATTGACATATATCACTGTTTAAATTTAAGGCATATAGCATGATGATTTTATTTACATATATTGTGAAATGATTACCAGAATAGGTTCAGCTAACAGTCATACTTATATAATAAAAGAAAAAGTGAAAAGAAAAAGAAAAATTTTCTCCTTGTGATGAAAACTGTTAGAAATTACTCTCTTAACTTTTCTATATATCCTATAGCAGTGTTAGTGATAGTCATCATACTGTACATTACATAGTTATTTATCTTACTAGAGGCCCAGTGCATGAAATTCATGCATAGGTGGGGGGGTGGTCTCCTCAGCCCAATATGCACCCTTTCCAATCTGGGAACACTTGGGGGCAGTTGGACATCCCTCTCACAGTCCGGGACTGCTGGCTCCTAACTGCTCACCTGCCTGCCAGCCTGGTATCCCCCAACTGTCCCCCCCCATGCCAGCCTGGTTGCCTTTTACTGCCCCCACCCACCAGCTTGGTCACCCCTAACTGCCCCCTCCCCCTCCCCGCCAGCCTGGTTATCCCATGCAGCCTGCTGTTCAGTCGTTTGGTTGTCCCTCACTAATCCTTCTGCTGGCCTGGTCGCCCCATGCAGCATGCTGTTTGGTAATTACTGTTACTGTCCTGGACAATTTACATATTTCTTTATTATTAGTATAGATAACTGAAAATTTGTATTTAGAATATCTTTCTCCAATTCCACTTCCCCTCTATCCTCTGACTCTGATACTACAAGTTCAATCTTTTTTTCTATGAATTTGGTTTTTGTTAAAAATCTATTCTTACCTCAAACAGCTTTATAAAAGTAAAAACATACTATTAAGTAGAGTTGAATTATAGCTGCTTTTCCTTGACATTAAATTTATTGTCTAATGGTCTTTAGTCTTCTATTATAATGATCTTTTGTTTTGATTTTTAGGTCCTAGGGTTTTTATTTAATTTCTTCAGCAACTCCAATGTACCTTCTTTGATGTGTTTTGGAAACTAGAAAGCCAAATATCTTCATATACATTTTAGCTAAATTTTTTTTTAAATTTAATAATCTTTATTGTTCAAATTATTACAATTGTTCCTTTTTTTCCACCTCATAGCTCTTCTCCACCTGGCACCCTCTACTATTACTCCCTCCCCACTGCCGCCATTGTCCTCATCCATAGGTGTACGACTTTTGTCCAGTCTCTCCCTGCACCCCCCTCACTCCTTTCCCCCTGAGAATTGTCAGTCCACTCCCTTTCTATGCCCCTGATTCTATTATATTCACCAGTTTATTCTGTTCATCAGATTTTTTATTCACTTGATTTTTAGATTTACTTGTTGATAGATATGTATTTGTTGTTCATAACTTTTATCTTTACCTTTTTCTTCTTCTTCCTAAAGAGTACCATCAGCATTTCATATAATACTGATGAGCTCCTTTAGTTTTTTTTTTATCTGTGAAACTCTTTATCTGACCTTCAATTTGCATGATTGAATATGCTGGGTAGGTTCTTGCTATTCATCACGTTGAATATTTCTTGCCACTCCCATCTGGCCTACATAGTTTCTGTTGAGAAATCAGCTGACAATCATATGGGTGCTCTCTTGTAGGTAATTAACTGTTTTTCTCTTGCTGCTTTTAATATTTTCTCTTTGCCTTTTGCTCTTGGCATTTTAATTATGATGTGTGTTTGTGTGGTGCTCTTTGGATTCCTTTTGTTTGGGGTTCTGTGAACTTCTTGGACTTGTAAGTCTATTTCTTTCACCAGCTGGGGGAAGTTTTCAGTCATTATTTCTTCAAATAGGTTTTCAGTATCTTGCTCTCTCTCTTCTTCTGGCACCTCCATAATTCTGATGTTGATATGCTTGAAGTTGTCCCAGAGGCTTCTTACACTACCTTTACATTTTTGGATTCTTTTTTCTTTTTGTTTTTCCAGTTGAGTGTTTTCTGCTTCTCTGTATTTCAAATCTTTGACTTGATTCTTGCGTTCCTCTAGTCTGCTATTAGGTCTCTGTATAATATTTTTTATTTCAGTCCGTGAATGTTAATTTCTAGTTGGTCCTTTTTCATCTCCTCTTGGGTCTCGCTAAATTTATCCATCTTTTCCAGGAAATTCTTGAAAAACCTTATAATCATGGTTTTGAACTCTATATCCAGTCATTTGTTTTCCTCCATTCTTTCATTTGTGATCTGTTCCTTTGTCCCTGCATTTTTGCTTTTTCCCTGAGTTGGTAGAGTAACTTTGTGTGCTAGGTGTCCTACATGGCTCAGTAGCTCCACCTACCCAATTACCTGAGGTGGACTCTCTTGGTGCATCCCTTTGTGGATTGTGTGTACAGCCTTGTTGTAGTTAAGTCTTGATTGTTGTTGGTATCACTGGGGGAATTGACCTCCAAGCCCATTGGTTGTGAGGATCAGCTGTGTCTATGCTGGTAGAACTTCTGCGCTGGGTCAGCCTTATGATATCAGACTTGCAAAATTACAAAAGCCTCTCTGTTCAGCTTGGATGGGGTGGAGTCTCAGGGCTGAGCACACAGCCTTGGCTTCCCATCAGCCCTGCCCTATGTGGCTCGTTGGTCTCAATGTCCCTCGGTAATCTCTGCAGCCCTCTCTGTGTGCAGGCACGTGCATGCTCCTCCAGACCTCTGTCTTTCCAGCTTCCCTGAGTTTCCGTGTGCTCTGTGGACCTATATGAGTCTGGGTCCTCAGGGTCTTGCCTGAAACTGGGGTTCAGTGCAGTCTGAAGTGGATTTCAGTGCAGTTGGGGGGTTCTGTCTCCCTCTTGCTAGAATAAGCCAGCAGCATCATTAGCAGTCAGCCCTCTGTGTGAGCACTTGAGTGCCTCCAGACCTCTGCCTTTTCATGGCTCCCCTAAGTTTCTGTGTACTCCTCCCTTTTCATGACAGTTCAGACTCCCCCCGTACGAGTCTTGCCCAGAACTGGGGATCAGTGCAGTTGGATCTGGGGTTCAGTGCAGTCAGAAGTTTCAGTTTCCCTCCCACTAGAGGAAACCAGCCAGGCACTCACTGCCTGTCCTCTCTACACGCGTGTCTCCTACCTCAGCTTTTTGCAGCTCCTCTGAGTTTCTGTGAGCCCTTCTCTTCCCTTCTAGTTGTAGAATTTCCACTCAGCCAGCTTTCCTGTGGTTATGGAAGATACTCATTCTGACTTTTAGTTGTAGTTTTCAAATTGTTGTATGAAGCAGCAGTTTAGGTATTCACCTATGCTGCCATATTGGTTTCTCTCTAGCTAAAAATTTTAATGTAATGTTCTCTTTTGGCATTATGTCAAAATAAAATCTTTTAAAATTTCCTCGAGAGGTAAAAATAAACTGTTGGAGGGTAGTTAAAAATTTAATATTATAATTAAGATATTTTTAAGAAACTGTATAAAAAAGCTGGGAAAAATGAAGCAACTATTTTGAAAGGCATTGATTTTTGCACTGTCTACACTGAGAAGAAAAAAGAATTTCAGTATCTTCCTCTCTCTCTTCTTCCTGCCCCCCTACAATTCTGATGTTGGTACGCTTAGAGTTGTCCCAGAGGCTCCTTACATTATCTTCACATTTTTGCATTCTTTTCTCTTCTTGCTTTTCTAGTTGAGTGTTTTCTGATTCTTTATATTTCAAATTTTTGACTTGATTCTTGCCTTCCTCTAGTCTGCTGTTAGGACTCTGTGTAATATTTTTTATTTCAGTCAGTGTCTCTAGTTGGTCCTTTTTCTTCTCCTCTTGGAACTCGCTAAATTTATCCATCATCTCTAGTTGGATCTTTTGCATCTCTAGTTGGTCCTTTTGCATCTCCTCTTGGGACTTGATAAATTTATCCATCTTTTCTAGCATATTCTTGAAAAACCTTATAAGTGTGGTTTTGAACTCTATATCCAGTCGTTTTTTTCCCCCTATTTCTTTTGTTTGTGATCCCTTCCCTTGTCTCAGCATTTTCACTATACTGGGGAAACTTCTGTGTTGAATTCAGCCTTATGATAGCAGACTTGCAAAACCGAAGAAGAAGCCTCTGTTGAGCTTGGGATGGGTGGAGTCTCAGGGCTTAAGGGACCGCCTTGCCTTCCAGTCGGCCCCGCCCTCCATGGCTCCTGAGTCTCATGTGACTGGGTAATCGCTGGAGCTCTCCTTGTGCATGTGCGCGCCCGCAGTGCCTCTAAACCACTGCTTTTCTGGCTCCCCTGAGCACCAGGACCACACGAGTCTAGGTTCCCAGGGTTTCGCCCAAAACAGGGGCTTAGTGGGGTCAGAAGTGGTGAAGTTGGGAGGGTCTGTCTCCCTCCTGCCCACTTGCAAAAGCCAGTGGCACAATCAGCAATCTGTCCTCTGCACAGTGCCGTGCGCGCCATCAGCCCTCTGATCTTTTGCGACTCCCCTAAATTTCCGTGCATCTCTCCCTTTTCACAGTCCAAACTCCCCCCATATGAGTTTTGGCTGGATCTGGGGTTTAGTGTCATAAGATAAGGGGTTCAATGCCCTTGGGAGTCTCCGTTTCCCTCCCGCCAGAGAAAGCCATCCAGGTACTCCGGCATCCGCTCTCTCAGCATGTGCATCTCCGTACCTCAGCTTTTTGCAGCTCCTCTGGGTTTCTGTGAGGCCCTCTCTTTCCTTCTAGCTGTAGAACTTCCACTCAGCCAGCTTTCCTGTGGTTCTGGGTGATGTCCGTTCTGTCTTTTAGTTGTAGTTTTGAAATTGTTGTGTGAGGCAGCAGTATAGGTGTTTACCTATGCCGCCATCTTGAATCCTCCTGCTCTTGGTATTTTAATTATGATGTGTCTTGGTGTGGTCCTCTATGGATTCCTTTTGTTTGAGGTTCTGTGTGCTTCCTAGATTTGTAAATCTATTTCTTTCACCAGGTAGGGGAAGGTTTCTGTCATTATTTCTTCAAATAGTTTTTGAATATCTTGCTCTCTTTCTTCTTCTGGCACCCTCATAATTTGGATGTTGGTACGCTTGAAGTTGTCTCAGAGGTTCCTTACACTATCTTCAAATTTTTGGATTCTTTTTGCTTTTCTGTTTGTGTGTTTTCTGCTTATTTTTATTTCAAATCTTTGACTTGATTCTTGTGATCTTCTACTCTGCTGTCGGAACTCTGTATATTATTCTTTATTTCAGTCAGTGTATGCTTAATTTCTAATTGATCCTTTTTCATATCCTCAAGGGTCTCACTAAATTTATCAGTGGTTTCTAGAAAATTCTTGAAAAAACCTTATAACTGTGGTTTTGAACTCTATATCTAGTTGTTTGCTTTCTTCCATTTCTGTCATTTGTGACCTGTTTCTTTGTCTCATCATTTTGGCTGTTTCTCTGTGTTGATAGAGTAGCTTTGTGTGCTAAGTGTCCTAGATGGCCCAGTGACTCAGCCTGCCTAGTTAACTGAGGTTAACACTCTTGGTGCACCCTTTTGTGGGCTGTGTGAACATTCTTGTTTTAGTTGAGGCTTGATTGTTGTTGGTATCACTGGGAGGAACTGACCTCCAGGCCAACTGGCTGTGAGAATTAGCATCTACGATGGGAGAACTTCTGTGCTGGAGATATCCTTATGGGGCAAGACTTGCTTCAGTGGGACTTTGGTGCTGACTGAGTCTGCCTTCTGAGTGTGTCCCTTATGGATCTGAGGAGTTGTAATCTGGATGGTCCTACTCAGACCACTGGGTACACTGGCTCTTAGATCTCTAAGGAGGTACTAATTTAGCTTATGCCCGAGGCCCAGCAGGAGCTACAGAGAGATCTGCAGATTCCTCTTCTTTGGGGTTTGGAGGTGCCCAGATGAGGCCCCACTATGAAGCAATGCAAGCTGTGGGGCCTTGGACCTTCTTTTGTGTGTTCAGGGTGTCTCTGACCCAGCTCTAGTTTGTTTGGTATTTTTAGATTGCAAAGGGCCAGTCCATTCATATGCAAAAGCCTCTATGCACAGCTTGGGTAGGGAGGAGTCTCAGGAAATTAACCGAGTGGAGCAAACAGCTATGGCTGATCCTCAGCCCTGCCTTAGGAGGCCCCCAGGTCTCAGTGTCCCTCGGTGATCACTGCAAGCACCTCTGAGAGAAAACCACCCTCGAGTTCTGCCTGATGCGAGGCAGTCCAGTTTCTCCTCTTATGAGTCTGGTTCCCCAGAGTCTCACCCGGAACTGGAGTTCAGTTGGGAGCTTGTGCCTCCCTCTCGATTGAAAAAGACAACCGAATTCTCAGTTGCCAGCCCTTTCTGTGCTTGCGCCTCTGAACCCCTCCACTTCACTTCTGCACCTCTCTGAGTCTCAGTGTGCTTTTCTCGTTTTTTCTAGTTGTAGAATTTTCACTCCGCCAGCCTTTCTGTGGTTCTGGATGATATCCTTTTTGTCTTATAGTTGTAGTTTTGAAGTGGTTGTGCGAAGCAGCAATTTCAGGTGTTTACCTATGCTGCCATCTTGGTTTCTCCTCCACATTTTAGTCATTTTCATTAATTAATCCTTGCTGACATTAATACAGGGTATCCCTCCAAAATGTATACATATTTAACAGCTGATAGTTCAGTTTTAAAAATGAAATGTACCCCCCAAAATGTATATACATTTAACAGCTGATAGCTCAGTTTTGAAAATGAAATGCATTTTAATAAGCACTGACTTTATAATTATTCAAAGTGTGTGTATACATTTTTGGGAAGACACCCTATATTAGGCACTAATTTTTCCAACCTGGCTGCAATTTAGACTTTCAAGTGAAAATTTCAGATCCATATTTCTAATTTCAGAATTTGTTATCTACTTTTGGACTATACTTGTCTCTAGAAATGGCCATAGTTTTAGAAACTCTCTTGCTAGTATATAAACTTGCTGGAAGTAGAACAAAACTCATCTGATCTTCTAAACTTTTTTTGACTAATAGGATCAATCAGTTGGAGTTGTAGGTCTGAACCCTCCTTGTATTACCTCAGGATGTTAACTAGGAGTTGGTTCAATCAGTGATGGATGACGGTGCCATCTCAGGAAATTCTCCCAAAATTCTCTCTATCCTCAAATAGTTCTTCCATCGATTTTTCCCCCCCCGCACCTCTTATTTGATATTATATTCCCATCATTAGACATCACTCGTCTGGACCAGAAAAATATGTAGAAGGAAACTCATGATGTGAACTACAAGGACAAGTGAGACTTATTTACCTTTTTCCATTAGCTAAGGGTTTGCTTTCTTTTTATATTAGTTGGTTTTCTTTTGACATGCATAATGAAACTGATGCTAAGGAATCTCAGACAAGTAAATGTTAATGTTTGGGATATAGAAAGTAAGCATAGTGAAAGGCCATAGTGAGCTGGCAGTGTGAGTAGCCTGGAAAGTTGGAGAAAAGAGGTCAAACAGGAAACTGTAAACATTCCCTATAATTATTGTGTGGCTAAGGGTAGACCACTTTGCTATATGTGGTTCATTTCCTTTTCCTTCTCATCTAATAAAAGAGTCTGAGAAATACACAGTGAAAGTTTCTAAAAGTTCCGTAAAAAAAACAACTTTGTGCAAAATATTAGTAAACCAGCTTTCTAAGTCCTTTGGTTTAACTCAAGAGTCAACTAAGACTTGTTTTCTTTCTCTAACTTACCCCAGGCAAAGGCAAAGAGAATGGCAGGAGGAGAACTGGGAGCAGTGATGTTGAGGAGGAGACTTGGAGGTCTGGAGAATGCTTGGATATACTTTCACACTCAAGAACTTAGACTCTACTGATGGGATGATCAACCATTCCAGTTTGCCTGAGATTGTGGGACTTCCCAGGATGTGAAAATTTTAGTGCTGTTACTAGGTTTGTCTTGAGCAAACCAGGGTGATTTGCTCACCCTACTCCTGTTCTCTCTCCTTTTTAACACATTATTTTCCCCTCCATCTTTAGAAAATATCAATTTTTCGTTAAGAACTACAGCTAATAGTTGGCTTGCATTTAGGTGCTATTACATGAAAAACATATATCTTTAAATATAGACTCATGCTCAAAAAGGTGAGATGCTCATAGTATGAGAAAGTGTCAGGAACAGAATATGTCCTAAGAAATAGCAGATCCCACCCCAGTTTATTGAATTCATTGAGAGAAATGGCCATGTAACTGCAGGCATTGTTTAAATAGTTTTCTCTTTTTTTTAAAAGTATTTTTTAAATTGATTTCAGAGAGGTAGGGAGAGGGAGAGAGAGATAGAAACATCAATGATGAGAGAGAATCATTGATTGGCTGCCTCTTGCACGCCCCCCTCCAGGGATCAAGCCTGCAACCTGAGCATGTGCCCTTGACTGGAATCAAACCTGGGACCCTTCAGTCCGCAGGCTGACACTCTATCCACTGAACCAAACCAGCTAAGGCAAATAGTTATCTTGTCACTACTTCCATCCTTGCTTCATAGACATGTATAAATAAATTCACACAAATTAAATTCCTTCATTGGATGAGGCATCAAGATGTAGAAGACTGATCGAGCACTTAAAGACCTCAGGGAATGTAGAGAGTGGCTTGGAGGTGAGCGGTTGTAGGAATAAGTGTGACACAGTATAAGATAGGACACTTCCAATCATAATTTGAGCTGAGGTTCCAAAAGCTGAGACTAAAACAGCACATGTCCAGTCACTACTTGTGCCCGGGGAGGGGCTGGGTCTTCCTGTCAGGACATGCTGCATGATGGAGGTCAAAGAAGCTAGGGGAGAAGATTCCTTTGAGGGGGCTGTGTTATGAGAAACCAGTCCTTCAGCAAGAGAAGGGAGAGAAGTGGGTAGAGGTAGGGTGGAGAACAGAAGCTGACCTTCATATTCCCAACTCACAAAGCCTTCTAGGTCTCAAGGGTTTCAAACTGGGGTAGAGAAAAATCTCTATGTTAAATAAAAATGGGAAACTTTGATGATTTCTTACTACTGGATTTTTAAATTACTCAAATGTAACCTTTGGGGACAGAGAATAATTGAGTCACCACGAAAATTCTGGAAAAGTTATAGGACCAGTTCATTATTTCATCCAATTGCTTAGAAACAATTCTTAGGCCCTGGCCAGTGTGTCTCAGTTGGCTGAGTGTCATCCCAAGTGAACGGTTGCTAGGCAGGGCACATGCCCAGGTTTCAGGTTTGACCCCCAGCCTGAGTGTATATAGGAGGCAACTAATTGATGCTTCTCACATTGATGTCTCCCTCTCTCTAAAAAAATAAATAAAAACATATGTTAAAAAAAGAGAAACAATTCTTATGTTGGGTTTAAAGGAGCAGTGTGTGTGTGTGTGTGTGTGTGTGTGTGTGTGTGTGTGTATGTCTTTGTATGTGATTGTGTGAGAGAGACCTTATTTAACCATAGGTGGCATTTAACTAGTGCTAGTTCTGTTTCATGTGATAAGTCATTTAATGCTTATCTGGTATAGCAACTCTATGAAACAGGAACTATTATGCCCTCATTTTAAGGAAATTGAGACCCAGAGAAGCTGAGTAATTTGCTAAGGTCACACACTCAATAAGAGAGAAGCTGAGGTTTAAACAAAGGGTATAGCTCATGTGTTCATACTCCTAATCACACTGTTTTGCTTTTTCCTGAGAAAATGGTTACAAAAGATGCTGTGAGACTGTTAGGAAAAGGATTTCTGAATGAGCTAGTAGAGCAATGGTCTCAAAGGAGCAGATATGTAATAGAAAGATGCCAGGTGCCAGCACTTTTGAACTCCAACTGGAGCTTGGTGCAGGGTTATTGTGGAACTGCCATAAATTTGCACCCCCAGAGGATTCTCAGGAGACCAGAGATGGTGGGCTGCCACTTCTGACCAATAGAAGAGACATTTTTAGACATGGATTCATTGAAGGTTTCTGTTTTAAAAAATTACCTAATTTGTTTTCCCTTTTCAATTATTTTGGTTCTGCTCTGGCCCCCACTATCTGGGCTCTTTTCTCATTTGGATCATCAAAGAGTTAAGGTTAAAAGCCATTATTTATGTACGATTCTCCTTCAACTCCAAGACTGAACCTAAAAGCTTTTCTGATTAAGTATGAAGTACCAGATTTCATGCATAATGCTCACTTATGTATGCAAGGACTCCAGACATCACAGATCCAGAATATATCCAAAACTATTTGATCTGATTAATTAGTCTAATCAAGACTACAATGTAATGGAAGTTATTTCATTGCATTAAAGTAAAATTTAATGTCAAAATAATGAGGTTGCATTGAAGCTTACAGAAGGAAAACTCAAGTACTCGAGTGCTTTTCTCTTCATCATTCTGGTCATATCACTTAAAGTGTCCCAACTCATCCTACCAGCCAGCTGTGAGAAGATGGTTGGAAATAGTGAGGCATTGGAGAAAGATTTGCGAAGTCTTACTAAAGAGACCTAGAAGAGGCTGGGTTCTTCTCTTTTCTCACTAAAACCACTCACCTTTCAACTTGGAGTTGTGTTCTTAAAAGCAGAAAACCTGGATAAGTTCAATATGAAATTCAAGTTTTTCTAAATTAATTGTTATTTTTATCAATTTAACATACGTACATAGTTAAAATGCAAATGATATAAAATCTCACATTAAACTGAGCCCAAAAAATCCAGTCGGGTATAACATGGGGTTGCAGTATTGTGAAATTAACAGTCGGGTATAATATGGGGTTGCAGTATTGTGAAATTTAGGTGAGTCTGAAACACAGCATCGGAACCAATCACCAGTTCCTTTGGTTACATTGGAATTCATGTGATGTGGGATGTGTCAGCAAGGGGTTTCCCCATAGCTGCACAATTCATAAAAAACAGCAATTTCCCCCCCTCAACCTCTCAGACCTCTAGTTCCAGTTCCCAGATATAGTCTCTTCCAACATTTTGAGCTGTTCCTGCTGGTATTGACATTTATATTTTCAGATAATATTTTGGGATACAGAAACAGCATTATGTTATTGTGATATCTGAATAATTCACTGAACAGTGAATAGTATGATTTTGGTTCCTTTCTTACATTTCTTTTATGACTTTTTAGTTTTTCATTTTTTCATGTTTATCCTCAATTCTTTATACATGAACCATCAGATCTATTATATATAAATTTAATTTTCCAAGTGTCCAAATATATCAGAATATCATCGTTTTATAATGTAAAGTTTAAGTTTACCTTGGAGAGGCAATTAATCAACACCAGGTTTGCTGTACTTAGGTTAGGAGTTTTATTCCATTAAATGATTGGACAAAGTCTATGCATAATGTATATTTTTACTACCTTAGACTAATTACTCTATATTTGTAATTTTTGAAAATAGAATAAAAATTAAAATTTAGACTCAAAAGAGATTTCATTCATTCTTTTTTTTGGGGGGGGGGCTGTTAATCTTCACTCAGGATATTTTTCCATTGATTTTTAGGGAGAGTGAAAGAGGGAGGGAAGGACAGAGAGAAATACCAATGTGAGAGAAACACATCGATTGGTTGCCTCCTGCACAAGTCCTGACCAGGGTTCGGGTCAAGGCTCAGCCTGCAACCAAGGTACATGCCCTTGTCAGGAATCAAACCCAGGACCCTTTGTTCTGCATGCCAATGCTCTATCTATTGAGCCAAAAACGGCATGGGCCATTTATTTTTATAACACGTTTCAACCGATATTTTCCAACCATTTTTAACTGTTTTTGATCCACCAAATGGCAATTTTATGTGATTCAAATGACTGCTGTATGCCTGGTACTCCACTAGGCCTTGCCATAATACTCTTACCCACCCTCTCACTTTGCAAATCAGAAATGGAAACAAAGCTGGCTTTTAAAGTCCATTGATAAAACTATTATAAGAACAATAAAGAATAATACATTTCTAAGAGCTAAACAAAAATGTGATTGTTAGTATATGCATTGGAGGTGTAGTTTTATTTCCTGTGGATTTATGGTTCCTGTGGCACAGTTTATTTTACTGTTACAAATTTAAACATGTTACTGAAGTCTTACGTCACAGGTACTCCAAAAATGAAAAAAACAAAAACCTCCTTAAAGTGTAAACAAATAAAAACATTATGAAGTGGGAGAGTCTGAAAACATGCCTATTTATTTTCATGTTAAGGTGGAAAAATCTTTAGCCTCTTGGGTAAATTTTTATCACATTAAATGACTTCTGGCTAGTCGAGTCTTCAGGAGGATAAAAATAGTCTGTTGGTTAAATGTACTTGCTGGAAACTACAGGACTGGAATGAAAGCAACATCTGATTTGCACTCTCAAACAAGAAAATCTAAGAGGGTAGTAATGATGGAGTCATGAGGCTTTTTCCAGGAATGATCAATAAAAGAGGGGAAGTCAAGTCCTCCTTTGAACACTGGAGTTCAATAAAGAATAAAGTATAAGAGCTGAAAAAAGAAATCAGAACTACATTAGTTGGAAGCACATACTGGTAAGAGAAAGTCCAAACAGAGGCATATGAAGAGGAATGGAAAGAAACAAAACTGTTCTATTAAAAAGGTGTTTAAGGGGCTTATTCTCCCTTAGCGTGCATGCATAGAAATTCCATTAGTGTTAATAGGACCTAAACGCACGACTCAAGGGGAGAATAGAGTGACTATTTGTGTATAAGTGGTTAAATGAAGTCTAAGAAGAGTCAATTAAAAACCACAAATGATAGTTTAGGAGTCTAAAAGACATTGGTATCTGCAAGAGAGGCATTTAATTTTAATTAGAGGAATAATCAATTTTTCTTTTGCTCAAGACAAAAGTTATGAAAATGGCAAAGGGAAAATAAGCCCAAATTTAGCTTTCAAAATCATTGCTTAAAGTTAAGAGATATAGTCATACACTCCAGATGGTAAAATTGACCCCTTGTGAAAGATTTATAATTTGCATTCAAATTGGAATGTTGTTTTATATAAGGCATTCAAATCCACTGCCTATTTTTCCTAGCCTTCACAGCCAGAAAGAAGAGAGGAGAGAAAGAGAGAGGGTGAGAGGGAGAAGGAGAAAGGAAAAAGGAGAGAGAGAGATGGAGAGGGTGAGGGTGCTTACAAAAGGGAGCATAATCAAACCAGATTTTTTAAAAAAGCCTAATTGTACACAACCTGGTAGGTAGAAATGTTATCTAGGGAGAAATTGTTTCTGGAAGAATAATTTTGAGAGTACTTTGTTTTAGTTGAAGTGAACAATAAAGTTCTTTATCCAAAAGAGACAGAAAACTAAGGATCTTTTTCTCTCTCTAAAAAAATGTTGGGGGTTACACATAAAGGTTTTCTTTATGAGTATTTATTACTTATGTCTTGTAAGCCATAAGTTATTTCAAACCAGCCATGTTGTAATCCTCTACTTTACTCCTCATAATTCTATGTGTATTAAATACATGTTCAAACATTTAAGTAAAAAATAATACATGAACATGAAGGTGAATTTTAAAAAACACATAATGTCTTAACTAAAGTGTTTTCTTTGAAGTGTCCCATTTATCCTCTGCTTTTGGAAAATGTTGAATTTAGCACTGAGAAATGCTTTAGAAGGAAATTAAATACATAAGAATTTATGTGATCTCTTTTCTAGTAAAAGGAACTACATTTAGAAAAAAGAATGTGAGTGAATTCTCCTTTGGCTGAGTTTAATAAGAAGCAGATCTTAGAGGGATCTTAGAAAGACTTGATATCATATACTTGCATTAAACTGTAATCCTTCACTCTATGATAGCTCCAATATTATGGCACTGAAGTCATAGTTCTTGTTATAAAGTATTAAGTCTCTAATATTGCTATCTCCTCTCCTTCAATTTATTTCTAATCATTTAAAAGGGTCCTTTATATTTGAAGATATAATACAGCAATGTTTTTTAAATAGAAGGGTTATAAAATTTGCACATTCACAGGACTAGCACCAGGTGTATATACATGTCTATGACTTAATATCAACTTGCTCCAACTTAGGGAAAATTAAATATGGGAAGTCTAAGAAGACTATATTATGTGCAATGTCATTTCTTTACTTATAGTGCATATACGGTAGTACCTGAACCAGAAATATGAATTTAGTTTGAATGTACAGTGGTGCTGCTGAGACAGGTTTGCCTGGGGTGCAGGATTAGAGGGTGGAATGGGAATCTGAAAAACTGTCTCAATATAATGGGAGAGTTTGTGAACAGAGAATTAAAAAGGGATATGCAATACCAAGTGTTGGGAGAATATAGAGCAACTGTTACTTTCAGATACAACTGGTGGGAGTGTAAAATGTCGTGACCATTTAGAAAATTCTGTGACAGTGTCTATTAAAGCTGAACATTTGCAAATTATATAAACCAGCCATCTCCTAAGTTTATATGCAGAAGGAATGTTTAGACATTCACCAACAGATTTAAGCAAGTATGTTATACCAACAATATTTGTAATGGCCAAAGGTTGGGGCCATCCCCCAGATCCATCAGTAAAATGGATACATATTCAATCAAAGAAATACATACAGTAACAGGAATAAATATGCACATCATATGCAACATTATGAATGGCTCTCACATAGTATTGAGCAAAGAAGTCAGGGGAAGATAAGTTTCTACTGTCTGATTCCATTTACAAAAGGATAAAGTGAAGCGGGGGTGTCTGAATGAGGTTGAGATTGTAATGTTCCAATGGGAAATGGCAGAGGGAGCTGTGACTATTTCTTAACTTGGGCATGTGCCATATAGGCATGTTCATTTTATAAAGACGTGTGGACCTGTACATGTATACTTTGTTCAGTTTCTATTTTTGCATGTGTGTTAACCTTCCATAAAACGTTTGCCCCCCTCCTCAGGTAAATATAGGCCCTTGGAGAGCTTGGGGACTCCAGCCATTAGGGAAGAACTTCAGGAAGAAAGGGTGGATGATGTAGAGCTGCAAACAGAAAGAAAAGTTGGGAGGGTGGTGTGGTCAATGCATCAGTCTGCAATGACTGGGGGGAATAGAATTAGAGTGTGGGTAAAAACCTTGGGTCATGATAATAATATAGACCAACCGTTAATAATTCAAGATCTGAGGAGATCCAAGCTGGAGTAAGAATAGACACAAATATGGGTTTCCAATGAATAGGACCAGAGGCAGCGGCAGGCTGGAATGCCAGAGTTCAGGAAGCATAACTATTGAGGTCTGAGAAGTGTGTCACACAATAGCTTGGTATGGCCTGCCAAACCCTGCATGGGTTTCAAGTTCTCTTACCCATGAGTGAGGACTTGGCAACTTTGTATGCTTTATATAGAAGGTTAGAGAACAAAACAACATGGCTTGTCATTTTATTTATAAACCAGTTACTCATAGAGTCATACCCTGTCTGTGTAAATCTCCCTGTTTTTCAAACAATGGTCTAGCTTCTACATGTAAAACACGATGTAACAAGTACACCTGGTCTTATCTATTCATTTAATCCCCAGTCTCTCGTCTCTACCAAGGTAGAATTAAGACTAGCAGAACCCCAAAGTAAAATACTCAACTGATTTATGGATCCTATGTAAAGTGAATCAGTAACAAAAACAGTTAGTGAGTAGTTGCTGTATACTAGGCATTATCCTCAGCACTTGACATATATTGTCTTACTTAATCTTCATAACTACCTTGAAAGTTAGAGGAAGATGCACATGGTGACGAAGGGAAGAGCTGGGGTTCAAGGCCAGGTTAGTCCGACTCCACACTGTATGCTGTTTTATCATGTCAACTCTATTTAACCACCACACGTAAAAATGAATGTACCTGTAAATCAGCTCTTATCCCAAAGAGAAGGCCAACCTCAGACCTGGCTATACCTCCTTTTTTTCAATTATAAAAACCAGAGCATATCCACAGGAAGAACTCAGAAGGTAATGGAGGTAGTGGGAGAGTTTTCTCATAGAAAGATTTGATGATCAGATGGCAAAGATGTCAACACAAAACAGCACCTTGGTGCTCTCTGGGCGCTGGGGGCCTTCACCTCTCTCAGTTGCCCATTTATCACTCCCCAAGGCAAGCTGTAATCTCTTCTTTCACTGATAGTCTATAAAAAATAGACCCCGATGTTTTTATTTATTTTTTTTATTTTGGGGAGAACAAGGAGTGGTGAGACTTCAAATACATGTCTTCATCTCTTGGAGACAGGATAAACACACAGAGGTCATAAATGAAACAGCTACAGAAGGATATTTAAGTGACTGAAAATGGTGGTGGTGAGGCCTTATCAACTAGATTTTTTAAATTGTTATTTAAAAAATTTAATAAGTCTTTATTGTTCAGATTATTACAATTATTTCTCTTTTTCCTCCCATAGCTCCCCTTTACCCTGCTCCCACCCCTCCCTCTACCCTTACCTCCCCCACCATTGTCCTCATCCATAGGTATACAATTTTTGTCCAGTCTCTCCCTGTACCCCCTGACCCCATTCCCCCTGAGAATTGTCAGTCCACTCCCTTTCTGTGCTCCTGATTCTATTACATTCACCAGTTTATTCTGTTCATCAGATTTTTTATTCACTTGATTTTTTTATTCACTTGTTGATAGATATGTATTTGTTGTTTCTAATTTTTATCTTTACCTTTATTCTTCTTCTTCCTCTTCTTAAAGAGTACCTTTCAGCATTTCATCTAATACTGGTTTGATATTGATGAACTCCGTTAGTTTTTTCTTACCTGTGAAGGTCTTTATCTGCCCTTCAATTCTGAATGATAGCTTTGCTGGACAGAGTAATCTTGGTTGTAGGTTCGTTCTTGCTATTCATCACTTTGAATATTTCTTGCCACTCCCATCTGGCCTGCATAGTTTCTGTTGAGAAATCAGCTGACAATCGTATGGGTGCTCCCTTGTAGGTAATTAACTGTTTTTCTCTTGATGCTTTTAATATTCTCTCTTTGTCTTTTGCTCTTGGCATTCTAATTATGATGTGTCACGATGTGGTCCTCTTTGGATTCCTTTCGTTTGGGGTTCTGTGAGCTTCTTGGACTTGTAAATCTGTTTCTTTCACCAGCTGGGGGAAGTTTTCAGTCATTATTTCTTCAAATAGGTTTTCAGTATCTTGCTCTCTCTCTCTTCTTCTGGCACCCACCCCCATAATTCTGATGTTGGTATGCTTGAAGTTGTCCCAGAGGCTCCTTACAGTATCTTCACATTTTTGGATTACTTTTTCTTTTTGCTTTTCCAGTTGAGTGTTTTCTGTTTCTTTATATTTCAAATCTTTGACTTGATTCTTGCGTTCCTCTAGTCTGCTGTTAGGTCTCTGTATAATATTTTTTTTGTATCAGTCAGTGTATGTTTAGTTTCTAGTTGGTTCTTTTCATTTCCTCTTGGGTCTCACTAAATTTATCCATCTTTTCTAGGAAATTCTTGAAAAACCTTATAACCATGGTTTTGAACTCTATATCCAGTCGTTTTTTTTCCTCCATTTTTTTTGTTTGTTATCTGTTTCCTTGTCTCTGCATTTTCACTGCTTCCCTGAGTTAGTAGAGTAGCTTTGTGTTCTAGGTGTCCTATATGGCCCAGTAGCTCTGCCTCACCATTTACCTGTGGTGGACTCTCTTGGTGCACCCCTTTGTGGATGGTGTGTATAGCCTTGTTATAGTTAAGTCTTGATTGTTGTTGGTATCACTGGGGGGAATTGACCTCCAAGCCAATTAGTTGAGAGAATTAGCTGTGTCTATGCTGGGCGAGCTTCTGTGCTGGAGTTAGCCTTATGAGACAAGACTTGCAAAATTGCAAATGTCTCTGTGCTCAGCTTGGATGGGGTGGAGTCTCAGGGTTGAGCAAACAACCTTGGCTTCCTGTCAGCCCTGCCCTATGAGGCCCCTCGTCCTCAGAGGCCCCTGGGTCTCTGTGCCCCCTGGTAACTGTTGCAGCCCTCTCTGCATGTCCTCACACTCATGTGCCTCCAGACCTCTGCCTTTTGTGGCTCCCCTGAGTTTCCATGCTCTCCAGGGATCTGTATGAGTGGGTCCTCAGGATCTCGCCTGAAACTGGGGTTCAGTGCAGTTGAAGTGGAGTCAGCACAGTTGGGAGATTCTGTCTTCCTCCTGCTAGGCAAAGCCAGCAGCACAAACACCAGTCAGTCCTCTCTGCACGCACTGGCGTGCATTCCTCCAGACCTATGCTTTTTGCAGCTCCCCTGAGTTTCCATGCACTCTCCTCTCTTTTCACAACAGTCCAGACTCACCGCCTATGAGTCTCACCTGGAACTGGGGTTCAGTGCTATTGGAACTGGGGGTTCAGTGTAGTCGGGAGTTTCTGTCTCCCTCCTGTTAGAGGAAGCCAGCCAGGCACTCCGCTGCTCATCCTCTTCACTCAGGTATCTCCATACCTCAGCTTTTTGCAGCTCCTTTGAGTCTCCCTGAGCCTTTTTCTTTTACGCTAGTTGTAGACTTTCCACTCAGCAAGCTTTCCTGTGGTTCTGGATGATGTCTGTTTTGTCTTTTAGCTGTAATTTTGAAATTGTTGTGGGAAGCAGCAGTTTAGGTGTTCACCTATGCTGCCATCTTGGTTTCTCCCTAGATTTCTTTTAATATAGAGAGAAGTAGGACCCTAACTGGTTTGGCTCAGTGGATAGAGCATCAGCCTATGGACCAAAGGGTCCCAGGTTCTATTTTGGTTAAGGTTATGTACGATGGTTGCAGACTCCTCCTCAGTCTGGCCCTGTGGGAGGCAACCAATCAATGTGTTTCTCTCTTTGTCTTTCCCTCTCTCTTCCATTCTCTAAAAATCAATGGAAAAATATCCTTGGGTGAGGATTAACAAAAACAAACAAACAAAATAAATAAATGAGTAAAGGTGATTAAATATTAAAAAGAAAAGGAGGATTAACATGTGTGTGTGTGTGTGTGTGTGTGCACTCGCAGGGGGTAGTGATTTGAAGGCCTAAAATTTGCCAGCTAATCCCAAGGAGAAGGGTTGGCCTTCCCTTTCATTAGATTCAGAAAGGGAAGTATGTGGGGTGGAAAGGATGACAGTGGAGGACTGATGGGAAATGTCTTGGGTTGAACAAATGAAGCTCTCCCTAAGGAGACAGCTTCTACTGAGTTCCAGCTGATGGCTGCCAGTTGGCAATGAAGATAGTTGCCCGATCTTCTGAGTTTTCAGACGATGGAAACCCAGATTACTTAAAATGGGATATCTCCAATTTTTAAAACACAGTGTGGGCCAAATCAAACATGTTTGTGGGCTGAATTCAATGTGTGACCTATCATTGTGAGGCCTTTGATTTATAGCCCTCACAAAACACGACATTTTGGTTCCAATTTGTAGTCTCAGCTTGTTACTTCCAGATTCAGTTCATTTTCTATACTTCATGTTTCTCCTTTACTCCTTTAGTATTTACACATATGTCTGAGTAGTCCTCAAGATCATACATTCTTTTGATGGTACAATTGCACCTTTGTCAACTTTGTATCTTCTCCATGGTTTACTCTAGTGATTTAAATAGTGCAACACTCAGTAGGTTCTGGTTTTTAAATAATGCCTTTTCAAAGCTAGCCACAGGAAACTTGAAGTAATAATGGGGATCCATTCACTGAAACACATTGGCTAAAAATAAATATCTGAAAGCCATTTTGGGATTTCTTCATCCAGTAATAGTTGACTATATTTAGCCTAAAATAGAACTTTTCTCCATAAATAAGTTTTTCTGCCACATTTTCTCATTTCTGTCCAGTGGTGCTATTACTCTTCCACAAACTAGAAACCTGGAGGTACTCATCTTCTTTTCTTGGTAATTTATCTCTGGACTCACCATTACTTTCAAAATGTTTTGCCTGGCCATTGCGGTTCAGTTGGTTAGCATTGTCCCAGACACAGAGAGGTGGCTAGTTTGATTTTTGGTCAAAGATACATGCCCTCGATGTTTCTCTCTGATCAATGTCTCTACCTTTCTCTCTTCCCTTCCTCTCTCTAAAATAAATAAAAATATATTTAAAAAATTTAAAATGATTTCAATGTCCATTTAGATCAGTGGTTCTCAACTTTTCTAATGCCATGACCCTTTAATACAGTTCCTCATGTTGTGGTGACCCCCAACCATAAAATTATTTTTGTTGCTACTTCATAACTGTAATTTTGCTACTGTTAATGAATCATAATGTAAATACCTATGTTTTCCGATGGTAGAGCCTAAGATCATCAGAAAACACAGGTATTTACATTACAATTCATAACAGTAGCAAAATTACAGTTATGAAGTAGCAACAAAAATAATTTTATGATTGGGGGTCACCACAACAAAGAACTGTATTAAAGGGTCGAGGCATTAGAAAGGTTGAGAACCATTGGTTTAGATGATCATTCCAATACTCTTGTGTCTCAGTTTTTGATTTAATCTAATGATTTTGTTGGGTGGTGTCAAATGTAACTTTATTAACATAACAAAAGACACTCTAACCATCTAGGATATTCCAAGGGTTTGGGAAACTTAGCCAGGAACTGTAGGTAAAAACCGTGGATGAAGACAAATATCTTATAAATCACAACATCACATAGACCAACAAACTTTAAAGAAAATTATATTGGTGACTGATGTGAGGGGGTTCAAGATGGTGATGGAATATGTGGAAATTACACTCACCTCTTCCCAGGACCACATCAGAAGAGCGGCTAAAGTTGACTATAATTTGGGCTCTGAATAACCATATGGAGACTAGCTGAACGGAAGTCTTACAACTAAAGATTTACAGAGGATCTCCTATTGAGACTGGTAGGAAGGCAGAGATGTAAATGGGGCTGGCCCTGCTGAGTGATATCTTAGCTAAGGAGGTTCTTTCTCCCCTGCCCCAGCCTCCCCAGGATCCAGAGGCTTGAGCCCCAAGCCAGGCTCCCTAATCCAGAGCACTAGAGCCGGAAAGAAAACCACACAATATCTGGCTGGGAAAGTCAGCAGGGATTCCACCAACCCAGGTGAGAAGGAGGATGGCTGTCTTGAAGGGCCAGTGCACAGAATCTCAGTCAATGTATTCACACTGAGTTATTTATTTATTTATTTATTTATTTATTTTTAAATTTTTTATTGTTTAAGGTATTTATATATGGTCACCCTGAGTTTTAGCGGCCTCACCTTATAGGGAAAGCTCTTGGTGGAGAGGTTTCTGGTAGACTCCAGCCTGGGCCCCAGTTCAGCCCTTATTGAAGAGCTCCTGAGGACCTCCAGCAGGCTTGAACAGTGCCAGAATCTATAGATTCAATGCAATCCCTACCAAAATGCCAATGGCATATTTCACAGCACTTGAACAAATAAACCAAAAATTTAGATGGAACAAAAAGGACCCTGAATAGCTATCGTAATCTTGAAAAAGAACAAAGTGGGAGGTATCACATTACCTGATATCAAGCTATATATTATGAGGCTAATAGTAATAAAAACAGTATGGTACTTTCATAAAACAGACACATGGGTTAATGGAACTAAATAGAGAGCCCAAGAATAAATCCCTGCCTATATGGTAAATTAATCTAGGACAAAGGAAGCAAGAACATCTAATGAGGTAAAGATAGTCTATGCAATAAATGGTGTTGGGAAAATTGGAAAATGCAAAAAACTAAAACGAGACAATCTTTTAACACCATATACAAGAATAAACTCAAAATGGATTAAAGACATAAATGTGAGACCTGAAACCATAAGAAGAAAACATAAGCAGTAAAATCTCAGATATTTTCCTTAGCAATATTTCTTCTGCTATATCTTCTCAGGCAAGAGAAACAAATGGAAAAATAAATAAATAAATAAATGGGACTACATCAAAATAAAAAGTTTTGCACAGCAAGGGAAACTGCCAACAAAATAAAAAGACAACCTTTTAAATGGAAAAAGATATTTGCCAATGACACATCCAATAAGGAGTTAATATTCTAACTTTATAAAGAACTCAGAGAACTCAACACTAGAAACACAAATAACCCAATTAAAAAATGGGTAGAATAAGTGATTAGACACTTCTCCAAAGAAAACATACAGATGGCCAATAGACATATGAAAAGTTACTCAATATCACTAATCCTCAGAGAGATGCAAATCAAAACCTCAATGAGATATGACCTTTTACCTGTCAGGATGGCTATCCTCAATAAATCAACCAACAACAAGTGTTGGCAAGAATGTTGAGGAAAGGGAACCATAGCTCACTGTTGGTGGGAATGGAGATTGGTGCAACAACTATGGAAAATAGTATGGATGTTCCTAAAAACATTAAAAATGGAATTGCATGATGACACAGTGATTCCACTTCTGGATATATATCCAAAGAAACCAAAGACAATAATGTGAAAGAATATATGCAACTACATGTGCATTGCAGAATTATTTACAGTAGCTAAAATATGGAAGCAACCTAAGTGTTCATCAACTGATGAATGTATAAAGAAGAAGTGGTGCATATAAACAATGGAATATTTACTTGGCCATAAGAAAGAATGAAGTCTTACCTTTGTGACAGCATGGATGGACCTAAAAGATATTATGCTAAGAGAAATAAGTCAGACAGAGAAATACAAATATCATATGATTTCACTTATATGTGGAATCTAAAGAACAAAACAAAACAAACAAACAGAATAGAAGCAGACTCAGAGATACAGAGAACAGACTGGCAGTGCCAGATAGGAGGGGGTTGGGGGGCTGAGTGAAAAAGATGAATGGATTAAAAAGTATAAATTGATAGATACAGAATAGTCACAGGGATGTAAACTATAGCATAGGAAATAGAGTTAACAATATTGTGATAAGTATATATGGGACCATGTGGGTACTTGAAATAATTGGGTGTAACACTTCATAAAGTATATGATTATCTAACCCCATGGTCAGCAAACTCATTATCAACAGAGCCAAATATCAACAGTACAATGATTGAAATTTCTTTTGAGAGCCAAATTTTTTAAACTTAAACTTCTTCTAATGCCACTTCTTCAAAACAGAATTGCCTAGGCCGTGGTATTTTGTGGAAGAGCCACACTCAAGGGGCCAAAGAGCCACATGTGGCTGGCGAGCTGCAGTTTGCTGACCACGAATCTAACCACTATGCAATATACTTGAAACATATACAGAATAATATGGAATTTAAACTGTAATTAAAAAAAATAAAAAGAGAAAAATTATGTTGGCAAAAACATCATCTTGAACTGAAAGGAGAGAGACTGTACAAAAGAAGATGAGGTCTTTGAGTCATATCTATGTAGGCAGGAAACAAGCTAAGAAAACTGTGGAGCTGCAAACACAGGGGATATCTTTCATGGAAAAGAAAAAAATAACTTAGAGCACAAAACCAAAGGCCAGAAAATAGAGTCAAGAGTCATAGAGAACCATTCCCAGATAGAAGTCATTCTTAGTTCTAATCAAAGAACTTCTAAATGTTGCCTAACTAAATTTCAGAAGCTCTATAGACTAGTGACTTCTGATGATACTTCCCTCCACTTTTAATTAAACAAGAATGACCATAGTAGTTAACCTATGCATGTCCCACTATAGTACGTTGGTAGATGTGGGGCAGTTAACTTTTCTCTTTAGTTCACAGGTCTTTATATAGACAGTAACCATTCTTGAAGAGAAGAACTTGAGGTTCGTAATCAAGGAACCGCTCCTGAAAGGCCTCATTCACATCTGGATCTCATTTAGATGATGAGACCATTGATTTAAAGCTGATGCTGTTATACAATGAGAACTTGGAGGTTTGGGAGAGAATGGGTATATTTTTATTCCTTTTGGATTGCTCTCTGAGGAAAATAAGTCATCATGTCATGAAGACATTCAAATAGCCTAAGAAGTAACCCATGTGCAGAGGAACTGTCAATAACCAGCACCAAGTTGCCAAGCATGTAGATACAATGAATCCTCCTGTATCACTTAAGCCTTCTGACTGGAAGGGGGTTATTGGAACTTTTAATCTATAGGCAGTTAGAGTTAAGTTGAATTCTTGGACATCTTGTTGGTGTCAGGATTGTTTGTTAGTATGGTGAACCCTCTGATGTCTCCATGGAAATTGGGGTCCAAAAACCCCTTTGAGACTCTTATAATATTATTGGGGTTCATTCCACTGAGATAAGCCACACTTTACTTTGTGTTTCTGCTAAGACTACTGAGGTACAGCATCCTTGAGATTCTTATATGCTCTATTGTTTGATTAAGCAGTTGTGTGGAGTACCTTTCAGAGATCTTAACAAAAGATTTTATAGTCATAACCTTAACTTTTTTCCCCTTTTTTTTCTGAGAGTCTCTGTATTGGATCTAGTCCCAATGCTATTTTTTTAAAATATATTTTTATTGCTTTCAGAGAGGAAAGGAGAGGGAGAGATAGTAACATCAATGATGAGAGAGAAATCATTCATCAGCTGCCTCCTGCATGCCCCCCACTGGGGATCGAGCCTGAAATCCAGGCATATGGCCTTGACCAGGATTAAACCCCCAACCTTTCAGTCTGCAGGCCGAAGCTCTATCCATTTAGCCAAGACGGCTAGGACCCAAAGCTATTTCTTAATATTAGTATCAATTGTCATCTGGAGAGCATGGGAATTTTCAATCTCAACAATTCCTGGCTCCTTTTCGTTTATGTCAATCTGTTAACTCATCTATCTCCTTTTACACTTTACTGCACAATAAGAAAGAACCTGTTGGCACTGTCAGGGTTTTGAATGGAATCTTCTTGGCTAAGTCACACAGTTCATTAAATACATTTTTTTCTACTTTCCAATGTCTGCCACTACAGAGTAAGAACCTATTTTCTCATAGTTTCCAGTGATGTTTTCCTCACTTTCCTTTAAGGCCTCATCTGAAGTCTCCTATAAGGCCATTTGGCATCTACTAACAGCTTTCTAGACTCTCAGACTTTCACTATTATTCTCTTCAAACTCCTTGCACAAAGGGTTTGCATATGTTCAGTTTTCTAGATAATGCCAAACAGTTTTCCAAAGTGCTTATGCAAATTTACATTCCAACCAGCAGTGTGTGAGTTCCAGTTACTCTACATTTAATACATTTGTTATTGTCCCTCTCTTTCATTTTGCTACTCTTGTAGGTGAGTAGTGCTATAATGCACATTTTATTTATTTATTGTTGGAACACCATTTAAAAAATGTCTTTTGGCTACCTTTAGTTTCCTTTTGACAGAGAGCTTATTCAAGCATTTGTTCACTTTTCTATTGGGTTGTGAATTTTTATCATTATTTTAAGAGCATTTTTATATATTCTAAATAACAAGTCTCTTTCAGTCCTATTGATTTCAGTTATCTTTTCCCATTCTGTGGCTTATCTTTTCACTCATTTTAAGATGTTTGTTCTTTTTTCATAAATGAAAGTTCTTAATTTAATATATTCCTTTGACTAAATTATTTCTTCTATGGTGAGTGCTTTATATGTCTTATTTTAAAAGCCCTGCCTTACTTTAAGGTTATGAAGATATTCTCTGATATTATCTTCTCAATGCTTTATAATACTACCTTTTATCTTTTTAAATTTTTGTTTATTCTATGAAGAAAAGTTTCAATTTTCTTTTTTTCTGTGTGGATATATAATTTTCCCAGCATAACCTATTGAAAGGTCATCTTTTCCCCATGGCTCTTCAGTGTCCTTTCTTTCCCACTTGAATGCTTATGTATGGGTTTGTCTCTAGTCTCTATTCAATTTCTTTGGTGTAATTTCTGTTCCTGAAGCAATCCCAAACTGTATTGATTACTACATTTTCATAATATATTTTGGTGTCTGATAGATCCAAGTCTACTTTGCTTTTCTTCATAAAGAGTATCTTAGTCATCTCTAAAATGAAAAAAGATATTTTTATATTTTTTAAAACATACAAAACAAAAACTGTGTATAAATATTCATAGAAGCTTCATTCATATAGCAAAGAAAACTCCCACAAAAACTGAAAACAATTAAAAAGTCCACCAATAAGTGAATACATAAAGAAATTGGTATACAATTGATTCTTACTCTGCAATAAAAATAAACAAAATCGTGTTAATATAACAATATGGATAAATCTCAAAAATACTATTTTTGAACAAAGAAAGCCAGACACATAAAAATAATGCCATAGGCTTTCATCTATATGAAATTCTAAAACAAAAAAAAGCTAATCTAAAATGACATAAAACCCATCAATGTTTGCTTGGGACAGGGGAATCCTCAAATCACCAAACAGCTGAAAGGTGGCCCTGACACTATTCTCTTCTTATAAATTGAGACAGGACTATAGTCATGATTAGGATACACAGGTGCTCCACCATGTAAGAATGCACATTTTCTTGACCTTCAGTGTCTATGGATCAGCAGATTGACAGTTGTAAAGTGATAATAATAATAGCACCAGTAAGAGCAAAATTTATATTGCACTTAATATCTACCAGGCATTATAAAAATGCTTCACACATCTCATTCCATGTATTTACCATGAAAGACTTTGCAGGAAAGTATTATCTTTGTTTTATAGATGAAAAAAACCAAGGCGCAGAAAAGTTATCTAATGTATAGAAAGTCACCCAGCTATCTAATGGCAGAACTGAATTATTAATCTTGGCAGTCTGGCCTTGGGGTCTGTATTTGCAACCATGATCTGAATCAATGCTACAAACATGCTCTGTCTACATAGCATTACAACAAAAGGTTGATTTGGTAAGTTCAATGAAAAGTAGCTGCTTGTTAGAATTAGCAATATAATTGGCAAGCTTGGGGGGAAATCTAAGTGGGGTTATGATCTTGTTATTTAAGATTTGAGAAAAATTCACCTCCCTCCAAATAAAATAAAACAACAGACAAGCATAAAACTGACTATGCAGAGAGGAATGGAAGTTGGAGGGCTTGTGTTTTCCAGATTATTGGATTCATAGAGTTGCAAGCCTCTTGCTTAACCAGGCTGATTAAATAGAACCAGGTCCTTGATCTTTCTGAAAGAGAAATTTTCAGTCTGTTACTAAGAGTCAAATCCTTCTCTTCTGCTCCGAAAGATATTTGTAATTTGTTTGCGATGTTTTGAAATTTGTCTGGCTGTGGGAGAACTTCATTTTTAAAGTTCATTTCACTGCCTATTTCATTCTATTTGGGAAACTTTGTTTCTCTGAGAGCACATTTTCATCTGAAGTTTATGAATTAGCATGTTCAATATAGCACACAATTTATTCTATTATTTTCTTTTGTTGTTTTATTTTTTATTTTCATCTAATTTTATTCAGATGGCTCCATTTTTATTTTTTTATTTATTTAAAATTAAATCTTTATTATTCAGATTATTACATTTGTATCTCTTTTTCCCCCTCCACAGCTACCCTCCACCCGACTCCCACCCTTCCCTCTACCCTTACCTCCCTCCCGTTGACCTCATCCATAGGTGTATGATTTTTGTCCACTCTCTCCCTGTACACCCTTCACCCTTTTCCCCTTGAGAATTATCAGTCCACTCCCTTTCTGTGCTCCTGATTCTATTATATTCACCAGTTTATTCTGTTGATCAAATTTTTAATTCACTTAATTTTAGATTCACTTTTTGGTAGATACATATTTGTTGTTCATAATTTTTTTATCTTTTACCTTTTTCTTCTTCCTCTTCTAAAAGAGTACCTTTCAGCATTTCATATAATACTTGTTTGGAGTTAATGAACTCCTTTAGCTTTTTCTTCTCTGTGAAGCTCTTTATCTGCCCTTCAATTCTGAATGATAGCTTTGCTGGATAGAATATTCTTGGTTGTAGGTTCACGATGAATATTTCTTGGCATTCCCGTCTGGCCTGCATCGTTTCTGTTGAGAAATCAGCTGACAGATGTATGGGTGCTCACTTGTAGGTAATGAACTGTTTTTCTCTTGCTGCTTTCAATATTCTTTCTTTGTCTTTTGCTCTTGGTATTTTAATTAAGATGTGTCTTGGTGTAGTCCTCTTTGGATTCCTTTTATATGGGGTTCTGTGTGCTTCCTGGACTTGTAAGTCTATTTCTTTTACTAGATGTGAGAAGTTTTCAGCCATTATTTCTTTAAATAGGTTTTCAGTATCTTGTTCTCTCTCTTCTTCTGGCACCCACACAATTCTGATGTTGGTACGCTTGAAGCTGTCCCAGAGGCTCCTTACATTATCTTCACATTTTTGGATTCTTTTCTTTTCTTGCTTTTCCAGTTGTGTGTTTTCTGATCTTCACATATCAAATTTTTGACTTGATTCTTGCGTTCATCTAGTCTGCTGTTAGGTCTCTGTATAATATTTTTTATTTCAGTCAGTGTATGTTTAATTTCTAGTTGGTCCTTTCCCGTCTCTAGTTGGTCCCTTTCCATCTCTAGTTGGTCCTTTTCCATCTCTAGTTGGACCTTTTCCATCTCTAGTTGGACCTTTTCCATCTCTAGTTGGATCTTTTGCATCTCTAGTTGGTCCTTTTTCATCTCCTCTTGGGTCTCGCTAACTTTATCCTACTTTTCTAGGATATTCTTGAAAAACCTTATAAGCGTGGTTTTGAACTCTATATCCAGTTGTTTGTTTTCCTCCATTTCTTTTGTTTGTGATCCCTTCCCTTGTCTCGGCATTTTCACTATGCCGGGAAAATTTCTGTGTTGGATTCAGCTTTATGATACCAGACTTGCAAAACTACAAAAGCCTCTCTGTTGAGCTTGGGATGGGTGGAGTCTCAGGGCTTAAGGGACCACCTTGCCTTCCACGGTCCCTTAGTCTCATGAGACTGGGTAATCGCTGGAGGGGTCCCTGTGTGCACGCTCTCACAGTGCCTCTAGACTGCTGCCCCTCCGGCTCCCCTGTGCTCCCAGACCATATGAGTCTGGGTCCCCAGGGTTTCGCCTGAAACTCAGCTTTTTGCAGCTCCTCTGGGTCTCTGTGAGCCCCTCTCTTTCCTTCTAGTTGTAGAATTTCCACTCAGCCAGCTTTCCTGTGGTTCTGGATGATGTCTGTTCTTTCTTTTAGTTGTAGTTTTGAAATTGTTGTGCGAGGCAGCAGTGTAGGTGTTTACCTATGCTGCCATCTTGGATTCTCACTCTTTTGTTGTTTTAAATACTTTTTTTTATTGTTTAAAGTATTACATATATCTCCCTTTTCCCCATTGACCTTCCCCCAGCATCCCCTATCCTCTATTGCATGTCCTCATCCCATCCCCCGAGTGTCTTGTTCCCATTGGTGTGCTTATATGCATGCATACATGTCCTTTAGTTGATCTATTTACCCCTCTCCCCCAAACTCCCCAGTCTTCCTGCCGTAATTTGACAGTCTGTTTGGTGATTTACTGCTGGTGTATCTATTTTTTATTCATTAGGTTATAATGTTCTTTATTTTCCATAAATGTGTGAGATCATGTGGTATTTTTCTTTCATTGCCTGGCATATTTCACTTAACATAATGATATCCAGGTCCATCCATGTTGCTGGAAATGGTAAGAATTCCTTTTTTTTTTTTTTTTTGTAACAGCATAGTATTCTATTGTGTAGATGTACCATAGTTTTCTAATCCACTCATCTGCTGATGGGCATTTAGGCTGTTTCCAAATCTTAGCTATAGTGAATTGTGCTGCTATGGACATAGGGGTGCACATATCCTTTCTGATTGGTATTTCTAGTTTCTTGGGATATATTCCTAGAAGTGGGATTACTGGGTCAAATGGGAGTTTGATTTTTAGTTTTTTGAGGAAAATCCATACTGTTCTCCACAGTGGCTACACCAGTCTGCATTCCCACCAGCAGTGCACGAGGGTTCCTTTTTGTCTGCATCTTTGCCAACACTTGTCATTTGTTGATTTCTTAATGATAGCCATTCTGACAAGTGTGAGAAGGTATCACATTGTCATTTTGATTTGCATCTCTCAGATAATTAGTGACTTTGAGCATGTTTTCATATTTCTCTAGGCCTTCCTTCTGTCTCCTTTCAAAAAGATTCTATTTAGGTCTGTTGCCCATTTTTTAATTGGACCATTTATCTTCCTTTTGTTAAGTTGTGTAAGTTGCCTGTAGATGTTAGAGATTAAACCTCTATCAGTGATAACATTGGCAAATATGTTCTCTCATACAGTGGATTTTCTTATTGTTTTGTTGATTTTTTTTTTTTTTTTTTTTTTGCTGTGCAAAAGCTTTTTATTTTGATATAGTCCCATTTGTTTATTTTCACCTTAGCTTCCATTGCCCTTGGAGCAGTATCAGTGAAGAAGTTCTTTCAGCATATGTCTGAGATTGTGCTGCCTGTGGATTCATCTAGTATGTTTATAGTTTCCCATCTTATGTTTAAGTCCTGTATCCATTTTGTTTATTTTTGTGTATGGTGTAACTTGGTGGTCTAGTTTTATTTTTTTGCATGTATCTGTCCAATTTTCCCAACACCATTTATTGAAGAGACTGTCTTGATACCATTGAATGTTCATGCCTCCTTTGTCAAATATTAATTGAGCAGTGTGGTTTGTATTAATATCTGGATTCTCTATTCTATTCCATTGGTCTATATGTCTGTTCTTGTGCCAAGGCTGTGTTGAGAACAGTGGCTTTGTAATACACCTTGAAATTTGGTATTGAGATTCCACCTACTTAATTCTTCTTTTTCAGGATTTCTGTGGCTATTCTGGGTCTTTTTTTTATTTTAGATGAATTTTTGAAGAGTTCTTTCTAGGTCTGTAAAATATGCCATTTGTATTTTAATGGGTAGTGCATTGAATACATACATTGCTTTGGGTTGTATCGACATTTTAATTATGTTGATTCTACCAATCCATGAACACGGTATGCTCTTCCATCTGTTTATGTCTTCCTCTGTCTCTTTTTTCAGTGTCTTGTAGTGTTCCGCATACAGGTCTTTATTTCCTTAGTCAAGTTTATTCCTAGGTATCTTAAATTTTTTTGGTACAATGGTAAATGGGATTGCTTTTTTAGTCTCTCTTTCTGTAAGTTCACTATTGGTATATAGAAATGCCATAGATTTCTTGGCATTGATTTTGTATCCTGCTACATTGCTGAATTCATTTATTAAGTCTATTAGTTTTTTGATGGAGTTTTTTGTGTTTTTTATGTACAATATCATGTCATCTGCAAATAAGGACAGCTTTACTTCTTTCCAATTTGGATGCCTTTTATTTCTTTTTCTTGTCTAATTGCAATGGCTAATACTTCCAGTACTATGTTGAATAGGAGTGGTGGGAATGGGCATTCCTGTCTTGTTCCTGTTCTTAGGGGAAATGGTTTAAGTTTTGCCCATTGAGTATGATATTAGCTGTGGGTTTATCATATGTGGCTTTTATTATGTTTAGGTATGATCCTTCTATTACCAACTTGAGAGTTTTTAATAAAAAAAGGGAGTTGGATTGTGTCAAATGCATTTTCAGCATCAATTGATAAGACTATGTGATTTTTATCTCTCAATTTGTTTATGTGATGTATCATGTTTAGTGATTTGTGGATATTGTACCATCCTTGCATTTCTGGGATCAATCCTACTAGGTCATGGTGTATGATCTTTCTGATGTACTGGTAGATCTGATTTGGTAGAATTTTGTTGAGGATGTTAGCATCTATGTTCATGAGGGATATTGGCCTGTAATTCTCTTTCATTGTGTTGTCTTTATCTGATTTTGGTATTAGGATGTGGCTGGCTTAATAGAAGGAGCTTGGAAGTGTTCCTTCCTCTTGAATATTTTTGGAATAATCTGAGGAGGATAAGTTTTAGTTCTTCCTTGAATGTTTAGTAAAACTCCCCTGTGGAGCCATCTGGTCCTGGGCATTTGTTTGCTGGAAGCTTTCTGATGACTGCTTCAATAGGTTTCATTGTTATTGGCCTATTGAGGTATTTAGATTTTCCCCTGATTCAGTTTTGGAAGGTTATATTTTTCTTGGATTTGTCCTTTTCCTGCAGGGTGTCCAGTTTGTTGTAATAGAGTTGTTCATAGTATTTTAAACAATTTTTTTTGTATTTCTGTGGGGTCTGTTGTTGTTATTTCATGTCTTTCATTTCTGATTTTATTTAGGTCCTCTCTTTTTGCTTCTTGATGAGCCTGATTAGAGGTCCATCAATCTTGTTTATTCTTTCAAAGAACCAGCTCTTGGTTATGTGGATATTTTGTATTGTTTTTTTGATTTCAATGTAATTTATCTCTACTCTGATCTTTATTATTTCCTTCCTTTTGTTTAGACTCACTTTTCTTGTTGCTCTTTCTAACTCTTTGAGTTGTAGGGTTAGGTAATTTATTACCATTGTTTCTTGTTTTTGCAGTAGGCTTGTAGAGCTATGAACTCTCCTCTCAAGACTGCTTTTGCTGTGTCCCATAGATTTTGTTTTTTTGTGTTTGCATTGTCATTTGTTGCCATGATGTTTTTTATTTCTTCTTTGATCTCTCTGGTAATCCAGTCATTGTTTAATAGCATGCTGTTTAATCTCCATGTGTTTGATTTTTTTGGATTGTTTTATTGTAGATGATTTCCAGTTTTATGCCACTGTGATCTGAGAAGATGCTTGATATGATTTCTATCCTCTTGAATTTGAAGAGACTTTGTCTATGACCAAACATATAGTCCATCTTTGAAAATGACCCAATGCACTTGAGAAGAATGTATATTCTGTGGCTTTGGGGTGAAATGTTCTGAAGTTGTCAATTAATTCCATCTGGTCTAGGGAGTCATTTAGGATTGATGTTTCTTCATTGAATTTTTGTTTAGAGCATTTGTCCAGTGGTGACAGTGGGGTATTAAAGTCTCCTACTATGATTGTATTGCTGTCAATCTTTCCCTTGATATCCTCCAGGAGTTTTTTTTTTTATGTGTTTTTGTACTCCTTATCAGGTGCATATATGTTTACCAGAGTTATATCTTCTTGTTGGATTGCTCCCTTTAGTATTATGAACTGGCCTTTCTTATCTCTTTTTACGTCCCTCTCTTTGAGATATAATTTGTCAGATATAAATAGTGCTACCCCAGCTTTTTTTTTTTTCATTTATTTGCCTGAAAAAAACTTTTTCCATCCCTTCACCTTCAGTCTGTGTGCATCTTTTTTTCTGAGGTGGGTTTCTTGTAGACAGCAGATATATGGGTCATGTTTGCTTATCCAATCTGTTACCCTATATCTTTTGATGGGGGCATTTAATACATTTACATTTAAAGTTATTATTAATAAGTACTTATTTGTCACCACTTTTATTCTTTACCCGTAGGTTCCTTCTTTGCTTCCTATTTCTTTTTTTTTCTTTCTTTTTTTTTACAGCAGACCCTTTAGCATTTTTGCATTGCTGGTTTGATGGTAATAAATTTCCTTAGTCCCTTTTTATTTGTGAATCTCTGATTTCACCTTCAATTTTGATTGATAGCCTTGCTGGGTACAGTATTCTTGGATTCATTCTCTTCCCCTGTATGACTTTGTATATTTCATTCCTTTCCCTTCTGGCTTGATGAGTTTCTGTTGAGAAATCTATCTCTAGTCTGATGGGGGTTTCTTTGTAGGTAACTTTCTGTCTCTCTCTGGCCACTTTTAAGATTCTACTTTGGAGGGCAGAAAAAATGGCAGCGGAATAGACAGATGTGTCCAGAGCCTTGTCACTGAGCAGACAGAGAGAACAGCTGAGGGTCACACTGGGAGTGTTTGTTAGCAAGTTAAGGGACAGTTAACCTCCAGGAGAAGGTGGGACTCTGCTGGAAGGGGCTCCCCTGACTAGGCAGCCTCACTGCCATGGGTTTTTTTTCTCCTAGAGCCACCAGCGCGAACGCGGAGACCACACCATCTTGGAGGGGAAAGTGAATGTTTACAGCAGCCTGAAAAGCTACAGCTGTGGAACCCACCAAAAAGCCGGGGAACCCAGAACCCAGCTACCCATTCGGCACAAACACTCGGATTCAGAAGAGCTTCACACACCACACAGAAAGGTCAGATTTCGCTTGGGATAGGTGAGGTCTCTCGTCTCGCAGAACAGAGAGACGTGCACACTGTGGGAATTGGACCAGGATAAAACTGCACCTAGAGAGATCTGTGGATGTTGGGCAGGGTGTGATCCCTGAATGTGGAAGGATGTTCTCAGAGCTGTTAACAGAGGGGATCTCTAGAAAGCAATCCATTTTGATATGAGGCAGAAGGACAGCCTGGGGTTATTAAAGTGTCCCAGCTGCTTGAACAGGAGCAGGGAAGGGAAAGTGCACAGACTGCACTCTTTCCTCTTCAGGCCTTGGCTTCTGATTGCTAAGCCCAATACATAGGATCACCTAATTGGGGACATCTTAAGAGACTGTAGGGGAAAGTTGTTTTTCTGGAACCTGGAGATCAAAATACAGAATAACCATCAGAGAACCAGCTCTAGGGCAACCCACTCCCATAAACCGGCATTGTGCCACAGAGAAGGTGGGAACTGAGCACAGGCTAGAGAGGAACCATAATCTCAGAGGTCAATTCTGAAACACTGCCACCTAGAGCATGACTCACAAATTGACTCTTGTGTAATCACAAAAGAATAAAGAGATTAAGACACACAGCCTGCTTAAAAACCAGGACTGGCTTACAACACTGAGCAGCAGTGGAGTGCAGGGAACTGCAATACCATCCCAACTGGCAAACAAGCGTGCCAGACAGAACAATAGAGGAAGTGAATGACCTCCACTACTGCACATTCTATTCTTTTATTTTAAATTATCTATTTTTATTTTTTATTTTTTTAATTTTTTAATTAAAAAACTAATTTTTTTCTTTTTTCCTCAATTGATTTTACCGTTTTAATTATTACATTTTTATTTTGAACCTGTATTATTACTACTACTATTTTACCTTTTTGAAAAAAAAAGGAAGTGTCATTTTATTTTCTCTTTATTACATTGGGATTAGAGTTCTACATTCTATTTTCATCTTTTCTTTGGGGTCATTTTACTCTATCTCAATTCTACCTTTATACCAACACTCTCTTCCTAACTTTTCTCATTTTGTTGTCTTGTTTCTCTTATCCTTTTCCTACTTGAGATTTTCCCTATTCTTTCTTTTTATCTGGTTAAAATTTCAACCCACTTATATATCTAATTTTGAATCCCCTACTCCAAGTCCATAAATCCCTCTCTCTTCTCTGTCTTTACTATCCAAAAAATTGTTTTTCTCTATGTCCTATTGTTTGTTGTTTACTTGAGCATTAATTATATCGATTTTTTATACTTTTTTGTGAGATTGTTTTTGCTTATTCTACTTGTTTAATTTTGCTTTTTGTTTACTTTATTTATTTATTTATTTATTTATTTATTTATTTTATCTCTGTTTTCCTTTACCTCCCTTGATATTAGTTGTTATTTGTAGTTTGTATTAATCTTCAGGTACTTGTGGCCGGAGTTTGTTAGGATTAGTGGCTGTTATATTGGAGTTTTCTCCTCATATATTTAATTTGTTCCCCTTTTCTTTCTTATTCTCTTTCTTTTTTCTCTTACTTTTCTTTTCTCCTTCTCCTCCTCCTCCTCCTCCTCCTCCTCCTCCTTCTTCTTCTTCTTCTTCTTTTTTCTTTCTTATTTTATTATTTTTTACCTCTTTTTTCCTCCCTCGTCCCAATTTCCAATTTCATTTTGACACTTCTTTCTTTTCTTTTTCCCTCCTTTCTCTCTTCTTTTTTCTCTACTTACCCCTACTTTGTCTCTCACTGGTGGTCACCTTATTTGTTGTTATTAACATCATGAAAACATTTCTGTTCAGTGCCTGGTTGTGTTGTATTTTGTGCCTTTAAATCCACGCAGGAGAGAGAACTACATAACCAGACACCCTGAGAAGAAAGACTATGGGCAGACGAAGAAACAGCCCGCATATGAAAGATAAGCAGGCATCATCAGAAAAAAAGTAAAAGAAATAGAAGCAAACAACCTGCCAGAGAAAGAGTTCAGTGAAATGGTCATAAGTTGGCTGAAAAGAATGTTAGACAAATTCAAGAATATGAGTAAGAACCAAGAGGAAATGAAGAATAATCAAGAAGAAATGAAAAATGACATTGCTGCTGTAAAGAACTCAATAGAAAGCATCAAAAGTAGATTAAAAGAAGCAGAGGACCACATCAGTGAGCTAGAAGACAGGGTAGGAAAAGATATCCAACTACAGCAGCTTCTAGAAAAAAAATTAAAAAGCAAGAGGAGAGCCTAAGGGAACTTTGGGATAACACAAAACAAAACAACATCCACATAATAAGGGTTCCAGAAAGAGTGAAAAATGAGCAAGGAATAGAAAACCTGTTTGAAGAAATACTGATAGAAAACTTCTCTGATATAGGAAAGAAAAAACCCATACTAATCCAAGAAGCTCACAGAGTCCCAAGCAAAATGAACCGCCAAAAAACCGACACCAAAACACATTATAATTAAATTGGCAAACACCAACGACAAAGTAAGAACCTTAAAAGCGGCCAGAGAGAGACAGAAAATTACCTACATGGAACCCTCATCAGACTAGCAACTGTTTTCTTAACAGAAACTCATCAGGCCAGAAGGGAATGAAATGAAATATACAAAGTCATGCAAAGGAAGGATCTGAATCCAAGAATACTGTACCCAGCAGTCTTTCAATCAAAATTGAAGGTGAAATCAGGAGCTTCACAAATAAAAAAGGGCTATGGGAATTTATTACCACCAAACAAGCAATGCAAAAAATGTTAAGGGTCTGCTGTAAAAAAAGGAATAGGAAGCAAACAGGTAACACAGGGGTAAACAATAAAAATGGTGACAGATAAGTACCTATCAATAATAACTTTAAATGTAAATTTAAATGGATTATATGATCCAATCAAAAGACATAGGGTAATGGATTGGACAAGAAAACATGACCCATATATCTGCTGTCTACAAGAAAGACACCTCAGAAAAAAAGATGTACACAGATTGATGGTTAAGGGATGGAAGATGGTTTTTCAGGTGAATGGAAATGAAAAAAAAATTGAGGTTGCAATACTTATCCCTGACAAATTAGATCTCAAAGTGAAGGACATAACAACACATAAGGAAGGCAACTTCATAATACTAAAGGGCACAATCCAACAAGAAGAAATAACTCTGGTAATCATATACACACCCAATACAGGAGCACCCAAATACATAAAAGAACTCCTGGAGGATATCAAGGGAGAGATTGACAGCAATACAATCATAGTAGGAGACTTTAATACCCCACTGTCACCATTGGACAAATCCTCTAAACAAAATATCAGCAAAAAAAAATCAATCCTAAATGACTCACTAGACCAGATGGAATTAATTGATATCTTCAGAATATTTCACCCCAAAGCCACAGAATATACATTCTTCTCCAGTGCACATGGGACATTTTCAAAGATAGATAAAATGTTGGGTCATAGGAAAAGTCTCTTCAAATTCAAGAAGATAGAAATCATATCAAGCATCTTCTCAGATCACAGTGGCATAAAACTGGAAATCATCTACAATAAAAACAATCCAAAAAAATCAAACACATGGAGACTAAACAGCATGGTATTAAATAATGACTGGATTACCAGAGAGATCAAAGAAGAAATAAAAAACATCATGGCAACAAATGACAAGGCAGACAACAATCCAAAATCTATGAGACCAGAGAAAGCAGTCTTGAGAGGGGAGTTCATAGCTCTACAAGCCTACTGCAAAAACAAGAAACAATGGTAATAAATTACCTAACCCTACAACTCAAAGAGCTAGAAAGAGAGCAACAAAAAAAGCCCAGTGTCAGCAGAAGGAAGGAAATAGTAAAGATCAGAGTGGAGGTAAATGACACAGAGACCAAGGAAACAATTCCAAAGATCAACAAAACCAAGAGCTGGTTCTTTGAAAGGATAAACAAGATTGATGCTGGAGAATCCAAGATGCGGCACAGGTAAACACCTACACTGCTGCCTCACACAACAATTTCAAAACTACAACTAAAAGACAGAACGGACATCATCCAGAACCACAGGGAAGCTGGCTGAGTGTAAGTTCTACAGCTAGAAGGAAAGAGAGGGGCTCACAGAGACACAGAGGAGCTGCAAAAAGCTGAGGTACAGAGACACGTGTGGAGAGAGTGGGTGCCGGAGTACCTGGCTGGCTTTCTCTGGTGGGAGGGAAACAGAGACTCTCAAAGACATTGAACCCCTTATCCTACGACACTAAACCCCAGATCCAACCGAAACTCATACAGGGGGAGTTTGGACTGTGAAAAGGGAGAAGTGCACGGAAACTTAGGGGAGTTGCAAAAGATCAAAGGCCTGGTGGTGCGCACGGCACTGCGTGCAGAGGACCGACTGCTGATTGTGTTGCTGACTTTCGCGACTGGGCAGGAGACAGACCCTCCCAACTGTGCCACTTCTGACTCCACTAAGCCCCTGTTTCGGGGAAACCCTGGGGACCTAGACTCGTGTAGTCCTGGCGCGCAGGGGAGCTGGAAAGGCAGCGGTTAGAGGCACTGTGGGTTCACGCACAAGGACCGCTCCAGCGATTACCCAGTCACGTGAGACTCAGGGGCCGTGGAGGGTGGGGCCGACTGGAAGGCAAGGCGGTCCCTTAAGCCCTGAGACTCCACCCATCCCAAGCTCAACAGAGGCTTCTGTGGCTTTGCACGTCTGGGTTCATAAGGCTGAATCCAACACAGAAGTTCTCCCGGCATAGTGAAAATGCTGAGACAAGGGAAGGGATCACAAACAAAAGAAATGGAGGAAAAAAAACGACTGGAGATAGAGTTCAAAACCACACTTATAAGGTTTTTCAAAAATATTCTAGAAAAGATGGATAAATTTAGTGAGACCCAAGAGGAGACGAAAAAGGTCCAACTAAAGATGAAAAAAGACCAACTAGAAATTAAACATACACTGACTGAAATAAAAACTATTATACAGAGTCCTAACAGCAGACTAGAGAAAGGCAAGGATCAAGTCAAAAATTTGAAATATAAAGAAGCAAAAAACATTCAACTGGAAAAGCAAGAAGAGAAAAGAATCCAAAAATGTGAAGATAATGTAAGGAGCCTCTGGAACAGCTTCAAGCGTACCAACATCAGAATTGTGGGGGTGCCAGAAGAAGAGAGAGAGCAAAATACTGAAAACCTATTTAAAGAAATAATGACTGAAAACTTCCCACATCTGGTCAAAGAAATAGACTTACAAGTCCAGGAAGCACACAGAACCCCAAATAAAAGGAATCCAAAGAGGACCACACCAAGACACATCATAATTAAAATACCAAGAGCAAAAGACAAAGAGAGAATATTAAAAGCAGCAAGAGAAAAACAGTTCATTACCTACAATGGAGCACCCATACATCTGTCAGCTGATTTCTCAACAGAAACGATGCAGGCCAGACGGGAGTGGCAAGAAATATACAACGTGATGAACAGCAAGAACCTACAACCAAGAATACTCTATCCAGCAAAGCTATCATTCAGAATTGAAGGGCAGATAAAGACCTTCACAGAGAAGAAAAAGCTAAAGGAGTTCATCAACTCCAAAACAGTATTATATGAAATGCTGAAAGGTACTCTTTTAGAAGAGGAAGAAGAAAAAGATAAAAGACAAAAAATTATGAACAACAAATACATATCTATCAACAAGTGAATCTAAAAATTAAGTGAATTAAAAATTTGATCAACAGAATAAACTGGTGAATATAATAGAATCAGGAGCACAGAAAGGGAGTAGACTGATAATTCTAAGGAGGACAAAAATCATAAAGCATCAAACAGACTGTGAAATTATAGCAGAAAAATTAAAGTTAGGTGAGGTAGATAAGTGATCAATCAAAGGACTTGTATGCATGCATATAAGCATAACCAATGATCACAGACACTGGTGGGTCGGGGTATGCCTGGGAGGGAGGGGGACGCAATTGGGAGATATGTATTAAAAATTAATAAATTAAAAAAAATAATTTTAATGGAAAAAAAAAGATTGATGGAACCCTAGCCAGGCTCACCAAGAAGCAAAGAGAGAACACTCAAATAAACAAAATCAGAAATGAAAGAGGTGAAATAATCACAGACCGACTAAAAAACATAGGATTGTTAAAAAATACTATGAATAACTCTATTCCAACAAACTGGGCAACCTGCAGAAAATCGACATATTCCTTGAAAATTATAACCTTCCAAAATTCAATCAGGAAGAATGTAAACATCTCAATAGGCCAATAAGTATTAAAGAAATTGAAGCAATCATAAAAAAGCTTCCAGCAAACAAAAGCCTGTGACCAGAGGGCTACACAGGAGAGTTTTACTAAACATTCAGGGAAGAATTAAAACCTATCCTCCTCAGACTATTCCAAAATATTCAAGAAGAAAGAATACTTCCAAATACCTTCTATGAAGCCAGCATCACTCTAATACCAAAACCAGATAAAGATATCACAGTGAAAGAAAATTACAGGCCAATATCCCTCATAAACATAGATGCCAAAATCCACAACAAAATTCTAGCAAATTGGATCTAGCAGTACATCTGGAAGATCACACACCATGACCAAGTAAGATTTATCCCAAGAATGCAAGGATGTTACAGTGTACGCAAATCAATAAACATGATACAAACTGAGAGATAAAAATCACAGTTTTATCAATTGATGCAGAAAAAGCATTTGACAAAATCCAACATCCTTTCTTGATAAAAACTCTCAGCAAGGTGCGGATAGAACGATTATACCTCAACATCATAAAAGCCATATATAATTAACCCACAGCTAACATCATACTCAATGGACATAAACTAAAACTATTTCTCCTAAGAACAGGAACAAGACAGAGATGCCCACTCTTACCATTTTTGTTCGACATAGTACTGGAAGTATTAGCCATTGCGATTAGACAAGAAGAAGAAAAAAAGGCATCCAAGTTGGAAAAGAAGAAGTAAAGCTGTCCTTATTTGCAGATGACATGATACTGTACATAAAAAACCTGAAGGACTCCATCCCCAAACTAATAGACTTAATAAATGAATTCGTCAATGTAGCAGGATACGAAATTAATTCCAAGGAATCTGAGGCATTTCTATACACTACTAGTGAATTTACAGAGAGACTAAAAAAGCAAATCCATTTACCATCGCACCAAAAAAAATTAAGATACCTAGGAATAAACTTAACTAAGGAGGTAAAAGACCTATATGCAGAAAACTACAGGACACTGAAAAAAGAGATAGAGGAAGATGTAAACAGATGGAAGAGCATACCATGCTCATGGATTGGGAGAATCAACATCATTAAAACGTGCATACTACCCAAAGCACTGTATAAATTCAATACACTACCCATTAAAATAGCAACAACATATTTGAAAGACCTAGAAAAACTCTCCAAAGATTCATCTGGAACAAAAATAGACTCCAAATATCCATAGCAATCCTGAGAAAGAAGAATAATGTAGGTGGGATCTAAATACTAGATTTCAAGTTATATTACAGAGCAACTGTTCTCAAAACAGCCTGGTACTGACACAAGAACAGACATATAAATCAATGGAATAGAATAGAGAATCCAGATAACAACTCAAACCACTATGCTCACTTAATATTTGACAAAAGAGGCCTGAACATACAATGGAATCAAGACAGTCTCTTTAATAAATGGTGTTGGGAAAATTGGATAAATACATGCAAAAAATGAAACTAGATCTCCAACTTACACCATATACAAAAATAAACTCCAAATGGATACAGGACTTAAACATAAGAAAGAAAACCATAAAAATACTAGAGGAATCCACAGGCAGCACAATCTCAGACATATGCCAAAAGAACTTCTTCACTGATACTGCTCCAAGGTCAATGCAAGTTAAAGAGAAAATAAACAAATGGGACTACATCAAAATTAAAAGCTTTTGCACAGCAAAAGAAACCATAAAGAAAACAACAAGACCACTGTATGGGAGAATATATTTGCCAAGGTTTAATCTTCAACATCTATAGCTAACTCATACTACTTAATAAAAGGAAGATAAATGGCCAATAAAAAAATGGGCAACAGACCTAAATAGATCCTTTTGGAGAAAGGACAGAAGGAAGGCCAAGAGACACATGAAAAGATGCTCAAGGTCACTAATTATCCAACAGATGCAAATCAAAATGACAATGTGGTACCATCTCACACCTCTCAGAATGGCTATCATCAACAAATCAGCAAATGACAAGTTTTGGCGAGGATGCGGAGAAAAAGGAACCCTTGTGCACTTCTGGTGTGAATGTAGACTGGTGCAGCCACCGTGGAGAACAGTATGGATTTTCCTCAAAAAACTAAAAATGATTCCCACTCTTAGGAATATATCCTAAGAAATTAAAAACAGCAACCAGAAAAGGATATATGCACCTCTATGTTCATAGCAGCACAATTTACAATAGCTACAATTTGGAAACAGCCTAGGTGCCCATCTGGAGATGAGCGTATCAGAAAAGTATGGTACATCTACACAATAGAATACTATGCTGCCATGAAAAAGAGGGAATTCTTACCATTTGTAGCAACCTGGATGGAACTGGAGAACATCATGCTAAGTGAAATAAGCCAGTCAATGAAAGAAAAATACCACATGATCTCACTCATTTATGGATAATAAATAACATTATAAACTGATGAACAGAAGGATAGATACAGAGGCAGTAAAGCATCAAACAGTCTGTCAAACTACAATGGGAAGGTTAGAGAAAGGTGGAGTAGATAAGATATCAATCACAGGACTTGTATGCATGCATATAAGCATAAGCAATGAACACAATACACTGGGCTTTTTTGTATGCTTGGGAGTGGGGGTCATGGGAAGATATGTTTACATGTAATAGATTAAAAAAATTAAAAATGAAAAAAGCCGAGACCAGTTTGGCTCAGTGGGTAGAGCGTCAGCTTGCGGACTGAAAGGTCCCAGGTTTGATTTTGGCTGGGGGCATGTATTTTGTTTGCGGGCACATCTGCACAGTGTGGTGTGCAGGAGGTGGCTAATCGATGTCTCTCTCTCATCAATGTTTCTGACTTTCTATCTCTCTCCCTTCCTCTTTGTAAAAAATCAATAAATTATATTTAAAAATATGAAAAAATATGAAGACAAATAAAAAAGATTCTTATTTTGTCATTGGTGTGTGCAATTTAATTTTAATGTGCCTTGGCATTGTTCTTTTGTCTTTTAGTTTACTGGGGATTCTGTGAGCTTCTTGAATTTATGTGGGATTTTTCTTTCTTATATCAGGAAAATTTTTTGTGTTTATTTCTTTAAACAGGTTTTCTATTTCTTGCTTAGTTTCCTCTCCTTCTGGGACCCATATTATGCAGATGTTGTTTTGTTTCATGTTGTCCCAAAGTTCCCTTAGGCTCTCCTCTTGCTTTTATTTTTTTTTCTAGAAGGTGCTTTACTTGGTGTGTTTTTTTTCCTATCTTCTCTCTCTCTCTCTCTCTCTCTCTCTCTCTCTCTCTCTCTCTCTCTCTCTCTCTTCAATATATTGATTTCTTACAGAGGAAGGAAGAGAGATAGAGAGTTAGAAACATTGATGAGAGAGAAACATCGATCAGATGCCTCCTGCACACCTCCTACGGGGGATGTGCCCACAACCAAGATACATACCCTTGACTGGAATTCAACCTGGGACCCTTCAGTCTGCAGTCCAACACTCTATCCACCAAGCAAAACAGGTTTTGGCGCTACCTTGTCTTCTACCTCTCTGATGTGGTCCTCTGCTTCTTCTAGTCTACTCTTGATGCTTTCTTTTGAGTTCTTTACTGCAGCGATGTCATTTTTCATTTCCTCTTGGTTCTTAATCATATTATTGAATTTGTCTTCCATTCTTTTTAGCCACCTTATGACCATTTCTCTGAGTTCCTTCTCTGACAGGTTGCGTGCCTCCATTTCATTTTCTTCCTTTTCTGGTGATGCCTGCTTTTTTTTCATATGTGGGCTGTTTCTTTGTCTGCTCATGGTCTCTCTTCTCCATGTGTTTATTTATGTAGTTCTCTTTCTCCTGTGTTTATTTAAAGACACTAAATACAACACAATCAGTACAACACACAAGGCACTGAACAGAAATGTATTCATGATATCAATAGCCCCAAATAATAGTGACCACCAGAGAAAGGCAAATTAGAATATAGGAGAGAAAGAAAAAGAGAAAAAAAGGAGTGCAAAAATGAAATTGGGAATAAGAAATAAAAGTAAGAGAGAAAAGAAAGAGAATAAGAAAGAAGAGGGGAACAAAGTATATATAAGGGCAGAAAAATCCAATAGAACAGCCACTAATCTGAACAAATGCCAGCAACAAGTACCTGGAGATTGATACAAAGTACAAACAACAACTAATATCAAGTGAGGTGAGGGAAAACAGAAACAAAAAACAAACAAAAACAAAACAAACAAATAAAAGCCTAAGCAGAACAATGTCACAAACAAGCATAAAAACTGATATAATCAGCAACGAAGCAAACAACAAGAAAAGGACAGAGGAAAAAAAAAACAATTTTTTGGATAGTGAAGACAGAGAAGAGAGAGGTGTGTATGGACTTGGAACAGGGAATTGGAAATTAGATATATAAGTAGGGTGAAATTATAACAGGGGGTAGAAAGAAAGAATTGGGAACATCTAAAGCAGGAAAAGAGTAAGAAAAATAGGACCACAAAAGGGGAAAGTTAGGAAGAGAATGTTGGCATAAAGGTAAACTTGAGATAGAGTTAAATGATCCTAAAGGAAAGATGAAAATAGAATGCAGAAGACTAATCCCAAAGTAAAGTAAAGAGAAAATAAAATGACACTTAAAAAAAAGGTAAAATAGTAGTAGTAGTAGTAGGAATTAAAAATAAAAATGTAATAATTAAAAAGGTAAAATCAAGTAAGGAAAAAGAAAAAAATTAGTTTCTTAAGTAAAAGATGTAAACAATAAAAAAAATAAAAAAAAGTACAGTAGTGAAGATCATTCACTTACTCTACTGTTCTGTTTGGCACGCTTGTTTCCTAGTCAGGACAGTATTTCAGTTCCATGCATTCCACTGCTCCTCAGTGTTTTAAGCCAGTCCTGATTTTTAAGCAGGTCGTGTGTCTTAATTTCTTGTATTCCTTTATTTGTATTTTCACAAGAGTCAATTTGTGAGTCAGCCCTTGGGTGGCAGTGTTTCTGGATTGACCTCTGTGTCTATAGGTCCTCTCTAGCCAGTGCTTAGATCCTGCTTTCCCTGTGCCACTTAATACCAGTTTGTAGAAGTGGGTTGCCCCAGAACTGGTTCTCTGATGGTTATTCCCCACTCAGATCCCCAGGTCCCAGAAAAACAACTTTCCCCTGCAATCTCATAGGGTCTCCCCAATTGGGTGATCCTATGTATTGGGCTTAGTAATCAGAAGCAAGGATTTAAAGAGAAAAAAGAAATGGAAAGAAAAAAAAGATCCAGTGTAAGTGTGCAAACTCTGGGGCTGTGCACAAGTCTGTGCAGTCTTTTTTTCTCCCTTGGGTCTAAGCAGCAGGCACATTTTTAAAGTTTTTGGCCTGTCCTTTTCGTCAGATCAAAATGGGTTGCTTTTTAGAGTTCCCTTCTGTTAGCAGCTGTGAGGACCCCCTTCCACATTTACAGATTATGCCAGCCCCAACAGCCATGGATTTTTCTAGGGGCAGCCGCCCCCTAGTCCTTCAGCTCCCGCAGTGTGCGTGCTTCTCTCTCCTGCCGGGATCAGAGACAGAGCCAGAGACCTCACCTTATCCCAGGCAAAATCTGACCTTTCCGTGGTGGAGTGTAGAGCTCCTCTGAATCCATGTGTTCGCACCCACTGGGGACAGGTGCTCTGGGGTTCACAGCTGTTTGGTGGGTGCCGCAGTTGTAGATTTTCAGGCTTCCAATGACATCCACTTTCCCCTTCAAGATGGTGTAGTCTCCGCGTCCCAGCCAGTGTGCTTTGGGAGGGAACCCAGCAGCAGTGGAGTCCTGTCTAGTAGTCTCCCAACATCTCCTGGAGTATAGCTGCCCCTCAATTTACCAACAAACACTCTCAGTGTGACCCTCAGCTGCTCTTTCTATCTGCTCTGGGACAAGGCTCAGAACATGTCTGTGTATTCCGCTGCCATTTTTTCAATCTTATTTCCTTATTTATGGTACTTAGTGGATTTGGCAGCTGGTTGTGGGTGCACAAAGATAGTTACAAAGTCCCCTAGACACTTGTTTCTATTTGACACATTTGCTGGTGAATATTGGTTAAAATTGAGGTTTTAGGGAACTAGCCTCAAAAATTGATAGTACTAAAAGATATTTTCTAACTGAACTGAAATACTTTTCTGTCATGTAATTAATATCTAAAAACAGGATAATGTGATTATTCCAGTTACTTACTTTGGTCAGAGTATCTTTCTAAATACACATATGACACTAATATGTTAAATATGTGTTAGTTCACCTCTATGCTATATATCTTGTATCGATCAGCCTCTTGGAGACATATAGTAGTGAATTGTGCCTTAAAAATATTAACATTTCTACCTAATTAAAAAAATTAATTGATTTTTAGAGAGAGGAAGGGAGAGGAAGAAATATCCATTGGCTCCCTCCTGCATGTCCCCTACTGGGTACCGAGCCCAAAACCCAGGTATATGTCCTGACTAGGAATCAAACTAGCTACCTTTCAGTGCACTGGACGACACCCAACCAAGCCATACCGGTGAGGGCAACACTTCTACCTATTTAAAAAGTTATTTTCTTCTACCTTCATCTTTTTCTTTATCTTGTTTTTTCTCCCAGGCACCCTATTTTTTTCAGTTTAACGTCTTGCCATGTCTCTCTGTTAGACATCTTTCTTTACTTCCCTTTTTTTGGGCCCTGGAGATTGGTAACAGTAGTGCTAGCAGTAGTGCTGAGTCCAGGCTCAAGATCCTAGCTGGGCTAGCATTGGTTGGGAGGAGAGATGAGAGTGGCTGTACAGCTTGACTAGTTTATTGTTTTTGAGTTGTACCAATGGGAGACGTCAAAGAAATAGAATATATTTGAATCAGTTTAATATGTCTCTGTAGAGGGCATCCTAATTTTACATGACATAGGAGAAGGCATATCATTCCCAATGGGCATGTCAGTAAAATAGGAATGTGTAAACATTTGAAAGACAGGGATAGTTATGACAGGACTTGCTGCAGTTATGGCCGTTACAATGCAGCTTATGATGCTGTTGCAGATGAAAACTGACTTCTTGTGACTTTGATTTTATTAGTTTCCCATTGCTGTTGTAACATATTACCAAAAACCCAGTGACTTAAACAACACAAACATATTAATTATAGTTCTGATGGTCAGAAGTCCTAAAATCAAAGGGTTGGTAAGGCTGCATTTTTTCGGGAGGCTCTATAAGAGAATTTGTTCCTTGAGGCTGCCCATATTCTTTGGCTTCCATCTTCAAAGCCAGTATTCACATCATTCTGACCTCTGCTTCTTCCTTACATCTCTCTGAGATTCTGAGATACTTATAAGGACCCTGTGGTTATATTGGGCCCACCTACACAATTTAAGAAAATCTCCCCATCTCAAAATCCTTCACTTAATCATATGTCCAAATTCATTTTGTCAACTAAGGTAACATCGCCCAATTATAGGTTTTGGGGATTAGAATGTGGGCATCTTTGGGGATTCCATTGTTCTTCCAATCATATACCTATTCTACAACTAACTGTTTATCTTTACTACTATTGATATCAATCTTAGGTAAATTGAAGTCAGCTGGACTGTACCATGTTCAGTGCTATTTTTACTTTTTTGAATCATTCTCCATATATTTTTGAATCAATAACAACTTCAGTCTAATGAATCTACAGAACAACAGGGGTTCTAATCCCCTGAGCCTTCTTGATCCATGCATTCTCTGTACTTGATGCAGAGAATCTACTGGTTTTTGAAATCTCTGGGTATTGTGCCATCCAAACATCCAAATCAAAGTTAATCCTCTGGATAAAGATCCTGAATCCACAGAATTCCAACTCTATCTCTCCACTAAGCTCTCATAGTTCTGAGAGCTTGCAAGAGTTGTTAACATACTTGCTCATGGCCAATTTCCATCAAGCATAATATAAAAACATTGCATTGTCAAATTTAACGTGTGACTTACTGACACTATCAGTCAGCACAGAAAAAGGCCTTTTTACTGATATTTCTTAATTTTAAAATGTATTTTTATTGATTTCAGAGAGGAAGAGAGAGATAGAAACATCTCTATGATTGGCTGCCTCCTGCACTCCCCCTACTGAGGATGGAGCCTGAAATCAGGCATGTGCCCTTGACCAGAAAATTGAACCCAGACCCTTCAGTCCCAGGCCAACACCCTATCTACTGAGCAAAACTGGCTAGAGCTCTACTGATATCTTAAAAGGGAATTGTCTTGCCCTGAAAGTTCTTCATTTTCTTTCTTTCCACACTTTGATTAGAGAAAGTGGTATGGAGAGTATGAGGGGAAACATAAACAATGAGGAAGGAGCGATGACAGACATCAGGTGATAACATTAAAGTTATACAATTCCACCCTAGGGACAATAGGACACATTGAAGAATTTAGGTAGAGGAGGGCTAGGGAGAAGTCCAAGGTTATTACTGGGTATTTTGGCTTGGTACAGAGTGGTAGGAAGCAGAAGAGCAGGGTTTGGAGGTAAGATGCAGGCTAAGTTGGAATTGCTTATGGGATATCAAAGTGGAAGAGGTAGACAGGCAAACTGGTTATGTGGATATTAGGCTCAGCAAAGATTTGGGCTTGCATTATGGATGGTAAATGAGAGCACTACTGAAGAGAGTTAAAAGAGATGATGGCATAAGATTGACATATGAGGAGCACCAACATTTAGAGGACAGGCAGAGGAAAAGCCTGCAAAGGAGTCTAAGGAATGGTTAAAGAGGTAAATCAGAAAGAGTTGACATATTAAAGAATTTGTACCCATTCCTTGGGTGCTATTTTTGAAAACATGTTTAACTCACAATTCAATGTGAGTTGAAAATTGTTTTCTCATATATAAAACGGGGTCACAGGGTTATGATGTTCAAGTGAAAAAATATATTTGAAAATATTTCTAAAGTGTTACACCAGTGGTGTATCAATGTCTCAAAATCATTAAGAAAACTTGTAAAGACACAGATTACTATGTTTCTGATTTCATAATAGTAGTAGTTTTAGATTCAGTAGATGTGGGGTGGGGCCTCAGAATTTGAATTTTCCATACTTTCTCAAATGATGCTGATATTACTGATCTTGGGACCACCCTTTGAGAACTACCGTGTAAAACAAATGTAAGGAATTATGCTTTTGATTTTATAGCAAGATTCACTGAGTTGTCCTCCAATGTTGTGTCTGTTTCATCCCCTAATCTTTTTTTATTCCTGCACCTTCCATCAACAGCTGTTATTGAAACATCTTTGCCCTGCTTCATACCTAGTACCTAGCAATATATGTTTACGTATGTGAAAGGTCAGCTTAGTGCAGTATTTTGTTGATTATTTACATAGCTTGATTAAGGATAGGAGAAATTTTTGGTATTTTTTGTAGGGAGGAGGAGATAAGCAGAAACTTATTGGCCTAAGAGATGGGATTTATCCGCCCCCCCCCCTCCCCGGTTAATTAGATACAGAATGCTACTTGTTACCTACTTTCAAAAAATCCCATTAGAGAACTTGTAATTTGATCCAGAGGGAGCAGCAGGAGAGTCAGGTAAGAGGAAAAATTGACCTCATTCTTCAGTCTTCCCTAAATCCTGAGAAATGTGCACCTCAACGCTGCCTTTTTCAATCCCACAAAACACGGAATCAGGAAAACGCATTAGCACCCTAGTACAGACTAGGAACACAGAGCGGGGAGGCGACTCGGCTCCGTCAAGGCAGAAGGAAACTGGGGGAGGGGAAAAAAAAACTTCCCTAAGTGGAAATTTGCAGCGGCCGTGGGAAGAGAAGGGAAGTGGGGAAGTGTACCTCGGGCGTCAGCCAGACACTTTGCCTCTGGGCATGTGGGAAACGGAGGGAGGGGGGAGAAAGGCTGCCCAGAGCGAGGTGCCAAGAGCTTCTGCCACTGCTTTTGAGTGAAGATATGGAGAGCTAGAGCTTTTTGCTCCACTTCTGCCCGCCTGGAGGCCATTTCTCCAGATTTAATTGCGATAAAGAGGGAGCGCTGAGCAGGGTCAGTGTAAGCCAGAGTTGCCCCCTGGCGCACAGCGGACCCCGCTCGGGCCCTATCCTAGGCGGAGGGGGGGGGGGGGGCCCTGGGGACCCTGACGTTCCCCCGTGGCGGGGGGAGGGGTCGCCTAGCTCCTCTCCAATCACTGCAGCCGCTCCATAATTTGCATATCTTATGTAAATGACCTCCGGCTCAGCTCCCCCGCCCCTTGGGGGCTCTGGGGACCGCGCGGGCCGGACGAAGGTGAATACATTAGGATAATGTGGCGGCCTCGCTGGGTTTCGGCGGCCCGGCCGCGGTGGGAGGCTAAACGGAGAGGGGGCGGGCGCGGGGCGGGCGCGGGGGCGGGACGTCGGCGCCGGGCGCGCGCACTCACCCTCAGTCTCACACGAGCATCCCGAAGGGTATTTAAGGCTTGCGCGCGCGAGGCTGCGGAGAGCCTGGGGGCAGCCGCGACTTCGGCCTCGCCGCTCGCTTTTGCTCCTGGGTCATTTCGTTTCCTTTCCCCGCTCCTCGGCCCCTCGGTGCCCTTTCAGTGCTGCGCTCCCGCCGCCGCTCTGAGCCTTTTTTTTTGCCTGGCGTTGAGTCCAGGTGGGGAACGGCGTGCGGGAAAAACACCGACTAGGTAGAAATAAGGCGAACTCACAGAGACGCAACAGGTCTGCGCTGCGGGGCGAGGGGGCGGCGGCCACCGCAGCCGTCTCCCACGGCCCCCGGCCCCGGGGCGGCCGCCCGCGGGGACCTCAGGAGGGTCCGTCTTCAGGGGGTGTCAGCGGGACTATCCGAGCGGGCTTCTTTCTGGTGTTTGCCTTGTGGCCACCACCAGCCCCTAGACTGAGGGTGCTCTTCACCCCCAGGTGGGAGAGGAAAAGAAGGCGGAGGACGGTCCAGGGCTGCTGGTCTCGGCACCGAGGAGAGCGCGGGGGTCCACCTCCGCGCGCCCCTCTCCCGCTCCGCCAACTAGTTGTACAGCCCACCGGACTGAACTTGGGAGGAATCGTCCTTTTTCTTCCCTCTTAGCGATTATTGGAAGTGGTAGAGGGTGGGAGGCAGCGGACCCCGCCACGATGCTGCCGAAGAAGCCTGCAGGAAAAGGAGGGGCCGGAGAGCCGGGCTCCGAAGACCCGAGCCTCGCCCGGCAGCGCTGTGCCCGGACCGTGCCCCCCAGCGCGGCTCTGGCGGCCCTCCTGTCAGTGGTGGCCGTGATGTCTTGTCTGTACCTGGGGGTGAAAACCAACGACCTCCAGGCGAGGATCGCCGCTCTCGAATCCGCCAAAGGGGACCTTTCCATCCGTCCGCTTCCCGATTGCCTGGATCAGCTCAAAGCAGTGGTGCAAGAGAAAGTGGAGCGACTTCTGGCTCAGGTGTGAAAAGCTGGGGTATTTTGCACGCGCATAACATCTTGCACAAGCGTGATTCTGTGTATACGACCAGCCTACCTACCGTTATTGCCCACATACTTGGGGTGGCTGTGTGCACATATGCTAGGCGTCCATCCGTGGTGGCATATGTTTGTACTGTATGTATATGCACATCCTTTGATATACCACCTTCTCCATGTGTCTCATCTTCCCTCACTCTTCTTAATATTTGCATGTTAAATCTATATGAAGCTCTAAAAGCGGGAAGGGTGAGCAGAATGGCAGGGTGGCATTTTAGCTTCTTTTAGTTTTCTAAAGTCTCATATGAATCTTTACCAATTTTGTGGAGACTATTCCTTGCAGAATAACATCTGTTCTGTTCTGTTCTTCAAGAGGGTTACATAGGTGCTAGTAATATACAAATGGTAATCATTCTTGAAAGTAAAATAACCCTGGATGTGATTTAGAACCAGTTATTTCATGCATGGAATGGTCTCATATTAAATGTTTAAAAGAAAACAAAATAGTAGCTTAATCTTTTTGGTAAAAGGTGCAGTGCCAGGGATGTTTATGAATGCAGAGCCATTGGACTTGAGACTTTAAAGTAGTCTACAATATGTGCCAAAATCAGGTCAGTTTTAGACTGGAGTTAGGAGGTTTTCTGGAACTTGTTCTTACAACAGAGAGGCTGTTTGGCAGTAGTTGCAGTGCAACGTGATAAGCAGTTGACCTTCATGCATAAAGTATTGGCTGTTTTAAAACACATAACTTACCTAGAACTGCAACATGTTAATACCAGGTTTTTGCATTGGCTGCATATGTATGAGCTGTGGGAGTGGGTGGTGGTAGTTGAACAATGGAGAAAGATGTTATACAAGTCCAGCAGTCCTTTTAAAAATTATTTATTATTTTTTCAGCAGTCTTGATATCGTGTCAATAATCATTTTCTTTTTTTATAGGGTTTGGGTACTGTTACCTTTTGACTGAAGTCCAAGTACATATGTAAACTTTAGTTATACAGGCTATCAAATACTGGTGAATCAAGCATATGAACAGAGAATCCCTAAAGAACCCATTTCTCTACAATGCTACTGATGACTCTTAATCCCTCTTCTTTCCACCCCCTGCAGAAATCCTATGAACATATGGCTAAAATAAGAATTGCAAGAGAAGCACCTTCAGAATGCAACTGCCCAGCAGGTAAAATGGAACTTATTTAACAAGGTTGGCTCCATAGCAGAGCATTTTAAAACAAAAGTCCTGTGTCTGTCAAGTCTACCTGTAATAATAGTAAAGAAAGAATGCAGACCCAACTCACTTTAATAAAATCAACATGTTTCAGTCAAAAGAATGGCAAATAAAGCCCCAAATATTATTTTAAGCAGCATACCAAGGTCTGTTATGGGAGAACAAAAGAGAGAGAGATAATCACCATGGAAAATATGTCAGATGATGTACAAATATGAAGTTCTTAGATTCACAGATTGAAAAATATTGTTCAATTTTATTCACTTTTAATACCTACTGTGAAAAAGACTGCAGAACACGCTAGATTCTGAATTCCCTGGTGGCGAATGTTGGATTAGCACAGGTTTCCATTTGCTCCTTTTAACATATGAGTATGTTAGTAAATGACCTTAACTTCCTCTCCTGCTTTTATTTATTTTTTTCTATCAAAAAGCATTCTGCATTCGTAAGCTAAAGGAAATTTGTTTTTTATCTTGAGATTCCCATTGCAAACTACTGCATTTTCAATGACATCTCAGAAAAGCCTGGTATATTTTTACCATTTCTTTTCTCCGCAGCTTTAAGGGATTATATTAATGACAGCATATTAGTAGAAAGATAGAAAAAAGATATTAATGAATGAAACCTCTAGGTAATCAGTAAATCTTCCTCAGTAGACCTCTGAGGCTAGGGAGTCAGTTATCTGTAGACCTAACAATTTAGAAGCCCTTGGAATATGTCTATTGGAAAGCATCTAATGGATTCAACTGATAAAAGTCATGGAAAACTGCCATCAGTCGAGATATTTATTTCAGATAAATGTTAATGCATTTGTGAACATGTACTTTCTTTTACCACCACTTATGGGAAAAGTGAGTCTCTAACTTTTTTTTGTAATGTCCAGGCATACAATGCTTAAATACTTATATATGGAAATCTTACTTCCTTTATTTTTTCATATTCTGAGTTTTTTCCTCCCCTCATGATAACTTGTTTTTCCTCACCACAACACAGCTAAATCAGGCACCATATTTAGAAATTTTAAATGTCAACTCCCAGTTGTACAGCATACAAGTTTTATTATTTATGTTCTGCTACTTTGTTGACCATAATGGAGCTGTAGTTTTGGTAAATGAAACCCTTTCAATTGAGAAGACATATACATTAGGTAACGGGGAAACGTTAATGTTTGTTTTGACATTGTAGGTTTCATTCTTGCTTGTTTTAAATTGGAAAAGACCTCAGAAGTCAGAAATTCAAGGAAAGCACTTATGTAGTGCAGGAATTAACTCACAAAACCTCATCAGCTTGGAGGGATTATTTAAATTCTCAAAACAGTTGGTATAGGATTTCACTGGTCATATACTGAGAGCCCAACATTTTTTTTCTATTCAGTATTCTTGTTAGCTGTGTAACAAAAAACTGGTGTTTAGTTAATAGGATTCTTAGTGAACTGGGTAAAAAGTAGAGAAGTGACGACTACAGCACTGAGTTCTATTACCTTAACTGCTTTATGATGTTTGGTGTAAACTAGCTGTTGAGGTCTATCTAATACGTAATCTAGAAGAAATATGTTATATTTAGAGTTTACCTTACATTATCTCGAATTATCATTTTGAACCATTTTTCTTCTTAACATGTTAATTAAATAATAAACAGTGATTTCACAATAATAACAAATAAATAATAAGTGGCGATTTCCTTGGCTGTTTTATTAGCCCTCAGTATTGGCTGCTTTACTTTCTTGCCACCACTAGAGCTCCACATTACATCAGTTTTCACCAGGTTGTTTGAGAGGTAAATATTTGAAGGTGCACATTTCAATACACAGAATCAAACAGATTTCTTGCCAACAAATCACTATTATAGAAACACTTTTAAGCTTGTGGAATAATTAGATATCATCAAAATAGAGGCATTATGTTGAAAGTAGTATTCTGGGATAAAACTAGTGATTTTAAGGTATGGTCAGTGATTATTGTTTTAGGGAATGAATGGGCTGGCCAAGAGGAAAAGAAAGGAGATATAGCACTTCCCACCTGGATTGGCTCTAACCCTGGTTTGCAGTGACTAAGAGTTGTCACCCAGACATCTGTTTGTAGGGCAGAGTGAGACTTGTCTGTGACCTCAGCTCGCTCAGTTCCTGTGGACAGATGCCCACCCCTTGAAGTTGACACTCTTGTTGACAGTCTCAGTCATAGATCCAAGGACTGATAGCAAAGGATTAATGCTGTGTTGTTTGTGTTCACTTTAATTGCTTTTGATAGGACTCAGTCCCAGTGAGGTTTATCCAGCTAGGCTACAAGGAAATCATATAATTTATAGATGTTTTTAAAATAGATATTTTTAAGCACAGGAAGAAGCATGTATGGGAGAGGGATGAGATAAAATATTACTGAGTAATTTCTAATTATAGGAGAATCACTTTTATTTAATCTTCGCAATGACCCTGAGTGTTAAATAATGGTGATCTCATTTTATAGATTAGGAAACTGGACTCAGAAGGTGATGAACTTACCATAGTAAAGGCAATGTCAGGATTCATGGCCATATCTGATAGAATCAAAAGCTCAAAGTTGAGTGAGGGATAGAGAATGAGTATAGGCTTTAGAGCTGAACAGTTCTGGATTAAAATCCCGGTCTGTTATTAAATAACTGTGTGACCTTGGTCAAATTAATGAACTTTATATTCCAGTTTCCTCATCTGCAAAAAAGTATCTAATACTTTTCTTGTAGGATAATAATTTAAACAGTCTGGCATATTGCTGTTTGGCTATTAATACATAATAGCAATTACTATTCTTTTTACTGTATTACATGCTATTTAACTCTCATCTGGTCCATAGGGACACATGATGGAGGTGGGAAAACCAAGGTCTGGAGATATGTAACTTGCTGAAAACCCAATGGTGTAAATGACAGGTTTTGGACTAGAAAATTATACTTAATTAAACAAATATATCTATAGATTATTTATGCAGATAATCAGTCAAACAACTTAGTGTCTTAGTACTACACCAAGATATTTATATTAGTCTACTAAGTTATTTTTTTTAAACCAAAATTACGGGAAAAACTTTGACCTTGTAGGTAAACCAGGATTGAAGTAGATAAAACCTGGCCTTAAAAATGTATGGGAATATTTTAAAATGTCTTTACAGTTTTGATACTAGATGTTTACAAAAAGAAATACTTTAACTCATATCCTTCTTTTTTCCCCCATAGCTGCCCTCCACCCAGTTCTCACCCTACCCCAGGCCCTTGCCACTCTATTATCTGTGTCCATAGGCAATGCATATATGCATATAAGATTCCATTTACTTTTTACATGTATTCAGAAGCTCTATTTTAAAAAATATTTGCATTAAAGAAACCCCAAAATAAAATTTAAGAAACCATATACATTGGAGCTCTATTTATCAGAATATTTGATTCAGAGTAGCTGAACCATGGAAATTTAGCTGGTGTCTGTGGCTTGGCCTTTGTAAAACTTGACCCTCATATTTGAAAATAAATTGGTTTTTTGCTCTGGCTGTAGAATTCCATTTTGGGTTCTGTTCTTGCAGTCCTATGTAAAGTATGTATAAACCAGGCATATTTATGGGAGGGTTTCTATGATAAGGAACACAGCCAACCAGTGATGTTTAGAACACCAAGGTTTCTGTGCCTTACTCATCAGTAGTATTGCCTGCCCAGTAGAAGAGCCTCTGTGTGTAATGGACTGAGAATGTGAATGGACAATCAAGAATACAGAATTCTAATCCTGGCTTTGTCATTAACATGTTACACATTCTGGGGCAAATATTTTTGAGAATGACTTTCACAGACTCAGTTTTTATATCCTCTCAATAGGAGTGTTGGACTGGAATGGTTTTGAAGCATAAAGAGCCTTCTGTGTGCCAAATATCATGCTAGAGACTTGGAATATGCTGCTGAATGGGCAGATTTGGAATCTGCCCTCATGGAACTTACATTTCAATGAGGATGACGGACATTTATTTAAAATTGACATGAATTTGCAGGTGCAACAGATGCAACCAAGAAAAACAACAGTGTGCTTTGGAGCATGTGACCAAAATTTCTCCCATGTTGTAAATACTAAGAATTTATTTTATTTTTATTTTTCTCTGGGGGAAAAACTGAGAAATTCACTGTAGGAGAAAATCATAACATGAGAAATCTGGCTTCTGATTAGAGATAAAGATGTAGCAATGAATAAAAAGATGATTGGCATAGCCTTTCCTGACTTTTGGCTTTCTAGGAATTTATGGTCAGATGAAGGTGTTTATCTACACTGATATCCAACTAAAACAAAAAAGCGATGTTAGCGTATAAAGGGTAGTGGTAGATAAGATGATAATTTATTCTTCTACATTTCTTCTGAAAACAGTGAGTTTTGGATTGAATAAGAGTCAAAACTTTCTGCCCAGTGGGTACTGCACAGGATCTGGCCCTTCGACATTCACTAAAAATGATGAGACATAGCACAGCTGGTCATCTGCTCAGAAGTTTAGCTAGAGGTAAAAAATATATGCCACATAATTTCTGAGGTTCCCATTCATCCTCCAAGCCTATGAAAATGATTATATATGAAATAAAAATAGATGTAGGCAATTAAAATTCCTCTGATTTGTAAATGAGAGTGATACATTTGGTGGCTGGCTTTGTGGCATCTTCTCAATTTGGGTGGAAATAAATGTTAACTGTAACTTTAAGATTGTGCACCCTTTTCCATCGTATTACCTTGCTAACATAAATTACTCTATAAAATTTGTATTTCCTATTAACATGGTTTTTCACTATGCTGTACATTTTTCCTAACCAGCTCTACACTGAGTGGGAAGAGTATATCTAGACAGGGCATATTAATGTGTAGATTTTCAGTTATGTGGGGTAAAGAAGTCAGAACTAGTTTTCGGAAAGAAAGCAAATTAAAATACTAAAAAATGTTATTTAAATGAGAATAGTAGGCAATCCCCTCCTCTTATAAGTCCAGACAATTCAGTGTGACATCAAGTGTCCAAAGCATTCATGTTATTTTCATCCTAATACTAGTAAGCACAACAGTTTGGGTGTAACACTTAGTTGGTCCAGTAGCGACAGCTGGCAAAATGTCACCTACAGCATCAGGGACAAATTGCCTCTTGAAGCAGTGTTCTTGTTTCCTAGCTTCTCTTCTGTTTCTCTGGTCTAAAAATTATTAAGAAGTAAATTCTTCAGATGTTCTTTTTCTCTTTCTTACCTTAGTAATTCTGTTTTTTCATGAGCTAGAATTTATTTAAGAGGAGGACATAAGTTCTGCATAGGGGTTAATTCTTTCTAGCTCATTGGTAGAATGTATAGGTACAAGTGGCCTCTCAGGCCCATTGTGTTTCTGATTGGCTTGGAACTGCCAAATCAACTGTGGTATTTGAAAAAACACACAAAACAGTCGCAATTGAAAGTCAAATATAGGTCTAGGAATGGAGGAGGAGGGCATTCTTTTATCAACAAGATTAGGTAAATGGAGGGTATAAGGAAAAAACATGCCAGAGTAAGGACTGCTTTACAGTCCAGGGGGGCATTTCCTGTTGCAGGGGAACCACATTAGACACTCATTAAAATAACATCAATCTGTGATATCTTGTGTGGAAACCATCCAAAGCCTATCATGAAAAAGTGTTTTTATTCCATTGTTTCACTTGATAAACATTACTTAGTGGTATGTTGGAAGCTGAGAATTGAAAACCATGTATGAGTCAGCCTAGATTGCAGGCTGTAGCCACTGTGGGACTGCTAAGCACAGAAGCTGCCTCACCCTTCCTGGTTTGCCACAGGGAGCAGTTCCATGCTGTGGTTTAATGCCCCATAATACCTTTTTTCTTCTTTCCAATTTGTATTAGAAATGATTGTGGCATACCCACATACTGAATCCTTAGACTTGCACAGTTAACTGTTTCATTGGGATGTATTCAGCAATAGTGCAATTTAAAAATATTTTAAAATTGACTTTTAAAAAGAAGGAAATGCACAAGAGTGGGAAGCAGAAGTGGAAATCATTTGCAAATTAAGAATGAGCACTTTTCGTTGGCACTATATATTCCTTCAAATGACTATTCTGTAAGTCATTTAAAAGGATTCCCTGAAGACATGCCATCAGATGACAGGCACCTTCCCTTTGTGACCACAAGGAGGAGGAACTGAGCTGCATAGTGGGACTTTGTTCTTCCAGCTCCTTACCAATTAAAGTCCTAGCTACCTTCTGTCTCTTGACTTCTCTTTGCAATGGAAACGATTTGTAGAGATAACATGTAATGTCTTCCATCTAAACTTGAAGACTAGACTGTCCTATCTACCAGCTTTAAGATATTTAAAACAATGTAGTAATTTTTACATTTGTATTAGTCAAAAATTTAGTTATTTAGTTCACAGATATGAACTTGAAAAAAGTAGTCCCACAGCTAGAATTAATGAACTAAATATAATTACATTTACCAGTTGAGATTTTGTGCTTATGTTTTATAATTTTTCAGAATCAAGAATCATTTGTAGTCACTATCATGCTTTTGACATGATTTCATCTGGAGTCCCCATTTCAACCTCAGTTATCATACAATACGATAGTTGAAATATGTTCTTTATTTTTTCTCATTGTTTTCTTTAGTCTGATTTGCCAGGAATAGCCTTATTAATTTGGATATTAATAATTTAGATTTTAGGGGCTCCAGGCTTTTGGATTATGTACACAAAGTTTTTATTCTTATGTTAGAAATGTGGTCAGCACATATTTAAATACAATTTTCACATTTAGACTAAGTGACTAAGTAAATTATATGAATTGTAGCCAATTCTAGTTTATGCATTATGGGACTATTGAGAGTATGAATTGTAGCATTATGCATTATGGGAATATTGAGAGTAAGACCATGTCTAACTAACTAGAAGTAGCTGGTCCTAACAGGGTAGAGCCTATCTTTCCTTTCTTTACCAAAGAGTTCACATGCAGGAGAGTAAAAGTAGAAGGAAAAAAATCACCTATACCCCCTAATCTCTTGGAATGAAATATCTTTACCATCATACTTGGCAAGCCTGGCATTGTAGAGTTCCTCTTTTAATGTAAATCTGGACACTGTTCTGAAAGTTGGAGGGGTTCTCCATTGTAACTCTTCCTCCAGCAGTTTCTTTTGCTCTGGTAGCAGCCAGTGGGAGAGAAAAATATCACAGGAGTCTGTCCTTCAATTCTATTTACAGGGAAAAAATGGTATTCTTACTTTTGATCCTTAAGACACTAAAATTAAATATGCCTGGAAAGTTGACACAATTCTTCCCCCAATATTCCTATATCTTAGGTCAATTCTAGCAGTTATGAAAGGTAAGATATTTTTATTACCCTACTAGAAATTATGAAACTCCAATTTGTGTCTCATGGACTCCAGAATCCAGCAGGCATTTTTAGATGTACATGATACGATCATAAGATAAAACATGTTCATAAACCACACACAAAACCCAATCTTTTACTGGAAAGTCGTGCTAGAAATACTGGCAAATTCTAGGGCTTTGCCAGCAAACTTTGGAATGCTACAAAATTCTTTTTTTTTTTTTTTCACTGTAAGAATTAGCTCCAAGTCAGAGCTGACAAAGTTTGAATGGAAACAAGCTGCGGAAATAACTGCCTTTCTGAGGATGGTTATCCACCTGGTTGGGGTCAAGTGAGTTAAGTGGGTCAAAGATCAGGTGACTCTGGTGGGCAGATCCTGATGCTAACTGCTAAGTGTTCTGATGGTTTAATTGCATTCTGTTTCCTGAGGGAATGTATTGGGAGTCCAGTCTACCAATCTCATTTATGTGCTCCATGGCCTGGTTTCTGGTTTATATCTGTGCATCTCTAGGGTTTAGTACAGTTCTCTAGGAGGTTCTCTATAAAAGTTCATAATGATCATAATGAGGATCTGTCAACTTGACTTGGTTGAGGACTTTTATTGTGGTTTACCTCTTTACACTCACTAATATGCTTATCCCTGTGCCTTTTTAACATTTTCTCTGAGCACTTTGTGAGCCAAAACATATGAAAATTAATATAAATCTTAACAGACCAAGTAGTTCAGGCATTTTCCAACTTTTCTTAAAGAGGCTGAACCTTTTTAAAAAATAAAGTTCTATAGAAAACCCAGCATATGACATCCATGCAATGTTAGCTACACACTGATTGACCTTGGAGGTCAGAGGGGATGGAGGCCAAAACCCTATATATACTTTCTTTCTGCTGCCTACCCCTTTTCCCCAAGATGACCCCTGAGATAGTTCCAGAGAATCACAGGACACTGTTAGAAAATTGCTGAAAGTTCAGTCCCCAGTGTGTACATTTCAGAGAGAAAGTGTAAATCTGGGTACAATCATACTGTAACAAGTACTGCAAACAGAAATTTGAAAGATAATCCTCTACCTCCCATTGAAAGGCATGTCCACTGTCATCAGCAATGCTATTTACTGTTTGAGTAGCTAGTTGTTGACAGTAGGTTTTGCCAAGTGCAACACCTTCTTCAGTTGTCTTATTGGACAGATAATAGAATGACCCAGCATCTGTAGAAGTTATTGAGTTTTCTTGTGCAATTTATTTTCTCCTTAATGCACAGTTTCAATCTATGGACTTCCAGGAAGTCTGGAAGAGGAAAATTACTTTTTAAAAAACTACTTTGGTTACTTTGCCTCTTGAGAGAAGACAATTATCAGTAAAGTAGCAAAGATAAGAAGGCTGACCAAGTACTGGAGACTGGAAAGGTCATATATCCCAGCCAAAGCTATTGTAAGCTATAAAACAGAGGTTTAACCAAGCAAACTGTATCCCCTAAATTTACTTCCAAAACCATCCAGACATACTGACAACTTCCTAGGAGTTTAAGCAGTGAGCCTGACTGTATGGCTTAGTACTACGATACATGTTATGCATCTGGAAGTTTTTAATAAAAGTAAAGCTCTAACATTGAGAAATTACATCCGTAGCAAGGCCAGGGCTTTTATGTTCTAGTATATAGTTTCCTTCTGTGCAAAGTTATTTAATACTTTACATTTTAGCTACTTCTGAGGATACTTTCCTGAATATTGGTTTGGTTCTCCAAGTTTTGTATGAAGAATGCTATGTGTTGATGGTAAAACGTATGTTATAATTTTTGGAATATTAAAAAATAATTTATTTTTATGGCAAAAACTATCCTTGAATTGGGAGGTCTGAGGTATGCTTTCTGTTCTTTGTGTGTGAGCACAGGACACATTAGACTCAGAATGTGTTTTATTCTATTATACATTTAACTACTTGAGCAGAAAACCTTTGATTCGAGCATCAAGAAGAAAATCTTCAAGAAGAAATTCTAGGTAGAAAAAATTTATAATCAATCACATTTATCCCCTGTGGATGTATATCATACATCATTTTTTTCATATTTTCAATCTTTTATAAGTCTTCACTTTTGTTTAATTGTAGTCACATGCCACTAGCATTTTGAATATTCACATGGCATTCACGGTTATAGGATGTGATGAGGTTAATAATGACTCTTGAAAACCAAAAGTGAATAAAGCAAACATATCCATACACATAGAAAGGATGCTCTGTCAAGCTCTCAGTGAACAAGCATTGTCCTATTGTGATCTGTTACTGGTGAACAGAATGCACAGGCTTGCCTTTGGGATGTAGCCAAGGATTTAGGAAACTATAAAAACAGAAAATCTATACTACTAAAGAATTCTCATCCTACTCAGGCCATTCTCCTTTCTGTCCTCTCTCCCTTTCTCTAGTACAAACAGAAGCTCTATCTTACTTCAGTCTATTGATCACTCTCTACCTGGCTTACTGTTTGCCTCTGATTTGATCATTCAGTGACTTTATTACCCTGAGGTCCCCCAAATGCTATGCCTATTCAAAGTAATAGCTATACTTATGATTAGATCCACTAGCATAACTAAAAACACATAATGGTAAATATCAATACTTCGGCCAAATTTCAAAAAGTAACTAATTGTTTTCTCAAAAATTACGGTTAAAAGATAATTTTCAAAAAATGTAAAATTATGACTTTCATACAGATATAAGTCAGTTTGGCCAGTTTGGCTCAGTGGTTAGAGTGGTGGCCCCCTGACTGAAGATTCTTGGATTCAATTCCTGGTCAAGGGCAGGTACCTCGGTTGGTTGCAGGCTCCATCTTCGGCCCTGGTCAGGGAGCATGCGGGTGGCAACCAGTCAGTGTGTCTTTCTCACTTTGATGTTTCTCTCTCTTTCTTCCCTCCTACCTCCCCTCCACTCTCTAAAAAAGCAATGGAAAAAATATATCCTTGGGCAAGGATAAAAAAAAGGAGAACATTTGTTAAAAATTTTACTAAATCATGAAAGAAGTAATTGGTAAGATGTTCAATTGAGAATTTAAAGACATTTACAGTTGCAGAATATTGTAATCAATATAAAAATGGAGGCAAAACTGGACTTATCCATAGTGAGGAAGGGAAGTCAATTTCACTCAGAAAGAATTTGCATGTTAATAGATATCTACAGAGTTTTAAAATAGCACTCAAAGAATCAGAATCATATATTCCCCTATATTCATTCCTAAAGCAACCACACAAGAAAATATATTTTAGGTAGCAGAAAAATTGTTTTTATGTTTTAGTATAATAATGGTTATTATTCTATCTCCTTCATTGTTCTGTAGGGGTAGTGCTGATTGGCATGACTGTATTATTGGCATGATTTAGCCTTTAAAATTATACTGATAATTTGTTTAGAGACCACTTTGAAAGAATCAGCTTCTTATGTTTCGGTATCAATGAATAGTTGCACTAATGTTAAAGAAAGAGTTGCTGACCTTGTCGTTGTGTTTTTGGATACTATGTCCAGGCAATTACATTATTTAACAAGGCCACATTTGCCTGGCGTGAGTGTGTGGTTGCTTCTGGGATTTTTATAATGCTATTTTGGCAATCCTGGCTTTGACTTCAGATATCTTATCTACTAGTTTGGCATTTCCTTGGACATTTTCATCCACTTCCTGTTATATTCATTCATGCTTCAGACAACTTGGTTTTAGTCAATGCTTCTGAGATTTGTCTATTCTTGGCCAGTTATCTCTCCTGGTGACTTATGCCTTGTTTGCTCTCCACCTCTGCTGTTACCTACCCTCAATGTTCACTTTACTAGCACCCTCTTCCACCAAGGTATAGGGATGCTCTTCTCTGTTCCTACCTGATTTAGTTGCTGCCACCTTTTGTCTGAGCACACTTGGGTTTTGGTAGACGAATAGCTGTAGCTAGGTAATGGCCCTCCCTACACATCCTAGGAAGAATATATGACAGAATTGGGGCTGAGTGCCTGTGAGGATACATTGAGACTATATAGTGATTGGTGGTTTTTGTAGGGAAATATTTACTTTAATTCAAAGCAGCTTATGTTATTTTTTAAAATTTTAATTCTTTACTGTTTAAAGTATTACATAAGTCTCCTTTTTTCCTCATTGACCACTCCCAGGCTGCCCTCATGCCCCAGCATATGCCCTCCCCCCACTTCCCATCTGTGTCCATTGGTTATGCTCATATGCATGCATTCATGTCTTTGGTTGATTTCTTATCCCCTCAACCCTTGCCTTCCCTCATAGGTTGGACAGTCTGTTTGATGCTTCTATGACTCTGGTTCTATTTTTGTTCATCAGTTTATGTAGTTCATTATATTCCACAAATGAATAAGATCATGTGATATTTATCTGAATAGCTTATTTTGCTTAGCATAATGCTCTCCAGTTTTATCCATGCTGTTGCAGATGGTAAGAATTCCTCCTTTTTTACATAGTGTAGTATTCCATTGTGTAGATGTATCACTGTTTTCTAATCCACTCATCTATTGATGGGCACTTGGGCTGTTTCCAAATCTTAGCTATATTAAATTGTGCTGGTATGAACATAGGGTGCACATATCCTTTCTGATTGGTGTGTCTAGTTTCTTGGGATATATTCTTATAAGTGGAATTACTAGGTCTAATAGAAGTTACATTTTTAAAAAATATATATATTTTATTGATTTTTTACAGAGAGAAAGGGAGAGAGATAGAAAGTCAGAAACATCGATGAGAGAGAGACATAGATCAGCCGCCTCCTGCACACCCCACTGTGGAGATGTGCCCGCAAGCAAGGTACATGCCCCCAGCCGGAATCGAACCCGGGACCTTTCAGTCTGCAAGCTGACGCTCTATCCACTGAGCCAAACCGGTCTCGGCAGAAGTTACATTTTTAAGTTTTTGAGGAAATGCCATACTGTTTTCCACAGTGGCTAGGCCAGTTTGCATTCCCACCAGCAGTGCACAAGGGTTCCTTTTTCTCCACATCCTCTCCAGCAATTGTCCTTTGTTGATTTGTTGATGATTGCCATTCTGACAGGTGTAAGATGGTACCTCATTGTTGTTTTAATTTGCATCTCTCAGATGATTAGTGACTTTGAGCATATGTTCATATGTCTCTCAGCCTTCTGTATGTCCTCATTCAAAAAGTATCTTTTTAGGTCCTTTGCCCATTGTTTGATTTGATTATCTTCTTTTTGGCAAGTTGAATGAGTTCCCTATAAATTTTGGAGATTAAACCCTTATAGGATATAACATTGGCAAATATGTTCTCCCATGCAGTGGGCTTTCTTGTTGTTTTGTTGATGGTTTCTTTTGCTGTGTAAAAGCTTTTTATTTTGATGTAGTTCCATTTGTTTATTTTCTCCTAGCAGTTGTATCAGTAAGGATATTGCAAGACATATGTCTGCTATTTTTCTGTCTATGGCTTCTTCTAGGATTTTTATTGTTTCCAGTCTTACATTTAAATCCTTTATTCATTTTGAGTTTATTTTTGTGTATGATGTAAGTTGGTGGTCTAGTTTTATTTATTTATTTTTGCGTGTATCTGTCCAATTTTACCAACACCATTTATTGAAGAGACTGTCTTTACTCCATTGTTTGCTATTGCCTCCTTTGTCAAATATTAATTGAGCATAATGGCTTAGATTGATTTCTGGGTTCTTTGTTTTGTTCCATTGGTCTATATGTCTATCTGCTCTTGTGCCAGTATCAGGCAGTTTTGAGAACAGTGGCTTTGAAATATAGCTTGATATCTGGTATTGTGATCCCTCCAAGTTTGTTCTTCTTTCTCAAGATTGCTGCAGCTATTCTGGGTCTTTTTTTTTTTTTAATTCCAGATGAATTTTTAGAGAGTTCATTCTAGGTCTTGGATGTATGCTGTTGGTATTTTAATGGGGATTGCATTGAATCTATAGATTGCTTTGGATAATATGGACATTTTAATGATGTTGATTCTTCCAGTCCATGAACACAGTATATTCTTCCATTTGTTCATATCTTCCTCTATCTCTTTTTTCAGAGTCCTGTGATTTTCTGAGTACAAGTCCTTTACCTCCTCGGTTAAATTTATTCCTAGGTCTCTTAGTTGTCTTGTTACAATGGTAATGGGACTATATTTTTGGTTTATCTTCCTGTGAGTTCATTATTGGTGTATAAAAAAGCCATAGATTTCTTTGTGTTAATTTTATATCCTGTTACATTGCCAAATTCAGTTATTACTTCTAGTAGTTATTTGCTAGAGTCTAGGATTTCCTATGTCATCTGTGAATAATGACAATTTTACTTTTTTTTTTTCTAATTTGGATGCCTTTTATTTCTTCTTCTTGTCTGATCACTATGGCTAGCAGTTCCAGTACTATGTCAAATAGAGTGGTAATAGTGGGCATCCCTGTCTTGTTCCTGTTCTTGGTTTTAGTTTTTGCCCATTGTGTATAATGTAGATTATAGGTTTGTCATATAAGGCATTTTTGTGTTGAGGTATGATCCCTTTATTTCCACTTTGCTGAGAGTTTTTATCAGGAAAGAGCATTGGATTTTATCAAATGCCTTTTCTGCATTTGTTTATGTGATGTATCTCATTTATTGATTTGCAGATATTGTACCAGCTTTGCATCCCTAGAATAAATCCCACTTGGTCATGGTGTATGATCTTTCTAATGTAATAAAGCAGCTTATGTTCTGGTGGCCTCATATTACTAGGTAGAGGAGAGAATTTATTATAAATATTAAAAATTTTGGATATTGGTATCTAAAAATTATATACTGTGGGTGGTAACTGACCTCTGGTGTTACCTAATGCAAATCTGGCAAAGATTAAAGAGTCATGTTTCTAGTAGTCTTTTTTTCCTTATTATTGAATTTATTGGGGTAGCACTGATTAACAAAACTATGCAGGTTTCAGGTGCACAATTCTACAACACATTATCTCAACACTGTGTTCACTACCCCAAGTCAAGTCTCTATCCTTTATCATTTATCCCCTTTATACCCTCTGTCATCTCCACCCCTGCCCCCCACCCAGCAATCACCACAGTGTTGTCCTTGTCCATGAGTTTTTTTCTCTCTCTTTTCTTTTTTGCTCTATCCCTCCACCACCATTCTCACCCAACCCTATAGCCCAAAAAGCTGTCAGCCTGCTCTCTATGAGTCTGTCTATATTTTGCTAGTTAGTTAATTTTATTCTTTAGATTCCACATATGAGTGAAATTATATGATACTTGTCTTTCTCTGATGAGCTTATTTTACTTAGCATAACGTTCTTCAGATCTATTCACACTATCACAAAGATTTCCTTTTTTATGTCTAAGTAGTATTCTACTTGTATAATGTACCACAGCTTTTTTATCCACTCATCTACTGATGGACACTTGGGTTGCTTTAGAATCTTGTTTATTGTAAATAATGTTGCAATGAACATAGGAGTACATATAGTCTTTTGAATTAATATTTGGGGTTCCTTCAGATAAATTTTTAGAAGTGAAATTGCTGGGTCATAAGGCAGTTCCATTTTAATTTTTTTGGTTTTGTTAATCCTCTCCCAAGGATATTGATTTTTTAGAGAGAATGGAAGGGAAGGGGAAAGACAGAGAGAAACATAGATGTAAGAGACACATCGATAGATTGCCTCCTGCATGTGCTCCATCCAAGGCCAGTGATTGAGCCTGAAATTGAGGTACATGCCCTTGACCAGAATTGAACCTGGGGCCCTTCAACCCGAGGGCTGATACTCTATCTACTGAGCCAAACTGGCTAGGGTGCATTTTTAATTTTTTGAGGAAACTCCATACTGCTTTCCACACCAGTCTGCATTCCCACCAACAATGCACAATGGTTTCCTTTCCCTTACAACTCACCATGCTTGTTTGTTGATGATAGCCATTCTGGCAGGTGGTAAATGATATCTCATTGTGGTTTTAATTTGCATTTCTCTCATGATTATTGACCTTAAGCATCTTTTCATATGTCTATTGGCTATCTGTATGTAGTCTTTGGAAAAGTGTCTATTCCCGTCCTTTGCCCTTTAGTAGTCTTCAAAAATGTTTTTATTCAATTAACTAATAAAACATGTATTGTGATTATTAGAGACATTGGTATTTAAGTTTTTTAAAAATTTATCTTTATTGTTGAAAGTACTACAGGTGTCTCCCTCCCCTCCTCTATTGACCCTCCCTTTCCCCTACGTCCCCCCCTCCCCAGGCCTTCATTGAACCATTGTCTATATATATCCATGGGTTATGTATACATGTGTATAAGTTTTTTGGTTAATCTCTTCCTACCCGCCCCACCCCTCCCTATGACAATTGTCACTCTGTTGAATTCTTCTATGTCTCTGGATCTATTTTGTTTGTCAGTTTATTTCATTAGATTCCACATATAAGTGAGATCATGTGATATTTACTTTTTTTCCTAAGAAAATTGAAAAGTTCTCTAATGAGTATTATGCTACTTTGTAGAAATGCTGGTGACACACCAATTAAATGGTTTTTCTGAAGAAAAATGATCTCTGTCAGTTGTTAGGTCAATTGTGATTTTTTTTTAACCCTCCCCAGGCTGCCTTCCATAGCAGTTATTTTTTAAGGAGCCTCACAGACTCTCTTAAACATCGGTTCAGATTCCCTGGTCATATTTTCTAATGAAGACACTGGATAGTCTGTCTTGGGTTATAAAGACAGAGATCTTCTCAGGTGGCCTTAAGCAACAGTGGTTCAGGGAATTCTGCACTTTATCATTATTGATATTTTGGGCTGGATAATTCTTTTTTTGTGCGAGACTGTTCTGTGCATCATACGGTGTTTAGCAACGTCCTTAGCCTCTACCGACTAGATGCCTGTTGTACACTCAATTTCTGCAGCCAAAAATGTCTCTAGAATTGCCAAATGTTCCATAGGGTTCAAAATTTCCCCCAGTTGAGAACCTTTCTCTTAAGAATACCCAGTGACTAAGGAAAGCAGGAATATTACAATTGTGCGGGCTGCCCTAGAAGGACAATCAGGGTGTAGATTATCTCCTTTCCCTTATCCATAGTTTCAATCACCCACACTCAACCACAGTCCAAAAATATTAAATGGAAAATTCCGGAAGTATACAGTTCATAAGTTTTAAATTGCATGCCATTCTGAGTAGCAGGATGAAATCTTACACTATCCCGTCTGGATGTGAACCATTGCTTTGTCCAGCATCTCTACACTGCAGATGCTCCCCTTCTATTACTCAGCAGCTGTGTCTATATTGCAGTGCTTGTGTTCAAGCAGCCCTTATTTTACTTAATGATGGCACATTCACATAAATTTAGTTATAATATATTATCATAATTGTTCTACTTTATTATTAGTTACTAGAGGCCCAGTGCACAAACTGGTGCATGGATGGGGTTCCTCGGGGTGGCCTGTGGGGATCGGGCTCCAGCTCGCACTCCCAGCCTCACAACCCTGCAACCCTACCTGGCACCACACCATGGCCCGTTGCCACCCCTTACCCATTCCACCATCCTGCCTGGAGGGTGATCGATCAGGGCGGGGGTTAGTGTCTGGGAGCCAGGCGGCAGCCTTGTTTCCAGCCTCTGCTGCTGGTCACCATATGTGGGGCAATCTGTGAGGCAATCGGGCCACTGCTTGCACCCTCCTTGCCCTGGCACTGCTTGCTCACCTGCTCCACTGTCCCGTTGTGGTCCTGCTCTTGCCAGGGCCCATTGGGGCTGGCAGTGCCTTCTCTGATGCCCGCTGTCAGTGCCGCGTCACTGATGCCCACCATGACCCCCTGGTGGTCAGCTCATGTCATAGCGAGCAGCCAAATTCTGGTTGAACTCCCAGTCAAACAATTTGCATATTAGGCTTTTAATATATATATATATATATATATATATATATATATATATATATATATGTTGTTATTGTGCCTACTTTATAGATTGCCCTTTATCATTCATATGTATGTATGGTATGTATAGGAGAACATCGTATATATCAGTTTTGGGACTATTTGTCGTTTAACACAGCCAGTGGGGGTGTTGGAATATAGTCCCTGAAGATGGGGGGATGACTGTATCATTTTCTCTTCAGGGGGAGGATTAAGAAATTTATCTCTATTTCTACTGTTTTTGTCAAGGGTGCTTTACTCTCCTCTCTCCTTTGTAGATGCTTCCGGTTGCTGCCTTTTGGTCAAGGTATTACTCAAGGATGATTCCTTTCTTTGAGTTTGATTACAGCCTTTTGTTATTATTATTAAAATAATACATGCATGTACCAAAAATGCAAACATATGAGTTAAAAACAGTATATAATATCCAGTTTCTCTCTGCACAGGAGACTAGTGTTATCAGTGTATTGTGTGTCTTCCCAGGAAATATTATTATACAGCATTTTTTTTAAAGGCTATTGAGTATTCTATTCCATAAATGTTTCACAGTGTATTTAATAAGAAGACAGATCACCTGAAAGTTCTGATAATGCTTTTTATTGCTGGCTTTCTTGTTTCCCGAGGAGTACCCCTTTGATTCCTACTCCTATTCTACACAGCCTCAAACTGTGTATATGGGAGCTTAATAAATACTAATTGACTAAATATACTACTGACCTAGCGTGCTGATGACAAATATTTTACAACCGCTTTCAAAAAAGCCCTCATTTGTAGCATTGGAAAGTTTTTAGGATATAACTCTCCCATGAGGGTTAATTTCAGGACAACAAAGTGCTATTAGGAAATGATTAGTTGAGTGTTTATTAGCTTTGTTTTAAATATAGTTTATTTCATTGTAAGTTTATATGAATTGAATTTTAATATTGACTGTGGTCAACAGTGGGTTTGCAGAATCCTGAAAATTGAAGAGTCAGTTCTCCCAAGTAAGCTTTCAGCAGCCACTTGCAATGACATACTTGTATTCAAAGAGAGTGTATTGCATTGTTTGTGGAAATGGAGTCTTCAAGTGATGATGTTTCTTCCGATAGTATTTTAGAATCTCCGTGTTGGGAGAGTATTTAAAGCTGCCAAGACTTATGTTGCATCTGATGTTTGAATTTCCTCAGTGACATCATGGCTAAATGGTCATGCAACTTATGACTGATTATTTCTTTTCTTTTTTTAAAATTTAATAAATCTTTATTGTTCAGATTATTACATTTGTTTTTCTTTTTTCCTCCTCCATAGCTCCCCTCCACCTGGCCCCCACCCCTCTCTCTGCCCTTAGCTCCCCCTGCATTGTCTTCATCCATAGGTGTATGATTTTTGTCCAGTCTTTCCCTGCTTTCGCCCTGAGAATTGTCAGTCTACTCCCTTCCTATGCTCCTGATTCTATTATATTCACAGTTATTCTGTTCTTCAGATTTTTAATTCACTTAATTTTTAGATTCACTTGTTTTTATATTTGCCCTTAGCTTATTCTGGTGTTTCATTTTGTTTACTTCTTTCTTTCTTTTTAAAATATGTTTTCATTGATTTTTAGAGAGAGAGAAAGGGAAAGGTATAGAGAGATAGAAACACCAATGAGAGAGGAATATCATTATCAATTGGCTGACTCCTACTGGGGATGGAGCCCGAGCCTTGACTGAGAATCAAACCCATGGCCTCTTGGTTCCTGGGTTGATGCTCAACCACTAAGCAACACCACTCAGGCTGTTTACTTTTCTTAAAGTGTTGCACATTGATTTGAAAACAGCTCCAGATGAGGCTTAATAAGATGTATGAGAGGGAAAGAGAAGAAAACTTCCCTAGTTTCAGATACTATAAAGTTAATTAATACAACTTAAAATTACAATCAATTTCTTGTTGGTCCCATAATTCTGAGTGACTGACTTGAGTTTAGCATTAATGAAAACTGCAAAATATTTCTTGATTGTATGGTATTGATCTTCCTCTTCCTCCTCCTCCTCCTCCTCCTCCTCCTCCTTCTCCTCCACCTCCTCCTCCCCTTCCTTCTCTTCCTTTTTCCTTCTTCATTCTTTCTCCTTTCTTCTTCTTGACTTTATATTTATTTTCACTAAGATTTCATCTACTTATGTAGATTCCGAATTCCACCCTCATCAAGATTTGTTGGGATCATGATCCTTTCAATAGATTTCCAATTCCTCTTGGTTTTTATATGATTTAGAAATTTGATGAAATAACCAACAGTGTTTTTTTCTGACTCGGTGATGAAAAGTCTGAGTATAAGAGTTCAGGATAGAGCATCATGGCTTTCTAGTAGTCTTTCTCTTTCAGTTGCCATTGATCTATTTGTGAACACCTTTGGAATTGCCTTTCTACCAGTGGTCCATCCAATCAGTTGTCTTTTACGTATTACAAATACATCCAACTGTGTTCCTGCGAACATCATTTATTTTTCATATTAAATGTTCTGAGGAAGAAAATTTAGATGCATACTTGGTTAAACAGATTAGTTTACTGTAGGATTTATGTGTTGTGATTCTCCAAAGTGGAGGATATATATATTACATTTTCTAAACTTCTTTTGTCATGGAGCATTTTTTCCCCTTTAGATAAAAATATATAGCTAAGAGCAAATTATGTTGTAGATTATATTTTTTTCACCAGTACAATACATAGAGAAATAGTTTGGAGGTTTTCTAAATTTTAACTGAGATTCTCAAAGGTTAATTAGGAAAATGGTTCCCAACTTGCAGAAGTAAAACTTGATGAGTTTGTAGGAAAGAGGAGATGGAGAAGAAAGAGAACAAAATATAGGGCAATTGGGGATTCTTCAGGTAGGATATAAGTCTAAAGCCAGATGGCAAACTTAAATATCAGGCAAGCAATGTATGACATTTGTTAGACTAGGGAGGGTATCCTGTCATCAGATGGGACTGTAAAGCCCACAGAAAAGAATTCAAATAATTTTTAAAGCACTCTGCCAAGTAAAGCAAACCTTTGGGTGTTAGTGTGGTCTAAAGGCTGAACGCCATGATAGCAGCTACCTACCTTAACTATATACAGAGTACTCCTTTAATTTTTGGAAAACAATTGAATAACATATTTTATATAAACTTCTTTCATCTTAGTGTCATAATCTTCCCTAGTTAATGCTGTTTAGTTTTCTTTGTGAACATTTCAGGGTATGCAGACTGTTCTTATGTTGTTTAAGAATATTATGATATTTTACTTTCCTTAACAGTCTGATTAGCATTCTTTGTTTCTTCCATGCTCCACCATGAATTGAGCAACAATAATAGAACTTATAATAGTAATCAGAAATAATTAAATACAATAAGCATTTAGGTTATGTCAAAGCCTATTATGTAGAGTCTGTGTGTGCATCACTCACTGATAATTACCTATAAATGGAATTGGTGATTCACACCTTTTGAAATTTGTAAAGTTCATAATGTATACAGTTAAATTGTATATCAGAAAGTGAATGAAAGTGCTATCTCCTGGCACCTTCACTGGCAATGTAGGGAAATTTCGAAGGGGAGTGGTCAAACTACGATATAATGTAAGAAATTAAGCTCTAGCCAGTTTAGCTCAGTGGATAGAGTGTTAGCCTGTGGACTGAAGGTTCCCAAGTTTGATTCCAATCAGGGGCACATGCCCATGTTGTGAGCTTGATCCCCAATAGTGAAGTGCAGGAGCCAGCTGATCAATGATTCTCTCTCATTGATGTTTCTATCTCTCTCTCTCTCCCAACTTCCTTTCTCTCTGAAATCAATAAAAATATTTTAAAAATAAAATAAAGTAGATTCTTCTTTTAAAAAAATTAACACACAGACAAGAGAGTGTGGAGGCCTGGGGCAGGCTAGAAGGGGTCAATGAGGGAAAAAAGGTGGCATATGTAATACTTTCAGTAATAAAGATTTAAAAAAATAACAGATGATATTTAAGATAGTTAAGTGAAATTTTCTCAGAATTCCTTCAAAAGTCTATTGATTTTTTTCACCCATTACCACAAATCAGTAATTTTTGGTGAGTACAGTCTTTATAGTATATGTACACACACACAGACACACACACACACACACACACACACACACACACACACACACACACATTTTCCTCCTATTTAATGTAACAACTTTAGTTCTTTTCCACTTCTGGCTTCTGGTTCAGTTTTTGTGCTATAAAGTGAAAAATATTGTACTTTTCTAAGTACAAAAGAGTATCCTAATTATAATAATAATTCTTGAAGCACTTTTGCTACTCGAAGTTTTGTCCTGAAGGCTTTGCAAAAACTGGTTTCTGTTGCTCTTATTCCTTGGGGAGCTAGATTTAAAACTCAACCAGAAATCCATCAACATTCTATTGTATTTTTGGTGTAGTTGAAGAATCTCTTAGTATGAACTTTAGTATTCATATAAAAATACAATTTCATTGAGAGATGAGCTGGTTTTAAAAACACACTTGAAGCAAAAATGTAATTTAACTGTGTTACTCATCAGTTTCCTCATTAGGATGGTTTTCTGCTGTCTACAGGATGGCACATTGGCATGCCTCCTAAGCTCAGCTATCAGAATTTATGATTATACTAGAGGCCCAGTGCATGAAATTCGTATATGGGGGAAGGAGTGTTCCTCAGCCTGGTCTCTCCAATATGGGACCCCTCTAGGGATGTCCACTGCTCGTTTAGGCCTGATCCAGGTAGGACATCCCTCTCACAATCTGGGACTGCTGGCTCTCAACGGCTCACCTGCCTGCCTTCCTGATTGCCCTAACCACTTCTGCCTGCCAGCCTGATCACCCCCTAACCACTCCCCTGCTACCTTGATGGATGACTAACTGCTTCCCTGCCAGCCTGTTTGTCTCTAACTGCTCTCCCCTGCAGGCATGGTCACCCCTAACTGCCTTCTCCTGCAGGCCTGGTTACCCTTAACTGCCTTCCCTTGCAGGCCTGGTCCCTCCCAACTGCCCTCCAATGCTGGCTATCTTGTCGCAGCCATCTTGTGTCCACATGGGGGCAGCCATCTTTGACGACATGGGGGCAGCCATCTTGTGTGTTGGAGTGATGGTCAATTTGCATATTACTTTTTTTCTTTTTATTAATTTTTATTAATTTTTTATACATATCTCCCCATTGCCCCCCCTCCCTCCCAGGCATACCCAACCCCCCAGTGTCTGTGATCATTGGTTATGCTTATATGCATGCATATAAGTCCTTTGATTGATCACTTTTCTACCTAACCTAACTTTAATCTTTCTGCTGTAATTTCACAGTCTGTTTGATGCTTTATGATTTTTGTCCCCCTGAGAATTATCAGTCTACTCCCTTTCTGTGCTCCTGATTCTATTATATTCACCAGTTTATTCTGTTGATCAAATTTTTAATTCACTTAATTTTTAGATTCACTTGTTGATAGATATGTATTTGTTGTTCATAATTTTTTGGCTTTTACCTTTTTCTTCTTCCTCTTCTAAAAGAGTACCTTTCAGCATTTCATATAATACTGGTTTGGAGTTGATGAACTCCTTTAGCTTTTTCTTTTCTGTGAAGATCTTTATCTGCCCTTCAATTCTGAATGATAGCTTTGCTGGATAGATTATTCTTGGTTGTAGGTTCTTGCTATTCATCACCTTGAATATTACTTGCCACTCCCGTCTGGCCTGCATTGTTTCTGTTGAGAAATCAGCTGACAGTTGTATGGGTGCTCCCTTGTAGGTAATGAACTGTTTTTCTCTTGCTGCTTTTAATATTCTCTCTTTGTCTTTTGCTCTTGGTATTTTAATTATGATGTGTCTTGGTGTGGTCCTCTTTGGATTCCTTTTATTTGGGGTTCTGTGTGCTTCCTGGACTTGTAAGTCTATTTCTTTTACCAGATGTGGGAAGTTTTCAGTCATTATTTCTTTAAATAGGTTTTCAGTATCTTGCTCTCTCTCTTCTTCTGCCACCCCCACCATTCTGATGTTGGTACGCTTGAAGCTGTCCCAGGGGCTCCTTACATTATCTTCACATTTTTGGATTCTTTTCTCTTCTTGCTTTTCCAGTTGAATGTTTTCCACTTCTTTATATTTCAAATTTTTGACTTGATTCTTGCCTTCCTCTAGTCTGCTGTTAGGACTCTGTATAATATTTTTTATTTCAGTCAGTGTCTCTAGTATGTCCTTTTTCATCTCTTGGGTCTCACTAAATTTATCCAACCTTTCTAGCATATTCTTTAAAAACCTTATAAGCGTGGTTTTGAACTCTATATCCAGTCGTTTTTTTCCCTCCATTTCTTTTGTTTGTAATCCCTTCCCTTGTCTCGGCATTTTCACTATGCCGGGAGAACTTCTGTGTTGGATTCAGCCTTATGATACCAGACTTGAAAAACTGAAGAAGCCTCTGTTGAACTTGTGAGCGGTGAGTCTCAGGGCTTAAGGGACTGCCTTGCCTTCCAGTCGGCCCCACCTTCCATGGCCTCCGAGTCTCACGTGACTGGGTAATCGCTGGAGCATCCCGAGCGCCCGCATTGCCTCTAGACCGCTGCCCCTCTGGCTCCTTTGCGCACCAGGACCACACGAGACTAGGTCCCCAGGGTTTCGCCCAAAGCAGGGGCTTAGTGGAGTCAGAATTGGCACAGTTGGGAGGGTCTGTCTCCCGCCAACTCGCGAAAGCCAGCGGCACAATCAGCAATCTGTCCTGTGCACAGTGCCGTGCTCGCCACCAGGCCTTTGATCTTTTGCAACTCCCCTAAATTTCCGTTCACTTCTCCCTTTTCACAGTCCAAACTCCCCCCGTATGAGTTTCGGCTGGATCTGGGGTTTAGTGTTGTAAGATAAGGCGTTCAATGCCTTTGAGAGTCTCTGTTTCCCTCCTGCCAGAGAAAACCAGCCAGGTACTCCGGCCCCTGCTCTCTCAGCGCGCGTGCGTCTCCGTACCTCAGCTTTTTGCAGCTCCTCTGGGTCTCCATGCGCCCCTCTCTTTCCCTCTAGTTGTAGAACTTCCACTCAGCCAGCTTTCCTGTGGTTCTGAATGATGTCCGTTTTGTCTTTTAGTTGTAGTTTTGAAATTGTTGTGCGAGGCAGCAGTGTAGGTGTTTACCTATGCTGCCATCTTGGATTCTCCCTGCATGTTACTTTTTTATTAAATAGGATAGAGGCCTGGTGCATGGGTGGAGGCCGGTTGGTTTGCCCTGAAGGGTGTCCTGGATCAGGGTGAGGGTTCCCTTGGGGCATGGGGCAGCCTGAGTGAGGGGCCTGTGGTGGTTTGCAGGCCAGCCACGTCCCCTGGTGACCCAAGTGGAGGCCCTGTTATCTGGGATTTATCTTCTATAATAGAAAGTTTGTAGCCTTGAGTGGAGGCCTAGATCAGCTTGGCTTTTTCCATTGCCAGGGAAACCCAAGCCTTCTGCTCGCTCCGTGGCTGCAGCCATCTTAGTTGGGTTAATTTGCATACTCACTCCTGATTGGCTGGTGAGTGTGGGTTGGCATAACAGAGTGATGGTTAATTTGCATATTACTTTTTTATTAGATAGGATTAATGACAGTGTGTTTGACTGTAGCTTGGAAAGAATAGTCACTGTTCTAGAGGTTTTCAAGGAAGTGCAGTGTTTCCAAGGAAGAAAGTTATAGTGGATTAACTAGCAAAAGTGCTTATATTGCTGTAAAATAAAGCTATAGTCTTTTAAAGAAAACACCCTCTGTAGTCCTTTGCTTTATTGTTGGAAGGTGGATATAACATTTTAAATCAGTGTTTTTGGGACATGACAATTTAAGAACTTGAAAGTGGCTTCTCCTACTAAATGCTCTTGTACTTCCTGCATGTAAACTATGGTTTTGAGTAAATTATTAGTAGTTAACAATTATTAAGTTGTTCCTTTAGGTCACAACTAGTTCATATCCAGCTTCTTTCTGGAAGGACTATCTGGCCACCTAGACCCTAAATGTTCTAATATTAGTTTAAGAGTTGAAGTGCTAGTTCTTCATTATAAAATCAGAATTTCTACTGTTTGATTAACAAGAAACTTAAAATGTTAAAATAATTGCTCTGCCTATACCACCCACTTTCTAAAATACCTTATTTATTTGGTATGAAAGTTTTCCTTACCTTTTTTACATAAGAGAGGAATTTAAAAAATATAGCAAGATGATGTCAGGGATTTGTTTAAAATAGAAATTTATAGAGACAAAGTCAATTCATACCAACCTCCCATACTTTTTAGTTGCTTGATTGCTTTCTTAATAACCAAAGAAAAATAAGCCATATGCTGCACAATTTTAATTTTTTTCAGCTTTATTGATAAAAATTGTGTATATTTAAATTGCACAAAGTGACTTTTAAGGTGAACAACAATATGATTTAATATGTATATTGTTAACTAATGATCACAAACAAGTTAATTAACAATGTTAGTTTGAATTTTAATGTCATTTTTTGAAAACTAGTGCATGTTGACTATTATGTAATAGTTTATAGTTAACTATGTTTATTTAGACGAGTCCTTTTGTACACCATTTTTGATAAAAGTAGAGCTTCTTTTCTTTTTTTAAATAATATATGTTTATTAATTTCAGAGAGGAAGAGAGAAGGAGAGAAAGAAATATCAATGATGAAAGAGAATCATTGATTGGCTGCCTTCTGCACAGCCCCTACTGGGGATCAAGCCCACAACCCAGGCATATGCCCTTGACTGAAATCAAACCTGGGACCTTACAGTCCACAGGCTGACACTCTATCCACTGAGCCAAACCAGCTAGGGCTGGTGCTTATTTTATTACATAGAAGTATTGTAAATTTATTTTGTACTGTCTCAATTAATTAATTTTTTTCTATAATATCCAACTCAAACATTTTCTTATATGTACTATCTTTATATATTTACATTTCTATATCTCCATAGTTGTATGTGTTTTGTTGAAACATTTGAATGTAAGATGTAGCCATGATACTTCATCATTGAATATTTTAGCATAGATTTTCTAAGAATTAATACTGTTATCATACCCAAGAAAATTAAAAATTTTCTAACATCATCTAATATCAACATATTATATTTGAATTTCTCCAATTTTCTTGAGAAATATCTTTTTAAAAATATATTTTATTGATTTTTTACAGAGAGGAAGGGAGAGGGATAGAGAGTTAGAAACGTCGATGAGAGAAAAACATCGATCAGCCGCCTCCTGCACGCCCCCTACAGGGGATGTGCCCGCAACCAAGATACATGTCCTGGATTGGAAGCGAACCTGGGACCTTTCAGTTCACAGGCCAACACTTTATCCACTGAGCCAAACTGGTTTTGGTGAGAAATATCTTTTTTTTAGAGGTCAAGTTTTCTTGATTTTTAAAAAACATTTACTTTTTTTACAAAATTATAAAAGTAGTATACTTCCCTTAAACAAAATTCTTTAAAAATAAAGAAAAATATAAAGAAAAAACATAACATATAATCCAGAAATAAAGTCTTATTGTATACTAGAGGCCCGATGCATGAAGATTCTTCCAAGAATAGGCCTCCTTCCCCTGGCTGCCAGTACTGCCTTCGCTCCAGCCTGGAGCCACCTTCCGCCTCTCGCCTTGTCACATCAATTTGCATATTCCCTCTTTATTGGCTGTGGGCACTGCCATCTTTGTTGCAGAGTTATGGTCAATTTGCATATTCTGTCTTTATTAGACAGGATTAGGTCCATATTTTATGTACAAATTTATACCCAACCTTGCATATTAATATCATACTTAATAATAGACAAACAAGTAAAATGACCATATCTCTGCTACACCCACAGCTAATCAGGAGTGAGTACACAAATTAACCCAACAAAGATGGGGGGTTAATTTGCATATGCAGGCACGGAGCAGCTGGGAGGGGCAGGATGCCTGCTATGAGGGGGAGGGGGACAGCAGAGGGAGTTATAGGAGCTGTGGTCTGCCCAGGAGTGAGGACTTGCAGGCGCCCAGGGGAAGGAAGGCCTCTAGTTATATTATAAAGTATCATTTATCCTAAACTACATTATTCTAGGTTTTAAAAGTTACTTGTGATTATTATTATTATTATTATTATTATTATTATTACCAAACTAGAGGCCTTATGCACCACATTTGTGCACTGAGGGGGGGGGCTGTCACCTCAGCCCAGCCTGTGCCTTCTCATAGTCTGAGACCCCTCGAGGGATGCCTATCCCCTGAGGGGTCCTTAGTGCTGTCGCAGGAGAGGCTCCCGCCACTGCCTCTGTGCTGGCCAGCTGTGTGCACTGACCACCAGAGGCACCTCCTGCATTGAGCATCTGCCCTCTGGTGGTCAGTGCATGTCATAGTGACCAGCTGTTCCACTGTTTGGTCAATTTGCATATTAGCCTTTCATTATATAGGATAGTTAATGTTATGAAAGTACTATAAAATTTTACAAAATATTTTCTTCTTGTTGAATGTTAAATTAATTCCAATTTTTTCCTTATAATTAGTACCATGATGAACATTGTTGCACAATGAACATAGCTGATACTTTCACACCACATCAATCTTTTTTAGGGACTGGATCAACCCCTATCACCTTGGCTCCCTTCATGCTGCCTTTATGCTTGTTTTCTCTGATCACCATGGTGCTGCTCAGAGCCCAAAGGTGTGTTTCCTGTAAATTGATAAGATTCAGGTTACATGGCAAGAATATTTTAAAGGTGATAATGTCTCATCTTTTGTTGCTTTAATTAAATGGATTTGTAATTTAAAAAATACTCTCAAAGAATGGACATTTGGGTAGTTTCTTATCTTAAGTCCTCTTTTAAACATATGTCCATTGGTGAATAGAAGGAAATACTCAAGATTTGCTTATGTTTTCATTTTCCTTGTTCAGACCTGTTGAATCCTGTTGAAGTGCTATTTTTTTAAATAATCACCTGAGGGCATTCTTTCTATTGATTTTTAGAGAGAATGGAAAAAAAGGATGGAGGGGGGAGAGAGAGAAACATCGATGTGAGAGAGACATATTGATTGATTGCCCCCTACACTCATCTTGACTAGGACTGGGGATCTAACCCATGACCCAGGTAGGTGCCCTTGACAGGGAATCGAATCCATGACCCTTTGATGCACAGGCCAATGCTACAACCACTGAGTCACATCGGCCAGGGTGAAGTGCCAAATATGTTTGGTGTCCTTTGTCCTACAGTAGACACAGATAGTGTGTGAAAGACATCAGTTTAAGACCAAGGCAAATACTTGAATTTCAGTATTAAAAGGATCATCATCATATAGTTGTGTTTTGGCAGTGGCTTTAACCTGAAGGCTTTTATGAGAATACTAGAGGCCCAGTGCATGAATTAGTGCATGGGTGTGGTCCTGTCAGCCTGCCCTAATGGAGGCTTATTGGGCTGGGCCAGTGCGGGGGGGGGGGGGGGGGGGGGGGCCTTGGGCAGTTGGCTGGCCAGCCCTGCCCTTGCTTGGTATGTTGGGGGCCTGGATTAGGCTGGTTGGCTGCTGCAGTGTGTGCCATAGCCACTGGTCATTCTGGTCATACTGGTTGTTTTGCTGTTCCAGTTGCTGGGCTTTTATATATATAGATGCTTATTCTGAAATGAGGGGGGTGTGCAGATTGGCTTGAGGAAGAGTGCTAGGAACTGTAGTTTCTTCATGAGATCATGTAAACCCTCAGCTGGATCCTAGATCTGCACTATCTTTCAGTACCCATTGAGATTGGAATTTATTTAGAGCAGACTATTCATATTTGTGCTCTTAATTTTAGAAGTTTTAAAATTAGTCTGGTCTGCAGAAAATATGCTTTATAAAATATTAGATTATTTGCTTTTATCCATATTTTAGTATATATATATATATCCATATTTTAGTATATATATATTCAGAGAAGAGGGAATGGGAGAGAGAGATAGAAACATCAGTCATGAGAGAGAATCATTGATAGGCTGCCTCCTGCACGCCTCCTACTGGGGATTGAACCTGCAACCTGGGCATGTGCCCTGACTGACAATCAAACCAGTAACTTCCTGGTTCATAGGTTGACACTCAATCACTGAGCCACACTGGCTGGTCTTTGTTTTACTTTTGAAAAAGTCATAGTTTCCTTCTGATTATGGGAGAGGTATAATTTTTAAAAAATTATAAATTTACCTTTTCAATGGCCAAATACTAAGTCAGTTACATTTCTTGATCCTTGACTGTGAAAATCTTATAACTATAATTAAGGCAGAATTTGAAATTGAATATTAAACCAGTTGTAGCAAATTGGAGGATTAGTTTACTTTCTTAAAAAAAAAATCATTTGTCAAGAGAGAATTCTTTAAAGGAAATGAACATCATGTCCAAGTCACCAGATTCTTCATGAACAGAACTGAAGCTGGAAGGTGTTCCATGGGGACACTGTTCTTATTTTAACTATACCATTAACAGAAGGCAATTTCTCACAATTAGCCAAACCTAAGTCCTCAGTGTAGCATATTGTAAATTTTTATGAGAAATGCATTTCTCATATATTTGGCAGTATATGTAGTTCTCAGAATACTCTAAGAGCTGGTAAATGGCCATTTAGCTCCACAGGTATAATTTTTATAGGGAAAACATGTAAAATATTTCCCAAGGAATTATAGAATGAAATTTAATAAAAATTAATAAGCTAAGGCATCCAGCCTTTTTCTTTGATGAAATTGTCAGTATTTCTTATTTTAATATACCATCTCAACATATGAGAAAATGAATCCTGGACAGAGGGTATAATCATTGTACATATATCTATAAAGCTACATAGTTGAATGCTGTTTGACTAGTAGATTACAAAAGGTTTGAAAGTATATAGATCAGGTTCTACTATTATGCTGCAGAGATGTAGCCTGAGTTGATGTGCTAATTCAACTCAAGTTCATTAAAATAATAGTACATATTGCAGTTCTAGAAATGAGAAAGAATATTCCTAGGCAAGTCATGATGTAATATAATATTATTGAAGTGTATTAACTGAGCTAGAAGACTCTAAATATTGGACTGTAGAATAGAACCAGATACATAGAAATGATGTATAATCTAAGTTATCTGAAACACTTCCCCCAAGGTATTTAATATTGAATGAAAATTTCTCTGTGAAGTATGTGTTAATATTTTCAACAAAGACTCTTATTGTTTGAAGTGAATGAAACACAGGTTTTCTTGGGTTATTGCTCTTATATTTAAATGCAGAAAAAGTCTAAATTAGTTGTTAGATACTTTGAGAGGAGAATTGTTAAAAATTCAGTTTCATACCTGAAGAAATGAGTAAGATTGTCCCCATTCCTCTTGTCTCATTCCTGCCTTTCAATCAGGTGAATTACTTAAAGCAACTGCTTATAGTCTTGGGCTTTTCAGAAAGGCTGCATATTTATATGAATGTGTGGATGATGATGGACAGGGGTTTCCTGTTTGTTTGATTAAATATATTGATCATTGAGAGAACAGAGGTCCTAATCTCACTGGAGTTCTTTTTAAAAAAATGTTTAAAATATATTTTTAATTGATTTCAGAGAGGAAGAAAGAGAGGGGTGGGGAGGGAGAGAAAGAGGAAGAAAGAAACATCAATGATGAGAAAGAATCATTGATTAGCTGCCTCCTGCATGCCCCCAGTGGGGATCAAGCACACAACCTGGGCATGTGCCCTGACCAGGAATCGAACCGTGACATCCTGGTTCTTAGGTTGACACTCAGCCATGGAGCCACACCATTGGGGCTCATTGAAGTCCTTGATCATCTTTTTTCAGAAGCATGGATGGAGGGACACCAAAAAGGTGAAGGGGACAAAGTTAGGTAGTAGTTCTGCTATGTGATGCACAGTTTGAACCGTGCATGTAGTGTTTTAAAGGTAATATTAACAAATTAAAGTTCTAGAGGACAGAAATGGGAATGAAGAGGATCTAAAATTAATCTTGTGGGAATAACAGCAGAAGAAAATGGGGACATTTAGGTTGAATAAACAAGAGCTAGAAATGTGGTGATATTAAAGGAAAAGTGGGTGGTTGGCTTCGGGTTTGTGGTAGACCATTTCTATGCAAGACTACAAGGAAGAATTTGAATCTAAATGTGGAAATGAAAAGAGAGCAAGTTTCTTTCACCTGCTAAACCCCACTTCCTCAACAAGATTATTTAAAAATATCTTTCTTTTCATGTGGTGGCTTTCCATCTTTGTAAGAGTTCAAGAATTATAGGACGAATAGTTACGTGCCTACTATATGTCAAACACTGTGTTAGGTGTACAACTCTGTCCTCAAGAGTTCATCATCCAGTGAGAGGGGACACACATATAATAATAATAATTAAATGTTAGTCTGTGAGAAGGCAGTAAAGCATCAAACAGATTATCACATTACAGCAGGAAGGTTAAGGAGAGGTGGCGTAGATAAGAGATCAACCAAAGTACTTGTATGCATGCATATAAGCATAACCAATGAACACAAGACACTGGGGGATTAGGGTATGCCTGGGAGGGGGGGGCAATGGGAAGATATGTATACATGTAACACATTAATTAGGAAAAGAAGTAAATGTTAGTCTATGAGAGCAGTATATATGGATAAGAGTTGAGCTAGGAAAGACTTAAAAAAAGGGATTTTCTTTAAGAACAATGCATAGGTGTTTTCCCATGGGAGGGTGGTGGAGAGGAAGGAAGACGTTTCTGTCAAAGGCTTTGTGAAAAGGCATTTTCCACTCTGGCAATTGGGTGGTGGGTATGTAACCCTGAGGGGCCTGTTATAATTCTACAGCTTCACCAAGTGATTGCCTTCTGAAAAAACTTTACAGAGAGAAACGTAACATTGTACTCTATTTGTAATTTTGCCATAGGAATTATTATTTCTATTAGTATTTCTTGTATAAAGAGTCAAGGAGGCAGAATTGTTAAAACTCTTTAGGAAAATGCCTGTTGGCATTAAAGGGTGCTTGTTTCCACGTGAAGGCAGTTTTCCTCTTCAATCCTGTCTCCCTCAGGCTCCTCTGCACAGTCTATAGTTGACTACATTCACTGTGTGGCAAGATGCTACAAAGAGGGTCACTCACATCTCTGTCTTGCTTTGTGCCTCAGACACACTAACCTTTTTGTTAGGCCATGGTTGATCACCTCAGACTAACCCCTATGAAATCTCTGGGGAAAAGTGGCCTGAGATGAACTTTTTGTGACAGACAGCCATCAGTTCAAAACTTAGGCAGTGTCAGAGTTGAAGTGAACTATAGTGGGCCATGAGAAGAGGCTCACAGGGGGGTCCTTTTTCAGGGCAAAAGGACAGATGGTTTTCCCCACTTGAGATCATACACAATACATAGTAGATCCAGGACTTGCTTCTCAGCCATGCTACATATACACATTTTTCATATGGGCACATACACTTTTTATAGAGCATTGGGGGTGGGGGGCGGGGGGCACATTTATTCATTGCTACTGTTATTTTCAGCTGTTTTGTTGGTGATATGGGAAAATTGGACTGGAACACATGGTGTTCCTCTGAGCAGGATGGACCCAGGCTCTTGTCTAGTGGAGTTGAAGAATGAAACCACAGACGAAAAGGTGGTATAGTAAAAGGTGAAAATTTATTGAGAAACAAGCACAGATGCCCACGTGGGGAGGGGGAAGAGTCCCACTGAAGTCCTTGTTTTCCACAGTTTATTAAGGCTACAGTTCTTTGTGCCTTGATATCCCCTCTGATTGGTCACTATCACCTTTGATTGATCACCATAACAACAACTGAACTCAAACCTCTTACAAAGTGAGGTTCCCTCATTCTTCTCCCTTATTGTTTCCCTCTTCTGGGCTTTCTTCTTCTTTCCCTGAATGAGGGGCTTCCTTTCTTTCTTCTATAAATATACACCTTTCTGCAGCTCTCAGCTTCCTTATCTTATGGAAATGTACCCTTTGCAGCTCTGTAGCCCTGTGCTTTATCAACGGATCCCTTAATTCCTAAAATTACCTAAACCTGCCTATTTCACCCCTAAAAACTCCTTTAAGTGGTAAGCTATAACTGCCCTTTTGTAAAGTGACAAAAAGGGGACTTAGTAAACATTGGCTTCATAAATTAGGCCATTGTGTATACCCATACTCTCTGTGTAAAAAAACTAATTTTGTATTTTAAACACAATCAAAGAGAAGTTCAATGACTAATAACTCTGGGTCTCAATTATTTGTGGTAACATATAATCAATGACTTTTACTGTGCTAACATACTGAACATTTTAATAGAGAAAATTAATCGTCTGTGTATTATATAAGAAGATTCGCGGTATAATGTTGCTAGACAATTTGTATTATAATTATAGGTTCTGCACCAAGCTACTTAAGTATCAATTATACCAGTTTTACTTGCTGAATTTAGTAATTATTTTCCAGTTATATATAGAATATGGTTTTCCATTAATATTTCCAAGTTTTAAGTACATAAGCTTTTTAATTAAAAAAAAAAACTCAAAAAAAGTTTTGTCTCTCTGAATTATTGAACTACTATTAACAAAAATTAAGTGGTAAAATAATTTTAAAAAATGTAAATGATTGCCTCTTTCTCCTAGGCTATTGGCATATTTCCCACATATTCAACAATATAAACTATTGGATGAAAGAATCTTTTTATGTATTTGTTATACTGAAGACAATAACATGCTTTCCATTGTTGTCACCTAATTTGTGCAAATGATTTCTCCCTCTTAAAAACAGTCTAAAAGTAAAAAGTAGGTGTTAATTTACTAGAATATTATTAATTAACTTGCTTTTTATCTTTTTTTGTTATATCCAAAATTGGAAATTTGAGTTGAAAGTAATTCTTGCACAGCAAATTAGGGTGTATTTAATAAAGAATCAGGAAAATAGATTTTGAATTGAGTTTTGATTATCAAGATTTTGTAAAAAAATAATTAGCCTTAGCTGGTTTGGCTCAGTGGATAGAGTGTCGGCCTGTAGACTGAAGGGTTCCAAGTTTGATTACTATCAAGGGCATGTACTTTGGTTATGGGCACATCCCCAGCGGGGTGTGCAAGAGGTGGCTGAATCACTGTTCCTCTCTCATTGATGTTTCTAACTCTCTATAACTCTCCCTTCCTCTCTGTTAAAAAAAAATCAATAAAATATAATTTAAAGATAATTAAAACATTTGATTGACAGGAAAATAAAAGATACTTTGAAAAACTTGGAATCATGCAATGTATATACAAAGGAAAATAAGATAATACATGATTGATTTTTAAAATTAGTGGGACTGACAGTAGATTCTGTGAATTCAGAGGAAAGGGGATTCATATCTGTTTGTTAGGTAATCTCCTTTTGCTACATAAAGAAGAAATGCCCTTTAAAAAATCTATCAGTTTATTTTTACAGTTTATAACTGATTTCACACTAATTATGTAATTTGATTTCTATAGCAACCTGCAGAATGTATATGATAGGTGTTACTATCACAATCTCTCTCTCTCTATATATATAAAAGGCTAATATGCCAAGTGTCCCTTGAGGAATTTGACCAGCAGACTAGGAGTTCGATTGCTCACTATGACATGTGCAGACCACCAGGGGGCAGTGAAAAAGAAGGAAGGCTCCAGCCTGCAGCTGGCAGCCAGGGAAGGAAGGCTCCAATTAGTCCTGATTGCTGGTCAGGCCTAGGGACCCTACCCATGCTAGAATTTCTTGCACTGGGCCTCTAGTTTGCATATATATGAAAACTGAAACCTCCAAGGCAATGCTACTTACCTAAGATGGAGGTATTAGCCTTTATTTTTTTAAACTAGAGGCCTGATACATGTGGGGTTTGGGGTGCAGACTTTTCTTCCCCTGGATTCTTGTCTTCACAAAGTTTGAAGAATAAACTTGAGGACAAAATGACTTCTTTAATAAAAAAAGTAGAAGTTTATTGATACAAACTCCATTTGAGCAGGGGTGTTTTCAAAGGGGCCCCCATGAGGAGGGGCTCCCAATGGGAAAAGCCTGTTCTCTCTCCCTAATGGGAAAATAAAAAAATCCTGCCTCGCCCCTTTGCCTCTGGTTTACAGGCAGTCCTCGCGTTATGTCGTTTCTTGGTCATGTTGCTATCTCCCATGTATTTATATATAAAAAAAAGTTGCGTCATTTTGATGTATGTACATATGTGCTTTATGTTTTTTTATTAGTTATTTACTGCAAGTAAAGGTCAGGAATTGTTATCTTTCTTTTAAATGTTTTTTACTGTTTCACTTCTTTACTGATGTGTTTGTGCTCCATGTGAGTGATGTAGGTACTTATGTGGGTGGGTTCCCAGGTAAGGCGAAAATCACTTTACATTGTCGCACAGTAGGAACAGATCTCTGACGTAACTTGAGGAGCTAGTATATATACTGCAATTCTTTGTTTGAATCTGACCTTTTCTTATTGGTCCTTTCCTTAATTTGGAACCCTCATGTTTCCCTCATTGGTCATTCTGCTACATAGAATTAGTTTCAAAGCTCAAAGCCCACATGCTGTCCCCCATTTTCTCTCCCCTTATCTTGCTGGTTGGAGTCACTTTTGATTTATCTTATGGTTTTTTCCCCAGTTGTGCTGGCAGAGAAAGCCTTATCTTATAGCTCTTCCAGCTACTCAGGTCAGGGCTACTTTTGGTCTAACTTATGGTCACTTTAATTGCTCAGGCCAGAGAGATCTCTATTTGTCCTTGGTTTATGGCTGTTTTAATTGCTTAGCCAGAAATATTTCCATCTGCCTGTGACACTTCTCTATCCTCTGTACAAGTAAGATAAACATTTTGGCGTCGTTAAGTCTCCATTTATGCATTCCTCCCCCATGGACCCTCCTTATCCCTAAACCTGCCTATTTTGTCCCTGAAACTCATTTCACATGCATGTGTTAAAACTAAGTACAGTATTTAAAGTTTTTTTTCTTTTGTTGTAGAATTTACATACAATGACAGGCATGAGTCTTAAATATGTTTACTGAGTTTTGACAAATGCATGATCATCACCATTCTGCCTCCCTCTATTGTCAACAATAATCTTGCCTCCTGCTTCATTGAGAAAATAGAAGCCATTAGACAGACCCCTTCTCTTAGTTTATAAATGTACCTGCAGTCATATCTATCTTTTTTTCCTTTCCCTATTATCATGGACAACACGTCTCTGAGGTCAATTTCTGCCCCTTTTTTTCAAAAAATTTATTTTTCAATTACAGTTTACATGCAGTATTATATTAGTTTCATGTGTACAATATAGTGGTTAGACATTTATATAACTGTAAAGTGATCACCCCAATAAGTCTAGTGCCCATCTGACACCATAGAGTTATTACATTTTATTCACTATTCCCTATGCTGTACTTTATAAACCCATGACTATTTTTATAACTGACAGTTTGTACTTCCTTTCACCTTTTCGCCCATCCTCTCACTCCCTCCCACCCCATCAACTTGTTGGTTATATCTATGAGTTTGTTTCTGTTTTGTGTGTTTGTTTATAAAATGCAAATCTTATATCATGCTTAAATACCTGTATCATTCCCCTTGCTTTGAGGAAGGAGCCCATTTGACCCAGTGCTTAATATCCGGCCACAGGAAGTCTTCATTCCCTTAGACATGCTGGGTTTCTACTTTGTGGCATTGCTTCCTCTGCCAGGACTGCTCAGAGAAGGCTTATTCATCCTTCAAGACTCATTCAAATAGTTAGACTTGCTCAAATAGAAGTTCTATGAGGACTTGACATATCACTTTCATAGTAATACCTCTTTGCATCTCAATTATTCATTTTTGGACCTGTCTGTCCTACAGAGTGCCTCCCTTGTGGTACATACTCAATAGGTGTTTGATGGAAAACCTCTGTTTTCAAAGAACTTTATGAAGATTTAGGAAGCAAATATAAGTATCAATAAATTTGCATTTACAAAGAAGATTATTTGTTAATTCTAAGTAATGCTCTCACCATCACTTCTGTTTCTGTATTCTTTTTTGTTTTGTTAATGTTCACCTGAAGATATTTTTCCATTAAATTTTAGAGAGAGTGGAAGGGAGAGGGAGAGACAGAAAAACATCAATGTGAGAAAGACACATCGATTGGTTGCCTCCTGCATGCATCTGGACCAGGACCAGGGAACCTGCAGCCAAGGTACATGCCCTTGAGCAGAATCAAGCCCAATACCCATTAGCCTGTGGGCTGACGATCTATCCACTGAGCCAAACTGGTGAGGGCTCTACATTCTTTAAATAATGGAGTTGGATTAAATAATTTCCAGAGTGTATCGCTTTAAAATTTGGTCATGTAAGGGCAGTAACAATTTGGTATATTTCAGTAATGTCATGTAGAAAGTGGTATTTTATTTGCACACTGTTGTACATGTTAATGAAAACCTTCTCCCCCTTCCTTGATTTTATTGTGATATAACTGGAGACTCCTTGATTCTTAACTTTTTAACAATTCACAAAAATACACTGCATGCTAAGGTAAGAATTTCCTTAAAAAAAAAAAGCATTTACAATGAAAACATTGTTAGAATTTTGAGAGAATTTAGGGTTCCCCCCCCCACCTCCCTGTTAATTCTTTAAAGAAGTTTAGCTTGAATGCTTTATAAGGTATATACTTTCTCCCTAGATTCTTAAGTCCATCTTAAAATTTCAAGTAAAAAGTAACTCATTAGTATGAAAAATAACTATGGTGTCCAGAGTTGAAGCTTTTTATATAAAGAACTCCCTTGAAAGGTGCTGGTCAAATTTCTCTTCTGCATAGTTCATAGCATGCAACTGGTACTCAATAATGTTTAATATAATGAATTACAGAGGCTTTGAAAATTTAGGCCTCTGAAGACCAAGTCCAAGATGGTAGATGGGATTTTCACATTACTGTGAAGACAAGGTAGAAGTTGACATAGTGGGTCTCCTGGGGGTGCTTCATCACATAAATGAAGGAGCTATATTCACCTAATTTATTTTAGCAAGGGAAAGACTATTCTCTTTAATGCCACTTATTTAAGGCCTAAGAGAAAAGAAGGCCAGAGGAAATAATATTTTCAGCTAGATAAAATAGGATTTAGTACACTATAAAATTTGGCATTTTCTCTACCAACTTGCTTTAAGTCAACATTATTTTATTTGCCTTCACTAAATTTACATTTTATCTTTGCTTTTCTATGTTATTAGGTATTTTGAATTTAAGTGTTTTTGAGTAAAAATAATAAGAAAAGAAAAATAACATTATATTTTAAATCAATACAAAAAATAATGTTGGTTATTCTTCACTGAGGCAGCAGTGGTCTAGCCAGCAGAAAGCCAACTGTTTGGCCTTGGGCAAATTCCTTAAATCTTTCCAGTCTCAGTTTCCTCATTTATAAAGCAGAAATATTAATGTCCATTAAGAATTAGAAACAATGTGTGATAGGCACCTAACATAATGCTGGCACATAGGGTGTATTCAATAAATGGATGGAATATAATGATTGTTCTGGTTAAGTCTTGGATAATTATGGTTTTTAAAAAAAAATCCTCACCAGAAGTTGTTATATTTTTATTGATTTTTAGATAGAGAGGAAAGAGAGGAGGTTGAGAGAGAGAGAGAGATGGAGAGAGAGGGAGAGAGAGAGAGATCGGCCGTCTTCTATATACACCCCAACCATGGAACAAACCCGCAACATTTTTGGTGTGTGGACAACGCTCCAACCAACTGAACCACCTGGCCAGGTCTTAGATAATTATGCTTTTTATTGAAAGAATTACATGCCATAGGTATTTTTAGTATCAGACACAGGGCCTGACAGATGGCAGTCTTGGTAAGTATATACTGAGTAAATGAACGCGTGTAATTTTGTACAAAAAGGACTTGATTACATATGTCATTAGTGTCATGTAGCATAAACCTGAAATAGGGATGACTAAGGGAAAGCTCAGGAGTGGAGAAGCGGCCTAAAATCCCTGAGCTGCCATGTGGCAGTGCTGGCCTGCCTCTTCCAGGGGAAGCTCCAGGAGAGGACCTGCCCTCAAGGCTTTTCTTATTGATAGGATGTGTGGAGGGGCAGCAACGGTGAGGTAACGTGAAGGAGGGAACCCAGGGAAGCCTCCTGGTGGAGGAGATGGTCTCCTTACAAGGGAGAGCCTTCAGATCTCAGAGGCTGAGCAGCATTTCCTTCAAAGCGAGAGGGAAGGACAGAGAAAGAGAAGCATCGATGTGAGAGAGACACATCAATTAGTTGCCTCCCACACATGCCCGACCAGGTATGTGCCCTTGTCTGGAATCAAACCCAGGACCCTTCAATCCACGGCTGATGCCCTATTCACTGAGCCTAACTGGCTAGGTTGGGGACAGCTTTTTGTTGAGTCTCCTGCATCTGGATTTGTCTTTCTGAGCAGTGGAAGTAGTCTTATTTAGCAAATATCCTTTATGGTTCATACATAGTAGTTTATCATAATTGTCCTGTAATGTTATATATTTAATAATCAACAATATTAAATTTGTGCATGTTTTTGGCTCTAAACCTTTCATTTTTAGAATATTTTGTTATTTTTGAATAGGTTGCACAGATTCATTGTATAAGAATAAAAATACTAAAAGAAGCCTTTTTTCCCCACCCTTTCCCCAAACTAAACTGCTCATTTATTCAGAAGAAATCACAATAACGTTATTTCTTGTGTATCTTCTCAGAGGTAGTCTCTGCATACAAGTATATATGTTCCATGTGCTTTAGAAACTTGGACAAAAGCTGAAACTGGTTTGGCTCAGTGAGAGTGTCGGCCTGCGGATTAGAAGGTCCCAGGTTCGATTCCGGTCAAGGGCGTGTATCTTGGTTGCCGGCACACCCCCATTAGGGGGCGTGCAGGAGGCAGCTGATCGATGTCTCTCTCTAACTCTCTATCCTTCTCCCTTCCTCTCTGTAAAAAAAAATCAACAAAATATATTAAAAAAAAAAAAGAAACTTGGACAATGGTCACCAGTTTCTGATCTCACAACAGCAGTAACTGACAACATAAAATGTGCATAAGTAATTTCTCTAATTATAATAGTGTCTTGAAAACAAAAGAAGACAAAGGAAAATGCTCAAATAATTGAAGACATCACTTGGTCACCCACATCTCTTAAATGCACATGCTGTTACCTGTAGTGAATTAATGGTGCTTTGTTAAAACAATAGTTTCCTTATAATGTATTGCAACTATTCACACTTTTTAAAAATATTCAGAAATAAGTTTTAATCAATTTGATAATTTACTTGCATCCCAATTTTTATGATAAATTAAATTCTACATTTTAAAGTTTTAGGCGCTCCCCGCACCCCATTAAGCTCTCCTACAATACACAGTTTTTTTCATACTAATGAAATAATCTTGATGAATGGATGTCATAAGTAAGAAAATACAGTATGGACTAAATCCAAACTTCAGATGAACTCTGATTTGATTAAAGGTCTTTTAGGCTATTTATACTGTGTACCATAAGAATACAACACTATATTAATTAAAGAAAAAAAAAGAAGAATTAAAATTTCTTGTTTGATTATTCTGTTCAAAACTTATAATGGAACTTTATTTAGTTTGATCAGAGACATTAAACATTTTCTTTTAATTGAGTTATTTTCTAGTTTCTTTGATTTATTTTTCTTTCTTAGATCCTTGGATCTTTTTTTTTAATTTTTATTAATTTTTTATACATATCTCCCCATTGCCCCGCCTCCCTCCCAGGCATACCCCAACCCCCCAGTGTCTATGTTCATTGGTTATGCTTATATGCATGCATACAAGTCCTTTGATTGATCTCTTATCTACCTCACCTAACTTTAATCTTCCTGCTGTAATTTCACAGTCTGTTTGAAGCTTTACTGTCTCTGTATCTATCCTTTTGTTCATCAGTTTTTAATGTTCTTTATTATCCACTGAGTGAGATCATGTGATGTTTCTCCTTCATTGACTGGCTTATTTCACTAAGCATAAAGCTCTCCAGTTCCAACCAGGTTGCGGCAAATGGTAAGAATTCCTTCTTTTTAATTGCAGGATAGAATTCCATTGTGTAGATGTACTACAGTTTTCTGATCCACTCATCTGCTGACAGGCACCTAGGCTGTTTCCAAATTGTAGCTATTGTAAATTGTGCTGCTATGAACATAGGGGTGCATAAATCCTTTCTGATTGGTGTTTGTAATTTCTTAGAATAAATTCCTAAGAGTGGGATTACAGGGTCAAATGGGAGATCCATTTTTAGTTTTTTGAGGAAACTCCATACTGTTCTCCACAGTGGCTGCACCAGTCTGCATTCCCACCAACAGTGCACAAGGGTTCCTTTTTCTCCGCATCCTCGCCAACACTTGTCGTTTGTTGATTTGTTGATGATTGCCATTCTGACAGGTGTAAGATGGTATCGCATTGTCGTTTTGATTTGCATCTCTCGGATGATTAATGACTTTGAACATGTTTTCATGTGTCTCTTGGCTTTTCTTCTGTCGTCTTTTGAAAAGGTTCTTTTTAGGTCCCTTGCCCATTTTTTTTATTGGATCGTTCATCTTCCTTTTATTAAGTTGTATAAGTTGGCTGTAGATTTGGGAGATTAAACCTTTGTCAGTGATAACATTTGCAAATATGTTCTCCCATACAGTGATCTTTCTTATTGTTTTGTTGATGGTTTCTTTTGCTGTGCAAAAGCCTTTTATTTTGATGTAGTCCCATTTGTTTATTTTTTCTTTAGCTTCCATTGCCTTTGGAGCAGTATCAGTGAAGAAGTTCTTTTGGCATATATCTGAGATTGTGCTGCCTGTGGCTTCCTCTAGTATTTTTATGGTTTCCCTTCTAATGTTTAAGTCCTGTATCCATTTTGAGTTTATTTTTGTATTTGGTGTAAGTTGGTGGTCCAGTTTCATTTTTTTGCATGTATCTGTCCAATTTTCCAACACCATTTATTGAAGAAGCTATCTTGGCTCCATTGAATGTTCATGCCTCTTTGTCAAATATTAATTGAGCATAGTGGTTTGGGTGGATATCTGGGTTCTCTATTCTATTCCATTGGTCTATATGTCTGTTCTTGTGCCAGTACCAGGCTGTTTTGAGAACAGTTGCTTTGTAGTATAGCTTGAAATCTCACATTGAGATCCCATCTATTTTATTCTTCTTTCTCAAAATTGCTGTAGCTACTCGTGGTCTTTTTTTGTTCCAGATGAATCTATGAAGAATTCTTTCTAGGTCTGTGAAATATGTCGTTGGTATTTTAATGGGTAGGGTGTCTAATCTGTAGATTGCTTTGGGTAGTATGGACATTTTAATGATGTTGATTCTCCCAATTCATGAGCATGGTATGCTCTTTCATCTGTTAACATCTTCCTCTATCTCTTTTTTCAGTGTCCTGTAGTTTTCTGCATATAGGTCTTTTACCTCTTTAGTTAGGTTTATTCGTAGGTATCTTAATTTTTTTGGTGCGATTGTAAATGGGATTGCTTTTTTAGTCTCTCTTGTGTAAGTTCACTATTAGTGTATAGAAATGCCACAGACTTCTTAGCATTAATTTTGTATCCTGCTACATTGCTGAATTCATTAATTAAGTCAATTAGTTTTGAAATGGAGTCCTTTGCATTTTTTATGTACAATATCATGTCATCTGCAAATAAGGACAGCTTTACTTCTTCTTTTCCAATTTGGATGCCTTTTATTTCTTCTTGTTCTCTAATTGCAATGGCTAATACTTCCAGTACTATGTCGAACAGGAGAGGTGAGAGTGGGCATCCCTGTCTTGTTCCTGTTCTTAGAGGAAATGGTTTTAGTTTTTGCCCATTGAGTATGATGTTAGCTGCGGGTTTATCATATATGGCTTTTATGATGTTGAGGTATGATCCTTCTATTCCCACTTTGCTGAGAGTTTTTATCAAGAAAGGGTGTTGGATTTTGTCAAATGCTTTTTCTGCATCAATTGATATGACTATGTGATTTTTATCTCTCAATTTGTTTATGTGATGTATCATATTTATTGATTTTTGGATATTGTACCATCCCTGCATTCCTGGGATGAATCCTGCTTGGTCATGGTGTATGATCTTTCTGATGTACTGCTGGATCCGATTTGCTAGAATTTTGTTGAGGATTTTGTCATCTATGTTCATGAGAGATATTGGCCTATAATTCTCTTTCATTGTGTTGTCTTTATCTGGTTTTGGTATTAGGGTGATGCTGGCTTCATAGAAGGTGTTTGGAAGTGTTCCTTCTTCTTGAATGTTTTTGAATAGTCTGAGGAGGATAGGTTTTAATTCTTCCTTGAATGTTTGGTAAAACTCTCCTGTGTAGCCATCTGGTCCCTGTCTTTTATTTGCTGGAAGCTTTTTTATTACTGCTTCAATTTCTTCCATAGTTATCGGACTATTTAGATGTTTGGCTTCCTCCTCATTGAGTTTTTGGAGGTTATATTTTTCTAGGAAAATGTCCATTTCTTGCAGGTTGTCCAATTTGTTGGAATAGAGTTGTTCATAGTATTTTTTAACAATCCTTTGTATTTCCACAGGGTTTGTTGTTATTTCTCCTCTTTCATTTCTGATTTTCTTTATTTGGGTCTTCTCTCTTTGCTTCTTGGTGAGCCTGGCTAGAGGTCCATCAATCTTGTTTATCCTTTCAAAGAACCAGCTCTTCGTTTTGTTTCTTTGGTCTCCAAGTTGTTTATCTCCGCTCTAATCTTCACTATTTCCTTCCTTCTGAGTACACTGGGCTTTTCTTGTTGCTCTCGTTGTAGCTCTTTGAGTTGTAGGTTTAGGTAATTTATTACCATTGTTTCCTGTTTTTTGCAGTAGGCTTGTAGGGCTATGAACTTCCCTCTCAAGACTGCTTTCACTGTTTCCCATAAATTTTGGATTGTTGTGTTGTCATTGTCATTTGTTGCCATGATGTTTTTTATTTCTTCCTTGATCTCTCTGGTTACCCAGCGTTGTTTAATAGCATGCTGTTTAGTCTCCATGTGTTTGATTTCTTTGTATTGTTTTTATTATAGTTGATTTCCAGTTTTATGCCACTGTGGTCTGAGAAAATGCTTGACATGATTTCTATCTTCTTGAATTTGAAGAGACCTTTCTTATGACCTAACATATGGTCTATCTTTAAAAATGACCCATGTGCACTGGAGAAGAATGTCTATTCTGTGGCTTTGGGGTGAAATGTTCTGAAGATGTCAATTAATTTCATCTGGTCTAGTGAGTCATTTAGGATTGATGTTTCTTTGCTGATTTTTTGTTTAGAGAATTTGTCCAATGGTGACAGTGGGGTATTAAAGTCTCCTACTATGATTGTATTGCTGTCAATCTCTCCCTTCATATCCTCCAAGAGTTTTTTTTATGTATTTAGGTGCTCCTATATTGGGTGCATATATGTTTACCAGAGTTATTTCTTCTTGTTGGATTGTTCCCTTTGGTATTATCAAGTGGCCTTCTTTATCTCTTGTTATGTCCTTCACTTTGAGGTCTAATTTGTCAGATATAAGTATTGCAACCCCAGCTTTTTTTCATTTCCATATGCCTGAAATACCATGCTCCATCCCTTCACCCTCAATCTGTGTGCATCTCTTTTCCTGAGGTGGGTTTCTTGCAGACAGCAGATATATAGATCATGTTTTCTTATCCAATCGGTTACCCTATGTCTTTTGATTGGAGCATTTAATCCATTTACATTTAAAGTTATTATTGATAAGTACTTATCTGTTGCCATTTTTACTCCTTACCCCCGAGGTCCTTCTTCGCTTCCTCTTTCTTTTTATTACAGCAGACCCTTTAACATTTCTTGCGTTGCTTATTTGGTGGTAACATATTCCCTTAGTCCTTTTTGTCTGTGAAGCTTTTGATTTCACCTTCAATTTTGATTGAGAGTCTTGCAGGGTACAGCGTTCTTGGATTCAGACCCTTCCTTTGCATGACTTTGTATATTTCATTCCATTCCCATCTGGCCTGATGAATTTCTGTTGAGAAGTCAGTAGCTAGTCTTATGGGGGTTCCTTTGTAGGTAACTTTGTGTTTCTCTCTGGCTGCTTTTAAGATTCTTACTTTGTCTTCGGTGTTTGCCAATTTAATTATAATGTGCCTTGGTGTCGGTTTTTCATTTTGCTTGGGACTCTGTGAGCTTCTTGGATTTGTGTGGGTTTTTTCTTTCCTATATTGGGGAAAGTTTCTGTCATTATTTCTTCAAACACGTTATCTAATCCTTGTTCAGTTTCCACTCTTTCTGGAACCCCAATTATGCGGATGTTTTTTTGTTTCATGTTATCCCAAAGTTCCCTTAGACTCTCCTCTTGCTTCTTAACTTTTTTTTCTAGAAGCTGCTGTACTTGGGTATTTTTTCCTACCATGTCTTCTAGCTCACTGATGCGGTCCTCTGCTTCTTCTAGTCTACTTTTGATGCTTTCTATTGAGTTCTTTAAAGCAGTGATGTCATTTTTTATTTCTTCTTGCATTTCTTCTTGCTGCTTCTTCATCTCCTCTTGGGTCTTCTTCATTTCCTCTTGGCTCTTACTCAGATTGTCAATTTTGTCTTCCATTCTTTTCATCCACCTTATGATCATTTCTCTGAACTCTTTCTCTGGCAGGCTTATTTCTGCTTCTATTTCGTTTACTTCCTTTTCTGGTGAAACCTGCCTTTCTGTCTTATGTGGGTTGTTTCTTTTTCTGCCCATGGTCTTTCTTCTCTGGGTGTGCAGTTATGTAGTTCTCTCTCCTACGTTGATTGAAAGGCACAAACTACAACACGACCAGGTACAGAACACAAGGCACAGAGTAGAAATGTATTCAAGATGTTCATAATCGCAAATAAGGTGACCAGCAATGAAGGACAAATTAGGGGTAAATAGAGAAAGAAGAAGAGGAAAATGAGGAAAAAAGAAAAGAAAGAAGTGCAAAAATCAAATTGGGAGAGCGAGAAAAAAAAAGATAAATAAATGAACAATAAAATAAAATAAAATAAGAAAATAAAAAGGAGAAGAAGGAGAAGGAAAGAGGAAGAGAAAAAAGTCAGAGAGAAAGGAATGCGTATAAGAGAGAAAAGGGGAACAAAATATAGATGTCAGGAGAAAACTCCAATAGAACAGTCACTAATCCCAATAAAGGCCAGCAACCAGTACTTGGAAATTATTGCAAACTGCAAATAGCAACTGGTACCAAGAGAGGTGAGGGAAAAGAGAGGTAGAAAACAAAGCAAGCAAAAAGCAAAATAAAACAAGTAGAATAAACTAAAACTATCTCACAAAATATTTCAAAAAATTGATATAATCACTTTTCAGGCAAATAGCAATAAAAGGACATAGAGAAAAAACAACTTTTTGGCTAGTGAAGACAAGAAGAGAGACGTTTGTGTGGACTTGTAGTAGGGGATTTGAAATTAGATATATAAATGGGGTGAAATTTTAACCAGGTAAAGAGAAAAATAGGGAGAATCTAAAGTTGGAAAAGGGAAAGAGAAACAAGACAACAAAATGGGGAAAGTTAGGAGGAAAGTGTTGGCATAAAGGTAGAGTTGAGTTGGTGTAAAATTATGCTAAAGGAAAGATGAAAATAGAATGTAGAACTCTAATCTCGAAATAAAATAAAGAGAAAACAAAATGACACTTGTTTTTTTCCAAAAAGGTAAAGTACTAGTAGTAATTAATAATACTAGTTTAAAACAAAAATGTAATAATTAAAAAGGTAAAACCAATTGAGGTGGAAAGAAAATAAAATAGTCTCTTAATTAAAATATGTGAAAATGAAAAATAAAAAAAATTAAAAAAAAGAAAAAAGGAAAAAGAAAAAAAAGAAAAAAATAGAATGGTCCTTCACTTCCACTATTATTCTGCTTGGCACTCCTGTTTCCCAGTAGGGAAGGTATTGCAGTTCCCGTGTTCCCCTCTTGGTGTTTTAATCTCTTTATTCTTTTGTGGTTATGCGAGAGTCAATTTGTGTGTCATCCACTGGGTGGCAGTGTTTCAGAATTGATCTCTGAGACAAAGCACAGGACCTCTCTAGGCTGTGCTCAGATCCTGCTACTCTGTGGTTCTCAAAGCCAGTTTGTGGGGATTTTGCAGCCGGGACACTGTAATAACTCCCAGGCCGTCCCTCTGCCCCAGAAAAAAACGAGTCGTTTTCCAGAGCTCAGAGGGTTTGCCTCCACACTTAGGGAATCACGCCCTGCCCACCTCCGCGGACCTCTCCAGAGGCAGCTTTCCCGCAGCCAGGTTCCCACAGTGTGCGCGTCTCTGTTGTGCGGTGGTAGGAGACCTCACCCTTTCCCAGGCGAAATCTGACCCTTCCCCGCGCTGCGTGGATCTCTGAATCCGCTGCCCACTTGTCCGCTCTGCCAGGAAAGCCATGCTCTGGGTCTCCGGCTGCTCAGTGGGTGCCTCCGTCAGCCGCAGCTTTTAGACCTCCGCAGACATCCACCTCCCTCTTATCCCAGGCAAAATCTGACCTTTCCGTGTGCTCTGTGGATCTCTTATTCCACCGCGTGTCTGCGCAGATTGGAGAGCAGAGTTCTGGGTCCCCAGGTCCCGGCTGCTCGATGGGTGCCCCAGCCGCCGGCTTCAGACCGCTGCAGACATCCACCTCCCTCTGCAAGATGGCGCGGTCTCCGCATTCGCGCTGGTGGCTCTGGCGGACAAAATCCCCGTAGCCCCGTCCAGCAGTTCCCCGCCTTCTGCTGGAGGATAACTGACTTTTAATTTGCCAACAAACACTCCCAGTGCGACTCTCAGCCGCTCTCTCTCCCTCTGCCCAGTGATAAAGCTCCAGACGCATCTGTCTACTCTGCCGCATTCCTGAATTTTTCCGATCCTTGGATCTTTATACATACAATTGAATAGGGAAGAACATTGAATGTTTTGAATGTGAAAACAATTTTTTGTTTTCTCAGAGTTTGGAAAAAATTTTTTCAAATAACAGGTAAATATGGGATTTCCTCTGGTTTATTAGGCTGCCTTATATTTTGCCAGTTTATAGGAATGAGAATTTGTTACCAGTTGTACTACATAAATAGGAGTTTCTGACAATGTATTTGGAAAAGTGATAAAATTGACCATTTTTAACAAACCCACAAAAAAACCTCTGTAGACTTCTCCCATCTGGTGTGAGCTGTAGCTCAGCTTTTGGGTTCATTAACTTCTCCACCATGTGATTAAGGATGATCTCAGATCCAAGTGATACAGTTTAATCTCATTCAGTCATAGTGCGGAATAAGCTTAGAGTACTATAGTGAAGGCTCTCAGAGGACTCCCAAAAGGCTGACAGTACAAATGTCATGGAATGACTTTATAACTATAATTGCTCCTTGGTTTTCGCTTGAAAGAAACATGTAATTCAACTGTATAGAAAAAAGAGTTGTATCCACATTTTTAATGTTTTTATCCAAGGTTGGGAATAATTTTTAACCTATTTTTCTACCCTGAATACTTTCTTAGATGGCAGTAGTGGGTGTGAACGTTATAAACTAAGAAGGTCATGCTGACTGCTCAGGAGGCAACCATTTATTTATGAAAGCCAGTCCTAGATTAATAGTGCATTTCCCTATGGCCTGTATATCTTGATAAATTGAGTGCCAGCAACATAAAAAATCTATAAAGTATATTTTGGGGTCAAATGGGGCCTTTTTTAATATATTGGAAGTTACATTGCTTAAGGCAGTGGTCAGCAAACTGTGACTCGCAGCTATTTGGGCCCTTGAATGTGGCTCTTCCACAAAATACCGTTTGCGGGTGTGCACATACAATGCAATTGAAACTTTGTGGTCCATGTGCAGAAGTCAGTTTTCGGCTCTCAAAAGAAATTTCAATTCTTGTACTGTTGATATTTGGCTCTATTGACTAATGAGTTTGCCGACCACTGGCTTAAGGCATAAGTTTGATCTTGGCTTTCTTTCTTCAAACCACTCCATTGCCATGTGAGGATTTTTGAAGTTCATATACCTTTACCTCATTATTTTTGGAGAATAATTGTACCTTGTTCACTTCCAAACAAACAAAAAAAAGTAATAGCTGATACCATGTTGAGTACCAAGTATTGTTTTAAGTCTTTTTTATGTGTTATCTCAGTTAATCCTTATAATACCCTACTCACCCAATATTATAGGTGGCATAAATGAGCCCAAAAGAGGTTTAACTTTCACAGATCTTGTAACTTTTAAAGTAGAGGTTAGTTCTGTCTTATTCCAGAGTTTAAGCTATTAGGTCTTAATTATTATATCTATTCTTCTGAAGAGAAAACCCTATAATTTTTTTTTTTTTAGCAAAGATAATGTTTGGAGTTAGTATTAGTAGAAAGGATGGGTAGAGAGTAGAAAACTACCTGGGAGAAGAGAAGGACGAGGAAAATCATTCCATTACTTTGAGAGGAACCCTGAGAAAGGGTTTTATTCTCTGATATGGCTTGGTTGTACGTAGTTTCTGTTGGGTTAAACCAGTGGTTGGCAAACTCATTAGTCAACAGAGCACAAACTGTGGCTTGAGAGCTGTGGTTTGCTGAATACTGGATTGAACTAATATGCCAGCAAAATTTGTTACATTATTTAATTATTTTTAAAAAAATATATTTTATTGATTTTTTACAGAGAAGAAGGGGGAGAGATAGAGAGTTAGAAACATAAATAAGAGAGAAACGTTGATCAGCTGCTTCCTGCACACTCCTCACTGGGTATGTGCCTGCACCAAGGTACATGCCTTTGACCGGCTGGAATCGAGCCTGGGACCCTTGAGTCTGCAGGCTGACGCTCTATCCACTGAGCCAAACCGGTTAGGGCTTAATTCTTTTTTTAAGGTTGACTTTCTGACTGCACATCCTCTTAAGATTGCTTGCCTTAAATAGCCTTTAAACAGGTCAATAATCAGATCATATATTCAAAAGTAAAATTTAGGATGGTCTGGTGGTATGTAGCATAGGACCACAAGAGCGGCAATTCCAGGGAAGAATTCTGACATTGGTATTTTGAAATTGTTGTGTCTTTCAATCTTTTAATCTTCACCCGAGGACATGTTTTGTTTTGTTTTGTTTGTTTGTTTAATTGATTTTAGACAGAGGAAGAGAGAAGCATATAAACATAAACACATCTTGCTCCTCTTTAATATATATGTTATTATAGTACAGCATCTAGAAAATATATACAAGAATAGGTATTTAAAGTTCATTTTGGTGAAAAGAGTATAAGGAAAATTTTACTATTAATTGAAAAGAAATTCTAAAGAGAAAGCATAATTGGCTTGTTTGAAGAAAATGGTGCTGTTGCTTGAAACCAATTCCCCCCTTAAGTGTTCCAAGTTACCATCCTATTGAGGATGTCAAGTACTGTTACATCTTGACTTGATGATCAGAAGCCAGAACTTTCTATTCTAACCAGTTTCTTTATAAAAATCATGAAGTTAAGATATAAATTAAGGTTGTGACTTCTTTCTAAAAAGAAAGAAAGAATGCAGTGCTTGTTTAAATTGTCCCTTGGCACTCAGTTCAGAGTATTTATTACAGATCTGATCATTAGTCCAAAGTTATAGTCCGTGCTGAATACCTTGCCATGTCTCAGTTCTCAAACTTTAATAGATAGGTTAATAGATTAGAGTAGAAGGGTTGAACCAATATAGCTTATTGTTTGCCCTGAAAACTTGAGGATTTTCTAATTAAATACTGGATGATCAGTGAGCTTTGCTCAGCTTACTAAATCATGAATTTTTTCCATCTTAGTGACATGGTTAAAATTGGAAATGTCAAAAATGTCTGAACAAGAGCGTGATTTATGGACTTGAACTTGAACTTGCTTTCAAATTTCTTTATTAAAAAAAGACGTTATAAATAAATTGATATTACGGTGTATTAACCTATCTTTTAGCAAGACTGTTTTTCTATGTTGGAAAATATTTAGCTCTTTCAACAAAGGTGATGTTGGTCTCTCTAAAATATAATAAAATTAATTACCTGATATACTCAATATCAGAGACAAAAGCTACGTAATCCAAAATAACAGAAGTCAGAACTCATTAGTGTGACTGAATGGGCTTGCTGAAGATGTTTGTGAGGCTGGTGTTGCCAATAATACCACATGTTGCTGGATTTCATTTAGAATCTCTTTATAGGCATTTGATCAGCAGGCCTGATTTCTAGGAGGGCATTTTAGGCTCAAAATGGCTCAGACTGAATTTATCATTCCCCTTTCTCTGCCTAATTGGTTCCTCCCTCTGCACCTCTCTCAGTGAATGGTGGTCATTGTCCAAACCAGACACTTGGGAACTATTCCTTGACTCTCCCTGTACTCCTTATACTTTTTCCTTCACCAAATCCCATCTGTTCTCTTAAATTTCTCAGGTCTATTTGCTTTCCTCTGATCCTCCTGCTACTTCTCAGGTCCTGCCACCAGTATCTTTCCTTGGGGATGGTAACAGCCTGACTGGTTTCCTGGACTCCGTTATTGCTCTCCTCTAAATCTGTTTTCCACCCGGTAGACAGAGTGCTCCTTCTAAAATAAAATCTGGTAAATCCTGAAGGAAATGTAAACCTGTGAGCACAGATAACAGGGCCTCTGTCTGCCTCACCAGCCTCCTTCCTTCCCTCCTTGTTGCCCTGTAGCCATATTCTCTGCTGTTATATACTCTTTTTAACCTCTGGATCTTTACCCATGATATCATGGCAGACTATTCAACCTCCTCAGCCTTCAATTTCAGCTTGAGCTTTCCTTCCAACCTAAAGCTTAACTGTTCCTGCTTTTGTGCTTCTGTCTGGATTCCATAGAACTCAGTACTCAAAATGCCAAAAGTTTCTCATGGTGCTTTGCTCATAAAGGACATTTAGCAAATTTTTATTTAATGAGTAAATGATTGAAGTGTACTTTTTATTTTATTGTATTTTTGGAGAACCACATTGTCTCTTATGACACTAGACAAATATATTCTATATAGAAAATGTGGGAGAGAATCCAAGATGGCGGCATAGGTAAACACCTACACTGCTGCCTCGCACAACAATTTCAAAACTACAACTAAAAGACAAAACGGACAACATCCAGAACCACAGGAAAGCTGGCTCAGTGGAAGTTCTACAGCTAGAAGGAAAGAGAGGGGCTCACAGAAACCCAGAGGAGCTGCAAAAAGCTGAGGTATGGAGACACACGCGCGCTGAGAGAGCGGGTGCCAGAATACCTGGCTGGTTTTCTCTGGCAGGAGGGAAACAGAGACTCTCAAAAGCATTGAACCCCTTATCTTACGACACTAAACCCCAGATCCAGCTAAAACTCATACGGGGGGAGTTTGGATTGTGAAAAGGGAGAGGTGCACAGAAATTTAAGGGAGTGGCAAAAGATCAGAGGGCTGGTGGCGCGCACGGCACTGCACAGAGGACGGATTGCTTATGGTGCCGCTGGCTTTCGCGAGTGGGTGGGAGACAGACCCTCCCAACTGTGCCACTTCTGACTCCACTAAGCCCCAGTTTCGGGTGAAACCCTAGGGACCTAGACTTGTGTGGTCCTGGAGCGCAGGGGAGCTGGAAAGGCAGCAGTCTAGAGGCACTGTGGGCACGTGCACACAAGGACCACTCCAGCGATTACCCAGTCACGTGAGACTCAGGGGCCAACTGGAAGGCAAGGTGGTCCCTTAAGCCCTGAGATTCCACCCATCCCAAGCTCAACAGAGGCTTCTTTGGTTTTGCAAGCCTGGTATCATAAGGCTGAATCCAACACAGAAGTTTCCCCAGTATAGTGAAAATGCTGAGACAAGGGAAGGGATCACAAACAAAAGAAATAGGGGGAAAAAAACGACTGGATATGGAGTTCAAAACCACGCTTATAAGGTTTTTCAAGAATATGCTAGAAAAGTTGGATAAAATTAGCGAGAGCCAAGAGGAGATGAAAAAGGACCAACTAGAGACACTGACTGAAATAAAAAATATTATACAGAGTCCTAACAGCAGACTAGAGGAAGGCAAGAATCAAGTCAAAAATTTGAAATATAAAGAATCAGAAAACACTCAACTGGGAAAGCAAGAAGAGAAAAGAATCCAAAAATGTGAAGATAATGTAAGGAGCCTCTGGGACAGCTTCAAGTGTACGAACATCAGAATTGTGGGGGTGCCAAAAGAAGAGAGAGAGCAAGATACTGAAAACCTATTTAAAGAAATAATGACTGAAATCTTCCCACATCTGGTAAAAGAAATAGACTTACAAGTCCAGGAAGCACACAGAACCCCAAATAAAAAGAATCCAAAGATGACCACAACAAGACACATCATAATTAAAATACCAAGAGCAAAAGACAAAGAGAGAATATTGAAAGCAGCAAGAGAAAAAGAGTTCATTACCTACAAGGGAGCACCCATACGACTGTCAGCTGATTTCTCAACAGAAACGATGCAGGCCAGTTAGGAAGTGGCAAGAAATATTCAACTTAATGAACAGCAAGAACCTACAACCAAGAATAATCTATCCAGCAAAGCTATCATTCAGAATTGAAGGGCAGATAAAGAGCTTCACAGATAAGAAAAAGCTAAAGGAGTTCATCAACTCCAAACCAGTATTATATGAAATGCTGAAAGGTACTCTTTTAGAAGAGGAAGAAGAAAAAGGTAAAAGACAAAAAATTATGAACAACAAATACATATCTATCAACAAGTGAATCTAAAAATTAAGTGAATTAAAAATTTAATCAACAATAAACTGGTGAATATAATAGAATGAGGAACACAGAAAGGGAGTGGACTGATAATTCTTAGGGGAAAAGGGGGGAGGGGTGTACAGGGAGAGACTGGACAAAAATCATACACCTATTGATGAGGTCAGTGGGAGGGAGGTAAGGGCAGAGGGAAGGGTGGAAGCTGGGTGGAGGGGTACTATGGAGGGGAAAAAAGAGAAACAAATGTAATAATCTGAATAATAAAGATTTAATTTAAAAAAATGTAGTACTAAAGTGCATAGGGCTCAGTGGTGGGAAATGAGGCAGGAATGCAATGTACAATTCCAGAGGCAAAGAGGGCTTTGTTTTAAACAATGTTCATATTATCAATCTATCCATCAATCTCAGGCCAATTTACAGTGGAACAGTAACTCTAAAAGATGGAATATGTACTTTGATAATAGGACGGCACTCTTTTATTGAAATCAGTAATTTTTAAAAAATAATTTAATTAATTTTTTTCCGTCATCATTTATCCAGGTGATGTCCTCTTCCATTCCCCACCCTGACCCTCCACCATCCCACAGTCACTTCACTTTTGTCCATGTTCATAAGTTCTCTTTCTCCTTTTTCTTTTTTGCTGAGTCTCTTCACCCCCTCAACACCTCCAGTCCCTAGCAGAGCATCTATTGATATGATCCTGTGATTTTTAAAATAAATATATTTTATTGACTTCAGAGAGGAGGAGAGGGAGAGAGAGATAGAAATATCAATGATGAGAGAATTGTTGATTGGTTGCTTCCTGCATGCCCCTACTGGGGATCAAGCCCACAACCAGGCATGTGCCCTTGGCCGCAATAGAAACCAGGACCCATAAGTCTTCAGGCTGACACTCTATCCACTGAGTAAAACCAGACAGGGCATAATCATGTGATACCATTTTGTTGTTGTTTATGTGGTGTATCACATTTATTGATTTGCAGGTATTGTATTAACCTTGTATCCCTAGAATAAATGTCACTTGATCATGGTGTATGATTTTTTTAATGTATTGCTGAATCCAGTTTGCTAATATTTTGCTGAGGATTTTGGCATATATCTTTATCAGGGATGTTGGCCTATAATTTTCTTTCTGTGTAGTATCTTTATTTGATTTTAGAATTAGGATAATGCTGGCCTTGTAAAATGGACTTGGGAATCTTTCCTCCTCTTGAATAGTTTTAGAATAGTTTGAGAAGGATAGGTGATAGTTCTTCTTTGAATGTGTGGTAAAATTCACCCATGAAGCTATGTGGTCCAAGACTTTGTTAAGAGTTTTTTGATTATTCCTTCAATTTCATTAGTTATTATGAGTCTATTCACATTTGTCCTGATTCAGTTTTGAAAGATTGTATGTTTCTAGGAATTTCTCCATTTCGTCCAGATTGTCCAATTTGTTGGCATATAGTTGTTTGTAATATTTTCTTACAATCCTTTGTGTTTCTTTGATGTCAGTTGTTACTTCTCTTTCACTTCTGAGTATATTTGGGTCCTCTTTTTTTTTCTTGATGAGTCTGGTTAAAGATTTGTAAGGTTGTTTATATTTTCAAAGAATCAGCTCTTGGTTTCATTGATCTTTTGTATTGTTTTTCAGACTCTATTTTACTTATGTCTGCTCTGATCTTTATTATTTTCTTCCTTTTACTCACGTTGGGCTTTGTTCTTTTTTTAGTACATTTCAGTGTTAAGTTAGATAATTTGAGATTTTTCTTGTTTCTTGAGATAATGCCTGTAATGCTATGGATTTCCTTCTTAGGGCTGCTTTTGCTGTGTGTCATAGATTTTGGATTGTTGTGTTCTTGTTTTCATTTTTTTCAAGGTGTCTTTAGATTTCTTCTTTGATCTCATTTTTAATGGGAGGCAATGGATTGATGTTTCTCAATCACATTGATGTTTTTCTTCTCTCATCCTAAAAAAAATCATTAAAAAATCATATATCCTTGTGTGAAGATTAAAAAAAAATCCATCTAATCTAGTGTGTTATTTAAAGCTATTGAAGATACTAGTACATTTTAAATGGGAATTATTACTTTTATTTATTTCAGAGATGAAGTAAGAGGGAGAGAGAGATAGAAATATCAATGAGAGAGAATTGTTGATTGGCTGCCTCCTGTAGATACCCTACTGGGGATTGAGCTCACAAATCAGGCATGTGCCCTGACCAGGAATTGAACTGTGACCTCCTGGTTCATAGGTCGATTCTCAACCACTGAGCAACACCAGTTGGGCAAAAAAAAAAAATTTTTTTTTTAAATTGGGAATCTATTTCTTGAAGAAACAAAATTTAGTATCTAAATACCTTGATCTATTTTTTTCATTGTGAAAATTAATTTGGCTTCTTTTTCAATCATTCTATTGAAACTTCTTGCATATGGATAACTACTGAACTCCACACAGGAATCTTTGAGATCTTCTTTTTGTAAGGCACTGTGCTAGGATATGCTGGAGTTACTCAAAAGTACCTGGTATAAGTCCCCATTTTTGCCCTCAGGAGCCTGAGCCATGGAAATAAAACATAAGTGACTTAAGTATTTGAAGTAATTAAATATTTGAAGTAATATGAAAGTATAGTTCATTATAATTATAAGTTAAAATTTTAATAACAATGAATTAATGTGTCACAAAAAAATAAACATAAAAGTGCAAATAAATTAAAAATTGGTATACCATAACCAATTTAACTGGAAAGCTCAGAGAAGATGTCTTGAAAGGATAGAAATTAGACTGGATTAAAAATATTAAATTCTTTATTATTGAAAGTATTACATATATCTCCTTTTTTCCCCACCATTGACTTCACCCCAGCTGCTCCTACCCCCAGCACATGCCCTCACCCCGATACTGTCTGTGTCCATTGATTATGTTTATATGCATGCATACAAGTCCTTTGATTGATTTCTTACTCCTCATCCCTCCCATCCTTCTTTGTCTTCCCTCTGAGCTTTGATGGTCTATTCAGTGTTTCTATGTCTCTGGATCTATTTTTGTTCATCAGTTTATGTTGTTCATTATATTCCACAAATGAGTGAGACCATGTGATACTTATCTTTCTCTGACTGGCTTATTTCACTTAGCATAATGCCCTCCAGGTCCATCCATGCTGTTGCAAATGGTAAGAATTCCTTCCTTTTTACAGAAGCATAATATTCCATTGTGTAGATGTACCTAGACTGGATTTAAAAATATATATATATATTTTATCGATATTTTACAGAGAGGAAGGTAGAGGGATAGAGAGTTAGAAACATTGATGAGAGAAAAACATTGATCAGCTGCCTCCTGCACATCTCCTACTGGGGATATGCCCGCCACCAAGGTACATGCCCTTGACCTGAATCGAACCGGGGACCCTTCAGTCTGAAGGCCAACACTCTATCCACTGAGCCAAACCGGTCAGGGCTAGACTGGACTTTTAATTATTAACTTTAAGAAGTTGATAATTTGAGAATAGGAGGATCCTTCAGATAGAAGAAATAGAAAGAACACATGCTTGAAATTATAGTTTAGAAGCAGTAATCCAATCAGTTTTTCTTGGTATTATAGCAGAGTGGCTAAAGGACAACTCTAGAGCCAGATTACATGCATTCAACTGTTGGTGTTATTATTGATATTATTATTATCATTTTTCCATTGATTTTTTTTTTCCAGAGAGAGTGGAAGGGATGATGGAGGAAGGGGGAGAGAGAAACATTGATGTGAGAGGGACATATTGGTTGGTTGCTTCCTATACATACCCTCACCAGGGCTGGGGATCAAACCTGCAACACAGGTACATGCCCTTGACTGGGAATTGAACCTGAGACCCTTTGGTGCATGGGCTGATTCTCTAACCACTGAGCAACACTGGCCAGGGCTGCTATTATTTTTATTATTGTTATAACATTTATGTTGGCGTATTATATAATATTTGTTTAAAAAGGTCATAAAACCAAAATTTTATGTTTATTATTAATAACAATAAACACGATAATAATGATTGAATTTATTGAGCACTTATTGAATAGTGCAGCCACTGTTTCAAAATGTTTTATTTTTTATTTTAATTTTTAATTTTTATTAAATCTTTATTATTCAGATTATTATATTTGTTTTTCTTTTTTCCCCTCCATATCTCCTCTCCACACGACTCCCACCTTTCCCTTTACCCTTACCTCCCTCCCGTTGACCTCATCCATAGGTGTATGATTTTTGTCCAGTCTCTCCCTGTACACCCGTCACCCCTTTCCCCCTGAGAATTATCAGTTCCCACTCCCTTTCTGTGCTCCTGATTCTGTTATATTCACCAGTTTATTCTGTTGATCAAATCTTCAATTCCCTTAATTTTCAGATTCACTTGTTGATAGATACGTATTTGTTGTTCATAATTTTTTATCTTTTACCTTTTTCTTCTTCCTCTTCTAAAAGAGTACCTTTCAGCATTTCATATAATACTGGTTTGGAGTTGATGAATTCCTTTAGCTTTTTCTTATCTGTGAAGCTCTTTATCTGCCCTTCAATTCTGAATGATAACTTTGCTGGATAGATTATTCTTGGTTGTAGGTTCTTGCTGTTCATCACGTTGAATATTTCTTGCCACTCCCGTCTGTCCTGCATCATATCTGTTGAGAAATCAGCTGATAGTCGTATGGGTGCACCCTTGTAGGTAATGAACTGTTTTTCTCTTGTTGCTTTTAATATTCTCTCTTTGTCTTTTGCTCTTGGTATTTTAATTATGATGTGTCTTGGTGTGGTCATCTTTGGGTTCCTTTTATATGGGGTTCTGTGTGCTTCTTGGACTTGTAAGTCTATTTCTTTTACCAGATGTGGGAATTTTTCAGTCATTATTTCTTTAAGTAGGTTTTCAGTATCTTGCTCTCTCTCTTCTTCTGGCACCCCCATAATTCTGATGTTGGTACGCTTGAAGTTGTCCCAGAGGCTCCTTACATTATCTTCACATTTTTGGATTCTTTTCTCTTCTTGCTTTTCCAGTTAGTGTTTTCTGATTCTTTATATTTCAAATTTTTGACTAGATTCTTGTTTTCCTCTAGTCTGCTGTTAGGTCTCTGTACAATATTTTTTATTTTTATTATTATTATTATTATTTATTAATTTTTTATACATATCTCCCCATTACCCCCCCTCCCTCCCAGGCATACCCCAACCCCCCAGTGTCTATGTTCATTGGTTATGCTTATATGCATGCATACAAGTCCTTTGATTGATCTCTTATCTACCTCACCTAACTTTAATCTTCCTGCTGTAATTTCACAGTCTGTTTGAAGCTTTACTCTCTCTGTATCTATCCTTCGTTCATCAGTTTATAATGTTCTTTATTATCCCCCAATGAGTGCAATCATGTGATGCTTCTCCTTCATTGACTGGCTTATTTCACTAAGCATAAGGCTCTCCAGTTCCAACCAGGTTGCTGCAAATGGTAAGAATTCCTTCTTTTTAATGGCAGCATAGAATTCCATTGTGTAGATGTACCACAGTTTTCTGATCCACTCATCTGCTGACGGACACCTAGGCTGTTTCCAAATCTGTACAATATTTTTTAATTCAGTGAGTGTATGTTTAAATTTTAGTTGGTTCTTTTCCATCTGTAGTTGGATCTTTTTCATCTCCTTTTGGGTCTCGCTAAATTTATCCATCTTTTCTAGCATATTCTTGAAAAACCTTATAAGCGTGGTTTTGAACTCTATATCCAGTCGTTTGTTTCCCTCTATTTCTTTTGTTTGTGATCCCTTCCCTTGACTCGGCATTTTTACTATGCCAGGAGAACTTCTATGTTGGATTCAGCCTTATGATACCAGACTTGCAAAACTGCAGAAGCCTCTCTATTGAGCTTGGGATGGCTAGAATCTCAGGGCTTAAGGGACCGCCTTGCCTTCCACTCGGCCCCGCCCTCTATGGCCCCCGAGTCTCACGTGACTGGGTAATCACTGCAGCAGTCCCTTGCGCGCACTCTTGCAGTGCCTCTAGACTGCTGCCTTTCCGGCTCCCCTGTGCTCCTGGACCATATGAGTCTGGGTCCCCAGGGTTGTGCCTCAAACTGGGGTTTAGTCAACTTAAAAATGGCACATTTGGGAGGGTCTGTCTCCCGCCCACTCGGGAAAGCCAGCGGCACAATGAGAAGCTGGTCCTCTGTGCGCAGTGCTGTGCGTGTCACCAGACTTCTGATCTTTTGCTACTCCCCTAAATTTCCATGCACTTCTCCCTTTTCACAGTCCAAACTCCTCCCATATGAGTTTCGGCTAGACCTGGGGTTTAGTGTCGTAGGATAAGGGGGCTCAATGCCATTGAGAGTCTCTGTTTCCCTCCCACCAGAGAAAGCCAGCCAGGTTCTCCGGCACCCACTCTCTCCATGCGCACGTCTCCGTGCCTCAGCTTTTTGCAGCTCCTCTGGGTCTCTGTGAGCCCCTCTCTTTCCTTCTAGTTGTAGAATTTCCACTCAGCCAGCTTTCATGTGGTTCTGGATGATGCCCGTTCTGTCTTTTAGTTGTAGTTTTGAAATTGTTGTGCGAGGCAACAGTGTAGGTGTTTACCTATGCCGCCATCTTGGTTTCTGGTCCAAAATGTTTTACATATATTAATTCATTTTCCCAAAAGAATGATGTGAGGCAAGTAGTATTATTTATTTCCGATTTATCACATGATAAACTGGGGCACATATAGTCTAACTTGCCCAAGGTTAAACAAACAACTAGTAAAATAGTCATAGAGCTCGTAAGTTTAACTAGGGCCATACTGGTGAGCATTTTATTAATTTATTATATTTTCAACTTGAATTTTTTCCAGTTTTATTGAGATATAATTGACATAAATTTCAGATGTACAGCATAATGAGAAATGGTTAAATATAAGAATGTAAATGGTAATAGAAAAAGACTTTAAAAAGGTTGCCTGGTGTTTTTTGGTGGTTAGAACATCATGGTTTGATTCCTGGTCAGGACACGTGCCCAGGTTGTGGGTTACATCCTCAGTTAGGGAGTAGCCGATGAATAAGTCTCTCTCATCATTGATGTTTCTATCTCTCTTTCCTCTCCTTCCTCTCTCTGAAATCAATAAAAGCATATAAATTTTTTTTTTTAAAAAATACTATGAATCTATCTCCACCACCTTGACTGCCAGCAGGCAGGACCAATCTGCCCACTTAGCCTGTCTGCCTGCTTTTAATTAAAAAAAAATCTTTATTGCTCAGATTATTACAATTGTTCCTTCCCCCCCTCCCTCCATAGCTCTCCTCCACAAGGTTCCCACCCCACCCTCTGCCCTTAACCCTCACCCCATTGTCATCAATCACAGGTGTACAATTTTTGTCCAGGTTCTTTCTGCACCCCCCAACACCCCTTTGTCCCTGAGAATTGTTAGTCCACTCCCTTTCTATGCCCCTGATTCTATTATATTCACCAATTTATTTTGTTCATCAGATTTTTTATTCACTTGATTTTAGATTCACTTGTTGGTAGATATATATTTGTTGTTCATAATTTTTATCTTTACCTTTTTCTTCTTCCTCTTCTTAAAGAGTACCTTTCAGCATTTCATCTAAAACAGGTTTGGTGGTGATGAACTCCTTTAGTTTTTTCTTATCTGTGAAGCTCTTTATCTGACCTTGAATTCTGAATGATAGGTTTGTTGGGTAGAGTAATCTTGGTTGTAGGTTCTTGCTATTCATCACTTTGAATATTTCTTGCCACTCCCTTCTGGCCAACATAGTTTCTGTTGAGAAATTAGCTGACAATCATATAAATAGGTGTTCCCTAGTAGATAAATGTTTTTCTCTTGCTGCTTTTATTATTCTCTCTTTGTCTTTTGCTCTTGGCATTTTAATTATGATATGTCTTGGTGTGGTCCTCTTTGGATTCCTTTTATTTGAGGTTCTGTGTGTTTCCTGGACTTTAAGTCTCTTTCTTTCTTTCTTCTTTCTTTCTTTCTTTCTTTCTTTCTTTCTTTCTTTCTTTCTTTCTTTCTTCCTATTTATTTATTTATTTTTATTGTGTTACATGTATACATATTTCCTCATTGCCCCCCCTCCCAGGAATACCCCAACTTCCCAGTGTCTTGTGTTCATTGGTTATGCTTATATGCATGCATACAAGTCCTTTGGTTGATCTCTTATCTACCCCACCTCTCCTGAACCTTCCTGCTGTAATGTGATAGTCTGTCTGATGCTTTACTGCTTCTGTGTCTATCCTTTTGTTCATCAGTTTATAATGTTTTTTATTATCCACAAATGAGTGATATCATGTGGTGTTTCTCCTTCATTGACTGGCTTATTTCACTTAGCATAAGGCTCTCCAGTTCCATCCAGGTTGCTGCAAATGGTAAGAATTCCTTCTTTTTTATGGCAGCATAGAATTCCATTGTGTAGATGTGTCATAGTTTTCTGATCCACTCATCTGCTGATGGGCACCTAGGCTGTTTCCAAATTGTAGCTATTGTAAATTTTGCTGCTATGAACATGGGGGTGCATAAATCCTTTCTGATTGGTGTTTGTAATTTCTTAGGATAAATTCCTAAGAGTGGGATTACAGGGTCAAATGGGAGTTCCATTTTTAGTTTTTTGAGGAAACTCTTACTGTTCTCCACAGTGGCTGCACCAGTCTGCATTCCCACCAACAGTGCACAAGGGTTCTTTTTCTCTGCATCCTCACCAACACTTGTCATTTGTTGATTTGTTGATGATTGCCATTCTAACAGGTATAAGGTGGTATCACATTGTCATTTTGATTTGCATCTCTTGGATAATTAGTGACTTTGAACATGTTTTCATGTGTCTCTTGGCCTTCCTTCTGTTGTCTTTTGAAAAGGTTCTATTTAGGTCCATTGCCCATTTTTTTATTGAATCATTTTTCTTCCTTTTATTAAGTTGTATAAGTTGGCTGTAGATGTTGGAGATTAAACCTTTATCAGTGATAACATTTGCAAATATGTTCTCCCATACAGTGGTCTTTCTTGTTGTTTTGTTGATGGTTTCTTTTGCTGTGCAAAAGCTTTTTATTTTGATGTAGTCCCATTTGTTTATTTTCTCTTTAGCTTCCATTGCTTTTGGAGCAGTATCAGTGAAGAAGTTCTTTCAGCATCTGTCTGAGATTGTGCTGCCTGTGGATTCCTCTATTATTTTTATGGTTTCCTGTCTAATGTTTGAGTCCTGTATCCATTTTGAGTTTATTTTTGTATTTGGTGTAAGTTGGTGGTCCAGTTTCATATTTTTGCATGTATCTGTCCAATTTTCCCAACACCAGGTGGGGAAGTTTTTGGATGTTATTTCTTCAAGTAGGTTTCCAGTATCTTGCTCTCTTTCTTCTTCTGGCACCCGCATAAGTTGGATGTTGGTACTCTTAAGGTTGCTCCACAGGCTCCTTACACTATCTTCAAAGTTTTTGATTCTTTTTTTATTTTTGCTTTTCCAGTTGAGTGTTTTTTGCTTCTTTGTATTTTAAATCTTTGACTTGATTCTTGAGGTCCTTTAGTCTGCTTTAGGTCTCTGTGTAATATTTTTTATTTCAGTCAGTGTATGCTTAATTTCTAGTTGGTCTTTTTTCATATCCTTGAAGTGTTGCTAAATTTATCAGCCTTTTCTAGAAAATCCTTGAAAAACCTTATAACCGTGGTTTTGAACTCTATATCCAGTTGTTTGCTTTCCTCCATTTTTTTCATTTGTGATCTGTTTCTTGTCTCAACATTTTTGTTGCTTCCCTGAGTTGATAGAGTGGCTTTGTGTGCTAGGTGTCCTATAGGGCCCAGTGGCTCAGCCTTCCCAGTTACCTGAGGTGAACACTCTTGGTGCACCCCTTTGTGGGCTGTGTGCACAGTCTTATTGTAGTTAAACCTTGATTGTTGTTGGTATCACTGGGAAGAACTGACCTCCAGGACAAATGACTGTGAAGATCAGCTGTGTCTACGCTGGGAGAACTTCTGTGCTGGAGACACCCTTATGAGACAAGACTTGCAAAATCCTCTGTGCTCAATTTGGATGAGGCAAAGTCTCAGGGCGGAGTAACAGCAATGGCTTCCTGTCAGTCCTACCCTATGAGGGCCCTGGTTCTCCATGTCCTATAGTAATTGCTGCAAGCACCTCTGAGAGAAAGCTGCCCTTGAGTTTTGCCTGCTGCCAGATAGTCATGTTTCTCCCCAAATGAGTCTGGGTCCTCAGAGTCTCATCCAGAACTGGAGTTCAGAGCCTTCAGGAGCTTTTGTCTCTTTCCTGGTTGAGTAAGCCAGCTGTGTACTCAGTTGCCAGCCATCTTCATGTGTGTGCCTTTGTACCTCTGCCTTCTGCAGTTCCTCTGAGTCTCAGTGTGATTTTCTCTTTCCTGACAGTCCAGTTTCTCCCCATATGAGTCTGGAACCCCGGAGTCTTGCCTGGAACTGGAGTTCAGTGCAGTCGGGAGTTATTGTCTCCCTCCTGATTGAGAAAGCCAGCTACATACTCAGTTGCCATCCCCCTCTTTGCACATGTGCTTCGGCACCTCTGCCTCCTGCAGCTCCTTTGTGTCTCAATGTGCTTTTCTTTTTCCTTCTAGTTTTAGAATTTTCACTCAGCCAGTCTTCCTGTGGTTCTGGATGATGTCTGTTTTGTTGTTTAGTTGTAATCTTTTTTAAAAAATATATATTTTATTGATTTTTTACAGAGAGGAAAGGAGAGAGATAGAAAGTCAGAAACATCGATGAGAGAGAGACATCGATCAGCCGCCTCCTTTACGCCCCACTGTGGAGATGTGCCCACAAGCAAGGTACATGCCCCCAACCGGAATCGAACCCGGGACCTTTCAGTCCGCAAGCCGATGCTCTATCCACTGAGCCAAACCGGTCTTGGCTGTAATTTAAAAAAATATATATATTTTATTGATTTTTTACAGAGAAGAAGGGAAAGAGATAGAAAGTCAGAAACATCTATGAGAGAGAGACATCGATCAGCTGCCTCCTGCGCGCCCCACAGTGGAGATGTGCCTGCAAGTAAGGTACATGCCCCCAACTGGAATCGAACCTGGGACCTTTCAGTCGCAAGCCGATGCTCTATCCACTGAGCCAAACTGGTCTCGGAGTTTAGTTGTAATTTTGAAATTGTTGTGCGAGGCAGCAGTTTAGGTGTTTGCCTATGCCACCATCTTGGTTTCCCCATTGCTTTCAATCTTAATCTTTCAAGTGGCTGTTTGTGATAGGGCTATAGTTGGGGAAGTTCTTGTATCACTTTCTGGGACTGAAGGGCCTTTCTTCAACCTAGTCCCTGAGGGCTCTCAGGGAGTATTCAGATTTTTTCTTGGCATCCTTTGTACTACTCAACGTTTAGTCTGGGTGTGGCTATATTGGTTGTCTGGAGACTGCACGGAGTGGTTATCTCTTCTGGGAAAAATGGCTTCAACAAGAAAGCCCGCTGCTTGGGAGCACATATTTGCCAATGTTATCACTGATAAGGGTTTAATCTCCAACATTTATAGGAAACTGATACAACTTAACAAAAGATAAACAACCCATTCAAAAAATGGGCAAAGGGCCTAAATAGATACTTTTTGAAAGAGGACATACAGAAGGCCAAGAGACATAAGAAAACATGCTCAAAGTCCTAATCATCTGAGAGATGCAAATCAAAACAACAATGAGGTACCATCTCACACCTTCCAGAATGGCTGTCATCAAATCAACAAACGACAAGTGCTGATGAGGATGTAGAGAAAAAGGAACCCTCGTGCACTATCGGTGGGAATGCAGACTTGTGCAGCCACGTGGAGAACAGTATTGAGTTTCCTCAAAAAACTAAAAATAGAATTCCCATTTGACCCAGTGATCCAACTTCTAGGAATATATCCCAAGAAACTAGAAACACTAATCTGAAAGGATATATGCACCCCTATGTTTATAGCAGCACAATTTACAATAGCTAAGTCTTGGAAACAGCCTAAGTGCTCATCAGCAGATGAATGGATTAAAAAATGGTGGTACATCTACACAATGGAATAGTATGCTGTGGTAAAAAGGAAGGAATTCTTGCCATTTGTAATAGCATGGATGGAACTGGAGAGCATTATACTAAGTGAAATAAGTCCATCAGAGAAAGATAAATGTCACTTGATCTCACTCATTTGTGGAATATAATGAACAATATAAACTGATGAACAAAAATAGATCCAGAGACAGAGAAGTATTAATCAGACTTTCATACCTTAGAGGGAAGGCAGGGGAGGGTGGGGGTAAGGAGGAAAGATCAACCAAAGGACTTGTATGCATGCATATAAGCATAACCAATGGACACAGACACTAGGGGCGAGGGAGTGGGGGGGATGAGGACATGAGCAGGAAGTTTGTGGGGGGTGGGTTTAGGAGGATAAGGACACATGTAATACTTTAATCAATAAAGAAAAAAAATACTATGAGTAGGGATATTTTTTGGTTAAGGGAAAACCATTTTGATTTCTGAATGGAAAAGTAATATGGTCAGAGATAGGGTTTTAGGGAGATGAAGCTAGAAACTGAAGGACACAGACTGGAAGTTATGAGACCAAACTACTGCAGTTTTTAACTGTGAAATTATAAGGATCTGAGGTTGAGTGGAGGCAGGAAGAATGGAAAGAAAGGGCTGGAAAGGAAGATTCAATTGGGCTCTGTTTCTAATGGGTTGGGGGGGAAGAAGGCGTCAATGATAATTTACGGGTGTTTTACTTAGGTTACTGGTGATATTAATAGGTAGTCAGTCTGTCCTCATATTTAACCAGGGAATACTTAACATTTTAACCAACTTTATTTTGAAATTCTTTTTCCTTCTTTCTGTTGATGACTGTTTTTAAATGTTAGTTTTCCTCTTACCTAATTCCTCATTCAGAGTTATTTCCTGTAGTGCACAGCCTTCAAAGTCTCAGTTTGAAGCTCACTTGTTTTTCTTTTACATGCCCACTTGGCATTGTAGCAAGTGTATGCTGGCCATTTACCTTTAATCTGGAGGCAGGTAACCTCATGGAAGGAGAAAGCCTGGCCCAAATCCCAACTACACATTATTAGCTGTGGAATAGCAATGTCTTTGATCTAGGTTTGCTCATTTATAAATGAGAATGATACCTACCTTATGGAATTATTATGAGCACTAAGTGAGTCTAGGGAAAAGGCTCAAAACACAGTAGTCCCTTATCAAGTTTTATTTGCTCCTTTTGTTACCATTTCTCCTATTCAAATATTCCCCCTTGGTTCATGTTGCTCCCCTGATGGAGGCTCTTCCTACATTAAAAGGAACAGTCATGATTTTCTGTTGCTTGCCAGATGTTAAACTGTACATTATAATTTTTCATGGATAAATAGTACAGTGATTGTCTTTCAGTTTTCAACATGGAATGATTTAATACTCTAAAAACTTCAGATGAACTACAAAGAGATGTAATAATAAACTGTTTTTATGTGAACTTACATTTCAGACAGGGCGTGAAAATTTATCTTCAAATTGGATTCTTAAGTGCAGTATGAAGATAAGTTGTAAGAACATAATATATGAAATATTGTATGAAATATAAAAATTTCTAAAACCTGTACATATCTAGAAATTTTATTTGTGAGGATGTTATGAATGATACAATGATTGGTCTTTTATGTAGCAATTAGAATAGGAATTTTATTTGATTTAACATATGCTTTTGTGAAAAGAATGTATCTCAGCAAAATACTCACATGGAATGATAGGAAACACCTTTTTTTTTTTTTGCAGACAGATAAGCCAAGCAATGGGTAACTAGTCAGAGTGGTTAAGTTTCCTATTAGGGATTTGGAAATGACTCATAAGAGAGGTTTCCTTTATTCAGTTAACTTTCTTAGACTTCAAAATCTGAAAGGTAACAGCCCTAGCTGGTGTGGCTTAGTGGAATAGAGCATCCACCCATGGACGGAAGAGTCCCAGGTTCAATTCAAGGGCACATACCTAGGTTGAAGGTTTGATCTCTGCCCTGGTCGAGGTTCATGCAGGAGGCAACCAATCAATGTGTGTCTCTCACATCTATGTTTCTCTCTTTGTCTTTCCCTCTCCCTTCCACTCTCTCTAAAAATCAATGGAAAGATATACTTGAGTAAGGATTAACAACAACAAAAAATCTCCAGGGTAACATACTAAAATTATGAAATATTAAAAATAATTTCAAAACACAGAAAAGGTTTTAGGTGTGACCTCGTACAACCACTTTGTTTTAGAGAGAAAGAAACTGAGGCTTAAAGAGTAAAAGAGACTTGCCCAAGACTCCCCATAATGAGGGTGGCAAGTCAGAGATCAAACTTAGGTCTCTTAATTTCCTCTATTCTTGCCACAACACACCATGAGCATTTAAAGATAATTTCAACCAAACTCTAGCCTAGAAATGAGATTTCTGTAAAATTGTAAAAATATAAATATTAAGACTTGTGACTGAAATGTCTTTAATCATTATTTCTGATAGCTTTTCCTATTCCATATTTCTTTTTTAAATTTAATAAATCTTTATTGTTCAGATTGTTCCTCCTCCCCCCCCCCCATAACTCCCTTCCACCTGCCCTTACCACCCCACCCTTTGCCCTTACCACCCCCCCATTGTCCTCATTCATAGGTGTACGATTTTTGTCCAGTCTCTTCTCACACACCCCTTACCCCTTTTCCCCTGAGGATTGTCAGTCCACTCCCTTTCTATGCTCCTGATTCTATTATATTCACCAGTTTATTCTGTTCATCAGGTTTTTAATTCACTTGATTTTTAGATATGTATTTGTTATTCATAATTCATATCTTTACCTTTTTTTTCTTTTTCCTCTTCTTAAAGAGTACCTTTCAGCATTTCATATAATACTGGTTTAGTGGTGATAAACTTCTTTAGCTTTTTCTTGTCTGTGAAGCTCTTTATCTGACCTTCAATTCTGAATGACAGCTTTGTTGGGTAATCTTGGTTGTAGTTTCTTGCTATTCATCACTTTGAATATTTCTTGCCACTCCATCTGGCCTGTATGGTTTCTGTTGAGAAATCAGCTGACAATTGTATGGAAGCTCCCTTGTGGGTAATTAACTGTTTTTCTCTTGCTGCTTTTAATATTCTCTCTTTGTCTTTTGCTCTTGGCATTTTAATTATGATGTGTGTTGGTGTGGTTCTCTTTGGATTCCTTTTGTTTGGGGTTCTGTGCGCTTACTGAATTTCTAAATCTATTTCTTTCACCAGGTGAGGGAAGTTTTCAGTCATTATTTCTTCAAATAGATTTTCAGTATCTTGCTCTCTTTCTTCTTCTGGCACCACCATAAGTCTGATGTTGGTATGCTTGAAGTTGTCCCAGAGGCTCCTTACTATCTTCAAATTTTTGGATTTTTTTTTCCTTTTGTTTTTACACTTGAGTGTTTTCTGCTTCTTTGTATTTCAAATCTTTGATTTGATTCTTGCCTTCTTCTAGTCTGCTGTTACGTGTATATATAATATTTTTTATTTCAGTCAGTGTATGTTTAATTTTTAGTTGGTCCTTCTTCATCTCCTCTTGGGTCTTGCTAAATTTATCCATCTTTTCTAGGAAATTCTTGAAAAACCTTATAACTGTGGTTTTGAACTCTATATCCAGTTGTTTGTTTCCCTCCATTTCTTTTGTTTGTGATCTATTCCTTTGTCTCCACATTTTTTTAAATTAATTTTTTATACATATCTCCCCATTGCCTCCCCTCCCTCCCAGGCATACCCCAACCCCCCAGTGTCTATGTTCATTGGTTATGATTATATGCATAGATACAAGTCCTTTGATTGATCTCTTATCTACCTCACCTAACTTTAATCTTCCTGCTGTAATTTCACAGTCTGTTTGAAGCTTTACTGTCTCTGTATCTATCCTTTTGTTCATCAGTTTATAATGTTCTTTATTATCCCCCAATGAGTGCGATCATGTGATGCTTCTCCTTCATTGACTGGCTTATTTCGCTAAGTATAAGGCTCTCCAGTTCCAACCAGGTTGCTGCAATTGGTAAGAATTCCTTCTTTTTAATGGCAGCATAGAATTCCATTGTGTAGATGTACCACAGTTTTCTGATCCACTCATCTGCTGACGGGCACCTAGGCTGTTTCCAAATTGTGGCTATTGTGAATTGTGCTGCTATGAACATAGGGGTGCATAAATCCTTTCTGATTGGTGTTTGTGATTTCTTAGGATAAATTCCTAAGAGTGGGATTACAGGGTCAAATGGGAGATCCATTTTAAGTTTTTTGAGGAAACTCCATACTGTTCTCCACAGTGGCTGCACCAGTCTGCATTCCCACCAACAGTGCACAAGGGTTCCTTTTTCTCCGCATCCTCGCCAACACTTGTCGTTTGTTGATTTGTTGATGATTGCCATTCTGACAGGTGTAAGATGGTATCGCATTGTCATTTTGATTTGCATCTCTTGGATGATTAATGACTTTGAACATGTTTTCATGTGTCTCTTGGCCTTCCTTCTGTCGTCTTTTGAAAAGGTTCTATTTAGGTCCGTTACCCATTTTTTTTATTGGATCTTTCATCTTCCTTTTATTAAGTTGTATAAGTTGGTTGCAGATTTTGGAGATTAAACCTTTATCAGTGATAGCATTTGCAAATATGTTCTCCCATGCATTGATCTTTCTTGTCTCCACATTTTTGCTGCTTCCCTGAGTTGGTAGAGTAGCTCTGTGTGCTAGGTGTCCTATATGGCCCAGTCGCTCTGCCTCTCCAGTTACCTGAGGTGGACTCTCTTGGTGCACCCCTTTGTGGACTGTGTGTACAGCCTTGTAGTAGTTAAGTCTTGATTGTTGTTGGTGTCACTGGAGGGAATTGATCTCCAGGCCAATTGGTTTTGAGGATTAGCTGTCTCTATGCTGGGACACAGACCTCTGTTGGTCTCCAGACCTCTGACTTTCATGGTTCTCCTTAGTTTCCGTGCACTCCTTCCTTTTTCCAACAGTCCAAAGTACCTTGCTATGAGTCTCGCCTAGAACTGGGGTTCAGGGCAGTTGGAACTGGGGTTCAGTGCAGTCGGGAGTTTCTGTCTCCCTCCTGCTAGAGGAAGCCAGCCAGACACTCCACCATCTGTTCTCTCTACACGCATGTCTCTGTACCTCAGCTTTTTGCAGCTCCTCTGAGTCTCCATGAGCCCCTCTCTTTCCTTCTAGTTGTAGAATTTCCATTCAGCCAGCCTTCCTGTTGTTCTGGATGGTGTCCGTTTTTTCTTTTAGTTGTAGTTTTGAAATTGTTGTGTGAGGCAGCAACTTAGGTAGGTGTTCACCTATGCTGCCATTTTGGTTTCTCTCTATTCCATATTTCTTTAAAATTAAATTATAAAAGTTTTAAGATCATGAAAGTTCAGTTGCCTTTCAAAAATTCACATGAAATGAATGCTTCAGGAGTATCTGTCATGTTGGTACCCCATGCTTTGACTTTCCACTGGGTGATGTGAACTCCAGTGTGAGAAGATGCCTCAAAGGTTGCTTGTGACCAAGCCTGTTCAGATTCACCCAAGATGATATTGACTTGAAGAAAGTTACCTGCCCATACATTTTCTGAATGAAAAAAAAAATCTGACCATTAAAGTGTTGATCAAATTTATTTTATTTGGAAAACTATTGGAAATATATCACTAGAAAGCCACTTTAAATCAATATGGTAAACTCTTTTGCTTTCCTGCCTAGGTTAAATCCAAACTAATGCACACACACAACAATGTTCATATCTACTTATAGTTTCTCCGTGTGGTTCCTTTCAGAAGTGAGAGGAGATGAGATTAGCATTGAGCAGACAATGTGAGAACTAGGTATGCTTTGTTATAAAGCCCAGTTGTGACTTTTGTCACTTGATATCTGTAAAATGCTCATTTTACTTAACTATAGATACAAAGGCAAAATGAAATAGAAACTTTGATGTGTCCAAAACTCAGAGCATGTTTTGTTAGAGTGTAGTCACTGTGTGATGAAAAGTATAAATATTTGGAAGTTAGTGTTTTAATGAGGGAAATTTATTTATTGTTGTCATTTTGATTTTTCACCAGCTTCTGATTTCTACTTTCTGGTTTAGTGGAAAACTAAAAAAAAAGTAAAAATGTTTCAAAAACAGTGTAGTACATAATAATAAAGGTTATTTGAATGAATAAGTGAGCAGTGATGGTCCTTTAGGAAGGGGTATAGTTGAAGGGAGGAAAGGGGCTCTGCATAAGATTATCTAAATAGCTTTCCTAACCACAGACGTTCATCTTCTTTCCCATTCGGAGATTCTCCACCCTGGGAAGAACCGTGGTTTTGGAGCAATGAGTTAAAATATATTTGGAAAGCACCCAAACCATAAGGTTTGTACCAAATTCTCAACTTCAGAGATGTCTTGGTTTATTTTAGCAATATGGCACATATTTGGTTTCATGATTTAAGTTTTATTTTTAAATTAAATTGTAGCATAAAATGAAGTTACTCTTGAAATATATGAGTTTAAATTTTTCAAGGATACTATTTATGAGCAAAATAATTTTTCATTATGGCCAAGTTCAGAATTCTTAAAAAATTGTAAGTCATATTCTTATTGTTCCAAGTGACAGATCTCTCCCAGCAAGTAAAAATTTCATTGAAAAGAAAGAGGTATTCTGGCCCAGTGGCTCCATTGTAGCATCCTTCTAAAGGCTGCAGATTCAATTCCCATTGGCCCACATATCTAGGTTGTGGATTCAATCACCAGTTGGGGTACATATATGAGGCAATGAATCGATGTTTCTCACATCAGTGTTGTTGTTGTTTTTTTTTTTCTCTCTCTTCCACACCCTCTTCCTCTCTCTCTAAAATCAATGAAAACATATCCTCGGTAAAAACATTTCCCAGCTGATGTGGCTCAGTGGGCGTGTGATGAACTATGAACCAGGAGGTCACAGTCCAGTTCCCAGTCAGGGCACATGCCTGGGTTGCAGGCTTGGTCCCCAGTTGGGGGCATGCAGGAGGCAGCCACTCAAGGATTCTCTTTCATCATTGGACGTTTCTATCCCTCTCTTCCTCTCTGAAATCAATAAAAACATATTTAAATAAGAAAATAATATAATATTTAATAAATAGTAATATAAGAATAAGCTGTGTTTTGCATACTCATAACTATAAACCTACTTTTGCTATCTCCTGCATGTATTGGTTTGGAAACCTTGACAAAAAATTGAAAAAATCTCTCTTCTGAGCAATGCATCTCATTTTAAAGTACATTGATAAAAATGTAGTAACAGGTAAGCTTTTAAAGGAGTTTCATTCAATTGAGCTCAATTTAACCACATTTTATTTATTCTCTACTACACACAAGGCACTTGTTTGGACACTGTAGAGGATAGAAGGATGAGTACATAGTTTCTATGTTCAAGGAGTTTATAAAACAAGGTTGGTAAATATGGGGAGGGGCATATATTCAATATAGTATACACACACATTCACATGTATACATAGAAACATATACATACATACATACATATAGCTCCCTGCAGAATCCATGTCTCTAAACTTCTAATCCATAATTCTTTAAAAAATTATTTTTTTAAATGATTTCAGAGCGGAAGGGAGGAGAGAGATAAAAACATCAATGATGAGAACCATTGATTGTCTGCCTCCTGTGTGCCCCACACTGGAGATTGAGTCCCCAACCAGGGCATATGCTCTCACAATGACCTCCTAGTTCATAGATTGATGCTCAACCATTGAGCCACACTGGTCAGGCTATTCTTTCCATTATACCACATGCCTCTTCTACCAGATGCATGCCCAGCTCCTTGAAAATGAAAGTAGGTTTTAATTTCCATCTTTCATTTACTTAGGGTAGCCTATGTTTTAGTATATCACCAAATGTTAGCTTTCTTTCACCAAATTAGAACTTTTAAAAGAACATGTATGAATTAGCAAACTATGATTTATATATAATTTATGACTAACTTTTAAAAAAGCATTTAAAGTACATATAGTAGCCCAGTTTCTTTATTAACAAATGTTTTGTCCATAGAGGAAATTAGGAATCTTATGATTTAATGAACATGTAAAACTCAAGTATAATTATTGTTCTAAAATACTTAAAAACAGTATAAATAGGTCATACATATTTACCTTAATAACCCTTTTCCTTTTAAATAAACCCTTTCTTTAATAGATGAAAAGGTGAAGTTAAATCTTATCTTGATTAAAGTATAATAGATTCAGTATTATTGGCAATGGAATTATGATTATTACTGTACTGCACTCATATATATAACTTTTTTATTTTGTCTCTCCCTCTAGATTTTAAGATCTAGATTTTAAGATTCTTTTTGCTATAGAGAATAAGACAATGTTTTCTCCTTGAGGAAATCTTTATTCCCTGAGGAATATGAAGATGAAGGAGATATTAAGATGACATGACTTTTGACTTTAAGTTACTTCTAGTCTATTAGGAGATGGCACATATAAATAACTAGAGGTTCAGTGCATAAAATTCATGCACTGAAGGGGGAGTCCCCTCAGCCCAGCCTGTGCCCTCTCACAGTCTGCCTTCAGGGGATGTCCAACTGCCGCAGAGGTGGGAGAGGCTCCCGTTACCGCCACGTTGCTTGCCAGCTGTGAGCCGGGCTTCTGGTTGAGCAGTGCTCACCCTGTGGGAGCGCACTGACCACCAGGGGGCAGCTCCTGCATTGAGTATCTCCTCCCTGGTGGTCAGTGTGCATCATATTGACCACTCATTCCACCATTTGGTCGATTTGTATATTAGCCTTTTATTATATAGGAGTACGGTGGGGGATGCCATGTTCCATGAAAGAGGTCTAAAGAGAGTGCTGAGAGAATTTAGAGAAAAGAAAATTTTGCCTGAGAAACCCAAGGAAACCTTACTAAAATAGCTGGCATTTGAGACTGGATTTGAACAAAAGGAAGATACTTCTGAACAGTTTATATTATGCCATATACATGAATTAGTGAAGGTAGTTAGAAGATCTACTACAGTTCTGGTACCAGTAGGTGTTCAGTAATTGTATGCTGAATAAGTGCATAAATGTCACAGTCAATCAAATGCCACTAGCCAACTGATTTCCTCACATGAAGGGTGTGAGAAAAGTAATTGGAAAATTTTTGCCTTGAGCAATGCCTCTGCATTTATCAAGGGATTTAACTGCTTAGTTTCCCTGCATTCATCTTCTCATGAACATTAACCATCATGTTTTGTCCCTGAAAAATGGTGCAGCTGCTTGGTGGCTATTTCACACCCCCTTACTAATCAGCTGTTCACCAGTGAGCTGGATTGACATCTGACAGATGATCATCTGCAATGAATTAGAGGAGGAATAGCTAGCAGTTGGGAAGTGACTGGTGCTCTGGTTTGGCATTATTGCATTGCATAGGTAGAAAATGATGGATGCTTATTTTCAAGCCAGTTATGAAGATGGAGAGATGTGGATAATTTTTGTGTGGGACAATTCTGAAATGCCATGTTCATGAAGGCAAACAAAGTGCAGATCCTAACAATGATGCTGGAACCAGTAGTTCTCAAGCTCTACCGAATGCTTATTATTTAATTTATCATTTGCATTTAATATCTGCTTTATTTTATAATAATAGCTGAGTGTTTGCATGCACTATCTTAAGGAAAATATGAATATTGATCATTATAATCATCACTGTTTTAAAATGTTGCTTCTGAGCAGACTTGGGGAATTTGGAATACTGACTTGTGATAGTATCTATCTTCCTGCTTAAAAATGATTTCTTGCTATTTGGATGTCCTTATTGCTGTTGGTATTTTCATTTAGTATTTACTTATGCTTTTTTTAGCAAAATATTTTTTTTGTTATTGATTAAAACATAACTAGAGGGTCATCACTTTAAAAAAAGTAACTGTCAGGAATAGCCTCTGTATATTTCCCTTCCCCATAATCATAGTTCTTAAAATAGGCTTCATCTTTTTTAGATTTGATTCTTATTTTGTGCTATAGTTTTGGTAAATTATCATCTGCTGTGTTTTTACGAGATACCCTATAACTACTACTGTGCTCTAGTTCCTCAGTCCTTGTAGCCAAGGTTAACATAGTAGGTGTTCATTTAATATTTGTATAGTGATGGCATAAATGGATCCAGCTCTTGAATTCCAGTCAGATCTGCTATTTGCTGATTGTGTTCCCTGCTTGTTTGACTTTCTCCTCCCTTTTCTTTGTCCATCACTATATGCCACACAGACAGTAGGGCACCTCTGTTATTACAGGTTGGGCCTCCATCACTGCTGGAATGGCCTTTGGATAGATGCTTTGACCTTCAAAATAAACGTTCTTCCCACTCCTCAATACCAGTCTCAACCAGAGGGCCAAGTCCCTGGAGACTTTGCAGGCTTCTGTGTTTGGCAATTATAGACTGGCTCCGGTTGCTCTGTGAGAGGATGCCTAGGTTTGCATAGGACAGCGCTGATTTTCATCTGTTGGTCTGGTTTGTTTTCATTAATAGGACCTCTTCACTTTCAAAAGTACCTCGGGTGGGATAATGAAGTATATGTGGTCACCTAACCTCTTTGTAAGATATGACAGTAACTGAACTTTTAATTTTGTCTTATCTTTGTCAATTTTAGTGCCATAATGAGAAACTCTGAGGGTCATTTTTGTAAATAAGATCACATAAGATATCTATCTAGTTCAAGTGATTTTGAGTTTATAGTTATTTGAACAGAGTAGGAAAGTATCAAATGGAAAAATCATGACACAAAATATTTTTCTCAAGGCTCATACCTTTATTATGCATTATATTAGCAGAGGCTTAAGAATTCCTGGGAAGTCAATTTTAAAAGATTTGTTTCATGCTAAAACTAGTTTGGCTTGATGGAGAGAGCATCGGCCTGCAGACTGAAGGGTCCCAGGTTCGATTCTGGTCAAGGGCATGTACCTTGGTTGCGGGCACATCTCCAGTGGAAGGTGTGCAGGAGGCAGCTGATCGATGTTTCTTTCTCATCGATGTTTCTAGCTCTCTATCTCTCTTCCTTCCTCTCTGTAAAAAATCAATAAGATATATTAAAAAATTTGTTTCATGTTCTTCATCAAATATTCTATAAAGCAACATAATACCTAAGACAATTTTGAGTGCCTGCATTATTTATGCTTAGTTATGTAAGCTCTTTGGGGGACCATTTAGCAAGTGCTATAGTAACTGAATCATTCAAATAAGGGATGATAACAATTCTAAAAATATAGCATCTCAGAGTATTTAAAAAAAAGATAGCAGGCTCTTCATGTGCAGTGTAGCAGAAAATGTCTAAGCCTTGGTAATTATTCTCAGAGCTGCTGCCTGTGAATTAAGACTTAAATGCGTTGAATTGCAGATGCTTCAACTACGTTTTTATTCACTTTGTGAAGTCCCCTAAAATTGCTGAAAATTACTGCAATCGAAGAGGAACAGTGGGATCTCGTGAGCATATTTAAGTGAAACATAATCATAGTAAGGCCTACAAAGTGACACAGCACTTTTTTCTGTTAAGTTCTGTGAACTTTAAAGATATTATTATTTTGGTTTTCCTAATATATTTTGATGGGTACTAAGATATTGGAAGAGAAAAAAGATAATCCACAGTAAAGACACTATGCATTTCCATTGGCATGCCTCACTTATCTTTTTTTTTTTTTTAATATATCTTATTGATTTTTTACAGAGAGGAAGGGAGAGGGAGAGAGAGTCAGAAACATCAATCAGCCTCCTCCTGGGGATGTGCCCACAGCCAAGGCACATGCCCCTGACTGAAATCGAACCTGAGACCCTTGAGTCTGCAGGCCAATGTTCTATCCATTGAACTAAACTTGTCAGGGCGTATCTTGACTTAAGCAGCTAAATGTCTGTGTTTGGACTATTTATGATGAATAAAAAAATCTGCTTCTGTGTCTTTTCTTTTTATATTCTTCTGCCTATTCCAGGATAGGTAAAGAAGAAAATGTTTTTGTATAAGATCAACAAAGGTGGGTTTATTGTAATCCAGAGATACTTCTTATAAGATCTGAGAATTCTTTATATAAGAAAGAGCTTCTATTTTCCAGACCAATTTTGACTCTGATTTCTAACTTCACTGCCATCAGTACTTTTTTACATAAGTAACTGTGTTTTAAAAAGGAAGTAAGATAACCTGACTGAAAATCGTAGATTTTATAGGTGGGACATGAGAGGATTTATCCCTTTACCTTCTGTTAAGTACCACAACTCCCAAACTCTAGGAAGATGGTTATCTGTGTCAGATTTGAAGACTTTTAGTCAGGATAGTTTATTCCAATAACCCTACTCTCTGAGAAATCTTATTTTATATCTAACCCAAGTTCTTCATATTGGAATTTAAGTCTATTTCCTTTGGTTTTGTCCTCATTATAGCTAGAGAACAGCTGGTCACTGGAGTAACTGATCAAATACCTTAAGAATGTTATTAAATCATCCATCAGTCTTCCCATCACCAGGCACAATAATCTCAGTTCCTTTAATCTTTCCCCGTAGATATTACTTTCCAACCCTTTAATCATCTTTGTGGCTCTTCTCCACTTTAGTAGAGTTAAATTTGAACCCTACAAATTGGGTACAGGTTTTTAAAAACTGTTCCTTTTAGAGTAAAGTGCAACGATCTGGTCCTATGGAGAGTTGGCAGAGTTACAGCTGCACCCAGAGACCCCTTTCATCCCAGAAGCAGACTTAGTTCCTAGACCTATTCCTTCCATGTTCACAGAGCAATTTCTTCCACATGTGTTGATGGCCTCACAACTCATATGGTCAAAAAGAGATGAAGACTTAAATTTAAGTTGTTACTCATTCTAAGCTATATTTTCTCCCTTCCTACATTGAAAATTATTATTTAGTTTATGAATATAGCTATTAGTTGAAGGAATATTTTAAGCAGGATAGTTAATATTGAGAAATTAAAGAAAAAATTATTTTGTGTAAAGAACTCAAACTTTGGAAGTAAAATAATTAAGAAAGCTTTAGTGAAATTAAAAAGTCAATCACTTCTATTTGTTTTTATAAAAGTGTGAATTTTGAAATGCAAATAATGTCAATATCAAGGTAACTTTTCAATAGAATGCGAGTTTTAAGAAACAAGGAAGAATCATTCAAATGTAGTGTTTCAGTTCTGGTCTACTGGGATTATACCATAAGTCTTGTCCAGTTCAAACTCCATCATATGAACAATATTGGCTAGTTTCTCAGATCATAAAACTACCATTCTTAATTTGATCTTCAACCCCACTGCCTCACCTCTTGAAAAAACTTTGATAAATTGTGTGTTAGTGTGTGCGATTATTGCAAGGAGTGAAGTGGAATGCATGTGGGTTAAAGACATTCATTATTTCAAGGTTAGGGTTTGACTTTAAAAAATGAGGCCAGAGACTTTCAAGTAGAATAGACTATTAGACAAATTGTTGGTGAAATTGACTTCTTATTACACAAATGATACAAAGCTGCGGAAACGTGACTGTGAAACACAGCAGCAATTGGAGTGTTTGTAGGAAAAACTGGATGATAAGCATGCAAGCATGTACAAAGCAAACAATACTCTACTTTATAAAGGCCCCGAGCTCTGATGCCACAGTTAGAGAATGTGGTTGACATGTTCAATGAAGCTCATTGGCCATTAATATTCCAGACCCAGGCCTCTTGGTCTTCATATTCAGCTCCCATTGCAAACTTGACACAACTTGATGCAAGGTGGACAGCACGATTTGATATGCTGTCAACTTTTTTTTTTTTTAGTTTAAGTGCAATAGAACTGTATTATACTTATAATAAAAAAGAGTTATGAACACATCAAGAATCTGTACAAATGAATTAAAGTCATGGAGGTAGTTGTCTAGGGGTGAGATTGGGGTTACTAGGTTCCACTAACTCTACTTCAGCAACAAATTCTAAATGTTTCCTGTGTTGTAAATTAGAAACTACTTGTTTTAATTAAGACCATCTGTAAGCTCACAATGACTTGGGGACTAAAGGAGTGCCAAGGTGAAAACCAGTGGTGTTTATCTGAGTCATTTATTCCTCAGGCATATATATTTTTTTGGAGGCAAATATTTCATAGATTTGAGTTAACATATGACCTGCTTCCTCTAAAGTTGCTATCAGGTGATTTAATGATGTATTCAGAAACAATCTAGAGAACAAAGATGCCCTCCCTGGTGTATACATAACTTAATATAATTTTTAGAAATAGATCTTGTTGATTAAAAGAAGGTATTTGTTATTTTAGGGATTGGATGAAGAAGGTGAAAGTGAAGAAACATGGCATTCCAGAAAAAAACAAACCATATAGATGACATTTGGGTGAAAAGGGGGCATTTAAGTGAGAAGACAAGGAATGTTGGCAAAGCTAAAAAGGAGTAGCTTCAAGAGCAAGAATGACGTGGCTCTATAGTTATTATAGGTTTCTAGCATGTGAGAATTGAAAGATATTTTAGAGATTATACAGCTAAACCCTTTAAATTTATAGATTTAAAACAAACAAACAAAAAAGCCCAAACCCATGAGTTACAGAAAGGTCTTTCTTTTATTTTCTTTTTTCTTTTTTGTCTTTATAATCTTCTACTGAAATATTGGTGTGGTGAATACTAAGATGGTGAACTTTAATTCAACAAATAATTATGAGAGGCATTGTGTAGTGTTCTGGAATCAATTTTCATTCAAATGAACAAATAAATTGATTTTAGATAATGTAAATAAGTACTCTCAAGGGATTATTTATTTGTACTCTGTATTGTTTCAGAAAAGATTCAGAATATATTATGTGATAAAAACATGTATAAGTGATCACAATCCAATAGCAGTGGTTAGACTTAAAGGACTGCCAAACTACCAGGCAGACAAATATATTCCCTCATTTCTTACAGGGACTTTGTAAGTACTATTATTGGTCTTTTCTCTATTTTATAGTTTAGGAAACTGAAGCACAGAGAGAATTAAATCACTAGCTCAAGTGACAATATAAAGTTTTGAAGTCAGGTCTGTCTGTCTTTAGAGTCTCTTTATACCTGAGACATTACTGTGCCTCTGACTATAGAAGGCAAAATACTAATGTACTATAAGAAAGTGATATATGGACTTATATGTAGATTTCAAAGATTGGAGAAAATTATTTGGGCCAAGGTGGATGGCAAGGTTGGAGGTAGGTCTGCTGGAGATGGTGGCCTTGGTAATTGCTGTTGACAGATGGTGGATTTTAGACAGGTATTAATGAGAAATAAGTTCCTGAAAGTTTAAAGATGTCATATTTTTCTTTTAGTGATGTTGGGGGATGAATCCTATAATAGTTGGTTCAAGGCTGGCCCCTTAACCATTCCTTTACCAGTGTACATGCTATGCATTAATAGGAATAAAAATTTGCCAATCTTAGCTTTAAAAAATCCTTAGGATAATTTTCTTGTTTATTTCTATAATTTTTATTTCTCTTTTTACTGCCCCAATGAAGGTATATACTTATCAGTTTTGCATTTGAAAGATTCCATCAGGACAAATACTAATTTCCCCCCAAAATATGTTGAGTTCTGAAAGAGAATTTTTTTGTGTGTATTTTATCTATAGATCATTTTATTTAAAAAAATAAATCCTTATTGTTCAGATTATTACAATTGTTACTGTTCCCCCCCCCCCGTTGCTCCCCTCCACTTGGCTCCCACCCCTCCCTCTGCCCTTACCTCCCCCTGTATTGTCCTCATCCATAGGTGTGTGATTTTTGTCCAGTCTCTCCCTGAACCTTCCTCACTCCTTTCCCCCTGAGAAATGTCAGTCCACTCCCTTTCTATGCCCCTGATTCTATTATATTCACCAGTTTATTCTATTCATCAGATTTTTTTATTCTCTTGATTTTTAGATTCTCTTGTTGATAGATACGTATTTGTTGTTCTTAATTTTTATCTTTACCTTTTTCTTCTTCTTCCTCTTCTTAAAGAGTAACTTTCAGCATTTCATATAATACTGGTTTGGTGTTGATGAACTCCTTTAGCTTTTTCTATGAAGCTCTTTATCTGCCCTTCAATTCAGAATGGTAGCTTTGCTGGGTAGAGTAATCTTGGTTGTAGATTCTTGCTATTTATCACTTTGGATATTTCTTGCCACTCCCGACTGACCTGCATAGTTTCTGTTGAGAAATCAGCTGACAATGGTATGGGTGCTTCCTTATAGGTAATTAACTGTTTTTCTCTTGCTGCTTTTAATATTCTATCTTTGTCTTTTGCTCCTACTATTTTAATTATATGTGTCTTGTCCTCTTTGGATTCCTTTTGTTTGGAGTTCTGTGCACTTCCTGGACTTGTAAGTCTATTTCTTTCACCAAATGAGGGAAGTTTTTAGTCATTATTTCTTCAAATAGATTTTCAGTATCTTGCTCTCTCTCTTCTTCTGGCACTCCCACAATTCTGATGTTGGTATGCTTGAAGTTGTCCCAGAGGGTCCTTACACTATCTTTTTTCTTTTTGCTTTTCCAGTTGAGTGTTTTCTGCTTCTTTGTATTTCAAATCTTTGACTTGATTCTTGCCTTCCTCTAGTCTGCTGTTAGGTCTATGTAAAATATTTTTATTTTAGTCAGTGTATATTTAATTTCTAGTTGGTCCTTTTTCATCTCTAGTTGGTCCTTTTTCATCTCCTCTTGGGTCTCACTAAATTTATCCATCTTTTCTAGGAAATTCTTGAGAAACCTTATAACCGTAGTTTTGAGCTCTATACCCAGTCGTTTGTTTTTCTCCATTTCTTTTGTATGTGATCTGTACCTTTGTCTCCATATTTTCACTGCTTTCCTGAATTGGTAGAGTAGCTTTGTGTGGTAGGTGTCCTGGGAGTAGCTCTGCCTCCCCAGTTACCTGAGGTGGACTCTCTTGGTGCACCCCTTTGTGGACAGTGTGTACAGGCTTGTTGTAGTTAAGTCTTGATTTTTGTTGGTATCACCTGGGGGAATTGACCTACAAGCCAATTGGTTGTGAGGATTAACTGTGTCTATGCTGGAGAATTTCTGTGCTGGAGTCAGCCTTATGATACAAGACTTGCAAAATTGCAGAAGTCTCTCTGTTCAGTTTGGGTGGGGCGGAGTCTCAGGGTTGAGCGGAGAAAGCCTTGGATTTTTGTCAGCCCTGCCCTACACGGCCCTTGGGTCTCAATGTCTCTAGGTAATTGCTGCAGCCCTTTCTGTGTGTATGCGAGCCTCTAGACCTCTGTCTTTCTGGCTCCCCTGAGTTTCTGTGTGCTCCAGGGACCCCTATGAGTATGGGTCCCCAGGATCTCCCCCAAAACTGGGATTCAGTGCAGTTGGAAGTGAATTTTAGTGCAGTGGAAGGTTCTGTCTCCCTCCTACTAGAGAAAGCCAGTGGCACAATCAGCAGTCAGCTTTCTGTGTGTGCCCTCAAATGCCTCTAGACCTCTTCCTTTTCACGGCTCCCCTAAGTTTCCATCCACTCCCCCTTTTCACCACAGTCCAGACTCCCCCCGTATGAGTCTGAAAGAGAATTTTTCATAATGCCTTAGGCTTGAGATGTTTTATTCATCTCCACTGATGGATGAATTGCCCTTGCTTTCTATTTTCCTAGTTGTTCCATTTATTTGAGCAATTATGTCTCAGCACATATCCGTTAGAATTAGTATTTTGGATTTCTTTGAATAAATACACAGAAGTGGAATTGGTTGGTCATATGTAATTGTATTTATTATTTTTTCAAAAATTTTTGTTAATCCTCACCCAAGGATATTTCTTCCATTGACTTTTTTTTTAATTTTTTTAATTTTTATTAGAGAGTATGGAAGTAAGGGAAGAGAGAGACAGAGATAGAGACTGAAAGAGAAGGGTTGGGATGGAGGGAGGAAGGGAGGGAGGGAAGAAAGAAGGGAGAGAAAGCTATCCATGGTTGGTAGGTAGGCCCAGAGGCATATGGGAGTGGCCATATTGTGTTAAAAAATATACAAATTTTAAAATCATATTGATCCATGTTTATATTCTGTCTCTGGTATTTCTTTGTGTCTGAGCATATCACAAATTCTATTTAAGCCTCAGTTTTCTTTAATATTGTAGAAGCAGTATCTCTCTTGCTACTTGGGGTGCATGCTGCTTCTGTAATGGCTTGCTGCAAAAATTATAACAAACTTATTTTAAAGTATTGTAAGACCATACTTTAAGGCATTTCTAGAAATTAGTTATTTGGAGGAGAATCACTGTTAAAATGCTTTTTATTTTTATTTTTGATTAGGACAGCTTTTTAAATATAAACACTATTTGGTAATTAACTATGTTTTTTTGACAGGGTTGTAGGCTGAACAGGATTTATTCATTTCCTGAAATATTGAGTGGAGGAAGTGGCCATTTATGGTTGTACCCATAAGTTTTATGAGTGCTTTTAAAAATGAACCGGAGATGTAACAGGTGTTTGGGGAATGGCTTTGGGTTTCATCCAGTTCAGGAATAATATTCTCTGCCAGGTTCTATTTGCCTAGAAAACCAAATAATGCAAAATAGTGTATATTTAGAGAAAATATATATTATTTTCTTATTAAGTGTATCATGCTTTTAAACAGATGTAGTTTTGAAAAATTTTGGGTAATCAAGCTTTATAAATTAAAAATGTAAAATAACATACTAGAGGCTTGGTGCATGACATGCATGCACTGGGGTGGGGTCCCCTCAGCTCAGCCTGCACTCTCTCACAGTCCAGGACCCCTTGGCACTGCCTCAGAGGTAGGAGAGACTCCCACTGCAGCCTCTGCACTCACTGGCCATGAGCCTGACTTCTGGCTGAATGGTGCTCCCCATGTGGGAGCGCACCACCACCAGAGGACAGCTCTTGCATTGAGCGTCTGCCCTCTGGTGGTTGATGCATGTCATAGCAACCATCATTCCACTGTTCAGTCAATTTGCATATTAGCCTTTTATTATATAGGATGGGAATGTCTAATTTAAGTGATATTACAAAAATGAAGAAATATTTGGAAAAATGAACCATTTATCTAAAGTTTTATACACAAATACATATATTAAAAACTTCAAAATTTTGTACCTTTGTGATTTTTTGAACAGTTATTTTACAATAAGATAAAACTATTTTTAATCTTCAAGCAATTTTAAGAAGAATACAAATGGAATAACTACAAAATATAGAAAATATATAAGAAATCAGTGTTATATAATAAAAACTATGTATTTAGCTCTGTACCCAATCACTGTTGGATATACAGATTATTCCACAGAGGTTATCCCTAGAGCTAATGCCCAATCTGTACCAAGTAGGTTATACTTAGAAATACCTTTGCTATACATAAATAATAAATACCTTTGCTATACATAAATAATAAATACCTTTGCTATAGAGAATTACACCAGAACCCAAGTACAAAATCTCTGTCACGTAAGAAATTACATTGAGAACTAATTGTATAATCTGTGCTACTGATTGTGATTCACTTGTACCATATTTGTTTCATGATCTTAATGAATCCTGTAATGTCTGTACTCTTTGTCATATGTTGTCACCAAAGTCTCTGTTTAGGTTAGTGGTCAGCTAATGATTGAGCATAGATTTTCTTAAAAGCCTTGAACCAATTAGTCTCCCTTTATTTTAAGGCAAGTTCCTCTTGTCATTTAAAATGACTCCTAGGAGAAACTGGGACGACATATTACCAAATTTTCATTGAGGGAGGGAGGAAAAGGGGGTTAGGGGGTAGAAGCACTAGCTTCTCTGAGCAAGCCAAATTGACCTAGACCCTGAAACCAATGCTAATTCCTGGCAAGGGGGAGGATATTATCATAGTTGACTTGATTTAAACATTTGGATGTGAAATGGGTGTTCGAGAGTTGACTACATTGCTAGTAGGGTTACTTCTGGAAAATAACTTTAAATGGAAGGTACAGTGTTGAAGGAGAAAAACATCTAAAACAGGGAAGACTGGAGACATAATTGGGTATTCTTAACCAAACCTTGTCTTTAGCTCTTTCCATTATCTTTATTTATGTAGATACATTTTGATATGAGAACAGTATTTACATTGATCATACTGTGGAAAATGTAAAATTGTGTCTATATGGAACTTTTTCTGTTTTGATATACAGTAAAATTTTAATAAGATGATTTCAACAAATTGTATGGAGGACTGGGCCATTGAGAAAAGGGTTATAAGGAGTAAGTAGGTAAGAAATCAGAATATAGTTGAAGCTGAGAAGTATTTTATTGCATTTCGGTCACTCAGGTTGGAGCCTTTGTTAAGAGTGCTTGTTATGTTTGGAAGTAGTAGCATGATCTACAGAGAATGAAATTATTTAGTAGCTGAAAAGGGTGATGAAGTTGTAGCTATCAATGGCATTAAATATGGTACATTATGTTCTTTGACCTTCTAGAAGCTTATAGTTATCCACTGCAGAACATTGCAATGTTGGAGCTTTTGGGTCTCTGTAGTATTATCTGATGTGTCATTTATGAATCATTCTTTACAGTATGATGGTGAAGTAGATCACTATTTTTATAATTACTACCTGCCTCCTACGTGATGAATAAATTGAATCTCAAGAATATGAATCACATTACAAAATATCAGACACATAGCTTATATTATGAGTAAGTTTTGAGTAAGTTCTTCTATTATTTCTTCAAGGCCCATTCAATGAGTTTCCTTCAGCACAGAAAAAATTTCACTTGTTTTTTTCATATTCTCTGTTTCCTGATGTTTATAGGTGAAATAGTTATAGACTAGTGGAACCAGAATGAATATGACAGTGAGGGTACTATAGGAAGAAACCCACATCTAATTACCATGTAGGGATAATGAACAAGAGCAAGAGAATATGGATTTAGCAGTCCCAAATAAAATTGTTAGTATACTTAATACATTTGCTAGCATTCAATTATGAGAGTATTATATTTTCATTAGGCAGCACATTTCTTTGTCTTGCTAAGTAAATTAGAATACTTTATAGTAGATTAGCCTTAAAAAGTTGTGTTTCCTTTAAAGAAATGAAACAATCCCAGGTCTTTCAATTCATAATATTAGTTAACGCCATATTTGGTATGAAGGAAGAAGGCAAAACTCATTAAGTACCCAAAAGATAGTTGTTGCTAACATTTGGTCTCATTCCAACATTTTGGACTTCCTCTTTCCACTGCAGATAGCAATTATCACTTTTCAATGTGGCTTTGAAATTTTAGAACAGAATCCTTGTGAAGTGCATCAAACATTCTTGAACTGTTTTCAGGACATTCTTTTCATGGAGCCAGGGAACCAGCTGCTCTTCTGCTTTAGTCAGTTAGCATTTTGTCATTGATGCTTTTAAGAATGTGTGTATAATAAAACAGAATCTGAGACATTGATCCATTGCAGCTATTTTAAGGAGGCAATTAGAGCAAAATGAGACACTGATTTATAATGTATTGTTCCTCTGGTCTAGACCAAATTACGTGATTTGTCACAGAGGTTACCTATGAATTTCTCTCAGAAAAACAATTTTTCAGATATAACTATACAAAATTGAATGGACTTTTTTTTTTTGGTGATAAAGGAGAATGCAATCTTATGTTAGGGAATTACTATGGGCTTACTGTGTTGATGTTTTTCTTGATAGTTAATACAAGTGCATTGAAATGATGATACAACTATTAGGAGAATTCAGTCTGAAAGTTTTTCCTTTGAAGACAAAGTTTTATTGATTCTGTATGTTCAAAAAGTGAATCAGAATTTCAGCCAAAATTATAGGAGTGTTGTATATCATATATACTTTTGGTTCATTATCTAAATTCAATCTGTCATTTTAATTGACTGGAACAGTAATACTTAACTAGCCCCCTTTGTTTTCTGGGTGCCAAATTAGAATACCAATTGGTATTCTGACTTCTGGGTATATGTGCCGAAGACTCGGATGGATAATTTGACAGCATGAATTATGACATGTTCTTTGGCTCATGGTGTGGCTTATTGACATAGTATTGATGTTTGTACTTATGAATCAAAGGCACATTTCTCTTTTTATCCACTTACTCCACAAATTGATTATATATAGAATTGGGTGGCTTCTGAAATTAACAGCAATCATATTTGGAATTTTGAGAATATCTGAACCTATCTAAGAAATAGAGTGATACCTTCAGAATTACTTGACATTATCCTGTACCAAAATAATTACATATAATTAATTTCTATGTTAGATACTGTTTATATTTTATCCTTAACTTTCACAATACAACTATTTGGTGCAAGGATTTCATTTTCTGACTTTGCACATGAGGAAAAAATGCTCAGCAAGTTTCTGACTTGCCTAAGATTTCACATTTAATGGGAAAACTGAGGTTTAAACCAGGTCTATCAGCATTGCAAGCCATGTTTTTCTATTATGTTATGTTTCCTCTCATCAATAAAGATACAACTCTCTGACTAAACACTAATAAACATTTTAAGAAAATCCAATTCAATTTAGTGTTCAGGATATACTTTTTAGTAGGTTAAAAAAGTAAAGTTAGGGGAGAAACCAAGATGGTGGAATAGGTAAACATCTAAACTGCTGTCTTGCACAACAACTTCAAAACTACTACTAAAAGAAAAAACAGACACTATCCAGAACCACAGGGAGGCTGGCTGAGTGGAAATTCTATAGCTAGAAGGAAAGAGAAAAGCACATTGAGACTTAGAGGAGCTGCAAAAGGCTGAGGTACGGAGAGGACTGGTGGCAGAGCGCGTGGCTGGCTTTCTCAAGCAGGAGACAGATGGAAGCTCCCAACTGTGCTGAACTCCAGTTCCGGGCAATACTCTCTGATCCCAGATTCATTGGAGGAAATCTGGACTGTAAGGAAAAGAGGAAAGCATACTGAGACTCAGGGGAGCTATGGAGGGCAGAGGACCGGAGGCACACGTGTGCAGAGAGGACTGAGTGCTGAGTGCATGGCGGGCCTTCTCAAGTGGGAGGGAAACTGAAGCTCCTGATGGTGCTGAACTCCAGTTCTGGGTGAGATTCTGGAAACCAAGACTCATTCAGGGAGAAACTAGACTGTCTGGCAGTGGGTGAAACTCGAGGGCGGCTTTCTCTCAGAGGTGCTTACAGTGATTACTGAGGAATACTGAGACCCAGAGGCCTCATAGGGAAGGACTGACAAGAAGCCAAGGCTGTCTGCTCCACCCTGAGACTCTGCATCATCCAAGCTGAGCACAGAGGCTTTTGCGATTTTGCAAGTCTTGTCTATAAAGGTGTCTCCAGCACAGAAGTTCTCCCAGCATAGACACAGCTGATCCTTACAGCCAATTGGCTTGGAGGTCAATTCGCCCAGTGATACCAATGACAATCAAGACTTAACTACAACAAAGCTGCGCACACAGCCCACAAAAGGGTGCACCAAGAGTGTCCACCTCAGGTAACTGGGGAGACTGACCCACTGGGAAATATAGGATACCTAGTACACAAAGCTACTCTACCAACTCAGGGAAGTAGCAAAAATGTAGAAACAAAGAAACAGGTCACAAATGAAAGAAATGGAAGAAAGCCAATGATTGGATATGGAGTTCAAAACCATGGTTATAAGGTTTTTCAAGAATTTCCTAGAAAAGATAGATAAATTTAGCAAGACCCTCGAGGTTTTAAAAAAGGACCAACTGGAAATTAAACATACACTGACTGAAATAAAAAATATTATACAGAGACCTAACAGCAGACTAGAGGACCTCAAGAATCAAGTCAAAGATTTGAAATACGAAGAAGCCACTCAACTGGAAAAGCAAAAAGAAAAAAAGAATCCAAAAATTTGAAGATAAGAATCCTCTGGGATAACCTCTAGAGTACCAACATCCAAATTATGGGGTGCCAGAAGAAGAGAGAGAGCAAGATACTGAAAACCTATTTGAAGAAATAATGACTGAAAACTTCCCCCACCTGGTGAAAGAAAACTTCCCCCATCTTACAAGTCCAGGAAACACACAGAACCCCAAACAAAAGCAATCGAAAGAGGACCATACCAAGACACATCATTATTAAACTTCCAAGAGCAAAAGACAAAGAGAGAATATTAAAAGCAGCAAGAGAAAAAACAGTTAATTATCTACAAGGGAATACCCATATGATTGTCAGCTGATTTCTAAACAGAAACCAAGCAGGCCAGATGGGAATGGCAAGAAATATTCAATGTCATGAATAGCAAGAACCTACAATCAAGATTACTTTACCCAGCAAAGCTACCATTCAGAATTTAAGGACAGATAAAGAGCTTCACAAGAAAAAAACTAAAGGAGTTCATCAACACCAAACCAGTATTATATGAAATGCTGAAAGCTATTCTTTAAGAAGAGGAGGAAGAAGAAAAAGGTAAAGATAAAATTATGAACAATAAATGCATATCTATCAACAAATGAATCCAAAAAGCAAGAGAATAAAAAATCTGATGAACAGAATAAACTGGTGAATATAATAGAATCAGGGGCATAGAAAAGGAGTGGACTGACAATTCTCAGGGGTAAAGGGCTGTGGGAAGAGACTGGACAAAAATTGTACACCTATGGATGAGGACAGTGAGGAGGGGAGGTAAGGACAAGAGGGTAGAGTGGGAACTGGGTGGAGCATAGCTGGGGGTGGGGGAAGAGGAACAATTGTAATAATTTGAACAATAAAGATTTATTAAATTTAAAAGAAAAGTAAAATTAGCAGAGCCCTAGTAGGTTTGGTTCAGTGGATAGAACATTGGCCTGTGGACTGAGGGTCCTGGGTTCAATTATGATCAAGGGCACATGCCTGTGTCGTAGGCTCGATCCCCAGGGGGAGATGTGCAGGAGGTAGCCAAACAGAGATTCTCTCTCATCATTGATGTTTCTATCTCTCTCTTCCTCTTCCTTCCTCTCTGAAATAAATAAAAATATATTTTAAGAAAAGTAAAGTTAGCAGAGCTACATCTAAATAGACTTTTATCGCATCTGACCTCACACCTTATGTCATGTAAAAAGAGCCACTGTCTCCCTGCAGTTGTCTTTCCTGGATTTCTCTGAATTTTTGCCCTCTTTGATATATAATATCATAGACCACAAACAAGAATGTGGTGCAGCTTGAGATTGGCTTAAACTAAGCTGGTCATCATTTTATATGTAAAAAGAGGAAGTTGAAATAAATAACTAGATCTTGGAAATTCTAAATTTTAAATTGTAAAAAGAGGAAGTTTAACTAAATAAAAGTTAAATCTTGGAAATTCTAAGTAAAATTTCAAGGTACATAGTTACTTTGTCATATGACATGAGACTTGTCTACTTAAGTATTCAGTGGTTTTTGAATACTGAAATGTAATCTGTATGTAGTAACAGTAGTTATGTTAAAATCTCTTACTGGCCATACATAATTTTACTCATTAACTTTTAATGTTTTGACTTTCTTAGGTTTATTTTCCAAATATTAATAGAACATGACAGTATATTACCAACAAAAAGCATAACACCTACACTCTGTTGAGGAAACATTTTGATTTGCTGAACTAACAACATTTAATTTTTAATCAACATTTTTGAGTTTGTGTTTTTGGTAATAGAAATATATTTTAATGTCATCTAATCTCTATTCTTCTCTGTGTGACTGATTTAAGTAGTCTGTTTGAATGCACTTTTTCCATCTTTTAAATTTTATTAAGTGCTTTTGAAGTGGAACCGTTGGATTGGCTTATTGGCATTGGCAAAGATGCTCCACCTTTTTACAATTTTAACAGCCTGTGTGTGACTTTTTACATATCATTGGTAAAATTTATAGCATATTTTGGGCATTTAAACACTTACAGTCTTAAACACACATGTAATTAGACTACATTAGAAATTTTTGATGAAATGTGACAACTGTTGATTGTCTTGATGCAGGAAAGATAAATAATTAAAAATATTAAATAATCCAATTTATAGTACAACAGTATATTTCAATGCAGCATTTTTTCACTGAAAAAGGATCTTAGAAAATACTGCTGTGTATGTATCAAATCTAAGGTAAGGACTTTCACCTTGACAGTGAAAGTACAGTAGACACTCATTATTCATAGATTCCACATTTGCAATCCACCTCCTTGCCAAAATTTATTTGTAACCCCCAGATTAACACTGGTGGCACTTTCAATTATTTGTGGACATGCACAGAATGATGAAAAATTTGAGCTGCCCAATGCTCACATTTTCAATTCAGGTCCAATAATGTGATGTTCACCTCTCTTGGTTTATGTTTCTTTTAATTTATTTTGTTTTGTATTTTTATTCTTTTGTTGGCTGTTTCACTGTTTAATATGCTTCTAGAAATAGTGCTGAAGGGCTATCTAGTTTTTCAAAGCAGGAGAAGGCGATGATGTGCCTTATAGAGAAATTATGTGTTAGACAAGTTTTGTTCAGTCATGAGTAATAGTACTGTTGCCCATGTATTCAATGTTAATGAATCAGAATATCTATTAAGTAAGGTATCTTTGAATAGAAACACATAAAACAAAGTTATGTACTGAACAGTAGATAAAACCAATGTGATCAAAGGCTCACTGGAATCTAACACTGATTTAGTGTTTGTGGTGACTTTATAGAACTTAACCATTACACATAACAAGAATGGACCATAGAGTCACAACAAAATGCCTCCAAAATAATTGGAAAGACCTTCCAAATGTAGCTATTTGGAAATAAAAGTTTTTTAGTGAAGTGGAGGGACAACCTTACAACTTAAAGCTATTTTTTCTTTTTGCTAGATGCCTCTCCTGGAGTTTTTCTTAAGATATTAGTATTACTCTTGTGCAATTTATTCCTTCTCATTTTCAGATTTTCCTACTTCTTTAGAAATATATTGTAAGTTACTCTTTATTTTTATAAAAGTAATATTTTAGTTAGTTATATAGTTGGGCCTTTAAAAATACATTTTGTTTAAAAATGATGCAAGTAACCCTAAGATAGGCTATTCATAACAAAGATTAATAATGCTTTTCAAAATATTTTTCTGGGCAGGTTAATGCTAAATATTTATGTTGCTGAAGACAGTTCTATTAAATTAATTAAATAATGTACCAGTAATGCTGTGGCAGGCCTTGTAAGCAAATCCAAATATAAGTGTGTAAATGTCTCAAGGTTGTGAAATTGAAACCTAAAGACAACCCATCCCAAACAGCTAAGCTATAGCCAATCACTAATTTCCTTGCTTTGCTCTGCCTTTTCTCTGTAAATGCCTCTCTCTGAGCTTCTGCTGGTGGAGCGCTGCTAACCACTTTCAATTTGGTTTGATTAGAATTGATTTTTTGCTCAAATAAACTGTTAAAAATTTTAATATGCCTCAACTTATCTTTTAACAGTTTTTTTTTGTGGATTAAAGCACTTGTCAGACACTTATGGATGTAGTAATAGAAGTGGAGAGTCTCACCTTTATGAGAGCTGATTTTTGTGTTCCTCAGTGTGTGGTTTCAGGGCCATCTGTGTCATAATCAGCTAGGAGATTATGAAGTTTGCAGATTCCCTGATGACTCCCTCCAGACGAATTAAATCAGATTTTCTGGGAGTATGACCCAGGTATTTGTGTGTGTGTTTTAACAGACATCCCATGTATACTACAGTTTGAGAAAATCACTCTGCTACTGAATTTGTGGAAAACAAGAATTTCTATATATTTTAGTTGAGTAATTTATAATCTTTGTCTGAAATAAGTTTGATTTTTTAAATATCTAAGGATTATATACATATTCTGTGTGTGTGTATGTGTGTGTTTGTGTGTGTGTGTGTATGTGTGTGTGTGTGTGTATGTTTATCCATCCCAAATTAAATAAACCTAATATGTAGAAATACAAATCAACTTTAGGGTGGAGTTTTTATTTATTTTTAAAATTTAAAATGTTCACTATAGTTGATATTCAATATATTAGTTTTATGTGTACAGCATACTTATTAATTTATAAAGTTATTTCCCCCATTAGTCTAGAACCATGTAACACCATAGTTATTACAATATTATTGATTATATTTCTTATGCTGTACTTGTGACTATTTTGTAATTTGATAGTTTATACTTCTTAATCCCTTTACCTTTTTTACCTAGTCCTCCAACACCTCTCCTATATGGCAATAATCAGTTTATTCTCTGTATCTGTGAGTTTCTGTTTGTTTTTTTTTTTTAGATTCACATATAAGTAAAATCATTTGTTATTTGTCTTTTTTTTGTCTGACTTATTTCACTTAGCATAATACCTCCTAGGTCCACCCATGTTGTCACAAATGTGAGATTTCATTCTTTTTTGTGGCTGAGTAATATTACATTATGTATATATACAGAATGGTATTTTAAATAAAGGTTACTGACATTTAAACATATATGCCAAACTTAGAAATAAGTCTTGTATCTCTTAATGCAACCACTCAAGGGACCTTGATATACATAAGAAATTGTGCTAGGTTGGAAAACTTTTGCTTCTTAAAACTTTTTGGCTCTACCTGTTTCAGATTCAGTTTGCATATTATTCAGTATTGATTCTATATTTCACCCATAAAATTTTCTAGAAAAATACCCACACATACCAGTAACGTATTTTCTATTTATTTCAGAAGAATTATAAATGTAGAAACCTCATGAATAACTTAATACTGAAAATAGTGAAGTAGCAATATTACAGAAAATAAATCATACTATGTTTGGTTACTTAAAAGAAAGAAAATTGTTTCCATGTGCCTTAAAGGAATTTGAATTTAGTTTCCAGAATTTAGATTTCAATAAAGTACTTTTGTACTTTTTCTATTACTGTAATCTTAGTGACATAATTTTAGTGAGGCTTGATTTGTTCTTAATATCAAAACATATTTGTGTATACTTATGAAAAGATTCTACTCAATATAGATACTTGTATACAATATTAAAATATTATTACCATACTTGGTATATGGTGCAATTTATTTAGTCTTCAAATATTCATTAAAAAATAATAGTAGAAACCTTTGCATTCCATTGGAGGAACCACAGGTTGCCTGGTATAAAACCTTTTAGATAGTATGTGTGTCTAGTATGAGTTGCCTTTGTTCATAAAAGTCTGCTGTGGAGAGTTACTTCTGAATATCTCATCAGCTGAGATAAACCTCAAGTACCTAAAGTGAACTGGATGTCTGCTTAATCTCAAGGAATGTTCAGGTTCAGAAATATGGGTTCACTGGAGAGCAAAATCAGTTAATCTTTAAAATAAAATGTAACGAACCAATAAAAGAACTATAGTTCACATGGCTGACATCATACTAAATGTCTTCCAGAAAACAGAGATTTCCTCATAGTATGATTTTGATGAAATTTTCCCTTATAGAATATACAAAGACTCAATTGATTGAGAACTTCAAACAATTGATGACTATGATATGGGTCTTGCTTTTATTAGATTAGAAATAAGGCTATAAATTACACATGGTGCCATCTAGCTTATTTTCAAATTAGAAAACAATACATATAGATTTCCCATTTCCTTTTTGAACATAGATGCAAATAAAAATGATTTGTTTTTTTAGAAGATTATAATAGAATAGAGACAATCCTATCTAATAAAAGAATAATATGCAAATTAACAATCACTCCATTACACTTACAAGCCATGCCATCAGGAGCAAGTATACAAATTAACCCAGCGAAGATGATGGCCAGCCATGGAACCAGCAGGAGGCTTGGGTTTCTCTGGCAATGGAGGAAGCCAGACTTCCTGGTCTGCCCTGGCCTCTGCTCAAGGCTACAAACTTTCAGTTATAAAATATACATAAATGCTAGATACCAGGGCCTCCACTTGGGTTGCTAGGGGGCATGGCTGGCCTGAAAACCACCACAGGCCCCTAGCCCAGGTCACCCCATGCCCCAAGGGAACCTCAACCCTGATCCGGAACATCTTTCAGGGCAAACCAGCTGCCCCCACACCCTACCAGGTCTCTATCCTATCTAATAAAAGAGTAATATGCAAATTGACCATCACTCCAACACACAAGATGGTTGCCCCATGTGGTCAAAGATCCTGCCCCCATGTGAACACAAGATGGCCACCACAAGATGCCCATCTGGGGAGAACATTTGAAGGGACCAGGTCTGCAAGGGAGGGCAGTCGTGGGCGATCATGACAGCAGGGGAGGGCAGTTGGCAGGGACCAAGCAGGGCAGTTGGGGTGATCAAGCCTGCAGGGGAGGGCAATTAGGGGTGACCAGGTTGGCAAAGGAGGGAAGTTGGGGGAGACCAGGCCTGCAGGGAAAGACAGCTGGGGGACACCCAGGCCTACAGGGGAGAGTAGTTGGGGAGGGAGAACCAGGCCTGCAGGGGAGGGCAGTTAGGGGCAATCAGGCTGGCAGGAGAGCAGTTGGCAGGGGAGTGGCTAGAGAGTGATCAGGCTGGCAGGCAGAAGTGGTTAGGGGTAATCAGGAAGGCAGGAAGGCAAGCAGTTGGAAGCCAGCAGTCCTGGATTGTGAGAGGGTGTCTGACTGCCCGTTTAGGCCCGATCCTATCAGGCAGTTGGACATTCCTTGAGGGTCCCATATTGGAGTGGGTGCAGGCTGAGCTGAGGACACAACCTCTGCGCATGAATTTTGTGCACCGGGGCTCTAGTAAGTTTATAAACATTTTTATTCTAACATGACTTTGTGTTTAAGGGTACCAAAAAAGGTTGATTTATTGGACGCTAAATTGACATTTTGTAATTTTATGTCATACTAGAGACCCAGTGCATGAAATTTATGCACTCGGGGTGGGAGTCCCTCAGCCCCCACCTGCACCTTCTCACAGTCTGGGAGCCCTGGGCTCGATTGATCCCTGCCTCTGCAATGGATTGCCCCTGCATAAGGGGGCTCCACCTACCCACTGCAGCCTGCCAGTTGGTGGCCTGGGCCTCACTCTTTAGGATGATAGTGGAGCCGTCTGATTAATTGCCCTGCTGGCCAGAGGCCTGGACCTCCCTCTGCAGGGCAATTAAGGGGTGATGGCTGGGTCCCTGACCAATCGCACTGTATATACCTTGGCTGGCCTGGCACTAGTGGGTGTCATAGTGTGGTCATTAGGACGGTAGTTCTGCTGTTTGGCTGTTCGATCGATTTGCATATTATACTTTTATTATAGGTAGGAGGTAATATCAAGAAAATACTAAAATTATAGCTATAGTTGTGAACATAAAGGCTAAAAATAAACTATGCAAAGTCATAGAGGCAGCTTTTACTAGGATGAATTGAGAGTGAAAGACAGGTATTAATGAAAGTACAGGCATGGCATAGAAGTGGTAAAAAGTAACTAAAACTCATACCAAGGTTTATGTTTGTTTTGTGGGGAATGACATAGAAAGTGGTGGTATAGGAGGCTGGGGGGTTTGGTAGGGGAGGGAGAACAAAGGGAGAGGCAAGTAACATGGAATGGAGGTTAAAAATTAGTAATTAAAAAGCGTAAATGATTTGTTCTCGGTTCTTAGTATCTTATAGCCTCTGTTCTTTGTATCTCACTTCTTTGATTGGAAGACTTACCGATAACATAAAGAGTCCATTCACACATACTTTGTATGTAATATGTATTACATATTGAATTCTTACAATAAAGTAAGCTAGAGCCTGACCTGGATGGCTCAGTAGTTGAGCATCGACCTATGAACCAGGAGGTCACGGTATGATTCCCCATCAGGGCACATTCCCGGGTTGTGGGCATGAAGTATCCCCAGTGGGAGGCGTGCAGGAGGCAGCCAATCAATGATTCTCTCTCATCATTAATGTTTCTCTCCCCTTCTTCTCTAGAATCAATAAAATATATTTTAATAAAGATAAGTAAGCTAGAGAAAAGAAAATGTTATTAAGAAAATCATAAGGGAGATAAAATACATTTACATTATTTATTGAAAAAATCTGCATTTATGTGGACCCACGAAGATTAAACCTGTGTTGTTCAAGGGCCAACTGTACAGTCTTCTGAGAAGTGAGAAACAGCCAATTTGGAGAAAAACACATACCTGCAAAAGTAGACATGAATATAGAATAATGCATAAGGTCATATGCTCTAGAGCCCAATCACCTGATGCAAAGCTGGCTCCACCATTTACTACCTATGGGAATATAGACAAATTATATGTGACTTTTACATGACAAAATTTCTGGCTTATCAGAGCCTACCTTTAACCAAGTTGACATGCTTGAGACCCACTGTATTACACATTTCAAATGATCTGCTAAATTAGGATAGTAAAAATTTATTTTAGGGTTGTTTTGAGGCTTAAAAGACTAAGCTACAAAAAAGGGCTTACAAATGTGTGTAACATGAATTAATTTCTTAAAAATATTAACTGTTATATTATTATATCTATTGTATATTTCAAATAAATATTATATTAGTGGTAGATAGCTAAAGGAACAAACAGAATTGGCCTTAAAATATTGTTAAAGAAAATCTAACTCTCATTTGAAAGAAATGTAAAGAGGACTAGTTGTTACAATAGTTTTATATACAAGCCATATTAAATATTACTCTTTTTTATCATGGTGGCAAAGTATGGCAAGGAATGCTACTTCTGAACATGAGAAAAATCCCACATCAATTGTAGTTACATTGCTTCAAAGAAAACAGAATTCTTTTGGTAGTGGGCACCTTTTCTTGTACTTACTAGCTATATGTATGTCTTTGGAGAAATATCTATTCAAATCCTTTGCCCTTTTTAATTAGCTTATCTTTTTATTGTTGAATTTTAAAATGTCTTTATTTGGATACAACTCTCTTATCAGATGCATGATTTGCATATTCTGATGATGTCTAATTTATTTTGCTTTTGTCTTGTATGCTTTTGTGTTATATTTTAAAAAACATTACCTAGTTCAAGGTCATGAAGACTTCTGAAGACTTCTGTTATTTTTCTTCTAATAATTTTATAATTTTAACTCTTACATTTAGTTCTATAAGCCATTTTGAATTAACATTTATATATATATATGGTGTGAGGTAAGGGCCTAATTTCATTTTTTCTGCATGTGAATATCTTGTCATCTCAGCACCATTTATTAAAATGACTGTCTTTTCCCCATTGGCTCCCTTGTCAAAAATCAGTTGACTATAAATATAAGTACCATATTCTTTTAGAAATCTAGACTTCAATTAATTTGTTCTAGTTGAATGGAAAAATGAGTGTGATTTTTAAAAAAGACACTTTATAATAAAGTGTCTTTTCATTCAGTTGATAAATCATTATAATTGACAGATTCTTTGTTATTACTATACCAAGTTTATGTCTTAGCTAAAACTACTTTTATTTTCTTCCTTAAGTCACATAACCTTTGTCCTCCTTGCATTATATTGCTAAATTAACCTTCTATTTAGATATTACTATTATAGTACATTCCGAGGAAAAATATTCATTTGAATGACAACCAACGATAACCAAATTTTGTTTGTGGCTAGCAAAAACAAAATTTGAATTACAAATTTATTATATATCTAGTCTCTTTAATTCATATATGGTAAACTGACTTAAAATTTCCCAAAACTATTATATTCACTCCAGGCAGTGTAGTTTTTGTTAGGTTGAATACCTCAATTCTTTTTTCTTTACATGTAACCTTTCCATCTCCTGTACTCTTGTTTTTTCTCTGACTAATATCTCACTTATATAGATTGTATCCTAATCTTACTCTAAAAGTCCCAAGCTTTTATAATTGAAGAATTAACATGGAAGGGTAAAGTATTTGCTTGTACAGGGTTAGATAATTGAGATGTTCATTTTGTAAAAAATAAACAAAAAAGAATAAACAGTTCCCTCCAACTAACAATAAACACCTAAGCTATACTACCATTAAGATAAAAACCAGCAGGGGTTTTTAGTAGACAAAAAGGCAAATATTGTATAAACTACAGAGACATATGGAAGAATTCTTATATTAGAAAACATTTGAAAGCAATCAGGACAACTTTCATAGGTTTCATAGGACAATTCACTTAAGAATCAAGTGTAATTTCCAAAAGAGAAGTAAAATTCGCATAAATTCCTACATTGCCCTTTCTGTAAACCCCAATACACTTGAATTACAGATTTACTGTTATTCCCAGAATTTTATTTTTATGAGACATTGTCTTATCTAAGTTCTGCACAGGCTGTAAAACAAGCCACATCTGTTTGATTGACTCACTTGCCAAAATGTTAATGTCACCGCTGCAGTCTCCCAGCTCTCCCTCACTCTGTGTGTTAGGTTTGCCAAGGCCAAAATATTAATTACGACCTCTAACTTAACATTTTCATATTGTGGCATATGCTAATGCTATTGGCAAAGTTTCCACTAGGTATTCAGATTTAGGGTGGACTTAAAGAAAATCAAAATGAAATGTGAAGGAAACTTAACTTTCTTAAGGAGACATCAGTGAAAAATCTACATAAAAAAAGATTTTATACTCCCCTGCCTGCTTCCTTAGCAATATCTTGGAGCTATTAGATTTTTTTTTAACAATTATACTTAATTTACTATTTTTTTTATTAAATCTTTATTATTCAGATTATTACATTTGTTTCTCTTTTTTCCCCTCCATAGCACCCCTCCACCCAGCTCCCACCCCTCCCTCTGCCCTTAGCTCCCTCCCATTGATCTCATCCATAGGTGTATGATTTTTGTCCAGTCTCTCCCTGTACACGCCTCACCCCTTCCCCCCTGAGAATTATCAGTCCACTCCCTTTCTGTGCTCCTGATTCTATTATATTCACCAGTTTATTGTTGATTAAATTTTTAATTCACTTAATTTTTAGATTCACTTGTTGATAGATATGTATTTGTTGTTCATAATTTTTTGGCTTTTACCTTTTTCTTCTTCGTCTTCTAAAAGACTACCTTTCAGCATTTCATATAATACTGGTTTGGAGTTGATGAACTCCTTTAGCTTTTTCTTATCTGTGAAGCTCTTTATCTGCCCTTCAATTCTGAATGTTAGCTTTGCTGGATAGATTATTCTTGGTTGTAGGTTCTTGCTATTCATCACATTGAATATTTCTTGCCACTCCCGTCTGGCCTGCATCGTTTCTGTTGAGCAATCAGCTGACATTCGTATGGGTGCTCCCTTGTAGGTAATAAACTGTTTTTCTCTTGCTGCTTTTAATATTCTCTCTTTCTCTTTTGCTCTTGGCATTTTAATTATGATGTGTCTTGGTGTAGTCCTCTTTGGATTCCTTTTCTTTGGGGTTCTGTGTGCTTCCTGGACTTGTAAGTCTATTTCTTTTACCAGATGTGGGAAGTTTTCAGTCATTATTTCTTTAAACAGGTTTTCAGTATCTTGCTCTCTCTCTTCTTTTGGCACCCCCACAATTCTGATGTTGGTACGCTGAAAGCTGTCCCAGAGTCTCCTTACATTATGTTCACATTTTTGGATTCTTTTCTCTTCTTGTTTTTCCAGTTGAATGTTGTCTGCTTCTTTATATTTCAAATTTTTTACTTGATTCTTGCCTTTCTCTAGTCTGCTGTTAGGACTCTGTATAATATTTTTTATTTCAGTCAGTGTATGTTTAATTTCTATTTGGTCCTTTATCATCTTTAGTAGGTCCTTTTCCATCTCTAGTTGGCTCTTTTGTATCGCTAGTTGGTCCTTTTTCATCTCCTCTTGGGTCTCACTAAATTTATCAAATTTTTCTAGCATATTCTTGAAAAACCTTACAAGCGTTGTTTTGAACTCTATATCCAGTCGTTTTTTTTTTCTCCATTTCTTTTGTTTGTGATCCCTTCCCTTGTTTCGGCATTTTCACTACGCCGGGGAAACTTCTGTGTTGGATTCAGCCTTATGATACCAGATGCAAAACCGAGGAAGCCTCTGTTGAGCTTAGGAGGGGTGGAGTCTCAGGGCTTAAGGGACCACCTTGCCTTCCAGTCGGCCCCGCCCTCCATGGCCCCTGAGTCTCACGTGACTGGGTAATGGCTGGAGCGGTCCTTGTGCGCTCGCCTGCAGTGCCTCTAACCGCTGCCTTTCCAGCTCCCCTGCGCGCCAGGACCACACGAGTCTAGGTCCCCAGGGTTTCGCCCGAAACAGGGGCTTAGTGGAGTCAGAAGTGGCACAGTTCGGAGGGTCTGTCTCCCGCCCACTCGCGAAAGCCAGCGGCACAATCAGCAATCTGTCCTGCGCGCAGCACCGTCCCTGTGCGAGACCAGACCCGATCTTCTGCGACTCCCCTAAATTTGCGTGCACCTCTCCCTTTTCACAGTCCAAACTCCCCCCCGTATGAGTTTCACTGGATCTGGGGTTTAGTGTCATAAAATAAGGGGTTCAATGCCGTTGGGAGTCTCCGTTTTCCTCCCGCCAGAGAAAGCCAGCCCGGTACTCCGGCACCCGCTCTCTCAGCGCGCGCGTCTCAGTACCTTGGCTTTTTGCAGCTCCTCTGGGTTTCCGTGAGCCCCTCTCTTTCCTTCTAGCTGTAGAACTTACACTCAGCCAGCTTTCCTGTGGTTCTGGATGATGTCCGTTCTGTCTTTTAGTTGTAGTTTTGAAATTGTGCGAGGCAGCAGTGTAGGTGTTTACCTATGCCGCCATCTTGGATTCCTCCGGAGCTATTAGATTTTATTGGATTTATTTAACTGATTAAAATTCATTTTGCCAAAATACTCTCAATGGAATTAAAGAAGCTGATGATAAAAGTATATTTAAGAACATTAGCTAGAAGTAAACGGGCCCAGTAACCTAGTTTGTAGTATCTAATTGCAGTTGATTTTCTCTTCATGAACTCATGTCAATGATCTCTTTCATCTGCATAATGGGTCTTATAATAGCTAAAGAACTGGCTTGAACATTTGTCCAATTCATGTTTAAACCAACTACACAAAGCAGTAATAGTCCTGGAAATTAAAAATTAAAGTTTTATAAACAGAATAATTTTAAATACTTTAGGGAGTTTACCACTCAGAGATGACTGTTATAAAATGAATAATCTTTAATAAAGTTAATTACCTCTTGATTTATCTGTTTATGCATATATTTTACCTTTTTAAATTTTTAATTAAAAAATTATTTTCAGTTAACAGTTGATACTCAATAGATTTATATTTTTTAAATTGAAAGAAGGGATCAACTATTTTTTTCAAGCTAGTTTGAAAAACATTTGAATATATTACGCTGGAAAACTTTTAAATGATTTAATTGAAAATAATTTTAATGAGTTATAAAATATCTCCGAGTTAGAGATCTCTTCTTTGAAAGTTTATAACAGCAAAGTAGTGAAATTAATAGAATAATAATAAAAGTTAGATTATGAAATCTGAAAAGTTACCTTTTGTCATCGGAGGTAAAATATAAGCCTTTTGATAGAAATCTCTATTTTTTTTTGAAGATCTTAGGAATCCAAAATAAAGCTTTGTTAAGCAAATACTTGTAATCAAAATTAGATTTTTTTTATGCTAAGAGAGAATAATTTAATAAATCAAGAAAAATAATTAATTTTAAAAAAGAACAATCTATCCTGTTACTCTTAGAATTTCCTTTTTAAAACTCCTAGTAAATATTTTATTAGTTTTTTTAAAAATATATATTTTATTGATTTTTCACAGAGAGGAAGGGAGAGGGATAGAAAGTCAGAAACATCAATGAGAGAGAGAGACATCGATCAGCCGCTTCCTGCACACCCCACACTGGAGATGTGCCCGCAAGCAAGGTACATGCCCCTGACTGGAATCGAACCAGGGACCTTTCAGTCCGCAGGCCGACGCTCTATCCACTGAGCCAAACCGGTCTCGGCTATTAGTTTTTTTTATAACCATCTTTGGTTAAATACAAAGGAGAATGTTTTTGGTATGCAAAGTTTGTCTTTAGTATTTTCTACTTTTCTGTTTTTTTGAGACCCATTTCTTCCCTTAATATGCCCAGTTCTATTAGTTTCTTAGGGCTGTTTTAACAAAATACGCAAACTGCTTGATAATAGTAGAAATTTATTCTCTCACTGTTCTTGAGTCTAAAAGTAGAAATCAAAATGTTGGCAGTACCATTCATTCCTCCAAGGGGAGGGTCCTCCCTTTCCTCTTCCAGCTTTTGGCCCCAGGTGTTCTTGACTTGTGGCAGTATAAATCCAGTCTCTGCCTTTGTCTTTACATGACTGTTTTCCCTTTCTGTATGTCTGTGTCTCTTCTTTTTATAAAGACAACAGTCATATTGGATTAGGGCTACAGTATAACCCCATCTTAACTTGATTATATTTCAAGTACCCCATTTCCAAATAAGGTCACATTCACAGGTACCAATGACTATAACTTGAACATTTGTTTTTTGAGGAAATAATTTGACCCCCTAACAGCCATCCATTATCTTTCTCTTCTATGGTGACGCCCTTAGTTTCTTATTTTCTGCTATCTTTGGATCTTAGTTGTTCTATCTATTCATTTATCCACCTGTGCATCCATGCACCCACCCATCCATTTATCAAAATCTACTGTACCAAGTACTGTCATAGACCCTGAGAGTACAAGGTAGGATGAAATAAAACCTCTTCCCTCATGCACTTATACTCCATTATGAGTTGATAGGCAATCAAGACATTAACTATATAAAATATCTTTGATAAGGGCTGTTACAAAGATAAATGAAGCATACAAAGAGGATAAAGAAATTGGGGGTAGGTGGGCATGACGTGTGTGGGAGCTACCTTTCAGCCATGGTCAGTGCCTATTCTCAGGGCTGCTAAATAAATACCTCTAAACCTGTTGCTGCTTCTCAGTGATCTAAAGTGTTGACTCAGTCATGTAATATATTAAAGATACCTTTCTAGAAATAATTTCTTAAGTCAGAGGAGTGGTGCAAATATAGCTTTGATTTTAGAAGGCAGAAAAGATGGCTTCGAGGAAGATCTGATGTAGTCATTTAACTAATATATGCCAAGTGTATTCCATGTGTCAAGAACTTTACTAGGTGCAGGGGATGCAAAATAGTAAGCAAGAAAAAGGCAGCTTTTTTTGTCTTCATGGAACTATATATAATAGGGCTTTCTCTCAAAATTTTGATATAATGCAGAAACCATTTTTGCATACCTAGTAGCTGATTGACATATCAAATGGGAGGAGCCTATTTGAATATCATTTTAATTTCCTGCAAATGAATTAAATATTATTTCTTTAGTTGTTTAAAAGATATTTTCTAAATACTCATAGCTAATTGACTAAAATCATGTATCAGAATTATAGGGAGCTAAGAAAATTTTGTAGTGTGAATATTGATGAAATGATACTATTTTCATTGGTTTAATATGTTTTAGGATGATTTTTACAGAAACATTATGGTGGGAAATATTATTGTGAGCTTTACAGTCCAGATATGAATTATGAAAGCTGGCATAAGCCATATTTTATTTGATGATTTGTTTATTGACTTTTAGAATGTAGGATAAGAAGAAATCATGTATTTTCATTTAAGAAAACAAGTCTTCAATTTGTAGAGGACAAATCAAAGTTTGCTGAATAGCTCACCTAAAAAATGACCCAAATTGTTACCCTGATTTCCTGTAGACTGTGTATATCTGCCAGCTATTGTTTTACTAAGATAAATGAATCTCTGCCAAAGGATTTAAAAGTTCTTTTAGAACTATGAAATTCCTTAGTGGTCAGAAATAAAATTTGCTGAGCTAAAATGTTCATCAAAAGGCATCAAGCTAAGGAAAAATATCTCCAGACACACAGGCAGATTGTACATTTCAGTTTTCTTGTATATCATATTAAAACAAAAATTATGGAATGCATCTGTTACTAGTCTGAAAACCAGATTAAACAAGATCTTTTTCACCAGTGCTATGGCAGTCATGCTAAGAACGAAGAAGGGTAGCCTTGGCATGCGCGAAGCGCTTAGAAAGGTTTCTATATGGCACTTTTGATAGATAAACTCTGACCAGTTCTGATGCTGTCCAGGTTTACTGACGCCAAGGACAGATGTGTCCTTTCTTCCCTTTTGTGGTGTGTTTTAACTCATGTTGATACTTTTTTCCTCTACTTGGCCCTTTTCCAACGTGTAACTTGTTTTACAGACTTTTTTATATTCAAGCTGAGACTGTCAAAATCCTGTTGTTAGGAAATAAAATATATACATTTTAATAATTGTAAAACTACTGTTTGTAAGTTTTTCTAGCAAAGTTGATAATCTTAGGACTTTTCTTAGTCTTTCTGGTATTATTCATAAACAATGTAGATTGATTTCATGGTCACTCTCTGTTTCCTATGGACTAGTATATGAAATATTATTTATAAAGTCAGAGAATAATACTATCTATATGCCTTCTAGAATTTTTTGTTCACTACAATAGAGTCTAATTTTAATGCTATTGTATGAAACAGCCCAATTGATATGATGAAAATTTCAATATATATATATATTTTTTGGGGGGCATGATTACTATTTTCCCCTCTTATTTATTTTTTTAAATCTTTATTATTCAGGTTATTACATTTGTTTCTCTTTTTTCCCCTCCATAGTTCCCCCCCACCCAGCTCCTGCCCTTTCCTCTACCCTTCCCTCCCTTCCATTGACCTCATCCATAGGTGTATGATTTTTGTCCAGGCTCTCCCTATACACTCCTCCCCTTTTTCCCCCTGAGAATTATCAGTCCACTCCCTTTCTGTGCTCCCAATTCTATTATATTCACCAGTTTATTCTGTTGATCAAATCTTCAATTCCCTTAATTTTCAGATTCACTTATTGATAGATACGTATTTGTTGTTCATAATTTTTTATCTTTTACCTTTTTCTTCTTCCTCTTCTAAAAGAGTACCTTTCAGCATTTCATATAATATTGGTTTGGAGTTGATGAACTCCTTTAGCTTTTTCTTCTCTGTGAAGCTCTTTATCTGCCCTTCAATTCTGAATGATAGCTTTGCTGGATAGAGTATTCTTGGTTGTAGGTTCTTGCTATTCATCACGTTGAAAATTTCTTGCCACTCCCATCTGGCCTGAATCGTATCTGTTGAGAAATCAGCTGATAGTCGTATGGGTGCTCCCTTGTAGGTAATGAACTGTTTTTCTCTTGCTGCTTTTAATATTCTCTCTTTGTCTTTTGCTCTTGGTATTTTAATTATGATGTGTCTTGGTGTAGTCTTTGGATTCCTTTTATATGGGGTTCTGTGTGCTTCCTGGACTTGTAAGTCTATTTCTTTTACCAGATGTGGGAAGTTTTCAGTCATTATTTCTTTAAACAGGTTTTCAGTATCTTGCTCTCTCACTTCTTCTGGTACCCCCATAATTCTGATGTTGGTACGCTTGAAGCTGTCCCAGAGGCTCCTTACATTATCTTCACATTTTTGTATTCTTTTCTCTTCTTGCTTTTTCCAGTTGAGTGTTTTCTGATTCTTTATATTTCAAATTTTTGACTTGATTCTTGCCGTCCTCTAGTCTGCTGTTAGGTCTCTGTACAATATTTTTTATTTCAGTCAGTGTGTGTTTAATTTTTAGTTGGTTCTTTTGCATCTCTAGTTGGTTCTTTTTCATCTCCTCTTGGATCTCGCTAAATTTATCTATCTTTTCTAGGAGATTCTTGAAAAACCTTATGAGCGTGGTTTGAACTCTATATTCAGTCATTTGTTTTCCTCTATTTCTTTTGTTTGTGACCCCTTCCCTTGCCTCGGCATATTCACTATGCTGGGATTCAGCCTTATGATAGCAGACTTGAAAAACTGCAGAAGCCTCTCTATTGAGCTTGGGATGGCTAAGTCTCAGGGCTTAATGGACCATCTTGCCTTCCAGTCAGCCCCACCCTCCACGGCCCCTGAGTCTCACGTGACTGGGTAATCGCTGGAGCGGTCCCTTGCAGTGCCTCTAGACTGCTGCCTTTCCAGCTCTCCTGCACTCCGGGACCATATGAGTCTGGGTCCCCAGGGTTTTGCCTCAAACTGGGGTTTAGTGAAGTTAGAAGTGGTGCAGTTGGGAGGGTCTGTTTCCCACCCACTTGCCACCCCTATATAGTTACAGTAATTTAATTTGCTCACACCTCTGCCATGTGGAAGGAGCTTGTTTTTGGTTCTTGTGGAGTTAGCTGGGATAGCTCAGCTAGGGCTTCATGATCTATTTCTAAGATGACTTACTCACATGGTGCTCACTCTTGGTTGGCTTTGCTGTTGATCAGGGTTCTCAGTTCCTTTCCCCATTAAACTGTGCTGTTGGTCAGGGTTCTTAGTTCCTTTCCCCATGGGCTTCTATTTGGGCTTACTCAGCAGCATGGCAACCAGATGCCAAGAGCAAGAAGATAAGAACTAGCAATTCCAGGCATGGGTCTGGAAATTGGCTCAATATCTCTTGTGCCATATTGTATTGGTCAATTAGTCACAGAGCCCACTCTTATATAAAGGGAGGGGACATAAGACTCACCTCTTATTGGAAGATATGTCCAATAGTTTGCAGCTGTCAGTAATCTACCACAAACATTTCTTGTAGTTAGTAGAGAAGACTATTATTGTCTCAGTGAAAATACAAGTAAGTACTTGGGTGCTTCAGTAATCTTAGATTAGAATCTGTCAGTCACACCCCAAAGCAAAAGAATGAACAAATACCATAATTTGATAGGTAGCAGGCTAGAAATCCAGTATTTTTTTTTGTAGTATTTTTTGTTTCTAGGTATATACCAGCACATATCCCCTGTAGTAAGCTTGAAGTCATCATCACTTCTGGGCAGAAACATGCCACCCTTTGTCAGTGGTCTCAAAAAGTTTTTGATTATGCATTTATATTATTACTAGAGTCCTGATACATGAAATTTTTGCATGGGAGAGGTGTCCCTCAGCCCTGCCTGCACCCTTTCACAATCCAGGACCCTTCAGGGAATGTCCGACTGCTAGTTTAAACTGGCAGTCGAATATCCCTCTCGCAATCTGGTACCACTGGCTCCTAACCTGATTGCCCCTAACCACCTCTGCCGCGGCCCCCGCTGCCACCACTTCCTCCAGAAAGACATCTGGAATGACGTCTGGAAGGTCATTCAGCTGCCCAATCTAATAATAATTTTATTATTATAGACTAGAGTCCTGTGCATGAAATTTGTGCATGTGTGTGTGTGGGGAGGGGTGTGTATCCTTCAGCCCAGCCTGCATCCTCTTCAATCTGGGACCCTTGAGGCATGTCCGACTGCCCATTTAGGCCTGATCCCTCTCACAATAGAGGACTGCTAGCTCCGAACTGCTCACTTGCCTGCCTGCCTGATTGCCCCTAACTGCCTCTGCCTGCCAACCTGATCACCCTCCCAACTGCCCTATCCTACTGGCTTGATTGCCTCTAATTGCCCTTCCCTGCAGGCCTGGTCCCTCCCAGCTGTCATTCTCTGCCAGCCTGGTCACCCCTAACTGCCCTCCCCTGCTGGCCTGATTGCCCACCCCTGCCGGCCATCTTGTGGTGGTCATCTTGTGTCCACATGGAGGTAGCCATCTTTGACCACATGGGGGCAGCCATCCCGTATGTTGGAGTGATGGTCAATTTGCATATTACTCTTTCATTGATAGGATTTGTAAAAAGAAAATATTTCTTTTATTTATATGGGGAAGAATGTAATTCTCATACTGTATCACTCCTGCAGCAGAGGACAGATAATTCCTTGCCTGTATGTCTGTTAAAGAAATCTTTTGAGCATGCACCATTTATGCACCAGAGGACAGATATTTATTTACTTTACAAAAAACTAGAGGCCCGGTGCATGAAATTCATGCATGGGTAGGGTCCATAGGCCTGGCTGGTGATAAGGGATGATCGTGGGGTGACTGGTGGGTTGATTGGGGCCCCTGCTTGCACCCATCTTGGCTGGCCTGGCACCGCCTGCTCACTGGCCCCACCCCACAGCCACTTCTGGTCAAGGCCTGGAGGCTGTGGGCAGCTCCTGCATTGAGTGTCTGCCCCCTGGTAGTCAGTGCACATCATAGCGACTAGTTGTTCCACCGTTCAGTCTATTTGCATATTAGGGTTTTATATAGATAGATAGAAATTTAAAAAGTAAAAGATAAAAAATTAGGGAGTTTTTATATATATTTTTTAAAAATACATTTTATTAATTTCATAGAGGAAGGGAGAGGACTAGAGAGACAGAAACATCAATGATGAAAGAAAATCATTGATTGGCTCCCTCCTGCATGCCCCCCACCAGGTACTGAACCTGCAACCAGGGCATGCATCCTTGACTGGAATCAAACTTGGGACCTGAGGCCGATGCTCTATACATTTATACATTGAGCCAAACTGGCCAGGGCTATATATACATATTTTAATTTAAATTATTTTTTGTTTAAAGTATTACATATGTCTCCTTTTTTCCCCAATGACCCCTCCCTGGCCATTCCCACACCCCAGTGCATGCCCTCACCTCCTCACCCCACTGCTGTCTGTGTCCATGGGTTATGCTTATATGCATGCATACAAGTTCTTTGTTTGATCTCTTACTAACCTCCCCCATCCCATCCGCTCCTCTGCATTTCCTCTTAGATTGGACAATCTGTTTGATGCTTCTATGTCTCTGGATCTATTTTTATTCATCAGTTTATTTTGGTCATTATATTCCACAAATGAGTAAGATCATGTGATATTTATCTTTCTCTGAATGGCTTATTTCACTTAGCATAATGCTCTCCAGTTCCATCCATGCTGTTGCAAATTTTATAGCAGCATAGTATTCATTGTGTAGATGTATCATAGTTTTTTATTTTTGTTATTTATTTTTTTAAACAACCCAAGCTTATATTGATAGTAGGAGAAGCACAATGTGTGGCTAACAAAGCATTAAATTCCCTTATCAGACCTGATAATCAGAACATCATTGTATAGTAGATGGGAAAGATTAGCAGGTATCCAAGTTAAATTTTTCATATCTAATAAGGGAGAAGGTCTGGGGAGGTAGATATTGTTTCCACTAGGAAACCATAAAAATAACAATATGAAAATCATTTTATGTACATTCAACCAATAACAATCAGATGATATAAAAACAAGGTTCAAGCAATATCAGTTTGTGAGCACACAGGTCTTGTTGACGTTGTCTTGTGAGAGCTGACTCTTCCATTGTCAGTAATTTCTCATCCTTGAAAAGTCTGTGATCTCCGCTGCAGACGCAAATGGGTGTCAGAGATGGGAGTAGATGTCTATACACAGTCAGATGCCTTTTTTAAAAATGAGCTACGTGAATCTATGAGCTAACTCCTGTAAGTTCAGCAGCACATGGGTTAATCAGTAATACCTGGTAAGGTCCCCTCCAACGAGGTTGGAGAGAGTCTTTTATTTGGTGTCTTTTCCAGTACACCGAAATCTGGTGTACTGGAAAAGACACCAAAGGAGGCATGATCTTTGAAATCTTTGTCTCCCGGGAGCATGCTGTGAAATGAATCTGTTACCAATTTGTTAGTTCCTACAAAGAAGAATGTCTGCTCTTAACTTTTCTTTATATTTGGGAGACAAAAGATTTAAAAGTCAACAATATTTTAAACAGACTCATAAGAATAATTATCCTCAATTCATTTAGTCCCACAGTTATTTTTGTTTATCCTGATTATTTGCCAGTAGGTTTTGAATTCAGTTACTCCTTGAAGTTCTATAAATCTTCATCCAGATAAAAAATATGACCTACTTAGAAGCCTGCAATTTAGAGTAAGTCCGAGTCCTTTTCATGGATTTTTCCTAAACATATAATATACCTACAAATGCTCAGAATAAAGCTGTCCATGAATGACAGAAATTTAAAAGTGGCATGGTTATAGATTTGATAAAAAACTTTGCTTTTCTATGAAATATAACATTTCAAGACAGCAACTTCTTGGTAAGTAATAATCCCTATAAAATGACATGGAGAATAATATAAAATTTGTATACCTTTAGATTCAATTATAACTTCAGCATACGAAGAATAATATGTAAGATTTTAAAATGAGGCACATGGCTTATTGCAAGCAGTGTATTGAGCATTGAAAATAATTCATAAACTCCCAATCTGTGAAATGCAAATACCCAGAGTATCACTGGCAGACACCCCTACAAGGAATCATGACTTTTGGCTTGTCTGGCATCCCTGACTGGACACATGCTACCCCCCTGAAAGTTTCCTGTTTGAACTTGGCTCTGAATCTTTGCAAGTTCCTTTCTGAAGCAGAGTGCCTTAACAACTCATGTGATCTGTTGCTCTTGATTGGAGCTCAGGCGCATGGTCTTTCCCGATTGGCTAATTCAAAGGGAGGGGTAGGCCTTTGCTGTTTCAAAATGGCGGCTCCCAGGGGAGTGGCAAGCCATGTTCCCAACATGGCGGCTGCCAAGTCACACAGTCCAAAATGGAGGCTCCCTAAACTATTCTTTGACAGAAAAGATGATTTGTTTATTCTCACAATAAAAAGGATAGCGCAAACCGAAATCCCTAAAAGATAGACAGCCATAATTATATTGCAGAAGACAAACAGACAGAAATCTCACTAGCTGTTTCTGGAGGCTGAACCCTGAGAGGGAGAGCAAGAAGAGCCCCCAAGATTAAGAATTCTTGGCAGCTGCTGGGATGTTCTTGCAATCCCTCTCATGCTTTAAACCCCACGACACATAACGAGGCTTCCCCAGAGCGGGACTTGCCTCTTCTTTCAACAAATTAAACAACAAAGAGATATAAAAACATCGACACTCTCATACAGGCATGCAGAACATACTAAAAGTTTACACCAGAGAATGTCCAGCATTAAAAATTACCAAAGCAGTTCAGGAACTGTCCCTCTCTAGAATTTCAGTATAGTCCCAATGGACTATTCAAAAAAAACAGGTTGGGGTCTTTTCTTTTGCCTCTACCTCCCTTTGTCTGGGGGAATCTTCTATGAAGATAAATCAGAGACATGCTTCCTACAGGGAAAAACAGGGTGTAGACATTTACTAATTTCAGAATAATTTTGAGACAGTCTCTACAATTTTTATTAATTTCCATCTTATTGGAAGAATTTTTTTTCTATACTTTTTCTTAGAAGCTTTTAATTTCTAAATCAAGATATGCTTCCCATATACTCATTCAGTTTAATTTCAGAGCCGGCCTTTTCTAATTTCTGCATGCAAAATATTTACATAGATACCCCCCAAAAACTGCATAATTGGCCACTTATCAGTTAATATTTTCTAGTGAAATCTTCCAATTTCTGTAAAGTACTTACAAGTAAAAGCTTCCTATCAAGAGTATTAAATGAGGGCTGGGGTCTTGGGAGTTTCTAGCCTTGGAGGCACAATTTCCCATGTTAATTTCTTTTTTTTTATTTTTGAATATATGTAGTCTGAGCAAACTTTCTAGATATGTTATGTAGAAGGTCAAATGTGGCCTCACTTTCTCTCCCGGCTGTCTAAAACCACAGGAAAGGTTCGTGGCCCAGGCAAATCAAGCCTGATGGTGGTCCCCTAGATGAGCCAGTTAGTTAATTATGGGACTTCCATATGGGGCTTCTGCATTTCTGATTCCTCCATAAAGATTAGTTACCTAAGAATACCCCAGAATTGGACTATTCTTAAAAACAAACAACAACAACAACAACAAAAACCCACAAATGTTGCCCCTTTATCTTAGGAGCTGAATGAGTTCAGCTTGTTTATATAGTGAAGGTTACTTTTGCTCAGGCTCTCAGAAATTCCAATTGAAAAGCCAAAATCAAAACCAGCCACCCATTTTTTTCCTCCAGTCCTGCCTGAGCCTGAGTTCTGTCAACCCTTAACCTAGGGTTCTGTCAACCCTGGTTTCACATTGAGGATTTTAAAACACAGCTCAAATAAAGTCAGACCTTCTACCAAAGCAAGGGAAGGTCCTGGATCCAAGAGACAACTCACCCATGGTCATCCAGTGGGTAGATAATCGGTGGGCTCAATGGGCCCTTTGCTGGATCCTAGCGCCAAGTCCAAGTCCAAGGGATGGTCCTGGGTGAGCCTGTTTGGAATCCTGCCGCAACTACACCAAGTGATGTTTCCGTAAAAAAACACATTGAAACCTGTAAAGAATTTTTGTGAGTTTATTTGAGCCAAACTGTGGACATATACCAGGAAGCAGAACCTCAATGAATTGAGATAATTCTCCTACCACAGTTTTTTAATCCACTCACCTGTTGATAGGCACTTAGGCTATTTCCAAATATTAGCTATTGTAAATTGTGCTGCTCTGAACATAGGGGTGAATATGTCCTTCCTTTTCTCTTCTTTTAAAAAAAATATATTTTATTGATTTTTTACAGAGTGGAAGGGAGAGGGACACAGAGTTAGAAACATCGATGAGAGAAAAACATTAATCAGCTGCCTCCTGCATACTCCCTACTGGGTATGTGCCCACAACCAAGCTATGTGCCCACAGCCAAGCTACATGCTCTTGACTGGAATTGAACCTGGGAACGCTGAGTCTGCAGGCTGATGTCCTATCCACTGAGCCAAACTGGTTAGGGCTGAATATGTCCTTTCTGATTGGTATTTATGATTTCTTGAGAAATATTCCTAGAATTGGGAGTACTGGTTTAAATGGGAGTTCCATTTTTAATTTTTTGAGAAAACTCCATACTGTTTTCCACAGTGGCTATACCAGTCTGCATTCCCATCAGCAGTGCAAGAGGGTTCCCTTTTCTCCACACCTTTGCCAGCACTTGTCATTTGCTGATTTGTTGATGATTGCTATTCTGACAAATGTGAGATGGTACCTCATTATCATTTTGATTTGCATCTCTCAGATGGTTAGTGACTTTGAGCATGTTTTCATATGTGTCTTGGCTTTCTGTATGTCTTCTTTCAAAAAGTGTCTACTTAGGTTCTTTATCATTTTTTTGATTAGATTGTTTTTTCTTCCTTTTGTTAAGTTGTATGAGTTCTCTATAAATTTTGGAGATTAAACCCTTATCAGAGTAGTAATTTTTCCTCCTTTTTTAATTTCCCACTTTTCCTCTCTATTCATTGGGCAGATAGTTTACAAACAGTTCCTTCTCCCCTTTGTGAGCACTCTGCTCTTCATTTCAGGAAGTGGAGTCTAATCACCCTCTCTCACCTTTAATCTGGGCTAGCCATGATCAGCAAAATGTGGCAGAGTGATATTGTGGGACTTCTGAGGTGAGATTCTATGAAGGCTGCAGCGATCCTTAGGCCGTTTAGAATATAGGCTCTTGGAATACTCCCTTCTGGGACTCAGCCTCCATGCTATGGGAAAGCCAAGTCATGTAGAGAGTCTGTGTGTAGGTGCTTCAGTTCCAGCCCACCTGAACACATTAGCTGCCAGGCAGGTGAGTGATCCATTTTTGATGCCCAGTCCAGTCAAGCCTTCAAATGACTAGTCCAAGCCATCATTTGTTACTGCATAAGAGAATCACCCAACTGAGCCTCCAAACCATGATACAAAATCATGTTATTATTATAAATTACTAAGTTTATAGGTGGGTTGTTATGCAGCAACAGATAATCAGAAAGCCATGCTTATTCTCTAAATAGGTCTCCCAATTTTTAATGCCTTTCTGTGAGTCATAACTAGAGAATTCCCATTAAAAACATTAAAATTTATGTATTACTTTATAGACAATGTAACAGCCTCAGATCGGATAATCTTTTTAAGGACAATCAGGATGTAAAGGGCCTGGAATTTAAAATGAAGGTCATTGGACTGTGAAAGCCCATATTCTTTTTACTATAGCATTCCTCAGGTCAGATTGCATGCCATTGTGAAATAACATTGTATTATTCAACATGGTTGCCTGGGATGTTAAACAGACCATAGCAGGTAGACGCTCCAGTTGGATTCTTGGGTTCCTCAGGGCTTGGCAAGAGGTAAAACAGTCAGATTAGAAATATATTTGGCAGGATTAGGTCCCCCTTCACTCCTACCCTTCGTGAAGGGAGTGTCTCCAAAAACACCCGTAAGCAACCTGCAAAAGAAAGCTTTAAAATATCTTCCAGGTTTATAGATGAGCCATACAGCCACCTTATGACAATGCTAATTAAATAATATTCTTCTACCCATACTTCTTTTTTCTCCACAGTTTTTGTCACCTGTCTCCAACTTAAAACATTATCCTCAAAGGGTCAGAATGAGCAGCTTAGAAAGTAGGATAGGAAGTGATCTGGAAAGAGAGAATCCCATTCATCCCCTCCTCAGGTAGTAGGCTTGGTCTAGGATAGGTGAAATAGCTGGGATATGTAATGATGTTGGCAGCCCTGCTTATAACGTGGGACTGACTCTCTAGGTGTTAGCTTGAGATATTTTTCAACTTAAAGAAAATACAGTATAGGCATTTTATTACTTGAATCATCAAAGAGGTCATGACTGTCTGTGTTTCCATGCAGGGCAGAGGAAGAACTTGTCCCATTGTATAAATTCTAAAGGGATAGTGGAAGATAAAATGAAGTCATATTGTGGTTTTCCCTGTTGAATTATGCTGTTTCAACTTGCTTGTCCTCCAAAGTATCTTGTGCCTGGAGTACATTATGCAGTGTTTTTTAGGCTGAGCAGAAACCTAAAAGAGAGAGCTACTATTCTGAACATGATTAGACTGTGATCTCTTTTGGAATAGAGTGAATTAAAAAATTTTAAGCAAATGAAAACACCTTAGTGGAAAGTATCGAGACACTCAGACTGCATATCTTTTTATTAAAATTGTGAAAATTTCAGTATAAAACATAGCTATTCAATATGAAATTGAGTTAACTATCACATTATGTTACTTGCATTTTTTAATGATTATATTATTAGAAGCCTTTTAGCTCTTAAAGTGATGTTTTCATAAAGAGTGGGAATATCATATAATCTTTCCAGAGATATAGGTACATTAAATTGAAATGCTCTTAGTTTGTATTGCAAAGATAATAATTGTGTTTTATTTACCAAAGATTGTTGAAAGAAAGGAAAGCAATGTACTAATGTTATTACTGATAACATTTCTATTCTATTTTATGGATTTGTAAATGAAGTATTTTTCCCAAAGACATTGAAATTTACTGCCACATATCTGGAAAGAAGTAAAGCTTATCAGTTCATCTTTTCTGTTTTATTTTACATTTTAATTTTGCCTTTATTTTTATTGAGTAGAATTTTCTTATCGATTTGGATGAGCTTTTTGTCCCTGCATGAGTTCACTGGGTTATCCAGTCAAATATAGAACATATCAGGGCTTTTTTTTTTTCTGGCATAATCTTCTATCAGCTGTTTGGTATAATAAAAATAAAGTCTTTATCATTCACTATTGTTAAGTGATTAGCTTCACCTGCTTTTGGAAACAGAAATAGATACTAGTTTATTCTGCATGTACATGGAGCAGTATACACCCATTGTTTTCTGGCCAAGATTTTGTTGCATAGAACTCTTTGAGGCTGTTGAATTTACTTAAAATATTAATAAAAACTCATTTGGCTTTCACAACAGATATCTAATGGAAGAAAGTCTGCAAAAATGATGCCTCTGTTTAATGTTCTTTATCATAAAAATGGAAGTTATATTTACTGAATATAAGCAACAGTGCAATCATAAATTATTTCACTCAGTTAACTACTATTTATTTTATACCACCTGTTTTCTCAGGACACTGGTAAGGGAGGAGGTAGATGAGTGTAAGAAACAGTCTGGCTTGTGTTTATGTGCACAATGAGAATAGAAAAGATGGAGAGGTGCTCAGGGCACCTTGTATTACATATGAGATGGTTCTGCCATGTCTGTAGCTTCCAAGTTCATCTGATGAAGGAAAGTTATGCAGACTCATGTATATGTGTGACTCCTTTTCTTCAAAATGGAAAAAAAATGGAATCATTTCCTGATATGATTCTTTATATTTGTCTCCAGTAAAATTACTAGTCTTTTTGGAAAACAGGGTATTGGAATTTCTTTTAGTTCCCCAAGTCACTGTGCTAATTACCTTTTGAGAAAAATCTTGTTTTTAAACTACATGAATGAGATCTAAAAATGTAATTTTTTATTGACTAATATTTTCTTTCTTGGAAAAAATGTTTTGTCTGCAAGTTCTGCTGGGTAGAAATGAAGTCTGCAACTCAAGGTGTTAAAAAAAATGCCTTAGTATATGTTCGTTGAATGAATGCACGTAGACCAAAAGAACATACTATGCTAAATTATTTCATTATTTTTGTATAGTGGGCTGCCTGAGTTCAGAAGCATAAGAGTGAGCTAATAAGAGCTGGTGGAACTCATTTCTCCAATCAAAGTAGTTTTGCCCAGACCTATACATTGTAGATAAAATGAAAAGTTCACTTCAGAGTTGTATTTTAGCTCTTCCAGTAGTATGATTTTTATATGATTGTGTGTTATACTATGATTTGCTGAGGGCACACAGAAGGGTTGTACATGTGTGTCTCTTTGTATATGGTCCTTTTAAGCTGCAAGACATCTAGTTTATGATCACTGGGAAAAGTGGTGATTAGAGTGGGCCTGCTTTAGAGCTAGCAAGACTTTTAATGATTTTGAAAGGAGTTTAAGAATGTCTTAGCAACTGGTGTCACATTGAAAAGCAATTCGCTGGGAGGTGGGTGGGTAGATTGGGAGAGATTAACCAAAGAAGTTATATGCATTTATGCATAACCCATGGACATAGACAATAGTGTTATAAAGGCCTGGTAGGGGGGAAGAATGGGTGCAGTGGAGGGAGTCAATGGGGAAAAAGGACATCTGCAATACTTTCAACAATAAAGATAAATTAAAAAAAAAAGAAAAGCAGCTTTTTAATAGAGCATGCTCTGCTGTTATTGGCAGCACTGTGTAGTTAGGACTGATCTGTAAAAACTGTACATGTCTGTTTGGGTAAATTGTAAATTAAATATTCACTCCTATTAATTCTAACTTTTTAAATATCCTGAATATTCTTTAGTGAGTGATAGCAACTATTGCTAGTAATCACTAACTCATTGTTAATAAAATTAGGACAGATGTCGAATTATGGGGCAATGTTTCATGCTAATTTCAAAACAGTTAGCCTATTATATTGAAGACCACATTATCTAAACAGATAAGTTGCTGTTTTTTCACTAACATTTGTTTTAGGAAAAACAGTGCAATAGAAAATAACCATTTTGAGAAATTTCAATGAAAAAATGAAAAGTGATTTTCAACCCCTGAGCTTTGCCCTAAGTGTTTTGTCAGTGATAGAAACCTAGGGACGACCCTTCAGGAGTACAAATAGAATTATGGTGAGGACCTCAAATGATACCCTCCTGATTCCTCAGACTCTGATAGTCCCTTACATCACTGTAACTGCTTCAGGAAGACTGCCAAGACGTTAGAATTTCTCCCTCTACCCCCAGAGCTAATTGATGATCTGACAGGAGATGTCTTGACTCAGCTATATCTCATATACACATAGTGAGGTCCAAAGGCAGCTGGCATACTCATTGCTGATTTCTTTGTTTGGCAACTTCCTGAAACAGCATGGGGCACACACAAACACTTGGTACTTCAGTGAAAAGTTAACCCCAGCAGGAGGGTAAATATGAGGTTAACAAGGGTCACTAATGTGTTGGCTATCAGGTTAAGGGATGTAAATTATGGGTTGGATTGATAAAATTCTGGCTTTTTTGTTTGTAATACATTTTATTTCTAAATTCTCTGCAGAAATTAGGTATCTAAACAGACTTCTGTACACACCAAAGGGACATCAACGAAAAGAACCCCATTTGGTTGAGTTTGAGGCCAAGTTCAGCTGATTGGATGGGTCCTTGGAGGTCGCTGATGTATTGCAGCAGACAGTAGACATGAGGGAGTTGTCAGACTGTCACTGGGCCTTTCCTTTTCCCACTTATCCCTTCCCAGGTTCTTGCCAAATCTGCTTTGCATTTGAAGTTGATTGAAATGCGTCTCACTGTTAACCTGTCAACTGAAACCCCTGTGATTTAGAGGGCTTTTTGTTCATTTCATTGGTGCAAGAAATTGAAGTGAGAAATCTGGATCCTTTTAGAGCACTGAAGATGACCAAATAGAACGGCATCTGGACTTACCCCCAATTAATGGAAAAGTGTTGTCAGGTGCAAGGGATGAATTTTTTTAGAAAGGTGGTTCCTTCAGTGCCAAAAGTTTGTTGTGGGTAACGACCTCTCTGGAGCTGTTCAGAGCGTCCCTGGAAAACATTATAAAGAATTATACCATCTTGGATTTAGGAGCATTTATTCTTCTTAAGAGCACAAAATGCTTTCTTATATAGGTTATCTCATTTATCTTCATACCATAAGCATGAAATAGTTTGTGGCAGGTATAATTATCCCTTTTTATATAGAGAGATGGAGAGCCAAGGGAAACTAGAGAGTCACAGAATGTTTATGTTCTGTAGTGTTTTTCTTTCCAAAGAGGTGAAAGTACTCTGTAGATATCTGCACCTATTTTTATTACATGAGGAAGCATTTATTATGGGTGAGTTGTATACAACAGAAAGATGTTAACCATTTTGTATCATAAGATAACTTGAGGGAAAAACCCAAGTTGCTATTTATTAAATCACTATTTCTACATATTCAGTCTGTTTTTTTTGTGTGTGTGTGTGTGTGTGAATTGAAAGGCCTTATGAATAAAAACAAATTTGTCTGAAAAATAGGTTAAAATCATTTTGTTCTTGGTTCTTGAAACTGGAAATTTAGCTTGCCTCGCAGTAGTGAAGCAGAACCAGATGTTATTTTCCAGTGCAGAAAGCAGCTTGACGTGAGCAGCTTGGTCATGGGACCTGGGGTCTGAGCCAAATGTAAAGCATTGTTACCATATTACATCAGAGATGATGATGAAAAATAGTGGAAAGTGAATTGAACTCTTCAGAGAAAGGGTGTTGGGTAAATTAAATATGTTGTCAAGAGCCCCTGAATTATATTTGAGGAAAGTGTTAGATGGAACTTTATTAGATAGGATACAGGCTTTTCTAAGGCAACAGGGAAGCTAAAAATGCACAGAGCATCAAAATAGAAGAATTTATCTTTGCTTGTAAGCTGGGGCAAGTGGTCAGGGTGGTCTGGCAACTTGATAGTATCAGGAACCCAGACCCTCTGTCTTCTATATTCAATACAAGTCTTTCATTTGATGATCATGACTTTTCTTATTTTCCCCTATTATGTTTCTTAGTCCCTTCACCACTCTCACTCATCCCCTAATGAACTCTCCCCTCTGGCAACCACTAGTTCTATCTATGAATCTGTTTCTATTTTGTTTGTTCATTAATTTTATTCTTTAGGTTCCACATATAAGTGAAATCATATGGTATTTGTCTTTCTCTGACTTTTTTTCCATTGAGCATAATACCGGTTAGGTTCATCCAAATGATAAGATATTATTCTTTTATATGGCTGAATAATATTCCATTGTACATATGTACCACAGCTTTTTTATCCACTCATTTACTGATGAGTACTTGGGTTGCTTCCATAGTTGCCTATTGTAAATAATGTGACATGGGGGTGCATATGTCCCTTGGAACTAGTGTTTTGGGTTTCTTGGGATAAATCCCCAGAAGTGGAATCACTCAGTCATAAGGCAGATCTATTTTTTCTTTATTTTATTATACTTGTTTTTTTTCCCATCACCATGTTCTTGTCCATGAGTTCTTTCTCTCTTTTTTTTTTATGTGCAATCTTTCAAATCTCCAACACTCCCCACCAGAGTTGTCAAGGCAGATCTATTTTAAATTTTTTGACAAAATGCCATACTGTTTTTCATATACTCTAGTATGCCTGTAACTGTTTCCCCCACAACATGCGTGTATCTTTTCCACACCCTTTCAGCATAGCTGTTTTAGTATTTGTGATTCAATCACTATCAATAATTATTTTATTATGACTGTATAGAAATGTGTCACAGTCAAGCTATATAGTATTCTATGATTACATTTTTTCCCCTTGGAATTAAACATTGCTTTATTTTTGTTCAGTTTTTTTTAATGTACTTCTCACTATTCACTTCAGCATTAGACCCATTGCCACGACTATCATATTCATCTCATAGTGGTAAAAAACCTTAGATAACCTTCCTTTAGGATTCTAGACATTTTTTGGTGGCTTCCTTCTCAGGGCATTCAACTTCTATTCTGGACTAGTATTTAGGCCTGAAAACTTGTCCTGAAGCTTCCCCTCAGCATCATCCTATGCATTGCCCATGTGTCCTCTCTCTCCTCCCTGCACCTGAAGCTTGCAGCCTCCTCCTTGGAGGGGTGAGGTAGACTACATCTTTGGAGGGGTGTGGTGGACTATATCACTATTAATTTCATTTTTGTTTTTTTTTGTTTTGTTTTATTTAAAAGTTTTTTATTTTATTTTGTTACATGTATATATATCTTCCCATTGTGCGCTCCCCTTCCCCCCAGGCATACCCCAACTTCCCAGTGTCTTGTGTTCATTGGTTATGCTTATATGCATGCATATAAGTCCTTTGGTAGATCTCTCTTTTTTTATTTATTTTTATTAATTTTTTATACATATCTCCCCATTGCCCCCCCTCCCTCCCAGGCATACCCCAACCCCCCAGTGTCTATGTTCATTGGTTATGATTATATGCATAGATACAAGTCCTTTGATTGATCTCTTATTTACCTCACCTAACATTAATCTTCCTGCTGTAATTTCACAGTCTGTTTGAAGCTTTACTGTCTGTATCTATCCTTTTGTTCATCAGTTTATAATGTTCTTTATTATCCCCCAATGAGTGTGATCATGTGATGCTTCTCCTTCATTGACTGGCTTATTTCACTAAGCATAAGGCTCTCCAGTTCCAACCAGGTTGCTGCAAATGGTAAGAATTCCTTCTTTTTAATGGCAGCATAGAATTCCATTGTGTAGATGTACCACAGTTTTCTGATCCACTCATCTGCTGACGGGCACCTAGGCTGTTTCCAAATTGTGGCTATTGTAAATTGTACTGCTATGAACATAGGAGTGCATAAATCCTTTCTGATTGGTGTTTCTAATTTCTTAGGATATATTTTTAAGAGTGGGATTGCTGGGTCAAATGGGAGTTCCATTTATAGTTTTTTGAGGAAACTCCATACTGTTCTCCACAGTGGCTGCACCAGTCTGCATTCCCACCAACAGTGCACAAGGGTTCCTTTTTCTCCGCATCTTCGCCAACACTTGTCATTTGTTGATTTGTTGATGATTGCCATTCTGACAGGTGTGAGATGGTATCGCATTGTCATTTTGATTTGCATCTCTCGGATAATTAGTGACTTTAAACATGTTTTCATGTGTCTCTTGGCTTTCCTTCTGTCGTCTTTCAAAAAGGTTCTATTTAGGTCCATTGCCCATTTTTTTATTGAATCATTTATCTTCCTTTTATTAAGTTGTATAAGTTGGCTGTAGATTTTGGAGATTAAACCTTTATCAGTGATAACATTTGCAAATATGTTCTCCCATACAGTGGTCTTTCTTGTTGTTTTGTTGATGGTTTCTTTTGCTGTGCAAAAGCTTTTTATTTTGTTGTAGTCCCATTTGTTTATTTTCTCTTTAGCTTCCATTGCTTTTGGAGCAGTATCAGTGAAGAAGTTCTTTCAGCATCTGTCTGAGATTGTGCTGCCTGTGGATTCCTCTAGTATTTTTATGGTTTCCCTTCTAATGTTTAAGTCCTGTATCCATTTTGAGTTTATTTTTGTATTTGGTGTAAGTTGGTGGTCCAGTTTCATATTTTTGCATGTATCTGTCCAATTTTCCCAACACTATTTATTGAGGAGGCTGTCTTGGCTCCATTATATGTTCATACCTCCTTTGTCAAATATTAATTGAGCATAGTGGTTTGGGTGGATATCTAGATTCTCTATTCTATTCCATTGGTCTATATGTCTGTTCTTGTGCCAGTACCAGGCTGTTTTGAGAATAGTTGCTTTGTAATATAGTTTTAAATCTGGTGTTGAGATCCCACTTACTTTATTCTTCTTTCTCAGGATTGCTGTGGCTATTTGGGTCTTTTTTTTTCTTCCAGATGAATCTTTGAAGAGTTCTTTCTAGGTCTGGAAATATGTCATTGGTATTTTAATGGGTAGTGCATTGAATACATACATTGCTTTGGGTAGTATTGACATTTTAATGATGTTCATTCCCCCAATCCATGAGCATGGTATGCTCTTCCATCTGTTTACATCTTCCTCTATCTCTTTTTTCAATGTCCTGTAGTTTTCTGCATATAGGTCTTTTACCTCCTTAGTTAGGTTTATTCCTAGGTATCTTAATTTTTTTGGTGCGATGGTAAATGGGATTGCTTTTTTTAGTCTCTCTTTCTGAGACAGGGTATATGGAAAGTAACTTTTAGAAACCTTTCATGTCTGATGTTTTTATCGTTACCATATTGTATTTTTATTTTAGTTACTAAAGAATTCTAAGTGCCCTGGACTGGTATAGCTCAGTTGGTTGAGCATCATCTTGTGCCCTGAAAGGTTGCCAGTTCAACTCCCAGTCAGGACACATGCCCAGGTTGTGGGTTTGATCCCTTCCTGGTGAATGTGGCAAGCACCAATTGAAGTTTCTCTCTGTCCCTCTCCCTTCCTCTCTCTCTCAAATCAATAAAAATATAGTTTTAAAAAAGAATTCTAAGTTGGAAATCATTTTAGCTCATAATTTTGAAGACATGGCTGCATTTTCCTTCTAGTTTCCCTTATTATAGCTGAGAATTTTAATGCCTGCCTCATTTTCTAAACTTCTTATAGGTCCTGTGTTTCTATTTATAATTTTATGAAACTTCTCTTCATCTATAATTTTCTAAGATTTCATTATGATATCTTTCAAGTGGGTCTTTCTCAGTCATTAAGGTGGGTGCTTAGGGAATATAGTTTTTAATCTATAATTTCTTTTAGTTCTGTGATTTTTTGGAGGTTTGGGGGGAGAGAGTATTTCTTTGATTATTCCTGCTCTTCTACTGCCATTATTCATACTAACTTTTTTCTCTCTCATCTCCCTTCATTTATTAGTATGTCATATTATATATTAAATCTTTATAAATGTAGATATATGCTATATAGGTATAGATATCTATATTTACATATACATATAGATATCTATATATCTATCTCTTTATGTATGCACACTACTTGCTTGCATGTAAAGATAGATAGATACATTTTACAGATATTTTTCTTAGTCTGTGGCTGATCCTTTTATTTCTTAACAGTGTCTTTTGAAGAGCTAAAGTGTTTAATTTTAACGAAGTCCAATTTATCAATATTTTTTTTCATGGTTTGTGAAGATATTAAATATATTAATTTGCTGTTCCAGTAGTATAGCCAGGAGGAGATATGTATCACATAACAGAGTAAGCAGGAAACAATTTGAAGATAATTTTGAGAATCATCTATACATTAATCACATTTGAAGCTGTACAAGTGGATGATATTGTAAAGGGACAGATGGAAAAGAGGTGAAAGACTTGTAAGTATTCCTTGGGATGATACAATATCACACAAGTATGAGGAGGAATGTGAAGAATCAGGGATGGTAATCAGCAAGAGATATGAAAGAAAAATGGAAAAGATGGAACAAAGAAAAGAGCCATGTATTTGATAATTAGAAGTTCATTGATATAATTTTTTCTTTAAAGTATATGGAGTGAATGGAAGCCAGAATTCATAAAGTAAAATAGGAAATGGAGGCAGTGATCATGGACTATGCTTTCAGAAGTGTTGATAGTGATGACAAGAGAAGAGAGAAGTAACTCAAAGGCCTAGTAAAGTTAAAGGAGGTCTCACACCAGCAGTTAGCTATTGGCTTGTCTGATTGCTGTGTGAATGGGACCATGGGAGAGAGACACTGAAGATGCAGAGTGGAAAGGGACTATTTAGATAGAATGAGGTTACCATTTAATATATTGCTATCTCAAAATAAACCAACATGTATGTGATTGGTTACTGAAAGACTTAGATGTCTTTAGAAAACTTAATACTTGAACATATAAAGGTATATATCCATTTATAATCCACAATTCTCACATCTCAGTAGCTTAAAATAACTAAGGTATGTTTCTTGCTGACATTTCATGCATATGTATGTAGCGGGTCAGCTGGGGGTTTTGCTGCAGTTCATTCTTATTATAGGATGATGCTAATAGAGCAACCCTCTTCCTGAGCATTGCAGAGGAGAAAAAGATATGGTAAATTATACAATAATATAAAATATCTTTATAATTGAAAGGATTACAGATGCCCTCTAGTTTCCCCCATTGACTCCCTCTACCCCACATATACCCATCCCCTTGATTCCCCCAAGTCTTCACATACTACTGTCACTGACTTTTAAAGCTCTCATCTGTAAGTGACTTTCAGCCACTTTTACTCACATTTCATTGGGCAAATCAAGTCACTGCCTTCCCAGGGATAGGGAATATAATCTTAACATAGTCAAGGAGAATTATCCAGAGAATATTTGCAAACGTCCCAAATGGCTGCTATAAAGATTATACTTACTTGTATTACTTACTATATTGAACTATAGTTAATAACAAATCTAACATTTATGTTCATTTCTATAAAGAGTTGGGTATTAGGTTTTTCTTCAGAAAAGTAATGTTACATTATAACTTTGCTTCAAAGGGGAAAATATGATTGAACTATATATAGCTCATTTATATTTACAGTGCCATTTTTTTTGAAATGTAATTCCAACTATGTACCATGGTAATAGAAACATGAAAGGAATATGAAATTAACAACCCCCCCTTTTTTTTTAGAACTAGTTGACTAAAGGCCCTTTTCATTCTTTAAAAATTCTGGATAATTATTTTATACAGTGTCAGGTGTAATAATGCAAAAAAATGGAATATGAAACAAGGATCTGTACCTGGCCACACTGATCAAATTCTCAGGCTAGCAGTTCCATTCTCTCCAACAGTCACAGTTTACAACATTCCCTGTGCTCCCAACAGGATACATTTTCTTTCTTTCTTCAGGTGACCATGTAGATTTGATATAGCATGGATTCAGTCTCCAATTGCAATTTATAAATGCTGTATAGGGAAGTGTTTAGTGTTCAAAGCAAGAGCTTTGCTTTATTATCTTGGTTTCAAGTACCAGCATAATCTCAAGTATCTGACAGATTCTTCACAAATGTATACATTAGAAGTCTTCAGGGAAGCATTCTAGACATTTGTGGCAATATTAAAGATTTACATTATAAAGCATTTTAAGTGTGAGCATGGCAAGCATAGTGATTTTATGGATTTTGAAACATTTTTTTCATCACAGCTAAAACAGATTCATCCGTAACACTTCACTGTGTCTGTTAAAAAGTGAGGCTCTAGTTCTAGCAGAGACTGTAAGCAGGTTACTGCTGGGTGACATCTATTTCCTTGATGTGCTCCATAATCTTTTAAGAGTTTCTGTAGAGGACTTGGCTATTTAGTAAGTTTTACCTAGTTATCCATGAACTTAAAAGGTGAAAGGAGTCTCTTTCTGTAGTAATAATAAAGTTCCTTTGGAACATTTAAAAAGACTGAAGTCAGGTGTCAACAAGCCTGCCAGAATAATAAAATGTAATGAGTCTTAAACATTGATTTTCTCCTACTTAAGTGCATAGTATTAATAGCTACACATCAGTTTCGTATCTGTGTGAATAAATAGAGTTTAATGTGGTTGATAAGGTTGACTTTACTGTTCAGGGAGCTGAGAAGAGATGAGTTATTTCTAAAGAGGGCCTTCCTGGTCATGTTGTATTGGGTCAAAGAGTCTACAAATAAAGTAAGCATTGGCCAGAGCCCATCTCTGAAACAGCTGGGGTGAGATAAACTACAAAAGCTTCAAAGTAAAGGCAAACAGCTGATATAAAATTAAAAGAAATAATTAATTTTAAGATATACACAATCCAAGAAAAATAAAAAGTCTTGTTATCAAGGATCAGAGCTTGTTTAAAATAGGTTTTTATTAATGAGAAAATATATGGGATGAATATACCACTGGGAACATGTTAAAATTTCATGTATATTATGAATAATCTTAGTCTATATTAGAGTGGCGTTCCACTGGTATTTGATAATTATTTCATTTCATGGAATATAAAATATTTTGACAGATGAATATCTTATTTATCTGTTGAGTCAGTCACCTTGAATCTGTACTAGTTCTCAGCATATAGTCAGGTATTAAAACTTAGAAATTTGTTGATTTTAAATATTCTGGATTAAGGTATTAGCCTGGATTTTAAATGGAATAAAAGTTTAGAATCAGCCTATTTATTATTAGTAATATGAAAATAGGATATAGGTTTTGAATTTAGATGTTTTCCAATTAGCACTTTCAAATTTTAATATGAAATTTTAAAATAGTGTCATGTGGCTTTCAATATTTAATATTCAAGCACATAGTGTATCTTTATGTGTTTGTGGGATATCTATATCTTTCTATCTATCTATCTGGTTAATAAATTTTAAATGGGCCATGAATAACAAGAAATAGTAATACTATTTATCTAAAAGTCTTTGAATTTTAACATTACAAGGTAATTATGACAAAGAGTAACCTCTACCACCTATTGGTATTTACATATTGATAATCAAAATCTGAATGATGAACCGATTTTCTGTGTTGTTCAGGAGAACCATATCTTTCCTGTTCAATTTATTACAGAGCTAGTAGATTTAATGTGTAAGATATGTAAGATGGAGAACATTTGTCTGTTCTTTCTTTTACATGCACAGAGGATGCTTTCAAATGGTTTCACTATACCATTGAGCAGCACTAAATTTTTATAAATGTTAGCTTGTATTTCTGGGGACAATGAAAAATAAAATGGCAACCTTCTTCCAAAAGATTTAAAGTGGAGAATATGGTCACATTCATTGTATAGAATCCTGGTAGAGATGCAATTGAGGATACATGACTTGTGTTTGTAATCCCTTCCCTTGTCTCGGCATTTTCACTATGCCAGGGGAAAACTTCTGTGTTGAATTCAGCTTTATGATACCAGACACAAAGCCTCAGAAGCCTCTGTTGAGCTTGGGAGGGGTGGAGTCTCAGGGCTTAAGGGACCGCCTTGCCTTCCAGTCGGCCCCGCCCTCCACGGCCCCTGAGTCTCACGTGACTGGGTAATGGCTGGAGCGGTCCTTGTGCGCGAGCCTGAAGTGCCTCTAACCGCTGCCTTTCCAGCTCCCCTGTGCACCAGGACCACACGAGTCTAGGTCTCCAGGGTTTCGTCCGAAACAGGGGCTTAGTGGACTCAGAAGTGGCACAGTTGGGAGGGTCTGTCTCCCGCCCACTCACGAAAGCCAGCGGCACAATCAGCAGTCTGTCCTGCGCAGTGCCGTGTGTGTGTGTGTGTGTGTGTGTGTGTGTGTGTGTGTGTTTGTGTGTGTGTGTGTATGTGCGCGCGCCACCAGGCCTTTGATCTTTTGTGGCTCCCCTAAATTTCCGTGCACTTCTCCCTTTTTACAGTCCAAACTCCCCCCGTATGAGTTTCGGCTGGATCTGGGGTTTAGTGTCGTAGGATAAGGAGTTCAATGCCTTTGAGAGTCTCCGTCTCCCTCCCGCCAGAGAAAGCCAGCCAGGTACTCAGGCACCCACTCTCTCCTCGTGCGCGTCTCCGTACCTCAGCTTTTTGCTGCTCCTCTGGGTTTCCGTGAGCCCCTCTCTTTCCTTCTAGTTGTAGAACTTCCACTCAGCCAGCTTTCCTGTGGTTCTGGATGATGTCTGTTCTGTCTTTTAGTTGTAGTTTTGAAATTGTTGTGCGAGGCAGCAGTGTAGGTGTTTACATATGCCGCCATCTTGGATTCCCCCTCATGACTTGTGTTTGTGTGGACAGCATATTAGGGTAAACACATTTGACACATGTAAAATATACATATTTTTTACATGTGTTTGATGTATGTAAAATATATGTTATATATATTACATATACTCACTCTTACACATACATATATATGCATATATTATAATACATGTGATGTTTTTATATTCTTATATATTCCAAACTCAGAGAAAGTTATCTTTTTTATTTTTAGATAATTTTATTTTTAAAAAATTTATCTTTATTGTTGAAAGTCTTATAGATGTCCCCCTCTTTTCCCCCATTGATCCTCCCAGGGGTGTGGGGTGGGTATGAGGTAGATAGCTAACTTTAAGTAGGCATCCATACTGTGTACATATCTTTCAATGTTACCTTTAACCTAAAGACTAAAAAAGGCTGTCTGAATGAGTTTCCTTTAAGCATTGCAATACTGGTTTGTCAGAGGTCTCATCCCCCTGTAATGGAGGTATATTATCGTCTCTCTGGCAGATTCCACTAACCTGTGGACACAGAGAACATCTTTGTATTAGGAATGGAGCATGATAGAAACCCATTACACTAGGAAAGATACAACAGTTATTTCTCAGTGGATTATTTCCTTTACTTCTGTTGCTATTTCAGAGGCAGTACAGAGGGTATCACAAGCTCTCTGTAAATATGAAATTAAAAAGAATAGCTGGAAGTCTGTATGCTAGGAGCCAAGTATACTATGCCACATTCACTTCCTTTATAGAATACAAGAAAATGAAAAACATATGGGGTGACTTGTTGAGTTGATTTTTGTTCTGTACTCTATTCTTGCTATGATTTGTTTTCAGAATAAAACATTCTAAGTGCTTCTTGGTGGATGCATGTGGGTTTGAAAACACCACAGCATGGGGGACCCCGTAAAACACAAATTTCATTTATTTTCCTTGGCTTCTGTTTGTCATGATCTGTTCAGTATGACAATCTGGGAAATAGTAAATTTTAGCAAGGTCTCAGGGCTGAGTCATGAAATTCACTTTGGTCAGGATAAGAAGTCTGGTAATGAGAATTGGACTGTTATTCCACTTAGTTCTTCCATTTATGCAATTTATATTATTGGGTTTTAGTTTTTACTGATGAGATTGGAACAGCTAATTATATGTCTAGGCACATCCTACTATATTTATTTTACTTCATGTATCAGTCAGTTATTGCTACAATAATGTTGTGTAATAAGCAGTCATACTATCTCTATGACATAACACAAAAAGCATATTAAGCTCATATGTTTGTGGGTCAAATGGAGGTCAGCAGATCTAGACTGGGCTCATCTAGGGAAACTGGCTGGGCTAATCTGCTTCACATGTCCCTCTTTCTCCTCCTACGATACTGGGTTAGGCCTTGCATATTCCAGTTATCAATGGTAAAAATGTAAGAGAGCAAGCTCAATTCCCAATATGCACATCAATGTTTTAAATGGGGCGGGGTCGGGGGGCGATCAATGCATAACCCCTGGACACAGACAATAGGGCACTAAAGGTTTGGGGCATGGGGGTTCGGGGCCAGTTGGAGGGGGTCAATGGAAGAAAAAATGGGTCATATGTGATACTTTCAACAATAAAGAATTATTAAAAAATAATAATGGGGGGTCACATTACATCCACTAGTCTTCTATTGATTAAAACATGTCACTTGGATAAATTCAAAGTCAAGGAGAAGAGAAATATTCTCCTTCTATTTACTGGAGGAATTGCAAAGTGCAGGAATTGAACCATTAACATAATCTACCATAAGGGTTATTACTTATTTTCATTCTCTTGATGATAACAGACCATGTAGGTAGAATGGATTGATGTAACCGAAGGAAGCAGTTCATCTCAATCTGTTGCTTGATTGGATATATATATATATATATATATATATATATATATATATATTTCTAATTTTTATATCTCCTCCTCTTGCTTCCCTTATTGGAATAAGAGTGACATTTTCTTTATTCATCATTTTATATCCAGAATAGTTCTTATTAATAAAAGCTCTAAATATATATTATTATAATAAATTAGTGAACTTTATTTAAAACTAGGCTTTTCCCAAAACCAATCAAGGCAACAGATTAATTGATATTGAGTTGAGATATAATTAACATAAGACATCTTATTAGTCTTAAATGGCACACCATTATGCTTTGATACATGTATATATGGCAAAATAATGGATGTTTATTTAACACCCATTATCACACAAAAATTCAAGTATTTTTTCTTGCAATGAGATCTGCTCTCTTAGCAACTTTCAAATATACAACACAAGTGTTATTAACTATGCTATCATGCTATACATTACATCCCCAAGACTTCTTTATTTTATGTTTGTACTTTTTGATAACCTTCATCCATTTCACCCATTCTCTGATTCTGGCAACTACCAACCTCTTTTCTGAGTTCCTTTTATTGTTGTTGTTTTTTTCAGATTCCACATAAAAACAAGATATTTATCATAAATACAATATTTATCTTTCTCTGTCTGACTTATTTCACTTAGCATAATGCCCTCAAGTACAACTATGTTGTCTCAAATGGCAGGATATCCTTTTTTATGGCTGAGTAATGTTAACTGAACATGTATGCCACATTCCCTTGATTTATTCATCCATTGTTTGCCTGTTTCCATGTCTTGCCTGTTGCAAATAAAGCCGCAGTGAACATGGGGTTGCAGATATCTTTTCGAGATAGTGATTTTGTTTCCTTTGGGTAAATACCCACAAGTGGAATTGCTGGGTCATATGGTAGTTCAATTTTTAATTTTTTGAGGAACCTTCTTACTATTTTCCATAGTGGATGTACTCTTTATATTCCCACCAACAGTGCACAAGAATTCCCTTTACTCCACATTTTCACTAACCCTTATTTCTTGTCTTTCTTATAATAGCCAATTTAATATGTATGAGGTAATAGCTCATTGTGGTTTTGATTACATTTCCCTGATGATTAGTGATGTTGAACATTTTTTCATATGTTTACTGGCCATCTGTATGTTTTCCATGGGAAATGTTTATTCAGGTCTTATGTCCATTTTTAATTGTATTTTTGTTGTTTGTTTTGTTGCTATTGAGTTATATCAGTTCTTTCTATATGTTGGGTATTTACCTCTTTTCAGATATATGATTTTCAGATTTTTTTTTCCATTTAGTGGATGGCCTTTTCATTTGTTGATGATGTCCTTTGCTGTTCAGAAGCTTTTTAACTTGATGTAGTCCAACTTGATTATTTTTGCTTTTGGTTGCCATGCTTTTGGTGTCAAATCCAAAACATTATTGCCAAGACCAATATGAAGGCAGTCATGTTTCCTCTCAGGAGTTTATGATTTCATTTTAGGTTGGGTTGTTTTTTGTGTATGGTGTAAGAGAGGGATTTAGTTTGTATCTTTTGCATGTGGCTGTCCAGTTTTTTTAATACAACTTATTTAAGAGACTATTCTTCCCTCACTGTATATTCTTGACTTTTTTTTTTTGCTATAAATTAATTTGCCATATAGGTTTATTTCTGGGCTTTCTGTTCTGTTCCATTGATCTATGTGTTTCTTTTTATGCAGGTATCATACTGTTTTGATTACTGTAGCTTTGTAATATAGAGTGAAAGCAGGGAGTGTGATGCCATCAGCTTTGTTTTTCTTTCTCAATATTGCTTTGGTTATTCAGGGACATTTGTGGTTCCACGCAAATTTTAGCATTGTTTTTTCTATTTTTGTAAAAAAGGCCATTGGAATTTTGATAGGGATTGCATTTGAATCTGTAGATTGGTTTGGATAGTATGGCTATTTTAACAATATTAATTCTTCCAATCCATGGGCATAGAATATTTTTATACTTGTTTCTTTTTAATTTCTGTCATCAATGTTTTATAGTTTCACTGTACAGGTTTCCACCTCCTTGGTTAAATTTAGTGTTAGATATTTAATTCTTCTTGATGCAATTTTAAATGGGATTGTTTTGTTTTACAAATTAATTAATTTATAACTTTTGTTCAACACTTATAATATGTAATATGCTATGGTAAGCACTGACTTTGTAAAAGGAATAATTTCTGGCCTCAAAGGGAGGAAATAAAATACATGTTTAAATATTCACTTTTTACATTTATTTTTTATTTTTTGCCACCACAATCCTCTCTTTACAGTTTATGAAAATGTCCAGCAGGATGAGGAGTAAAATCATTCCTTCTTGGCCCCCATTTTGAGATCTTATCATTAAGGAGTCAGATAATTTAACTAACCAGATATAACTAAAACACTTTAAAAGTTAGTACTTAATATAACTTTCTTGTTTGACCCACATGGTCTAGTTTAAAAGAAATAAAGTGCTACCAAAGTGATCTCATCAATTAATATCTTTCTTCAAATATCCCTCCCCCCTTTTTCAGTGCTTTCTTCCTTTAGATTTAACAAGGCTCAAGTTGATTATATCCTAAGCCTTTGATCTTTGACTTCCTAAGGCCATCCCAAATCACTTCTTTCCATTGCCAGGCTTCTTGAAGTCATGGTTTATATTTACAGGCTGTTTCCAGTTCCTTAGCTTACACTTCCTCTTTTACCTTTGTCTTACAGATTCTGACTCCACTTCTGTCACTGCTCACTGAGGATCAAGTTTCTAATGCAAAACTTTTTTTTTTGAGGTGTGTCATCCCCTACCTCTTTGTAGTGGTGGCCAAAATTTACTTACTATCTCTTGATGGTATTTTTTCATCCTGCAAATAAATTTACTAACTACTGTGTCTTCAACACTTTGCAAGTTTCCTGGAATAAACAGATGCATAGAACACAGTGTTTGGCATACAGGGATTTGCACATACAATTAGTTTAATGAGGCATCAGAACTTTGCCAGAGTACCAACATGAAACTTACATTTTCCATTAGCTACCTTCAGTCTTTTAGGGGTTTAACAGGGTTGGCTCTACAACTTCTCAGTAAGACCCAAGGGAAGATGTCTTGGTCTAGTTTTGGTGAATGGATAATGTGGCATACTTGGTGCCTCTTGGGCCTTAATAATGAGTCTGATCAGGAGCCACAGATATTCTCACTTAGCATCCCATTCTTCAGTAACAGAGGAATGGAAATTTTGCAGGTCTATAACAGAAGTTTATCTCAGAAACAAACAGTGTGAAGTAGAAGTGGTGATTTAGTCACTTCTATATTTTGCTGCCATAAAACCAGATCAGTCTGTGACCACTCCTTTTTCTCAGACTCTATCTCTTCATTTTTCCTGTAAGACTTAGGTTCTCTTTCAAGTTTGTGTCTTCAGGTTTCTGTATTCTTCATAATCTTTCTGAATAAGCCTTCTATTCTTATAGCTTCAATGCTCATTTTTATCAGGATCATTCCAATGTTTAGCTCTTTCCTGAGCTCCTTTGTTACATTTGCATTTCTCTTTTTCTTTTTTTTTTTAAATTCTCATCCGAGGATATGTTTTTATTGATTCCAGGGAGAGAGAGAGACAGAGGTGTGAGAGAGAAACATTGATTGGCTGCCTCCCACATGCTTCCTGATTGGGGCCATGCCCCTCTTGGGATCAAGTCTGCAACTTGGGCATGTGCTTCTGACTGGGAAATCAGTGCAGGACTTTGGTTCATGGGAAGATGCTTCATTTAATTGAGCCACACTGGCCAGGGATGCATTACTTAATTTATACCTCTGTAAGGATATCTTGTCAGAATTCAAACTGAACATTTTTCAAACTGAGTTACCATTTTTACTTAAGCCAACTTCTTCCATTTTCCTAAATTTTTAGTATTTTTATTTCCTAGCTGCCTGATCTCATATCTTGTCACCTTTCACTCTTCACCCTTTCCTCTTTCTATTTGTTTTCCATTTTTTTAAAAATTAGTTTTACCCCCAGTTTTTTAGATCTGTCTATTCCTTCCTATATTAGGTTACTAAGACTGCATAATCAAGTACCACAGATTTGGTGGCTTAAGCAATAGAAATTGTTATATATTTTTTTCACAATTGTGAAGGCTACAAGTCCAAGATCAGATATTGTGAGGATAGTTTCTCTTGAGGCCTCTCACTTTGGCTTGTGGATGGCTGTCTCCTCCCTGTGTCCTCACATGGGATTCCCTCTATTTGTGTCTGTTTCTAGATTTCTTCCTTTTATAAGGATGCCAATCCTATTGGATTAGGGCTTAACCTAATGACTTAAATTTAACTTAATTACCTCTTTAAAGACTCTGTTTCCAAATATAGTAACATTCTGAGGTATTGGGGCTTAGGACTTCACCATATGAATGAATTTTGGACTCAGCTAACACTGCTTTTTCCTTGGTTACCTTTAGTATACCTATTACTTCTTGCCTTGCTATCTGCAGTCTAATTTACTATTCCACCCCATCCCACCCCCAGATTTTCTGCCTTTATTTTTTCACCACTTTACTGCACATGATTAATCTCTCTAAGGATTTTCTTTTTTTAAATCAGCAACACCTTGATCACTCTTAGCTTGACATCTTCGGGCATCTACCATGAGGCCACATTTGCCTTTCCAGGCTTGGCTGTCACTACTCCTCAACATACCCCATTCTAGTCTAACTAATTACTGCTGTGTCCCAAGCAAATTCTACATTTCTTTTAACTATCTATCTCTATTTCTAATCCTGTTCAGCCTTTAAGACTCAGCTGAAATGGCTGCTTATCTTATGGAGCTCTCCCTGACACTCTTGGTTGGGATGAATTTCTCTCTGACCACACTACTTCTGCTATACTTAATCTTATTTCTCTTAGAGACTTCCTACTATCTCTAATTATAGTAGTGTATCTGTGACTCTTATCTGTGGTACCAGTGTATAATTTCCTTTAACATAGAGGTTAAATCTTGTGTTTCCCACCGTGCCTTCATATAGTTGGTAGACTATAAACTCAGATGTTTTTCCTGTAATGACTTGTTTAGAGATTCAATAATTTGTGGTATGATTTTAAAATGGCAGAGTATTTTTGCTCATGTAAGAACTTCTCATAGTTCTTATTGCTATCAATAATTAATAAATGATATAAACTATAATATTCATGTTTGAAGAAAAAATATTGACTCTACTAACTCTAAATGTGCAGACACTGTTCAGGTTACAAGCATTGCTTATGGTAAACAAGAGGCGTTGTCCTCAAAGTCGAAGGTGGTTGGACCTAGTCAGAGGCTTTCAGGAACGTGGCTGAATGGAGTGGGCCACTAAGCCCTCAATCTTTTTGAGCAGCTGCTGAGCTCTCTGTGTTTTGTGTGTCCCTTTCTTATGGGTGACTAGTAACAAACCTCTGAGGCATGCAAGGGAGTGAAAATGAGAGTTTGGGGTTCATGGTCTCAGCTGTTTGAATTTGTCATCCTGGTCAGATAGCACAAATTCTCTCCTCCCTTTTGCATTGTCCTAATTTTCCACAAGAGTGTTTTCCCCAACTTGATGGGAAAATGCATAATTTATTTCATCACTGAATTTACTGTGAAACCAATTGTTTTCTAATGTGTGGAACCAATGTAAACAAAACCAAGAAGCATAGTTTGTGGTTTATTTAAAACACGGCTTTCCGTGTGCTATTCCAGCGAGTTGCATGATGTGAAATAGTGATCTGTGTATTAGCATCCTTGCAAGAAAATGCTGAAACCATTTGCCATCTTCCCGTAAGAGTAACACTACCATAGCCCAGGAAGATGATAAAATATTTCAGGACTCCTAAATTAAGGCCATTTTCAAAGTCTTATTTTTGATGATCATTTTCTTCCTTGTGTGAAACAGTGGATGAAAGATACCTCTCTGTAGCTCTAAATGTCAGGTTTGATGCATGTATCCAATTTTATTTCTTACACCTACAGGCTAATAAACTTAAAAAAAAGAAAGAAGAAGAGATATGGATTATAAAACAACAATGAAATTGCGAGACTTAGATTATTTAGGCTTTCCTAAATAACTGATCAATTCCTATTATGTTATCTATTCCATATCTTCTTCAAGAAGAAATTGAATCAACGGACCAGGTAATTTCAAGCCCGTAAAACTTACTGAAAAATTTTTGTTGCCCTAGTCAGTTTCACTCAGTGGTTAGAACATTGGCAGATGACTGAAAGGTCTCGGGTTCAATTCTGGTCAAGGGCATGCATGTATTTTGGTTGCAGGCTCAATCCCTGGGACTGTGGGAGGCAACCAATTGATGTGTCTCTTTCACTTCGATCTCTCTCTCTCTCTCTCTCTCTCTCTCTCTCTCTCTCTCTGTCTCTCTCTCTCTCTGTCTCTCCCCCCCCTTCCACTTTCTAAAAATCAATGGAGAAAATATCCTCAGATGAGGATTAACAACAAAAAAAATATTTGTCATACCAATTTATATCATGAAGTTTGATATCAGACATGACTTTCTTGTAGATAGTGACCAACCTACTGCCCTACTCACAACTGCAGTCTCTCTCTTGCTCCTGCAAAAGTTGTATTGTTTATGTTTCAGAGAAAATCAATTGATCTCCACATTGAAATTGTTTTTAATTTATTTTTAAAAAGTTATTTTTATTGAACTTATTGGGGCAATATATGTTAATAAAATTATGTAGGTTTCAAGTGTACCATTCCAATATATATTTATACTGTATTGTGTGTTTACCACCACAAGTCAAGTCTTCCATCACCATTTATCCCCCATTTATCTTCTTCTACCTTCCCTCAACACCCTTTTCCCTCTAGTAATCTCCATATTGTTGTCTGTGTCTATGAGTCTTTTTCTATTTTGTCTGTTAGTTTATTTTGTCCATTGGATTCCACATGTAAGTGAAATTGTATGGTACTTGTGTTTCACTGACTGGCTTATTTCACTTAGCATAATACTCTTCAGGTCTGTCCATGCTGTTGCAAAAGAAAAATTTCCTTCCTATTTATTTAAATTTTGTTTTTATCCTAATCTGAGCATATTTTTTTCTCATTGATTTTTTTCAGAGAGAGTGTAAAGAAGGGAAGGAAGGAAGGAGAGAGGGAGGGAGGGAGGGAGGACAAGAGGGAGGGAGAGAAAGAGAGAGAGAAGAAATATTCATGTGACAGACACATCGACTGGTTGCCTCCTGCTCAGACCCTGACTGGGGAGCAAACCTGCAACTCAGGTATGCACCCTTGACTGGGAATCAAACCTTTACCTTTTGGTGAAAGGGTCGATGCTCTAACCACTGAGGACACTGGCCAGGGCAGATTTCCTTCTTTTATATAACCAAGTAGTATTTCAGTTATATATGTGCCACAGTTTTTTTTATCCACTAACCTGATGGGCATGTGGAATGATTCCAAATCTTAGTTATTATTCGAATTAATGTTTCAGGTTTTTTGGGACATATTCCCAGAGGTGGAATTGCTGGATCATAAGGCAGTTATATTTTTAATTTTTGAGGTAATTCCATCCTGCTTTCCACAGTGGCTATACCAATCTACATTCCCATCCACGGTGAACAAGAGTTACACTGTTCCAGGTCTCGCCAACGCTTGTTTGGTGATTTATTGATGATAGCCATTCTCACATGTGTGAGGTGATATCTCATTGTGGGTTTAATTTGCATCTCTCTATTGATTAGTGATGTTGAGCATCTTTTTATATGTCTACTAGCCATCTGTATGTCCTCTTTGGAGAATTGTCCTATTCAGGTCTTTTTCCTTTTTATTTTATTTTTTGGTTAATCCTCACCTGAGGATATTCTTTCCATTGATTTTTTTTTTTTTAGACAGAGTGAAAGGGAGGGAAGAAGGGCAAAGGAGAGAGAGAGAGAGAGAGATTGGTGCCTCCCACATATGTTCCAACCTGCAACCCAGGTATGTGTCCTTGACCAGGAATCTAACCGCAACCCCTTGGTCCTCAGGCCAATGCTCCAACTACTGAGCCAAGCTGAACAGGAGCTCCTTTGTTCATTTTTAAATTGGATTGTTTGTTTTTATTTTGGTGTTGAGGAGTTTTATAAGTTCTTTATAAATTTTGGATATTAAACTCTTATCAGATGGTGGGTATGTTCTCCCTTGCAGTGGAATTGTTTAGATAATAAGAATGTGGATATGTACAGGATGCCTCAAAAATTGTATATGCAGTTTAACAGCTGATAGCTCAGTTTTGAAAACAAAATGTATTTTAATAAACGCTGCCTTTATAATAATTTAAAATGTGTATAGACACTTTTGGGGACACCTTGTGTTTGTGCTGTATGTATGTATATATATTTTCTTCCTTCCCTTTCTTCCTATTTGTCTCCCTCCCTCCCTTCTCCCTTTTCTTTTCTATCTGAATGATTAGTGAATATTTCTTATTCTTGTGATTAAAAATACTTGTCAATATGTTTCTTGGTATTGGTCTCTTTCCATAGATTTTGCTTAAGTATTAAGACTCCATTTCATTTGAATATCTGTGATTTATTTCAGTCTAAGAAAGCTTTTCTTTAGTTAAATCTTTTATTATTGTTTTCATTCCGATTGCTTTGGTGAAATACCACAATAGTTGGCTATCTCTCTATTCTTTGTCTACATGGTTATCTCACTCATTTTTTATTGACTTGTTTTCTTCTGCATATTAGAGAACATCTCATGTTTTTCTTTCATATCATTTACTGTATTTTACAAAGAATAAATTGTGCTCTTTATTGCCTTTTTGCTCAATTTATTTTATACCTACTTTGTTAGTTTTTTATTAACCTAAAAATTTTAAATGCCATTTTATTTTTAAAAAATACTACAAATAAAATGATAGGCCAAAACCAAATGTTTGATGGGAGAAAATCCCACTGATATTGAAGGTTTATAAACTGAATGTTTTAAAAAGCTTTTTCAACTGAAAAAGAATATAAGCATCTTTTTAGGGAAAAACCCAGGCCTTCCTCCTGTGAGTCTCCTTTACTACTTGCCTAGAGCACTTCACTTCTGACACTTCTGGTCACCAAATGTGTGGGGGTTTCCTCTGCAACATTAGCTGGGTGTTGTATAGTTTAACTCAATTGTGACTTTATCTATTTGGAGATAGCATCAAAACTTACAAGTAAAGTCTTCAGACTCACAGGACTGCTCCTCACTCCCCATCAGATGCCAATCTCAAGTCCAACTTGTCTCCTGACCCATCACCTATCAACCTGGGTACCCAGGATCTTCTCCTTAGGCCCAATTAATATGTTAGAGGTGCTCACAAAACTCAGGGAAACACATCACGAGTTAGTTAAGGATACAGATGAAGAGCCAGATGAAGAGTCATATGGGTAAGGTCTGGGAGAGTCCAGAGTGCAGGAGCATTTATCCCTGTGGAGTTGGGGTGGGTTACTCTACTGGCATGATGTGTTCACCAACCTGGGAGCTCTCTGAACCTCATACTGTTGGGATTTTTATGGAGGCTTCCTCATGTAGATATGATCAATAATTAACTCTATTTGCATCCCCTCTTCCCTTTCTGGAGGATGTGAGTATTCCAATATTTTTATCATGGTTTGGTTTTTGTGGTGACCAACCCCCATCCTAGAGCCCAGCCAGAGTTGCCTCACTAGAACAAGTGACACTTTTATCCCTAATAATTCACAAGAGTTTTAGTAGCTCCATGTCAGGAGCCAGGGTCAAAGACCAAATATTAGAATATGAGATGCTCATAGTGCTCTTATCACTTAGGAAATTACAAAGATTTTTAGGACTCTGTGTCATGAATTGGGGGCAGAGATCAATATACACTGAGTGGCCAGATTATTATGTGTTCAGAAATCATAATAATCTGGCCACTCAGTATATATCCTATATAATAAAAGGCTAATATGCAAATTGTCCCCTTGACCAGGACTTCAACCAGTAGGCAGACTGGCCAAACACTCATGTCTCCTCATCCTGGCCAGGCTGGCCGGACCCTACCCATGCACTATAAGAGAAAAACTAGCAAAGCAATTATGAGCTATTCATGGAGGATGACTGACAAATACAGACGAGTGCTCAACCTAATTAGTAAAAATTTTTAACTAACATAATGCTTTTAAATCTGAAGTTTCAATGTTTAAGAGTAGCTACAATGCTGAAATAGATTTGGTGAAATGGATAGTCACAGATCTTGCTGGTAGGATAGAAAAGATAAATGAACTTCTGGAAATAAATCTATTGAGATATTTGGTCTTTGACCCTGGTTCCTATTGAGATGCGTCAAGAAGGTAGGGGTAGGTGGTGGGTGGGTGAGAAGAGATCAACTAAAGAATTTGTATGCATATATGCATAACCCATGGACATAGACAACAGAGTGGTAAAAGCCTAGGGTGGGGGTGGGGTTGTGACAGACTAGAGGGAGGTCAATGGGGGGAAAAGAGGACATATGCAATGCTTTCAATAATAAAGATTAAAAAAAAAAGAATCTTAAAAAGGAGAATATTCAGCCCTGGTCAGATAGCTCAGTTGGTTGAAGCACCATCCCATAGGTTTCAGGCTTGCTGCTGGGTCAGGGCACACAAGGGAGGAAACTGATGGGTGTTTCTCTGTCTTCCTCCCTAAAAATATCCTTGGATGAAGGTTTTTTAAAAAAGAGAAAATTTATTGACTCAGCAATCTCGTGGGAATTTATCTTAAAGAAATAATCAAAGGTATTATGAAAATTGTAAGTACAAGAATGCTTATTGTACTTTAAAATTGTAAAAGTATAAAAACCTAAATATCAGGAACATTATACATTATGTAATATTATGCGTTTTTTAAAAAAACTTGTTTTAAAAGAGAACTTAATGATGTGTGAAAAATATTCATTTTAATGTTAGCTTAAAAAAAGGAATAAAATTGTGAATAATCTTCATTAACTAAATAATCTCCTCTCTCTATATACACATTAATTTCATGTATTTATCATTATTACTAGTTAGTTCATTTCATGATGTTTTACTCATAGCCTGTTCTCCTGAATTTCTCTTCTTTTGTGGAAGGCATGCTGTCTTGTATCCTCTGGAAGATTTCTTTTGGTAAATAATGTCTAGATGTTTTCTTATTCTTCAAATTGATGATTTCCTAACTTTGTTTTGCAGTACTTTTTCCCTTTGCGTACACATTTGATTTTTCCTTGCTGAGCTTGAGCTCAGCCTAGGATTGATGATTGCCAATGAGTTGCCTTTGGCTCCATTTTTGTACCACTTGGGTGTGATTTCATTCTCAAATCTACATCTCCCTGGAAATTTGATATATCTTCTTGCCCATTTTTTTCATATCTAATTGGCTTTCATCTAGTATAGCTCAGCTGGGCTGACATTTTCTTTTCTTCTCTGTGTTTTCCCCCTCCTACATTTCTCTGACACTGTGAGCAGATGAATCATGAAAGATGACAATATTGGGCACCTAGCTTTCAGAGAGCTTCGTGTGTCCATCTCACTTACAGAACACGGTGTAACACTACTTGTTCCCAATGTTGTTGCCCAATTATTTTCAGTTCAGTCTTTATGAAAGGAGAGTTATGGAGAGAATAGAATAGGGAAGTATTCTAGCTAGTTTGAGAAGCAGCCAGGAGAAAGGGTAGCTGGCCACTTTTGTTTGTTATAGCCCTGGTGTTTGTAAAACAAACAAGAGATGGGAGGAACGTGGGCTCTATAGTCTGATGTTATAAATGAGACTGATATATGGATTGTGATTCCTGATTGGTTTTATTGGATTTGGAATTATCCACATTCTTGTCATTACTCTTATTATTCTCATTTCTTATTATGTGGCTTTTCTCCTTTGGGGATGGTGTTTCCATAGGTGTTTTATGAAGCTAGAAAAGGTTACTTAAAAGGCTTCTTAACAAAATACAACTTTAAGTAGGAAGAAGGAAAAATATTTTTTAATTCTTAAGCAATTTTTCTTCAGTTGATATACTTTACTTGCAATAGTATGAAAGAGAAGCTATCACAAGGGGTATGCCTAATTTTAGCAAAATGACCACATTTCTCCATTGCAGTTGGCTTTGCCACATTGTATCACTACAGTCAAATGAAGCTGTCAATCACAGAGAGTGGAGAAAACATGATTATAAAGAATTACATAGTAGCTTAATTTTGAAGCTATGTCATGATTTGTTAGTATGAATTAATAATGCTAACTGGCTAACATCACTCTTATAGTGTGGCAAGTGATGCTTAAACATTTTGTATGTATTAATTCATTGAATTCTCCATTGGTTCTGTGAGATAAGTATTCTTTTCAAAGTCTTACAGATGAGGAAACTAAGGCACAGAGAAGTCAAGTAACTTGCCCTAAGATTTATAGTTGGTAAATGTTAGAGGTAGAATTTGTAATTAGGCAGTGTGGCTCCAAAATCTATGATTTTAATTATCATGTTAGATAACCAGAAGCCCAATAACTGAAAATTGTATCCTAAAATCCCCAATTCAGGTATTTTTGAATGTCATTAATTTAAGAAATCTAGAGAAATCGTTCATTGAGAAGAAAAGATGGAATAGATTATTAAATATCTATGTTGATTTTTAGAGAGATTTTAGCAAAATAACCACTGAGAGAATATAGACACACAGAAACACACAACTCTATATATTAGTATTAAAAATGGTAGTGTCCTATTATAATTATTTCTAAAGTTTCTCTTTTTCTTCAAGTATTTTGAAAGTAATTATAATAATATTGACTTCTTTGGTAAAGAGAAATGATACCATTGATTTTCCAATATCATACTATTAAGAGTTTTTTCCTATAGCAATAACATTGCATTGACTTATTCTTTATTTCTTTATATCACTTTCTAAAGGCCATTGATAGTTTGAATTTGTGAAATGAACACAGTTTTGAGTAGTTTTTGGCCACAGAAGAGCAAATCTTACACTGATGTTGAATTCCTGGCTCTGAATCTTCTGAGAAACATTCTCTAATCAAATCAGCCCTGGGAGCAGATTGTTTACATCTGGAAAGCAAACAATATGTAAATGTTTCTTCTTCTCATATTTCTCTGTAGGGACTCAGAATTATCCTCAGGTAGTAGGTCTACATACTATTGTCTCCTGGGTATAGTAACTATGTCTCACTTGTCAGACAATGGAATGAGCTACCCTTCTGGAGGGGTCAACTTGAATGGACTGTCACTGAAGGGCCTCCAGTGTCTTTGGTGAGCCTGTTTGCATTTTCAAGAATCCCTAAATCTGCTAGAACATTCTAGGGATGCTCTTTTGAAAAAAACACATGTTGGGATGTTTTCGTAGGCATCATACAGTAAAATAAAAGATGTGGTCTAGGATGCATCACATACAAAATTAACTTTAAAACTAAAGATCCTTTTTTTCTCAAAATTTCTACCATTGATATCAAATATTTCTTCAAATATTTTACTTTGAAAATCCAGAGAAGAGATATTTGATAAAGTGGAAATTGGAAAAAATATGCAAAAGTCATCAGGAAATGAATATAGATTAGAAGTTTTGTTTTCATGCTGAGAAGGCATTCATAACGAATTGAAGTGATTGGTCTAAGGTGACTCAGTCAGCAAGTTGCCTAGGAGAGGTTACTCCAGTGTGGTTCTCTTTTGTTCCAACAGATCACAGTTACTTGAAGATAGGGAGGATTGCACAAGGTTTTGATGAGAGAGATGTCTTATTGTTATCTGTCTCCCATGTATTAGATTGTGGCAAATGTCAGGATAATTTTGCATTAATCTGCTTGGATTGCCATAAAAAAATGCCATAGACTGAGTGGCTTATACAATAGGGTTGTTTTCTGGTGAGCAGTCTCTTCCTTGCTTACAAATTACCATCTTGTGTTCTCACATGGTGAAGAGAGACAGTAAGCTTTCTACTATATCTTCTTTAAGGACATTAATCCTATTAGATTAGGGCCTCATCCTCATGACCTATTTAACCTTAATTATTTTCTTAGGGACCTCATCTCCAATTACAGCCACACCAGGGGTTAGGAGTTCAATATATGAATTTTTAAAAGGACAATGAATGTTTGTGTTCTCCAAAACGCCTAATATTCTAAGTGTCTGGTTGTCCAGTTGGCTGTTCAACCAATCAAAGCATAATATGCTAATGATATGTTAAGGCCACTCAACCACTTGCTATGATGTGCACTGGCCACCAGGGGGCAGACAGTCAACTGGTAGACCAGTTGCTAGGATGTGCACTTACCTCTAGGGGACAGATGCTCTGACCAGTAGGTTAGCTTGCTGCTGGGGTCTGGCCAATCGGGACTAAGCGAGATGGGCCAGACATGCCCTGGAGCTCTCCCACAGTCTCTCCCTGGCTGGCCAACCTCCTACATCTTTCCCTGGCCCTAATCGTACACTAGTAGGGTCCCTTGGCTTGGCCTGCACACTCTCACAATCTGGGACCTCTTGAGGGATGTCAGAGAGCCTGTTTCAGCCCAATGGTGGAATGACAAGTTGCTATGATGTGCACTGACCTCCAGGAAGTAGATACTCAATGCAGGAGCTTCGCTCGGCCAGAAGCCAGGCTCAAGGCTGGCAAGCGCAGTGGTGGTGGTGGGAGCCTCTCAGACATTTCATCCGTCGGACATTCCCTGAGAGCTCCTGGACTGCAAGAGAGTGCAGGCCAGACTGAGGGACAGCCCCATCACTCCCAGTGCACAAATTTTGTGCACCGGGCCTATAGTGTTTCATAACCCTGTAGTATCTTCTAATTATAAAAAGAATAGGGAACACTTTATTTTTGTTTAAATTAATAAATCTTTATTGTTCAGATTATTACAGTTGTTCCTTTTTCCCTCTATAGCTCCCCTCCATCTGCTTACCACCCATTCTCTCCCCTTACCTCCCCCCGGCCTCATCCATAGGTATACGATTTTTTTCCTGTCTCTTCCTGCACCCCCACACCCATTTCCCCCTGAGAATTATCAGTTTACTCCCTTTCTATGCTCCTGATTTTATTATATTCACCAGTCTCTTTCTATTCATCAGATTTTTTATTCACTTGATTTTTAGATTAACTTGTTGATAGATATGTATTTGTTGTTCATAATTTTTATCTTTACTGTTTTCTTCTTCCTCTTCTTAGAGAATACCTTTCAGCATTTCATATAATACTGGTTTGGTGTTGATGAACTCCTTTAGCTTTTTCTTATCTGTGAAGCTCTTTATCTGACCTTCAATTCCGAATGATAGCTTTGCTGGATAGAGTAATGTTGGTTATAGGTTTTCACTATTCATCACTTTGGATAGAGTAATCTTGGTTGTAGGTTCTTGCCACTTCCATCTGGCCTGCATAGTTTCTGATGAGAAATTAGCTGACAATCGTATGGGTGTTCCTTTGTAGATAATTAACTGTTTTTCTCTTGCTGCTTTTAATATTTTCTCTTTGTCTTTTGCTCTTGGCATTTTAATTATGATGTGTCGTGGTGTGGTTCTCTTTGGATTCCCTTTGTTTGGAGTTCTGTGCACTTTCTGGACTTGTAAGTCTATTTCCTTCACCAGGTGGGCGAAGTTTTGGTCATTTTTTCTTCAAATAGGTTTTTCAATATCTTGCTCTCTCTCTTCTTCTGGCACCCCCATAATTCTGATGTTGGTATGCTTGAAGTTGTCCTAGAGGCTTCTTACATTATCTTCAAATTTTTGTATTCTTTTTTATTTTTGCTTTTCTTGCTGCGTGTTTTTTGCTTCTTTGTATTTTAAATCTGACTTGATCCTTACGGTTCTCTAGTCTGCTGTTAGGTGTCTGTATAATATTTTTTATTTTAGTCAGTTTATGTTTAATTTCCAGTTGGTCCTTTTTCCTATCCTCAAGGGTCTTGCTAAATTTATCAGCTTTTTCTAGGAAATTCTTAGAAAACCTTATAAATGTGGTTTTGAACTCTATATATAGTCATTTGTTTTTCTCCATTTCTTTCATTTGTGATCTATTTCTTTGTCTCCACATTTTAGCTGCTTCCCTGAATTGGTAAGGTAGCTTTGTATATAGGTGTCCTATATTGCCCAGTGAGTCGGTCTCCCCAGTTACCTAAGGTGGACACTCTTGGTTCACCCTTTTGTGGACTGTGTACAGCCTTATTGTAGTTAAGTCTTGATTGTTGTTGGTATCACTGGGAGGAATTGAACTCCAGGCCAGTTGGCAGTGAGGATTAGCTGTGTCTCTGCTGGGAGAACTTCTATTCTGGGGATAGCCTTATGGGACAAGACTTACAAAATTGCAAAAGCCTCTCTATTCAGTTTGGATGGTTCAGAGTCTTAGGGCTAAACAGATGGTCTTGGCTTCCCATCAGCCTTGCCCCACGAGGTCTCTGGGTCTCAGTGTCTCTAGGCAATCGCTGCAAGCACCTGTGAGAGAAAGCCGCCCTTGGATCTTGCCTCCTGCCAGACAGTCCAGTTTCTTTCCCAATGAATCTGGGTTCCCAGATTCTCACCCAGTACTGGAGTTCAGCACAGTCAGAAGTCTCTGGTTCCCTCCAGCTGGAGAAAGCCAGCTGCACACTCAGCAGTCCATCATCTCTTCGCGCATTTGCGTGAGCGTGCCTCCAGACCTCTGCCTTTCACGGCTCCCCTGAGTTTCCGCCTGACAGTCCGGAGTCCCCCTGTATGAGCCTGGGTACCCAGTGGCTCGCCTGGAACTGGGGTTCAGTGCGGTTGAGAGCTTCTGACTCCTCCCACTAGGGAAAGCCAGCGGTAACCTCAGCAGTCCATCCTTTCTGTGTGCAATTACGCACGCTCCTCCAGACCCCTACCTTCTGTGGTTCCCCAAGTTTTCGTGTGCCTTTCTCTCTACCTGACAGTCCAGACTTCCCCTGTCTGAGCCTGGGTCCACAGGGTTTCCTCCGGAACTGGGGTTCAGTGCAGTCAGAACTGGGGTTCATTGCAGTCTAGAGCTTCTTTCTCCCTCCTGCCAGAGAAAGCCAGCCAGGCACTCAGCCACCTTTCTTCTCTGCCTGTGTGTCTCTGTACCTCAGCCTTTTGCAGCTCCTTTAATTCTCCGTGAGTTTTTCTCTTTCCTTCTAGTTGTAGAATTTCCACTCAGCCAGCTTTCCTGTGGTTCTGAATGATGTCCTTTTGGTCTTTTAGCTGTAGTTTTGAAATTGTGTGAGGCAGCAGTTTAGGTGTTTACCTATGCCACCATCTTGGTTTCTTCCTAGGGAACACTTTAGAAACTCTTTATCTGAGAAAAAAAATGAGCAAGAGGGGTTCCTTTAAACAGAAGAAACTTAGGTTTGGAATCAGACAGATTTGAATTTCAACCAGTACTTAGAACCTATGTGACTACTGCTAAGTTATTTAATCTTTCTGAGCTTTAGTTTTCTCATTGGTAAAATAGGAACGATAATGCTTTAGGACTACTATAAACCGTCTTGCCAATGTCTTTCATATGGCTAAGTGCTCAATGTATGAAAGTAGTTATTATTAGTAGTAGTCCATAGATTCAGGATAACCCAAGGGCTCCATTTGCTTTGTCTAAGTAAAGATGTCATAAGTAAATATTTCTTAGTCTTTGGCTACTTTATGATATGAATAATCTTAGAAGAAAAGCTATTATTATGAAGTGTATGAATAGGAAGAAGCAAAACTATGTATACTCTTTTTAAGGCTTTAAAAATGACTTTCTTTAATCTTAACGAGATTCTTGACTACTAACACTACTTTCTCTACAATTCTTTGAATTTCAAAACATCAAACCAGTTTATACTAGTGAAGATTTCCTACTGACTCATCTGGTTCTGGGTGCCCCAGAGGGCAGAATCAGGACCAAGAGATGGGATTTCCCAGGAAAAAGGTTTAATCTCAAATAAAGAAAGAATGGTGAAACAGTTGAGCTGTCTGAATAAGAAATGAGTTTTCTCATGAGGTGGTGAGTTCCTCATCTCTGCTCCAGGACCACTTGGCAGGTATATTGTTGTAGGGTTTCAAGAAATAAACAGGAAGCAGCTATTTGTGATCTCAGAGATCTCTTCCACCTTGAGATTCTGTGATTACAGAATGTCACTTTCAGGAAGTCTCTCATTTTAGAAAAGGATATACAAATGGAAATTACCTCAGTGTCTGGCTTATAACTTAGAAAATAGAACTGTGATTGGCCTGTGCAGGCAGCTCTGGAACTTGAAATTCATTCAGAGTGTGCCTTAAGTCGTAAGACTCCTCACCATGACTTTGGAGCTAAATATAGTCTAGAGAGTACCATTGTGTATCCGACTGTAGGAGCCAGTGCAGCAGACTTGCTTCTTACCTTGGTGTCTAACACTTCATTAGGCTCTGGACATGATCCTTTTGTTAGATGCCAGCACAAGCATTTCATTACGGATTCAGGAAATGATGAAGAGATAAATGTTAAAAAGAATGTTTTCCAAGGAAGATATTAATGGAGTGTTAATGCATCTCACTCTCTTCCCGGAGCAGAGTCCTCTAGAGACTTTTTGGATTTATGGAAGTGAGAGTTAATTCATGCTAATAGAATCCTTAGATTCATTAAGAACAAAGTGATTATGAATATTAATTAAAATACCTTGGTTAGCACTTCCTTGTAAGCAAAATTCCTAGAAAACGTCTGTCTGGAACAAGGCCACATACTTCCTCAGTCATGGAAACGTAGAGCCAAGAAAAGTTATGTATGCATTTCCTAGCGCTGAAGGGCAAGACAATAACAACATTGTATTCTCAAGCTGAAGAATTGTAGACAGAAGCATTTTCTTCATGAAGCAGGCTTCAAAGGAGACTTGTGAAAGAACCTTTGAAAGAGTTTCCGGAGTTCACTCATTTTTTTAATGCTGCTGTGTATTTTAAAGTTTTTAGTAATATGGACTTCATAAATACTTTAAGTATAAAAATCAGTGTGTTTTTTACCATTTCAACTTGGACACTAAATCACAATGCTATGCTGAATATTCTAGCTGCCTAATTAACATCCAGTAAGAGAAGTATACATATGGACCTATGTGTTGTGCCCTCCTTGAAAATTTCACTTTTAGGTTTTCATTTATTTATAAAAAAATGCTTTAAAGTACATAGCCTTTTTATTTGCATTAGAGTTTCAAATGTTCTCAAGATGCTCTAGAGCAGTGGTTCTTAACCTTCCTAATGCCGTGACCCTTTAAGACAGCTCCTCATGTGGTGGTGACCCCAACCATAAAATTATTTCCGTTGCTAGTTCATAACTATAATTTTGCTACTGTTATGAACTGTAATGTAAATATCTGATATGCAGATATTTGTTACAAATTGAACATAATTAAAGCATAGTGATTAATCACAAAAACAATACGTAATTATATATTGTAAAATATTTATTTCTAATTACAAATAAATGAAATTTTGTCTTGAATCGTGGGGTAGCATGGGTAACAGTCTTAATATGACAACAGTAAACTACATTGCACATTTTGCTATACCGAGGAGCGGTGTGTTGGTTCATAAGACCATGGGAAATAGGTGTTTTCCAATAGTCTTAGGCGACCCCTGTGAAAGGGTCGTTCGACCCCCAAAGGGGTTGCGACCCACAGGTTGAGAACCGCTGCTCTAGAGGCTCTGAAATATCTCATTATAGTTTTTGATCAATATAAAGATGAAAAAACTACTTGCTATGTCTCCAAATCATCTTTAAGATGCTTTTTTTTAAAAAAATTTGTAATCACTTGGAATTGGGGAAAATGAAAGAGAAAAGCACAGAAAAGTGAGGCTCGTAAAATGCAATGAAAGTTCTTGCATCTCTCTCACTAATTACAAAATAAATGCTTGTTCTTTGCTTTTGGGGCTTGAGATGTGGTTGATGAATGGAAACCTATGAACTTGATGTTTTATTTACCATTTGGTATGGGCACAAATATTTCATCAGCATTTCTCTCCCTTGCTCTTGCCTTCCATTCTTTTTTCTTTTTGTTCTTTTAACACTGGCAGGTGGGTATGGAAGCAAATGATCAGAATCCTTGATATTGTATGATCAGGGAGCTGATGGAAACCTAGAACAACCTGGTTATGTTAATTTCTTTTACGACCTCCTTCAAAGTGTTTGTGGCTTGGAGTGGTGAGAGGCTTCTCTCTCTTTTTCACCATATTATTTAGGTTAATAGTCCTACAAGATTAATAAACTATGGATTTAATAATTGCATGTATTGAAAATAAGTAGGTCAATCTTGTTTTAAATATTCCTGTCACCAGGTAAAAAGGTTGCAGTATAATAAGCAGTGAAGTGGGGACAAAAAAGATTTTGTTAAAGCTAAGCTGGTTTTACTTTTTTTTAATGTGCTGTGACCTCTACTGTTCTCAGAAAAGTAGCCTGGAGCTTGAAGGGCAAATGGGAATCATTTTCTATATTATAATAAAAAAAATTCTCAGCTGCAAGTTTGCCATTTATCTTACACATGCTGGGGCAGGCCCCAAGACTCTGAGTAAGCCTCATTCTAATGGCCTGTGGTGTGTGATCTATTCACTTGCTCTTACAGTGAGCAAACTCTAAATGTCTTTAATTCCAGTTTTGTTTAATAGGATATCTATAATATAGAAGCATAATATGCTAATTAGACCAGTTGTCATTCCAGATGACCTTTTGGATGAAGCTCGGACTGCGAGGGAAGCCCGGGTCCCAGAAGCTGGCAACTGGGGGAAGGAAGGCCTACTCTTGCATGAATTTCATGCACCAGGCCTCTAGTTTTAAAATAAATTTTAAGTAGTACTACCTAAATGACTTGTGTTTTCAGCTATTACTTGGGCATTTTAATGTTTTAGTATTCCTTAGAACTGTTGGGAAATGCCCAAAGTCTGCTCACTACAAAAATTGCCTAAACCTTTACCATGTTTATCAAAATTAACAGTCTGCAAATATTTTACAGACTGATTTTTATTTTATTTATTTATTTATTTATTTATTTATTTATTTATTTATTTAATTAATGTATTACATGTATACATATCTCCCCATTGCCCCCCCTTCCCAGGCATATCCTAACCCCCTAATGTCTTGTGTTCATTTGTTATGCTTATATGAATGCATACAAGTCCTTTGGTTGATCTCTTATCTACCCCACCTCTCCTTAATCTTCCTGCTGTAATTTGACAGTCTGTTTGATGCTTTACTGCCTCTGTATCTATCCTTTTGTTCATCAGTTTATAATGTTCTTTATTATTCACAAATGAGTGAGATCATGTGGTGTTTCTCCTTCACTGACTGGCTTATTTCACTAAGCATAAGGCTCTCCAGTTCCATCCAAGTTGTTGCAAATGGTAAGAATTCCTTCTTTTTAATGGCAGCATAGAATTCCATTTTGTAGATGTACCTAGTTTTCTGATCCACTCATCTGCTGATGGGCACCTAGGCTGTTTCCAAATTGTAGCTATTGTAAATTGTGCTGCTATGAACATAAGGGTGCATAAGTCCTTTCTGATTGGTGTTTCTAATTTCTTAGGATATATTCCTAAGAGTGGGATTGCTGGGTCAAATGGGAGTTCCATTTTTAGTTTTTTGAGGAAACTAAAACAGTGGCTGCACCAGTCTGCATTCCCACCAACAGTGCAGGAGGGTTCCTTTTTCTCTGCATCCTTGCCAACACTTGCCATTTGTTGATTTGTTGATAATTGCCATTCTGACAGGTATGAGATGGTATCACATTGTGGTTTTGATTTGTATCTCTCGGATAATTAGTGACTTTGAACATGTTTTCATGTGTCTCTTGGCCTTCCTTCTGTTGTCTTTTGAAAAGGTTTTATTTAGGTCCGTTGCCCAGGAGAAGAATGCAGACTGATTTTTAAAATGAGGACTATATTATTCAAACACAATTATATGTAGTTGTTGGGATCAGTATAATCACTCTACAGTTTACCCTTTCAAGTTCCTTTATTTAGTGTTGAACAAAACTTGCCCATACTTCCGCTGTGTACTTTATACAAATAATTTAAATAATGATAGCCTTGAAAGTAGTAGATTATATTCTGTTTGGACATTTAGCAATTGGTGTCTACTTTCAAAAAATAGCAGTATCTTTAATATAGATAATATAATCCAATATCTTCACTTGATCTTAGCCAAAAGGCCGAAAAGCAATTATCCAATATCTTAACATAGAAATGAAAACTATTTTTTAATTTCATCCACATTTCATATGTGTAAATTCTATTTTATTGAATTATTAAATGTCAGGGTAAAATCAAATAGTCAGAGTAGGAATTTCTATGGATGGACTCTGGTCTGTGAAGCTCCTGAAATTGGATATACAATGATATGTGTATGTGAATTTTCTGGGAAGAAGGTCCATAACTTTTGTCTGGTTCTCAGAGAGGTTCTGTTCCCCATCCCACCCCCAAACACATACAAAATCCAAGAATCAGAGAATTAATAAAAAGTAGGAGGGACTGGCAAAAGCCCGGTGAAGTGGAGAAATGATTTGAGCATTCATGTCTAAGCTTGCTGTGATGGCATGACCTGGAGCTCAGTGAGGAAGTGGCTTCCTGGAGTCAGAGCTCACTTTGGCACCGACCTTCTGAAAAGCCTCCACAGGAACTGCATTGCATAGATGTTATTAGTGCTAGGATTTATGACATTATATGTTCAACTCTCCTGAAAAAGGTATTTCTGGAAATGTTACAAATAGGTGTATCAAAGTATTATTTTACTACAATGTTTTACAAATATTTACAAATTAGACAATCAGTATTTTACTTTATTTTGAAATTTTAAGAAACTTGCAAAAACTTTTATTTTCTAAAATTGCAATCCCTTATGACATTATTTCAATGAATCTTTAGATTTCAGAAATACAGAGTTGAAGCTTCTGTTATAACTTCTTAGTGGAAACTTTCTTAATGTAAGATTGTTGTGTGTGTGTGTGTGTGTGTGTGTGTGTGTGTGTGTGTTTAACCTTTGCTCCTTGAAAGCTCTATACCTATATATAATTGCCATTTGTGGCAAACATGATTCTAAGCACTTCCCATGTATTAATTAATCTAATTATTATAAGAATCATATGCAGTAGATAATACTATTAACCCATTTTACAAACCAGAAAACTAAAGCAAAGAGAGGTTAAATAACTTATCTGTATTCTCTGACTTAAGATGGAGATCATACAATACAGATAATGTTTTATAGAATTATACTCCTAAAACTTACATAATTTTATTAACCAGTGTCACCCCAAAAATTCAATAAAAAGAAAAATTTAAAAATATTTAAATGAGTGAATAAATGAATGGTTAAATTTCATTATCTTGGTTTTTTTTATATCTAGTCATCAGAGCTGGAGTATTAAAAGCTTGAATGCTTATGCATTTGACTCCTTATCTGTCTTCTAAGTCAAGATTATTTTAGAACTTAGCTTTGTATTTTGAGACTACTTCGGCAATGTTGCCAAAGGTCTTACGTTAAGGTCATTTGTGTGTTTAACTTGAGATATACAAGCAATTTATCTACATTTTAATCTTTCTAAATTTCCCATTCTTTAAACAACTTCTGAGAACAAGATAATAAATACTCTCACTAAAATAAATGAAAACCTTACTCTACCAAGGTATATTTCTATTTTAGCATATTTATGCATCTAACATTTATATATACTAAGAGTTAATAGTATACCAAAACCGCATGGTACTTAATGCATTGCAGCATCTATTTGACAAAGCCTTAGAACACAATAATTAAAGTATGCAAATCTCTTCATAATGGGCTGATTTTATAGTCATTGCTCATGGAAAAATCCCTATTGATTTCAGATGTGAAGCATTTTGTCATTAGGTTTTACTTGTTGATTAAATAACAAGAACCATACATAGATCTTTCTAAACCCCTATTTAAAAATAAAGCGACATTCTGATAAGCTCTTCTAGTAAGTTTCCAAGAGTCCAAACTCTACAGAAGACTGCATTAATGAAAATACAACTTTAGAAACCTCACATTTGGTTTTGCAGAAGACCTGAAAGAATATTTAGGTTTATAACACAGAAAGTAATCATCAACAAGCAGGTATTTGTTAAGTGCTTTTGTGTCTGATGATTTTAAATAATGAGATTCTTAAGACAAATTGAGATAAATCATTATACATTAACATGGAAGCTACCTTTCTAACAGGGAGTTTGGTTTCTGAAATTTAGAGAAATCGAAGTGAGGAGCAAATGTTTAGGATCACAGATGCATATCAGAAGTCTCAGATGACTGTTGTGCCATAGGATGGGATGGCTTAATGCAACAGTGCAGGGCTTTGAAATCAGCCCTTGTGGGAGATGCCCACACAGTTGTGTCTGGTGCCGTTGGGGGGAAATAAGGACAGTGAAGACAAGTTGATGGAAGGCTGTCTGTGACTCAGGAGAGGATGTGCTGCCTTTGCCAGTTTGGAGGAATATCAGATGTGTTGATATAATAGTGGGACACAGGTGGCAACTGTCACCTTGAAGATCCTCCTTTCATTAGTGGCTAATGATTTGCCATGCCTTCTGACTAGGAAGTGAATCTATGGTCTCCTGAATTCTTGTAGTTGGTGGCAGATGAAACTTGGAAAAATATTTCAGGACAACTTATACCCTCCCCCTGTTTTAAATGAAGGTCTAATATTACTTAAATGAGAATATTTCTTAATGTTACCTGCTTGAATGCTTAATATCCTACTGATTTGCTAAGGCCTGTTGTCACAGAAAAATTCTATATTATATTATTCCATTTGATTTGAAGCTCGAAGGTCAGTTAGATATTATGAAATCTATTTTTAAGATAAATATTTATTGTTCAGATTATTATAAATGTTCCTCTTTTTCCCCCCATAACTCCCCTCCACCCAGCTCCCACCCCACCTTCTGCCCTTACCTCCCTCACATTGTCCTCATCCATAGTTGTATGATTTTTGTCCAGTCTCTCCCTGTACTCCCCCCTCACCTCTTTTCCTCTGAGAATTATCAGTCCACTACCTTTCTATGCCCCTGATTCTATTATATTCACCAGATTATACTGTTTATCAGATTTTCAGTTGATTTTTAGATTCACTTGCTGATAGATATGTATTTGTTGTTCATAATTTTTATCTTTACCTTTTCTTCTTCCTCTTCTTAAAGAGTACCTTTCAGCATTTTATATAATGCTGGTTTGGTGGTGATGAACTCCTTTAGCTTTTTCATATCTGTGAAGCTCTTTATCTGCCCTTCAATTCTGAATGATAGCTTTGCTAGGTAGAGTAATCTTGGTTGTAGGTTCTTGCTATTCATCACGTTGAATATTTCTTGCCACTTCCTAACTGGCCTGCATAGTTTTTGTTGAGAATTCAGCTGACAATCATATGGGTGCTTTCTTGTAGGTAATTAACTGTTTTTTTCTTGTTGCTTTCAATATTCTCCCTTTATCTTTTGCTCTTGGCATTTTAATTATGATGTGTCTTGGTGTGGTCCTCTTTGGATTCCTTTTATATGGGGTTCTGTGTGCTTCCTGGACTTGTAAGTCTTTCTTTCACCAGGTGAGGGAAGTTTTCAGTCATTATTTCTTCAAACAGATTTTCAGTATCTTGCTCTCTCTCTTCTTCTGGCACTCCCATAATTCTGATGTTGGTACGCTTGAAGTTGTCCCAGTGGTTCCTTACACTATCTTCACATTTTTGGATTCTTTTTTCTTTTTCAGTTGAGTGTTTTCTGCTTCTTTGTATTGCAAATCTTTGACTTGATTCTTGTAGTCCTCTAGTCTGCTGTTAGGTCTCTGCATAATATTTTTTATTTCAATCAGTATATGTTTAATTTCTAGTTGGTCCTTTTTCATCTCTTCTTGGGTCTTGCTAAATTTATCGGCCTTTTCTAGGAAATTCTTAAAAAACCTTATAACTGTGGTTTTGAACTCTGTATCCAATCCTTTTGTTTTCCTCCATTTCTTTCATTTGTGATCTGTTCCTTTGTTTCCACATTTTCACTGCTTCTCAGAGTTGGTAGAGTAGCTTTGTGTATTAGGTGTCCTATATGGCCCAGTAGCTCCACCTCCCCAGTTACCTGAGGTGGACACTTTTGGTGCACCCCTTTGTGGACTGTATATACAGTCTTATTGTAGTTAAGTCTTGATTGTTGTTGGTATCACTGGGGGGAATTGACCTCCAAGCCAAATGATTGTGAGGATCAGCTATGTATGCACCCAGAGAATGTCTGTGCTGGACTCAGCCTTAAGACTTGCCGAGACCAGTTTGGCTCAGTGGATAGAGTATCGGCTTGCAGACTGAGGGGTCCCGGGTTCGATTCTGGTCAGGGGCATGTACCTTGCTTGCGGGCACATCTCCACTGTGGGGCATGCAGGAGGCGGCTGATCGATGTCTCTCTCTCATTGATGTTTCTGACTTTCTATCTCTCTCCCTTCCTCTCTGTAAAAAATCAATAAAATATATTTAAAAAAAAAAGATTGCAACAGCCTCTGTGCTGGGCTTGAATATGGAAGAATCCCAGGGCTAAGCAGACAGCCTTGGCTTCCTGTTAGCCATGCCCTATATGGTAGCCCTGGGTCTCAATGTCCCTCGGTAATCGCTGCAGCCCTCTGCCTTTTGTGCAAGCGCACAAGCCTTCAGACCTCTGCCTTTCCGGCTCCTCTGAGTTTCCATGCATTCTGGGACCCATATTAGTCTGGGTCCGCAGGGTCTCGCCCAAAACTTGGGCTCAGTGCAGTCGAACCTGGATTTCCATGCAGTTGGGAGGTTCTGTTTCCCCCCCGCTAGAGAAAGCCCGGGGCACAATCAGTAGTCAGTCCTCTTTGCGCTCGCCTCCAGACTTCTGCCTTTCACCACTCCCCTAAGTTTCTGTGCACTCCTCCCTTTTCATGACTCCCCCCATATGAATCTCGCCTGGAACTGGAGTTCAGTGCAGTCGGGAGTTTCCATCTTCCTCCTGCTAGAGGAAGCCAGCCAGAGCCACCGCCGCCCATCCTCTCCATGTGTGTGTCTCCATTTTTCAGCTTTTTACAGCTCCTCTGAGTCTTCAAGTTGTAGAATTTCCACTCAGCCAGCTTTTTTGTGGTTCTGGATGGTGTCCTTTCTATCTTTTAGTTGTAGTTTTGAAATAGTTGTGCGAGGCAGCAGTTTAGTTGTTCACCTATGCTGCCATCTTGGTTTCTCCTGAAATCTATTTTTCAAATGAAGAAACTGAAGTTTGGAGAGATTTGTTTGTCCTTGGCCTCCTCCTAACAAGGTCAAATGTAAATCTGATCATTTGGCTCCACATTTAGTTCAGTGCTTTTGCTATGACTAGGCTCTGTTAAGATGATAAGCTCTGGTTATTGTTATTTTTCCCTTAACTCATTAATATTCAGGTGAAAGGACCATGTTATTAAAAACTACTTCTGGTCTCACAGTTAATAAACCCTTAACTAACACTGTTGAGAAATTTTTGAGCTTCCATCCCTTAGAAGACAGATGCTTGACAATTGCCTCTTTTAAGGAATGTCTCAGATATTTGAATTTGTTAAACTTTATTTAAATCATTGGCATGGGCATGTATACAGGAGGGAACCTAAGTGGCCAGATGGTACAAAGCAACTTATTTAAATGGATATCTGAAATAGGAAAAGAAATTAAAGTCAATTCCCCAGAAATTATAAGTATCAATCTGTACCGAAGCATACTAGATTGGATGAGAATATTTTACTATTTTACTTCCTCTATACATATTAAAGTACTACATTTGAAATACTACTCTTTTGTTATAAAGCAGCAGCCACTGAAAGTTTAAGCCAGCCTTACCATCACTGTCTTCCCCTTACAGGATGACCCTGTCTCTGTTCTTCCATATTATTTAGATAATTTTGAGAACAGGCAGTTTGTAGTTGCTGGTGTGTGCTATTGAGGCACCCATGGAAGCAGATTTAACTGGGGTCATAATTGCACAGTGAATCATATTATATGGCAAATCATGGTCTAAAGTTTTAAATTATTCAACAGTGTTTTTGTCCTGAGCTCTGGTACATCCTCATTAGCATGGAGTTGGTCGGCTGGGTTGAATCAATCATGCAAGGAGAATGAGTCCTGCCAGGCTTGTCATCTTCTGTTAACTCACAAGATAAACTTGGCCTGGAACTCCTCTTGGCTGGGAAGAGTGTTGTATGGAGCAGATGGTGCCCATTCCAGTTGGCCTAAAGGTTCAGCATCAAAATGGAGGAACAGGGTCTGGGAATGGGGGTAAATTCTAGGAAGAAACCTCTGGGAATAAAAGTTTTCCCTATTTTGGTCCTGAGATAAGACAAGATTCTCCAAGTAATGCTTTTGAGTGTAGATTTTTTATCAACAATCCCCACATGCAGTGAGGGGTGGGTGGTTCTGTAGGCAGTTATTCAGACTTTGTTTACATTAAATTTTTTACACTTAAGGCTTTCTTCCTCAGTTTCACACACTTTACAGATGATGAAATTGAGGCTCTGAGAGGAATGTGTTAAGGGACACAGATAGGCAACGATAGATGGTACTTCTGGTAAAAATATTTCTCTTTTCTGCGTCCAGTGTGGATAGATAGTGGGTCCAGTTCCTAAGTAGAGGAGTTGGGGATTGAGAAATAAAAGAGAGAAAGAGACAAAATATGAAATGGAAGGAAAAAGCTGGGAACCCGGTGGGACTGTTGCCCTCTTCTGCTGGAGAGACAGTGACCCAGAGCTCATGCAGAATGTTTATTTTATACCCCCAAATACCAGTTTCACCAAAAGTCAAGACAAAGGAGATTATTTGCATTCTTGAGTAGGCCTGAGCATTCCTGGTGCTTGACTGGATTTATATATCAAAACACACTCTCTGATACCTGGACTGAAATGAAGCTGATAACGCTCTTACCTTTTTGGCAAAGCTTGTTCCCAGGGTGTGGCTTTGCCTGTTGCCTTGAGTTCAGCTGACAATTTAAAGAAATGCCCATGTGCCTTCCCAGGCACTCTCTACATCTCACCCTCTTTAAAAAAAAATATTTTATTGATTTTTTTACAGAGAGGAAGGGAGAGGGATAGAAAGTCAGAAACATCCATGAGAGAGAGACATTGATCAACCGCCTCCTGCATGCCCCACACTGGAGATGTGCCCGCAAGCAAGGCACATGCCTCCGACTGGATTCGAACCTGGGACTTTTCAGTCTGCAGGCCGATGCTCTATCCACTGAGCCAAACTGGTCTCGGCCCTCTTTTTGTTTTTAAGCTACTATAATAAAAGTAAAATTTAAACAAAGCTCTCATATTAAAACAATTATAAACAATGCCAATGCAAAAACCAAACTACATAAATGTTATCATTTTAAAACTTGAACGTCAAAGAGCAAAACTCTGGCTATTAAAATCATAACAAAACAATGCCAATGCAACACAGCAATAAGAGAGAAATCAAAACTAATGACATATTAACATTTTTAGCTACTAAATGAAAGAAAGTTTCTTTTGCTGTTGGTGTATATTTACTCAGAGTCCCCAGACTTGGTTGCGCAAGACTGCAGAAGACTGGCAGCTAACCAATGCTAACATAAGCAGGAACATGATTGAAGAAGTAGTTTTAACTTCTTGCTTTTCTACTTATCAGCTGGGCTTCAGTCATTAACTTCTTCAGATGACCCCATGTGGGCACCTCAGTTCCTTGTAGCTTTCAGTTTTCTTCTTCTACCACTTTGCTCTCATTGGAACAGCTCTTAGTCCTTTTGAGTGTAGGGACAAGGTCCTTCTCTGGGTGATGGATGCAATGCTCTGGCACCCAAATTGGCTGCATTGCTTCTTCTGGAAAGATACAAAACACAACTCTTCCCCACATTGTTACTGAATCTGATAAAACTCATTGTCTGGTTTCTGCTTCCTTCCACCTAGCTAACTTGGTGGAGGCTATTGTACAGGAGACCTGATGCCTTTCGGCTGCTGTAATATCCTCTGCATCACAATTCAAAAATTTTAAAGTATAAAGAGCATGACTGAGTTTGTTTTGAGGTGACACATATCATCCGTCTCCCCCTTTTTGTTTTAGTAATTGCATTTTAAGGGTACGATTGGCTTTTTCCACTATTGAGTGACATCCATTTTGCCTGATTTGATTAGGTTTAAGTCCTCAGGGATTTACCCCTAAAGTTGGCACAGGGAGGTAGATAACACACTGGGGACATTGTTTCCAATAAAAAATGGAAATTGTCTTTCTCAAATAACATTTTGAAGGCTGAAAAATAAATGAAAAAGTTTCTCTGAATTAGTATGGCCTATAGTAGCTGTTAGAATAATTTTGGCCATACTTACTACATAAGCACTATCACTATAGGTTGATGGGCTCCGTGGCAAAATCTGTTAAGACATAAATAAGAGCTTGTATTTCTACTGAAATATAAGGGGTTTGAAGGATTTTTGCTCCCCTGATGCAGTAGATCCAGACTTTCCAGAACTGGATCCATCTGTAAAAATGGTTAATGCCTGAGGTATAACATCTCTTTTAATGTGGAAGCTAAAACCATTCCCTGTGTTAAAAAATAAGGCAAGACCCCAAGTCAGGGGTCCTGCTAGAACACAAAACATCCAACATTTTGATTTCTATGCAGAAGGGTACGCACACATGGTCTGGAAGCGTGCGCACATCGACCTTCTTTGCCCTTGGTCCTGGGCAACCTGCAGTGACGCACAGCTGCTGATAGCTAGTATGGCAAGGCGTCTTCATCATCTTTATTTCTGGACTGTTTCTCCTCTGTTCTTGTGGCCCACTGCTATTTCTGTGGTTGGAGCAGTCCTGTCATTTCCTTTCTGGGATCCGTTGTTGCAGGAATCCACATGGGTTTTTCTGGAAATATACAAACATATTCTGGACCAAAGGTTAATAAAGAATATTTTCTATAAATTAGACTTGAGATCCTTTTTTTAAAATTAATTCTTTATTAACTTTATTACATTTGTTTCTCTTTTTTCCCCTCCATAGCTCCCCTCCATCTGGCTCCCAATCCTCCCTCTACCCGTACCTCCCTCCCGTTGACCTCATCCATAGGTGTATGATTTTTGTCCAGTCTCTCCCTATATACCCCTCACCCCTTTCCCCCTGAGAATCATCAGTCCACTCCCTTTCTGTGCTCCTGATTCTATTATATTCACCAGTTTATTCTATTGATCAAATTTTTAATTCACTTAATTTTTAGATTCACTTGTTGATAGATATGTATTTATTGTTCATAATTTTTTATCTTTTACCTTTTTCTTCTTCCTCTTCTAAAAGAGTACCTTTTAGCATTTCATATAATATTGGTTTGGAGTTGATGAATTCCTTTAGCTTTTTCTTATCTGTGAAGCTCTTTATCTGCCCTTCAATTTTGAATGATAGCTTTGCTGGATAGAATATTCTTGGTTTTTGATTTTTGTCCAAACGATTTTTCTTTGGCTTATTTTGACACCATAAGATTGTATGGCTGTCTTGTTATCAGCATTATAAATAAAAATATAATTTTTAAAGTAAGAAAAATTTTAAAGCAATTAAGGCTTGATGTAATTTACTTACAGGATATATTTCCTTCCAAAATAACTTTAAGTCTCCAGAGAGTTTCACTTAATAATCTTTGTCTTTCTTTACACCAATAATAAGTACTGGGTCATAGGTCCGAGTAGTCATATCACAAGCACTTTTACATTAAAGTTGACTTCTAATTTACTGTCAGATTTAATACTTTAACAACAATCTTAGTTTACCTTGTAAATAGTAGTGAAAGAGATTTCAAAAATTTTAAATTTGTCCTTTTTGTTAAATTCATTATTATATTTTTAAAGAGTATCCCCTTTGGCTTATTTTCACACACAGAAGAATTATGGGAAGCATTCAGTAACTTTCTTAGGAGGCTTATTTAAGTTGCTTATAAAGATATTGGCTTATTCAATGGAAGGGGGTTGGCCTTTGCTGTTTCAAGATGGCTGCCCCCAGGGGAGTGGCAAGCCATGAGGCTAACATGACAGCTGTCAAGCCAGGCAGTCAAAAATGGTGGCTTTATTAGAACTTAATTATTTATAAAAATACTGGCTTCTTATATAACTTAATTTATATAAGACCTTAATTATACTTTAAAAGACTAATTTATTAAAGTAATTTAAGTAGGTATTGTTATTTAAAAAAGCAAAGCAAGCAAATTTAGTAAACTAAATAGGTCTGATTCACAAAGCACAAACGCTGCCCCACAACCAACCTATTTAAAATGCAGGCGGCTATGGGCTTTTTGTTACTTTAAATTCCATCTTAAAATTTTATTATTGGATTTTAAGAAATATTTTGCCCTTATTAGAGGCCAAAACCTTAATAACATTTAATATATGTATATAAGTAAAATATATTGATTAATTTTTATTTGATAAAGCTTTCCATGCGATTTCAAGAACCAATCAGTTTAATTAAAAAATATTTGAGAAAGACTTTTGAAAACATTTCAGGGCCCATGAAATGTCCAAAAGTTATTCTCAAAGTCTTGAAATAACTTGGAAAGATAAAAATACACACACATATATATATATATATGCGCCTATATATATGATTTAAAGATTATATACTTAAATTATCTTAAAAATATCAATTAAATTCAAACTGGATCACAGAATTAATCCTCTTAATTAGATCAATAAGTAACATATTTTGAATGCCTAATTATCAGAGGAAACACAACATTTTATTTTCTCAAAAAGAAGTTTTTTATACTTTAGGCATTTAATTACCACATTTACATTTTCTCCTAATTTAAACGTTAAACTTTCAGAGCTTCAAATTTTAGGTAGCAAATTAAATACTTAGCATTTCTCAAATCAATAATACTTTTACATTTTTAAGGATACATTTCAAATAAAATACAAGGCATATTCAATTAATAGATTAAATTCTATCCTCTAAACTTTATATGAGGCATACTCAGGTAAACATTTCAGTATTATATCATTTCAATATATTTAGATATATTCATTTAGTAAACTTCAAAGTTTTTAAGTTTCCAGCTGACAGACCTGGCTCAGAAGCTTAACTTTTATTTTTCCCAAGGTCAAATCCGCCATCCTTAAGCATGGCGAATATGAGACCTTTTAAAATGGCTTTCTGGGGGAGTGGGCATCCATATTGGATCACCCTGTGTTTCCCTTCCCCCACCTCCTTCTTGCTTTGGAAGAAAAATCAGTGATGGTCTGGTGTCTACTGTTTTTATTTTCATTATTATTTTAATTTTTATGTATTTTTATTTTTTAAGGAAAGAAACAGATTTTTTAAGATAAAGAATCATTGGCAGTTGCTGAGAAATTTCTTTAATCCTTTCTACTTGGTTCAGCCTAATACAAGTCGTTTGAGCCTCCAACAAAATGAAATATGAAGTCACTTTCGGCCAAGTGACTCCATCCAGCCTTAAAGGCTGGGCAGTTGCGAGCAAAACCTTACTTATCCCACTCACAGTGATGCTTGTCCCACTCTGCCTAAAACTCTAGCTCCTGCTCATAATTATGAGATAAATCTTTATCAGGTGGGCTTTTTGACTGCAGTCACAGGAGCGACACGAGGAGGCGAAGGAGGCGCAGAGGGAGGAGATGGTATACTTAGAGATTTGCACTTCTCGTCTACAGGCTGTAAGGCCGTGGCAGGTTCCCTGACCCAGAATTGAATTGTGACCTCCTGACACAGAATTGAATTGTGACCTCCTGACACAGAATTGAATTATGACCTCCTGGCACATAGGTTGGTGCTCAACACTGAGCAACACCAGCCCAGTGTGATTCATAGCCTTTAATGTTTTTTAGGTATAGAGATGTATTCATTATGCATAAACTCCAGAAACTCAGAAGGAGATAAATTTTTACTTTTAGTCTATAGACAGAATTTAGAATTTAAAAGTTATATTTTTCATGTTCTACTACTTCGCTCAGCATTTAGCTTTTATGGGCCCAGCACGCTTCCGCTGCACTAGCATTTAGCTTTTAATACTTATAAAATTAGAAAATACAGCAATTCTGAAGATACAAGAATTATATCTGTCAATATGTTTTTGAGTTTATGGATGATATATTTTATTGCAATTATGACATATTTTATAACAAAACTGAGTTCTTGAATCTGTAAGAATTTCTGTTAACAGAATTGGTTTTAGGCTTGCCATTCGGTGGCTCAGAGGGAAGAAATGCTTATAGAGAAGCTCATGGAGAAGCTATCCTTTTAAATTTCTTACTAAGAAAGAGTGTGATTACATGCTCTTATAGGCAGTAAAATTATATATTTATTTAATGCAATTTATTAATACACTAAAAATAATACTTCCCATAATATATTAGTTAGATAGAATGCTAACTGAAGGACATTTAATATATTTAAAAATACCTTATATCTCACTGCATGGTTTTTATCATGTTCAAGTTTAAGAGTCCTAGCAACTTCTAGCAGTACCTTCTTAAAGATCAAGCTTTTCCACATTGAAAGCTATTAGATAAAATGTTCATCTACCCTAAGATGGCTTAAATGCTTAAGTGTAACTTTGCATAATATATTCTATTTGTAGATTGTTGGCCAGTCAATCATGTTTTCTGTTTAGTGATCTTTCTATGATGCAGATTTGATTTATTTTTTTTATTCAACTTGGGTATAGTGAGGGCTTGAGAGGAGGAGGTATGTCTGGTATAAAAGCCCACAAAACATTGTATTACTGCTCTCAGCCTTGAAAGATCCTAGGATGCTGTTTACTCAACTGAATTGCATTAAAGAAATTTTCAAATTTTGGCCTCAGAGAGGGAGTTGGATTTTAGTGTCTTACTAGAATAAAAAAGAGTCCAGTCATTAGTTGAGTATTTTGTGGCAAAGTGGTATAATCAAGATGGATTATAATCAAGATGGATTATGGTCCTACAGGCAGGAGGCAAGAAGGATCAGATTGTGGTCAGGACGTGGATTTACAAAAAGGTTTAAATCAATTAAATTTATCTTCAGACCCAACGTAGTCATCACTGCCTCAGGATGCCTGTTCTGCCTCTACTCCTACCCCTTTGGGTTGTGACCCTGCCAAGTCCCTTATTCTTCCTTTATTCTACCACATTTTATTCTACTTGCTCGCTAAAGTAGACTTCCCCTGTTAGACTATGAACTTTATGAAGGCCAAGATGATAATTGTAGTATAGTTTACTGTTTTATACTCATTCCTTAGCACAGTGTCTCGCACATAAATATTTGCTGAACAGTGGGTGGAGGGAGAAAGCAAAGGGAGGTTTAAGCACCAGAGAATGTTCTCTGTGAGGTCAGTAAGCTAATTGCTTCTACATAGTCTCAGGCTTCCAGAGCTGGTGGGTCAGGTGAAGGCCTTATCAGGCCTTAAAATATGTGGAGCTGTTATGCCAGATCCTAATCCCTTGATGGGAGACTATTAGTATTTTCATTATCTCTGCATAATTATCATTTTGTTATCTATCCTTATAGCAACTTACAAGTATATAACTTTGACCACCATCACTCCATTTCCCCTTCCCTCAGCCCCTGGAAACAGCAAGAGTTCTTGGATCTGAGTGAATTGCATAGCCTACATTGAACTGTAGTACATTCAGCTCTGTACTTGAATGAAACTCAAGAACTTGTGAAAGCTGTTTATTCTAGAATGTTTTTTAGTAGGACCTGGTATGGATTTCCTATTTCAAAAACTACTCTCTTTAGTGTATAAACAAAATTTTATTTGTAATTTTCATCTTTCCTATTAGGGTATTATCTCTTGTCCCTAATAAATAAAATATCAGGAAAGATATTTGGATACTGTTTCATTATTTTCTTACTTGAATTTTTCTTATGGAAAATAAAATATTAATTAATAAAATTTATGGAGTAGACCCTCAGTTCAGATTAGTTCTAAGACATATTTTTTCCCTTTGAACTAATATTTATAGCTAGTAATTCCATGTTATTGATTTTAACATTTATTTTTTTGTATAATTAATGTGGAGGTTAATTCACCTATTGTATTAATTATATATAAATGAATATATGAAATAATGTATTTTTCAAGTAAGTCATAGAATTTTAAATTTTGAATTATGTAATTCTTGTGGTTAATTAGACAATACTATCTAATAAAAGAGAAACATGCAAATTGACTGTATCTCCACTATGCCCGAAAGCCATGCCTGCCAGCCAATCAGGAGTGACTATGCAAATTAACCCAACAAATACGGTGGAAGCAATGGAGCTGGAGCAAGCAGGAGGCTTGAGTTGCTCCTGGCGATGGAGAAAGTCAAACTTTCTGCCCACCCTGGCCAGCCCTGGCCTCTGCTCAAGACTACAAAGTTTCAATTATAGAGGATAAATAAATCCCAGATATCAGGGCCTCTGCTTGGGTCACCAGGGGGTGTGGCAGGCCTTGCCCAGGTAGACTCACACCCAAAGGGAACCCCCATCCTGATCTGGGACCCCCTTCAGGACAAACCAGCTGGTGCCCACACATGCACTAGGCCTCTATCCTATCTAATAAAAGAGTAATATGAAAATTGACCATCACTCCAACACACAAAATGGCTGCTCTCATGTGGTCAAATGCCCCCATGTGGACACAAGATGGCCACCACAAGATGGCCAGTTGTGGGGGACCAGGCCTGCAAGGGAGGGCAGTTTGGGGCAATCAAGCCTTCAGGGGAGGGCAGTTAGGGGTGACCAGGCCAGCGGAGGAGGGAAGTTGGGGGGAACCAGACCTGCAGGGGAGAGCCGTTGTGGGGACCAGGCCTGCAGGGGAGGGCAGTTAGGGGTGACAAGGCCTCCCGGGGAATGACGTTAGGGGCAATCAGACTGGCAGGGGAGCAGTTAGACATCAATCAGGCTAACAGGGAAGTGGTTAGGGGGTGATCAGGCTGGCAGGCAGGTGAGCAGTTGGGAGCCAGCAGTCCTGGATTGTGAGAGGGATCCCAGATTGGAGAGGGTGCAGGCTGGGCTGAGGGACACACACCCCTTACACAAATTTCATGCACCAGGCCTCTAATATCAATATAATGATACTAGAAGCCTGATGCACAAAAATTCATGCAACAGTAGGCCTTCCTTCCCTGCCCCCGGCTGCTGGTACTGGCTTCCCGCAGGCACCTGGGACCTGGGCTGGCTTCCCTTCAGCCCCAGCTTCTTCAGGAAGGATGTCTGCAATGAAGTCCAAAAGGTGTTTGGTCTAATTAGCATTATACCATTTTATTACTATAGATGTTGCAAAGAGACATACTATGTAATAAAAAAATATAAAATATTGATTTGCCTTTTTTATTTCTTGTCCTTTTGGAAATAAAACAAATATTTTAATGACTTTAGGTAAAGTTTTACATACAAATTTAAATAAATCACTTGCAAGAAAGGTATACTTCATTATATTATGATAGAAATAAGTTTTTATATAGATTAATTTGAACTAATTAGTCTTAATTAAAAAATCTAGAACTGTAATGGACGGAATCCAATCAACTTAAACAAATGATTCAACTCAGTCTAAATATGCATTTTGAAAATTCATTTATTTAGCTGTCATTGAGCATTTGTAATAAGCATCAGATAGATGATAGATAACTATAGATCTAGATATATACATACACCCATGAAGATAATCAAGACATAGTCTTTGCCCCCAAAGAGTATGAAGACTACAGTAAGTGAAGAAGGGAGCATAGACCAATGTAAGTAAGTGTCTAAACGGAGGTGAGTAAATTACTGTGACAATGTTGCCAAGAATTCCTGTCTAAATTTAGAGAAGGCTGGGTTAGAAAGGTCCTCAAGCAGAAGTGGAAGGAAAGAAAATTGTAAGCAAAGAAAACAGTATGCATAGGACAGAATTCGCACATAGGGGCAAAAGTGAGGTATTGCTGGTGGCTGAACACACTGAGTGAATGGAGCGGAATAGCAGCTGAGGCTGGAGAGGTAGTCAGGAGTAAATTTGTATAGGAACATTAATTGCCAACTTAAAGAATTAAAATATAGAGAGTAGGGAGTATGTGGAAGCTTTTAAACAGGGACATGGCATTATCAGATTTTTAACAAGGTAATTTTCAGAACCATGTGGAAAGCGAGAAGATGGGGAGAGTAGACTAGAGCATGCAATAGTGCATGTGAGAGATGCCGAGAGAGAGGCCAAGATATGGGGATAAGGAAGGGCAAATGTGGACATTCCATTGAATTACTGTCAAGAGATTATAAGGAGATTTTCAGAAATTTAGTTAAAAATATTTGATTCTAGGGTGGTTAACATTTTGTTTGTTTTATAAGCTTGTGATTCTTTCTAAGTCAAATTTTGTAGTGGTTTGAATCACAGCTTGGTTTAGTTTTGTCTGGTTCCAGATTAAACTTTTGGCACAGCACTAAAAGCATCCCCTGCAAGGAAACTTTAACATGATATATAACAGGTCCTGAAAGTCATATGTCAACAGAAACTGCAACTTCATAGGTATATTTTGAGTTTAGTAAAAAGGATATACTACAAATAATGTAAATTTGTGAATCTTTTATGACTGAGTATTGCTTATGTGTATGTTTGCATGTAAAATACATTGGCATGATATAATTCCTTTTTTCTAATTGTAAGTCAAAGAAAGAACCATAACTTATGGAGAAGCTGTAAGGCAAAAGAAATATGGTGCCTTTCCAAAGTGAACTAGCAAAAACTCCCACTCTCTTGCTGGTACTTGCTTTTGATCTCTTATATTTATTTAGTATTTCTTCAGTCCATGATAGTGAGGCTGCTGTGGTAAATTGACTTAAAATCTTCAGCATCTTAAAGTCAGTACAGAAAGCAAGAATGTAGAGAAAAGGTTCATAGGGATACTACTGAACTTTCACATGTCTTGAAAACAATCTAGCCAAGGGATTGTTGTAATTCATTTAATTTTTTCATCAAGATGCAGAACCTCCTTCAGAAGATACAATTAGCCATTATGGGAGAGTTGAATTCTCATTTCTAAGTGCATCATTCTTTCTTAGGATCCTCAGAAATGACACCCTAAAAGCTCAACTAGTTACTATTATGCAAGCTCTCTCTGCCCAAACTTACTGCTTTAATGAATTAAAGGTATAAATGAATGGAGGCCAAGATGAACAACTTTGTCTAAATTGTTTCTCTAGTTCCAGAAATCATTAATCAGTCAACTTTCTACACTCATCTACCTTGGTAAGTTGTTGTGTTACTATAGATTATCTCCTTCTGTTGTTTCATGATATCTATAACTTTTTTTCCCTTTACTTTTACCTGTTCAATGATGGTCTCTTTTACTAGACTGTCAGAAACTATATCCATCTTGTTGATGGGTATATTCAGAGTTTAGCACAGTGCCCAGCCCCTAACTAAGGCACATTAAATATGTTTAAAATTTTTGTTTAAAAGAAAGGGAAAGTTTGGAGAGAGAGAGAAAAGAAGGGAAGGTAGCCTTAAATAACACAGAACAGGGTAAAATCTTATCACTTCAATTACAGTTTCAACTGTAATAATACTGACACTATTCTTAAAAGGTGAACAACATTATAATGATACATTTTCAGAATAGTAGCTGGCACAATATTTATTTATTATCTTTATTGTTGAGAATATTACAGATGATCTCCCTGCCCCTGCCACTACCCGTTGATTCTACCATTGTCCCCCTCCACCTGTTTCCATCCTGCCTCACCTGTTCACCACCCTATTGTCTGTGGCCATGGGCATATAAGTACTTTGGTTAATCTCTCCTCCCCTCTCCCCCAGATATTTATTTTTCTTACATGTTCTCAAATTTTTCTTCATCTTTTCAGTAAGCCACAGACAGAAAGACTTTATTTTATAGGTAAAATTAGTGATTGAAGATATAGAGGACTTATGGGGCATAATTCAGAAAGAACTTGGCTCAGTTCTTGATGTGTCCCTTGCCTCACTTTGCAGCCATATATTGCCTAGGATTTGCACACATGTTATGCTGAATGGGACTCTTGAGAGAGAAAGATGAGTTTTATAAAATGTACTTCTGGTTCAATTTCAAGGATTATTTAAACCTACTTAAGATGTTATTCAAATTCCTATGGGGTTTTTCTACCCCTTACAAACTTTTGCCTAACTGGGCAAAGTTCTCATTTTCCTTCCATTTTATAATATTTAGGAAGAGCATATATGTGATTAACAAATACCTCATTGAGCATATCCATTTTCTAGAAATTTAATTAATTTTAATAAAATGAACAAATACTACTTAATTGAGCATATCCACTTTCTAGAAACTTAATTAATTTTCTAATTTGAGAGGTCCATTGTTTACATGAGATTTTTCTACCACTTATAAATAACTTTATTTTTGCAGGTTTTCCAGTCACTAAATAGAATAAAAGAAAATTGTCAGATACAGCAGACCCAGTAGAAATTTCTCATATCACTCAGCAATAAAAGAAAGGAATTCAGGCTTCTAAACAAAGCCATTAGTCACAAGCTATAATTTGCATATTTGACTCACATCCAGAGAGTGCATTATTTGGCATTACTTTCCAGGGACAAAGCAATGGCAAAATGCAACATTTAGAATCTTACTAGGACTCGTGTTCTCACAGTGCCAGAAAATCTTTTTGTTATAAATATGTTCACTGTGAAACATGAAATGACATAGCTCAGTAGAGTGCAAAGTTCAATTCACAAATATTTTGATATTTAGGCCCTGGGATGAAATAGCACCTGTTCCAACTCTAAATGCAGAACCCAAATAAACAGCGATCACTGCACCACTAGAAAGTAGTTCAATTGTTTTTATTTATTAGCCAAAAGTAATAGGGAAGCTTTAAATTCTACACATCAGGTTTGTTGGAAAGCTGATTCAGTTGAATTCCCAACCAAAAAGAAAGCAGGAAAATGATACTTACTGGGTTGAGGACATAAAGGGAAAGAGGAAAAGTGACAGAATAACAGTTAGATTGGCAGAGAGGAGCTAATAAGTTGCAGCTGTGTTCAAAAGAAAGCTTTAAGGTGTTTTAAGCATAAGCAGTAATAGAAAGAAGGAGATTGGAATAATTGATCTAACAGACATGTCAAATGAAATACATTTGTTGTTCAGTGGGGAATCTGGAATATGCCACTGAATACCTAAAGCTCATTTTATGAATTGTAACTAAAAATACACACGTACATACTCATAGATAACTGGCATTGCTATGGACTGTACTGATTTGAAATTCAGGTACTACATGTATAGCTCTTATTAGTACATAGAAAATTTTAACTAAAATTTTCTTTGTACGCATTTTAAAAAAAAGTAAAAATGGAAATCCAAGTTAAAAAATGTCCACTTTGTAAAGCAGAGGCTCCATAAGTCAGAAATTTTAATGTGGAAATTCCAGTTGCTTTCTGATGCTGAAGATGCCTCAGCTCAGGAAACATTGCATTGAACACCTGTTTATGTATGTAGAAGCTCTCTTCTGAAAACAAACCCTATGTTAGCACTGTACTTACATTATATTTAACTTATTTTAAAAGTTCCTAATGTCATGGAAATAGCATAAACTTAATGTGAATTATAATTAGTCACTAGTTTACACCATCACAACTACTATCTTAGTGTTTTTTTTTTTTTTTAACAATGTAGAGGATCCACAATTCTCTTTAAAGATCCTTAAAGTTTACATGTATACACTGGTTGTAAGTTTCCTCCACATATTCTTGGTTTCCTTTTTTTCATGTTGATGTTTGGAAATTATTAGATGTGTCTATTTATTTATTTATTTATTTATTTATTTATTTATTTATTTATTTATTTATTATCTTTATTGTTGAGAATATTACAGATGACCTCCCTGCCCCTGCCACTACCCGTTGATTCTACCATTGTCCCCCTCCACCTGTTTCCACTCTGCTTCACCTGTTCACCACCCTATTGTATGATTTGGGGTCTTGACTGTTATTAGAGTTGAGAAGTGTTTTCTTCCTCAGCCTGATGCATAGGGACTTTGTGACCACTTTACATATTCTGTTTGAAAGTTATAAAACTTTATTGCAAAATTTTAAAATTGTCTGGTCTTGTTTATTAAGTATTGAATTAAAGCCTAAAGTTAGGTTGATGTATATACTTGAATTTTGTTGTTGTTGTTGTTAACTCAGGGAATATACATCCTTGTTCTATGGTGTTACATGACTGTCATCATCAACATACCAACACATGTTATTTTTCCATCTGGAGGTAATGCCTTGTTGCAAACATTTGGAAGATGGCTTTCTGTGTTCAGGTATGGAATTTAAACCATAGAAGGAAGTGGAGCTACCCAGCCAGGCTTATTAATAAGAAAATTATTAACAAGCAGGAAGATCTGGCATATCAGACTAGATGTAATTGTGATTACTCAGATAGAGACTGTGATGAACATTTCATATAGCTAATTATTGTCATAAGTAAAATTGTTGTGGAATGTTTAAAATATTTAATGGAACACAAATTATTCTCATATAATTTAGGACCATTCAGAGAAACTGATTTGCATAATTTTATATAGTCTGGTCCATTAATTAAAAGACTATCCCTAAAGATTTGTTGAATAGTAAACAAATGAGGTGAATAATCCTATTAAATAAATGATGAAATGAATGTTGTTAACCTAGTTTGAATTATGAATCTGAAATTGTATTGCACTAGTCTGGGTAGGCTCACTGTTTTAACCAGCAATCCCCCCAAATCCAGTCTCCTAATATAAAAAATGTGTATTTCCTGTTGCGGTTACATCCAGTGTGAGGATGGAGGTGTGGGTGAAAGGGTTGTCTCTGCTTAAGCAGTCATTGGGGATGAAGGATCCTTTCATTGTGTTTCTGGGCTAACATCCCTTCAGGGCCTTGCTTTCCTTTCTTATCAAAAATGGATAAGAAAAGAGAAAAATCACAGAGGATTTGCATATAGGGTTCCAAGTTGTCCTTCTTACTTCTGCCCACATTCCTTTGTGTGCCCAAGAAAAAGGAAACAGTTTGCTGAATACATAGCATTCTCTTCTACAAACATTTCCTGAGAAAACATTCTGTATTTCATAATTTTCATAATTAAAATTGAACCATGTCACTTGTTAATCTATATTACTTAGGTTTTATACTTGGATTAGGTAATTACTTAGCAGAAGTGTTGAAGCAATTTACAATTCTGTGATCATCAACATAGACCAGTTTCACATGGGCTCTAAGCTGAAGGGTCAGGAAATCCCCATGAATTATTTATTTTACTTCTATAATTAGAAATGACTCTGGTGTATTGCAATAGATCAGAACCAGAAACTGGCAGGATTTGATGAGCAGAGACACAGGTGGCTTCTCATAATGAACCCGATATGAGGAATTTGGAGCAGTTCAAGAGCTGAGCTGGCTTCCAGGTGTTCTTGTTCCCCAAGTCAGACTTTGTTACCTGCCAAAGAAGTAAAGCCTCATTCATCAGAAAACACCTTTAGCCATATATGCACTTAATCTTTCAAAGGCTCCTGTGCAATTCTTATAGCAGAATTTCCTGTTGAGGGGAAATGGTTGATCTTCTGCAATTAGTCTGCTTCAATTTCCCCATTGCTTCTCTTCTGGATGTTGCTAGCCCACCTCTCTTTCACCCTCAGTTCCTTCATATCCAATCTTGCATATTCTCTAGTCCAGTGGTTGGCAAACCGTGGCTCGTGAGCAACATGCGCCTCTTTGGCCCCTTGAGTGTGGCCCTTCCACAAAATACCACGGCCTGGGTGAATCTATTTTGAAGAAGTGGCATTAGGAGAAGTTTAAGTTTAAAAAATTTGGCTTTCAAAAGAAATTTCAATCGTTGTACTGTTGATATTTGGCTCTGTTGACTAATGAGTTTGCCGGCCACTGCACTAATCATAGGAAATAAAACTCTGGAGGATTGATTGCTACATGGCTGCAGCAGAGGCAAAAACAATTTTTGGTGGAAAAATTTTTGTGCTCATGAACTGGCAACTTAAAGTCCATGCCACCAACTTAATAACACTGTACACATCTCTAAATCTTGCTGGATTTGCTCACAAATACAGATACAGCCGAATGCTTGGGTTGCATTTCATTTGCTGGGCATGATAGCTTTATCTTAGCATGGGATGCCCAGGAAACAGAGTCTGAGTGAGAAACATACATGCCAGCACTTTACTGGGGAGTGCAAACCCAGGGAAGCAGAAGCGAGGGGGGAAGAGGAGCAAGGTGGGGAGAATGGCAGATAGGTGTGAATAAGTACAGGCAGTTCACTTCCAACCAGGCTACAACTTTATAACAAGCTCCCCAAGTGTTGCTCAGTCTCATAGGACATCACTAGAGATGACATGAACTACTGCATGTCAGAATCATCTCTGAGGAAAAGGAAAAGAGAAGAATTTATGTACTAGCTCTCTCCTGTTAAAATTAGTCAAAATTCCTATGAGTCAAAGTTCACCTCCTCCCCATCCCAGAGAGGAGGTTATTAACTTCTCTAACAGTTCAGGTTGTGTCACTTGCATCTCCAAGCAGCTGCCAGAACTCCAGTTCCCCACAAGTCTAGTCCAATCAGTGTCTCAGATAGTGTCTCCTGCATCTGAGTGGCTCATCAGCTGCCGTAGTAGTGGTCTGGCTCCAACTCCTCAGGAATTGCTACTGCTGAGGCTGCTCTGGCCAGAAAGCAATGTCCAAATGGGGGTGAAGGAAGGCCACCTAAACTGAGCCCAGTAAATGTTTATTCTTTCCATCTAATTCTTTTTAGCCATACCCATTCTGATTTCCATAGCTATGAACTAGTCCAACTCATTTTATTTTTTTAATATTTATTGTTCAGATTATTACAGATGTCCTTCTTCCCCCCACCCTTAGAGCTCCCCTCCACCTGGTTCCCACCCCACCCAGCACCTCACCACCCCACTGTCTGTGTTCATAGGTACTACATACATGCATATCAGATCTTTGTCCAATCTCTTTCTGTACCCCCTCATACCTCCTTCCCCCTGAGAATTGTCAGTCTGCTCCATTTCCATTCCCCTGATTCTATTACATTAACCAATTTATTCTGTTCATCAGATTTTTTTTATTCATTTGATTTTTAGATTCAAAATAACCACTTGATAGATATGCAGTTGTTGTCACTTTGTTGTTCATAATTTTTTTTTATCTTTACCTTTTTCTTCTTCTTCCTCTTAAAGAGTACCTTTCAGCATTTCATATAATACTGGTTTGGTGGTGATGAACTCCTTTAGCTTTTTCTTATCTGTGAAGCTCTTTTAATCTGACCTTCAATTCTGAATGATAACTGCTGGGTAGAGTAATCTTGGTTGTAGGTTCTTGCTTTTTATCACTTTGAATATTTTTTGCCACTCTTTTTTGGCCTGCATAGTTTCTGTTGAGAAATCAGCTGACAGTTATATTGGTACTCCCTCATAGGTAAATAACTGTTTTTCTCTTGCTGCTTTTAAGATTCTCTCTCTGTCTTTTGCTCTTGGCATTTTAATTATGATGTGTCTTGGTGTAGTCCATTTTGGGTTCCTTTTGTTTGGGGTTTCTAGATTTGTAAGTCTATTTCTTTCAGCAGATAGGAAAACTTTTCTGTCATTATTTCTTCAAATAGGATGTTGGTAAACTTGAAGTTGTCCCAGAGGTGCCTTACACTATATTCATATTTTTAGATTCCTTTTTCTTTTTGCTCTTCCGGTTGGGTGTTTTTTGCTTCTTCATATTTCAAATCTTTTACTTGATTTTTGAGATCTTTTAGTTACTGTTAAATCTCTGTATATTATTTATTCTTTATTTCAGTCAGTGTATGCTTAATTTCTGACTGATTCCCCCCCCCCCGTTTTTTTTTTTGCATTTTCACTAAGATCTTTGAAGGTCTCACTAAACTTCTCAGAGATTTCTAAAAAATTCTTGAGTAACGTTATAAATGTGGTTTTGAACTCTATATCCAGTAGCTTGCTTTCTTCCACTTCTTTCATTTATGACTTGTTTCTTTGTCTCCACGTTTTCGCTGCTTCCCTGTATTTGTTTCTATGTATTGAGTAGCTGTTAAGTCTCCTTGAGTTGATATAGTGGTCTTGTGTAGTAGGTGTCCTATTGGGCCCAGTGGCTCAGCCTCCCCAGTCACTTGAAGTGGACACTCTTAATGCACCCCTTTGTGGGCTGTGTGCACAGTCTTATTGTAGTCTAGCCTTGATTGTTATTGGTAACACTGGGAGGAATTGACCTCCAGGCCAACTGGCTGTGAGGACCAACAGTGTCTACAATGCAGAAGACACCCCTATGGGGCAAGACTTGCTTTAGTGGGGCTTTGATGCTCACTGAGTTTTCTCCTTGAGTGTGTCACTTTTGGATGTGAAGAGTTGTAATCTGGTATATTCTCACACTGACCACTGGGTACACTGGCTTTTGGATCTCCACAGAGGTACAAAGTCAGCCATTGCCTGGGGCCACCCAGCAGGAGCTACAGAAAGATCTGCAGAGTCCTCCTCTTTAGTATTGGGTTTGGAAGTGCCCAGACCAGCTGTGAAGCAAGGCAGGCTGCTGCTGGTGCGGCCTTGAGCCTTCTTGTGATAGCTTTGGAGCTCCTTGACCCAACTGCAGCTAGTTTGACAGGTTTTAGGCTGAGAAAGGACAGGTGATTCATATGCAAAAGCTGGTATGCACAGCTTGGGTGGGGTTGCAAATTGGGTAGGGTGAGGTCTCAGAGAATCTCCAGGGCAAAGCAAACAGGAATGGTTGCCAGTCAGCCCTGCACTGGGCTAACAATGACCATTGTAAGCTCCTCTGTCTGGAAGAAAGCCTCCCCCGCATTCCTGCCCCAATGCTAGACAGTCCAGTTTCTCCCAGTATGTGTCTAGGTTCCCCCACCCCGCGAGTCTTCCCCAAACTGGAGCTCAGAGCTAGCTGGAGCTTGTATTTCCCTCCTGATTAAAAAAGCAGCACACCTGGGTGCCAGCCTGTTCTGTGCCTTTGTACATCCTACCAGTCTCAGTGTGCTTTCTTCTTTACTTCTAGTTGTAGTACTTCTACTCAGCCAGCTTTCCCATGGTTCTGGATGATAATTGTTATGTATTTTAGCTGTAATTTTGATGTGGTTGTGGGAGGCAGCAAGTACAAGTGTTTACCTATGCTGCCATCTTGGTTCCCCTAGTCCAACTCATTTTAAAGTGGTTGCCTTGACTCTAGACATTCCTCATTGCAATCCACACTCTCAGTGCACTGAATTTACATTACATTTGGGGAGACCAACAAAAGTCAAATAAACAAATAAATATGATAATTTCAGGGAGCAGTAAGTGCCATGTAGGAAACAAAACAGAGGGATGTATAGTAATTGCAGGTGTCTTGATAATCTGTACTTATCACTTAGAGACTTTTACTAATTCTTTCCCTTTCTCTGCATTGCTTGCTAATCTCAACAAATTTCTGATTACTCCCCAATATGATTTCTGTGTTCCAGAAGTTTAAAATTATTTGCAGTCTTCTGAATTTGACAGGCTATTTTCTTTTCTTTTTTTGTTTTTTTTGTTTTTGCCTGCATATTCTTCAGTAACAATGCTCTCTCTACCCCTTCCTAATTAATTTTTCCTCCTTTAAATTCTGATTAAAAACATGTCATACAGGAAGCCTTTTTGTTATACTTTTCCCCTGGTATAGCTTCAGGTTTCTGTATTTATGTCGACTACACTATATTACACTAATTTGAACTGAATTCTGTATTAACTGAAAAATGTTCTTAGATCTCTCTCAAAGTTCTTTATTCAACATTGTTTTCCTGGCCCCATAATGCAGAATGCAGAATTTTGAATGAAAGTGTTGGATTAACTGGCAGAGACCACTCAGGAAATTTAAGGGCCCCACAGAGAAAAGATTCACTAAATGTTACCAGTTGTCTGAGATTTGGAGGAAAACACTTCTTCATACTTCACACTAGTTAACACAAGATCCTTGACTTGGTCACTAAATGGTTCTGTGAACTCAGACACTTCTCATTTATAAGATGAGAGAGTTTTGCTAAGTTTCCCCCATCTGCTCTTTGGTTAGGGAGGATTTGCTGTCTGTTATTGATCAGCTATTCCAACCATTTGTTATTGCAGCAGTTTGGTTCGGCCATTTGTCTCAGTTTCCTCATTCCACTTGCCAGGGAATTTCCTAGTTTCTTATAACCTGCCCCACTTTCAAGATGAATGGGAATAGAGTGGATTCAAGGTAGGAGTGGAGTAGGTGGATATTACACACACCTCCTTCCAAGCTAGGATTACAACTAAAATATATAGCAAGCAACCTGAATAACCAACTGAACACTTGCTGAAGAGAAGTCTTATAATCAAGGATTTATAGAAGGAGCCATAGCAAGACTGGTAGGAAGGATGGAGATGCAAAAAGGGCTGGCCCCACTCCCATGGATGGCATCTGAGATTCCAAAGGTATATCTTAGTTGGTAGTCAAGGAGGGATTCCTCTGAGAAGTATAGGGTGAGGATTAAAAAACAAAAAAGATGTAGGATAGCAGAATGGATAAGAAAACAAGACCTGTAATATATGCTGTCTGCAAGAGACACACTTTAGAACCAAAGACACACACAGACTGAAAGTAAAGGCATAAAAGGAGATATTTCATGCAAATGGAAAGGGAAAAAAAATCTAGGTTAGCAATGCTTATATAAAACAAAATAGACTTCAAAACAAAGGCCATAATAAGAGTCAAATAAGGACATTACATAGTGCTAAAGGGATCAATCCAACAAGAGGATATCACCCTTGTAAACATTTATGCACCCAACATAGGAGCACCTAAATATGTAAATCAAATATTGATAGACATAAAGGGAGAGATTGACAGTAATATAATTATAGTAGGGGATTTGAACTCCCCATTGACATGAAACAGTAAATCAACCAGGAAACAGTGGCCTTAAGTGACAAATTAGATCATATGGATTTAATTGATATCTTTATAGCGTTTCACCCTAAAACACCAGACTATATATTATTTTCAAGTGTGTATGGAACATTTTTTAGGATAGACCACATGTTAGACACAAAACAAGTTTCAATAAATTTAAGAAGATGAAATCATATCAAGCATCTACTCTGACTATATTATTATGAGCCTAGAAATAAATCACAAGAAAAAAAACTGAAGGACACACAAAGACATGGAGGCCAAATAAATGTTACTAAACAATGAATGTGATAACAATGAGATCAAGGAGGAAATCAAAAGATACCTTGAAACAAATGAAAATGAGAACACTACAACCCCAAATCTATAGGGCACAGTGAAAGCAGTTCTAAAAGGGAAATTCATAGCATTGCAGGCTTACCTCAAGATAAAGGAAAAAAAAATCTTAGGTAGGCCAACCGGTATTGCTCAGTGGTTGAGTGTTGATCCATAAACCAGGAAGTTACCAATTCTATTCCAGGTCAAGGCACATGCTCAGTTGTGGACTCAGTCTCTAGTGAGCGATGAAGGAAGGGCATGCAGAAGGCAGCCAGTCAATGTATTTTTCTCTCATTGATAAGAACACTATACAGAAAAAAAATTATAGGTCAATGTCTCTGATGAACATCAATGCTATCATCCTCAACAAAACTGTAGCAATTTGGCTCTAGCTGGTTTGGATAGAGCTCTTGGCCCGTGGACTGAAGGGTCCCAGGTTCGATTCCGGTTGAGGGCAAATGCCTCAGTTGCAGGCTTGGTTCCCCGTGAGGGTGTACAGGAGGCAGCTGATCAATGATTCTCTCTCATCATTTATATTTCTATTTCTCTCTGCCTCTCTTTTCCTCCTTGAAATCAATAAAAATATCTTTAAAAAAACATTAGCAATTTGGATCCAGCAATACATTTAAAAGATCATACACTGTGATCAATAGTATTGATTCCTGGGATGCAAGATTGGTAGAACATCCACAAATCCATAAATGTGATACATCACATAAACAAAAGAAAGGATAAAAATCACATGTACATATCAATAGAGAAAAGGCATTTGATAAAATCTAGCACCCATTTATATAAAAGCTCTCAGCAAAGTGGAAATAGAGGGAACATACCTCAACACAATGAAGGCTATATTTGTGAAATCCATAGCCAACATCATATTCAATGGGCAAAAATTACAATCCTTAAGATAAGGAACAAGTCAGGATGTCCACTTTCACCATTCATATTCAACATAATACTGGAAGTCCTAGCCACAGCAATTAGACAAGATGAAAAAAGAAAAGTATACCAAATGGGAAAGGAAGAAGTAAAACTTATTATTTGCAGATGACATGATACTGTATACAGAGAATTCTAAAGATTCCACAAAAAATCACCTAGAACTAACAAATGAATTTAGCAAAGTATCAGGATACAAATGAATATTCAGAAATCAGTTGCATTTATATAGACAATGTTGAACTATCAGAAAAGGAAACTAAGAAAACAATCCCATTTACAATTGCATCAAAAGACATACATCTAGGCATACTACATTTAATCAAGATTGTAAAAGACTGTGCACTTAGAAAATTGTAAGACACTGTATAAAGAAATTAAAGAAGATAAAAATAAGTGGAAGTATATATTGTGTTCATAGATAGAAAGAATTAACATAATTAAAATATCCATACTACCCAAAGCAATCTCTGGATTCAATGCAATTCCTATCAAGATACGAATTTTACAGAACTAAAACTAATACTCCAAAAATTTATATGGAACCATAAAAGTCCCAGAATAGCCACAGCAATCTTGAGAAGAACGAAGTTGTAGAATCACATTACCTAATATCAAACTATAATTCAAGGCCACAGTAATCAAAACATCATGGTACTGACAAAGAAACAGATTAGCAATTTTTAACCAGTGTGCTGAAAAATTTTTAAAAACATATTTAGTCAGTGAATATTAGATTGTGAAATAAATGACAATGGCCAACACAACAATACTATCCATGTGAATGAATCCAAAGTATACCTATTTTTTTTGTCAGATTGGCAAAAAATATGTATTTTTTGTGTGCCACAGAATTTTAGTAGTTTATGTGTGCCATGAAATGAAAAGGGTTGAAAATCACTGGTATACATTAATGGAACAGAATAGAGAGCCTAGAAATAAAACCATGCCTTAATGGTTAATTAATATTTGACAAAGGAAGCAAGAACATACAATGGTATAAAGGTAGTCTGTTTAATATTTGGTGTTGGGACATGCAAAAAATGAAACTAGATCAATTTCTTATACCATACACAAAAATAAACTCAAAATAAATTAAAGATTTAAATTTTGGGACTCGAAACCATAAAAATTCTAGAAGAAAAGATAGGCAGTGAAATCTCAGACATTTCTCATGGCAATATTTTTCTGACGTATTTCCTGGGGCAAAAGAAACAAAAGAAAAAATAAACAAATGGGACTATATCAAACTAAAAAGTTTTTGCACAGCAAAGTAAACTACAGTGGTACCTCGAGATACGAGTTTAATTCGTTCCGTAACCTTGAGGCGTGGGAAACTATGAGACGCTTGAGTCTCGGTAAACTGGTGGGTCGTGTGCAGCCGGCCATCCACGTGATTACTCCTATCTCAAATGTTGCTCATATTTCAAAGCAAAAATTGCTCGCTCGATGGCTCGTATCTCAAAAATCTCATATGTTAGGGCACTCATATCTTGAGGTACCACTGTATCCACTGAAAGGACAACCCACTGAATGGAAGAACATATTTGCCAATAATAAATCTAATAAGGGGTGAATTCCCAAAATATATAAAGAACTTACACAACTGAACACCAAACCTCCCTTCTCCCTGCCCCCAAACCTCCAAATACCCAACTAATTAAAAAATGGGCAAGGGACCTGAATAGACACTTCTCAATAGAGGACGTACAGATGGCCAGTTGACATACAAAGATGGTCAGTGTCACTAATCATCAGAGAAATGCAAATTAAAACCACAACATGGTATTATGCCATGTCTGTCAGAATGGCTGTCTATACTAATATTCGAATTAGACCAGACATCTTCTGGACATCCATCCAGATGAAGCCATGGGAGCAGAGGTGCCACCTCTGTGGGAGAGGAGGCGTTGCTTTTGCTACTGCCACGACTGTTCCTTTCGCAGAGGCAGTGTGGGGGAGTGGGCTGTGTGGTCCAGGTCCCAGTGCTGCCCCTTCTGCAGAGGCAGCCACAGAGGCAGCAGCACGGGCCCAGTCCCACTGTCATGTCTCCACAGAGGCTGGACAGGATGCAATCTGCTATGCTTCAACTTCCCATAGCCCTTCCCCCAGTTGGCCTAACCCCAGATAGCCCCCCTACCAGTGGGCAGAGGGTAGGGGCAGTGCTAAGAAGTGAGGGCTGAGGGCCAGCTGCCACTATGGCCTACAGTGGCAGCAGCAGCAGGGTGATTGGGGCAGTGCCTTCCCATGATCGGCCCAGTTGCCTCCCGCAGCTTAGGATATCCCCTGAGGGCTCCTCGACTGTGAGAAGGGGCATGCCAGGCTGGTGAATTTTCATGCACCAGGCCTCTAGTCCTATATAATAAAAGCCTAATATGCTAAGTTTTTGGTCTTCCAGTTGGCTGTTCAACCAAAGTGTAATATGCTAATGATATGCTGAGGCTGCTTAACTGCTTGCTATGATGTGCACTGACCACCAGGGGGCAGATAGTGGATCTGTCAACCAGTTGCTATGACCTGCACTGACGCTCTCACTGGTAGGTTAGCTTGCTGCTAGGTTCTAGCTGATTGGGACTGAGTGAGATGGGATGGTGGGAACAGGCCTAAGCCATCAGTTGGACATCCTCTGAGGGCTCCTGGACTGCGAGAAGGTGCAGGCTGGCCTGAAGGACCCCCTCAACTGAGTGCATCTATTTTGTGCACTAGGCCTCTAATCTATAATAATAAAAGCCTAATATGCTAATTAGACTGGACGTCCTTTCTTCTGGACAAAGCCACAGTGGGTGGGGGCTAAGGCAGAGATGGCAGAGGCCTCCGCCTGCTATAGCAGTGGGGGCCAAGGCCCTTGCCAAGATTTGGAAGCAGTCCAAGTGCCCACCAGTAGATGAGTGGATAAAAAAGGAGGAAATCTTGCCTTTTCCAATAGCAAGGATGGATCTGAAGAGTATTATGCTACGTGAAATAAGCCAGTCATAGAAACACAGATACCATGTAATTTCACTTGCATGTGGACTCTAATGAACAAAATAAACTATCAAACAAAATTAGAGATTTTTATAAATGAACTGCAACATCTTTTCCAGCTTCAGTGTAACTTTAAATGATTGTTATTTTTGTAACTAAAATATTGTATCTGTTTTTATTTTCCTGAATTATTTAAGGAAACAGACCATAACTTCTAGAATTCAAGTGTGGGAAAATAAATACTTTGTTATATAAAACAAAGAAAATGTTTGGCTTTCAAAATTTTGAATCCAGGAAAGCAGTAGGTCTAAGATAGAGTTGTAAATGATATCATCATTTCTCCAACAATTGAGATTCAATGTAAAGGGCTCAGGAAGCTTATATTTAAACAATCAATCCAGGTAATTCTATAGTAGGTATAATATAATATAATATGTACTTGATAAACGATTTTAGGGATAAAGAAAAATAATTTATTATTTTTTAAATTAAGTCTTTCTTGTTGAAAGTATTACATATGTCCTCTTTTTCCCCTCATTGATCCCTTCTAGCCTGTCCCCACCCTCCACCCTAGGCCTTCACCACCCTATTGTCTGTATCCATGGATTATGCATATATGCATACAAGTTGTTTGGTTGATCACTTCACACTCACTGACCCTCTCCTGCCTTCTCTCTGAGGTTCCACAAAAAATAGATCCAGAGACATAGAAGAAAAATTATTTATTTATTGGCTTATAAAGCATAGCAGTAACAAGACCTAATTTGATTTCCTATCAACTAGAACAATGTTGGCACTATTGGTAATTCTGTATTTTGGAGGGCTAATCATAGTAGGATGGTTAAGAGAGTCCTTGGCCTTTACCCACCAGATGCCAGTAGAAATCTCCAGTTGTGAGAATCAGTATTTCCAGAGATTGTCAGATGTACCCGGGAGACAAGATTGCCCTGGATGAGAATAGTGAACTATATAAAAAAAGTTGAAATTTTTAAAGTATCAAATATTTCTTGTATAAAATTTGAAGTCTGACAATATTCAAATTTATAAGAGAATATGATCTATAATAATAAAAGCATAATATGCTAATTAGACTAATGTCCTTCAGGACGAAACCAGGGCTGCAGCTGCCGGATCCAGGCAGCTGTTTCGGCTGCCAAGGCCTACTTTTTCACAAAATTTGTGTATTGAGCCTCTAGTATATATAATGAAAAGTAATGAACTAATTATAGATTATGCAAGATGGCAAAGGAGTTTGGGTATGCTTATTTAAAAACTTTGTTTTGTGAGTTTGAAAAACATGAAACTTATGAGAATGTTTAGTTATTTCCTCACTTACAGGTCAAGCCAACAAGTCATTGGTTTTCTTTTGAAGTCAGTGGTTAGTTCACACAGCTCTTCCTGCTGACCTCCAGCTCACTGACTCTCTGTTGGTTCAACAATAAACTACTCTTGTAATAATTAGAGAAAATGTGCTAAATTGTGAAGATGGACAGAGGTTGGTCATGAGAACTTTAAGTGGTAGTGGTTTATCCATGACAAATTGAAGTAGGGAAAACTTAGATATAAAAATATAATGTAAAAGTCTCCTTCAATTAAAAGACAATTTGACTTCTATCTCCTTAAAATTGAGTAACATAAAGTTGTCATAATATTTATTTATTTATTTATTTATTGGCCATGCTGAAGACATTTTTTTAAAATTTTTATTAATTTTTTATACATATCTCCCCATTGCCACCCCTCCCTCCCAGGCATACCCCAACACCCCAGTGTCTATGTTCATTGGTTATGCTTAAATGCATGCATACAAGTCCTTTGATTGATCTCTTATCTACCTGACCTAAGTTTAATCTTCCTGTTGTAATTTGACAGTCTGTTTGAAGCTTTACTGTCTCTGTATCTATCCTTTTGTTCATCAGTTTATAATGTTCTTTATTATCCACGAATGAGTGAGATCATGTGATGCTTCTCCTTCATTGACTGGCTTATTTCACTAAGCATAAGGCTCTCCAGTTCCAACCAGGTTGCTGCAAATGGTAAGAATTCCTTCTTTTTAATGGCAGCATAGAATTCCATTGTGTAGATGTACCACAGTTTTCTGATCCACTCATCTGCTGACGGGCACCTAGGCTGTTTCCAAATTGTAGCTATTGTAAATTGTGCTCCTATGAACATAGGGGTGCATAAATCCTTTCTGATTGGTGTTTGTGATTTCTTAGGATAAATTCCTAAGAGTGGGATTACAGGGTCAAACAGGAGCTCCATTTTTAGTTTTTTGAGGAAACTCCATACTGTTCTCCACAGTGGCTGCACCAGTCTGCATTCCCACCAACAGTGCACAAGGGTTCCTTTTTCTCCGCATGCTCGCCAACACTTGTCGTTTGTTGATTTGTTGATGATTGCCATTCTGACAGGTATAAGATGGTATCACATTGACGTTTTGATTTGCATCTCTCAGATGATTAATGACTTTGAACATGTTTTCATGTGTCTCTTGGCCTTCCTTCTGTCGTCTTTTGAAAATGTTCTATTTAGGTCCGTTGCCCATTTTTTTATTGGATCCTTCATCTTCCTTTTATTAAGTTGTATAAGTTGGCTGTAGATTTTGGAGATTAAACCTTTATCAGTGATAACATTTGCAAATATGTTCTCGCATACAGTGATCTTTCTTGTTGTTTTGTTGATGGTTTCTTTTGCTGTGCAAAAGCTTTTTATTTTGATGTAGTCCCATTTGTTTATTTTTTCTTTAGCTTCCATTGCCTTTGGAGCAGTATCAGTGAAGAAGTTCTTTCGGCTTATATCTGAAATTGTGCTGCCTGTGGATTCCTCTAGTATTTTTATGGTTTCCCTTCTAATGTTTAAGTCCTGTATCCATTTTGAGTTTATTTTTGTATTTGGTATAAGTTGGTGGTCCAGTTTCATTTTTTTGGCATGTATCTGTCCAATTTTCCCAACACCATTTATTGAAGAGGCTATCTTGGCTCCATTGAATGTTCATGCCTCCTTTGTCAAATATTAGTTGAGCATAGTGGTTTGGGTGGATGTCTGGGTTCTCTATTCTATTCCATTGGTCTATATGTCTGTTCTTGTGCCAGTAACTGGCTGTTTTGAGAACAGTTGCTTTGTAGTATAGCTTGAAATCTGGTATTGGATCCCACCTACTTTATTCTTCTTTATCAGAATTGCTGTAGCTATTCGTGGTCTTTTTTGTTCCAGATGAATCTCTGAAGAATTCTTTCTAGGTCTGTGAAATATGTCGTTGGTATTTTAATAGGTAGTGCATTGAATCTGAAGATTGCTTTGGGTAGTATGGACAATTTAATGATGTTGATTCTCCCAATCCATCAGCATGGTATACTCTTCCATCTGTTAACATCTTCCTCTATCTCTTTTTCAGTGTCCTGTAGTTTTCTGCATATAGGTCTTTTACCTCTTTAGTTAGGTTTATTCCTAGGTATCTTAATTTTTTTGGTGCGATTGTAAATGGGATTGCTTTTTGAGTCTCTCTTTCTCTAATTCCACTATTAGTGTATAGAAATGCCACAGACTTCTTAGCATTAATTTTGTATCCTGCTACATTGCCAAATTCATTTATTAAGTCAATTAGTTTTGGGATGGAATCCTTCGGGTTTTTTATGTACAATATCATGTCATCTGCAAATAAGGACAACTTTACTTCTTCTTTTCCAATTTGGATGCCTTTTATTTCTTCTTCTTGTCTAATTACAATGGCTAATACTTCCAGTACTATGTCGAACAGGAGAGGTGAGAGTGGGCATCCCTGTCTTGTTCCTGTTCTTAGGGGAAATGGTTTTAGTTTTTGCCCATTGAGTATGATGTTAGCTGTGGGTTTATCATATATGGCTTTTATGATGTTGAGGTGTGCTCCTTCTATTCCCACTTTGCTGAGAGTTTTTATCAAGAAAGGGTGTTGGATTTTGTCAAATGCTTTTTCTGCATCAATTGATATGACTATGTGATTTTTATCTCTCAATTTGTTTATGTGATGTATCACATTTATTGATTTTCGGATATTGTACCATCCCTGCATTTCTGGGATGAATCCTGCTTGGTCATGGTGTATGATCTTTCTGATGTACTGCTGGATCCGATTTGCTGGAATTTTGTTGAGGATTTTGGCATCTATGTTCATGAGAGATATTGGCCTATAATTCTCTTTCATTGTGTTGTCTTTATCTGGTTTTGGTATTAGGGTGATGCTGGCTTCATAGAAGGTGTTTGGAAGTGTTCCTTCTTCTTGAATGTTTTTGAATAGTCTGAGGAGGATAGGTTTTAATTCTTCCTTGAATGTTTGGTAAAACTCTCCTGTGTAGTCATCTGGTCCCAGGCTTTTATTTGCTGGGAGCTTTTTGATGACTGCCTCAATTTCTTCCATAGTTATTGGACTATTGAGATGTTTGGCTTCCTCCTCATTGAGTTTTGGGAGGTTATATTTTTCTAGGAAAATGTCCATTTCTTGCAGGTTGTCCAATTTGTTGGAATAGAGTTGTTCATAGTATTTTTTAACAATCCTTTGCATTTCCACAGGGTCTGTTGTTATTTCTCCTCTTTCATTTCTGATTTTGTTTATTTGGGTCTTCTCTCTTTGCTTCTTGGTGAGCCTGGCTAGAGGACCATCAATCTTGTTTATCCTTTCAAAGAACCAGCTCTTTGTTTTGTTGATCTTTTGAATTGTTTCTTTGGTCTCCAAGTTGTTTATCTCTGCTCTGATCTTCACTATTTCCTTCCTTCTGAGTACACTGGCTTTTCTTGTTGCTCTTGTTCTAGCTCTTTGAGTTGTAGGTTTAGGTAATTTATTACCATTGTTTTCTGTTTTTTGCAGTAGGCTTGTAGGGCTATGAACTTCCCTCTCAAGACTGCTTTCACTGTGTCCCATAAATTTTGTTTTGTTGTGTTGTCATTGTCATTTGTTGCCATGATGTTTTTTATTTCTTCCTTGATCTCTCTGGTTAGCCAGTCGTTGTTTAATAGAATGGTGTTTAGTCTCCATGTGTTTGATTTCTTTCTATTGTTTTTATTATAGTTGATTTCCAGTTTTATGCCACTGTGGTCTGAGAAAATGCTTGATATGATTTCTATCTTCTTGAATTTGAAGAGACTTTTCTTATGACCCAACATATGATCTATCTTTGAAAATGACCCATGTGCACTGGAGAAGAATGTATATTCTGTGGCTTTGGGGTGAAATGTTCTGAAGATGTCAATTAATTCCATCTGGTCTAGTGAGTCATTTAGGATTGATGTTTCTTTGCTGATTTTTTGTTTAGAGGATTTGTCCAATGGTGACAGTGGGGTATTAAAGTCTCCTACTATGTTTGTATTGCTGTCAATCTCTCCCTTAATATCCTCCAAGAGTTTTTTTTATGTATTTAGGTGCTCCTATATTGGGTGCATATATGTTTACCAGAGTTATTTCTTCTTGTTGGATTGTTCCCTTTGGTATTATGAAGTGGTCTTCTTTATCTCTTATTATGTCCTTCACTTTGACATCTAATTTGTCAAATATAAGTATTACAACCCCAGCTTTTTTTTCATTTCCATTTGCCTGAAATACCACGTTCCATCCCTTCACCCTCAATCTGTGTGCATCTCTTTTCCTGAGGTGGGTTTCTTGCAGACAGCAGATATATGGGTCATGTTTTCTTATCCAATCAGTTACCCTATGTCTTTTGATTGGAGCATTTAATCTATTTACATTTAAAGTTATTATTGGTAAGTACTTATCTGTTGCCATTTTTAGTCCTTACCCCCGAGGTCCTTCTTCGCTTCCTCTTTCTTTTTATTACAGCAGACCCTTTAACATTTCTTGCGTTGCTTGTTTGGTGGTAACATATTCTCTTAGTCCTTTTTTGTCTGTGAAACTTTTGATTTCACCTTCAATTTTGATTGAGAGTCTTGCTGGGTACAGCATTCTTGGATTCAGACCCTTCCTTTGCATGACTTTGTATATTTCATTCCATTCCTATCTGGCCTGATGAGTTTCTGTTGAGAATCAGTAGCTAGTCTTATGGGGGTTCCTTTGTAGGTAACTTTCTGTTTCTCTCTGGCTGCTTTCTTACTTTGTCTTCGGTGTTTGCCAATTTAATTATAATGTGCCTTGGTGTCGGTTTGTTGGGGTTCATTTTGCTTGGGACTCTGTGAGCTTCTTTGATTTGTGTGGGTTTTTTCTTTCCTATATTGGGGAAATTTTTTTGTCATTATTACTTCAAACACGTTCTCTAATCCTTGTTTAGTTTCCACTCTTTCTGGAACTCCAATTATGTGGATGTTGTTTTGTTTTATGTTATCCCAAAGTTCCCTTAGGCTCTCCTCTTGCTTTTTAACTTTTTTTTTTTAGAAGCTGCTGTACTTGGTTATTTTTTCTTACTGTATCTTCTAGTTCACTGATGCAGTCCTCTGCTTCTTCTAGTCTACTTTTGATGCTTTCTATTGAGTTCTTTATAGCAGTGATGTCATTTTTCATTTCTTCTTGTTTATTCTGCACCTCCTCTAGTTACTTCTGCATTTCTTCTTGCTGCTTCTTGATCTCCTCTTGGGTCTTCTTCATTTCCTCTTGGGTCTTCTTCATTTCCTCTTGGCTCTTGCTCAGATTGTCGATTTTGTTTTCCATTCTTTTCATCCACCTTATGATCATTTCTCTGAACTCTTTATCTGGCAGGCTTATTTCTGCTTCTATTTCATTTGCTTCCTTTTCTGGTGAAACCTGCCTTTCTGTCTTATGTGGGCTGTTTCTTTTTCTGCCCATGGTCTTTCTTCTCTGGGTGTGCGGTTATGTAGTTCTCTCTCCTATGTTGATTGAAAGGCACAAACTACACCATGACCCGGTACAGTCTGGGTGTCCGCGCCTCCTGGAAAGCCGTGCTCTGGGTCCCCGGCTGCTCGGTGGGTGCCTCCGTCAGCCACAGCTTTCAGAACTCCACAGACATCCACCTCCCTCTTATTCCAGGCAAAATCTCCATAATATTTATTATTAGAGGCTCAGTGCACAAAAATAGTGCACTCAGGGGGAGGAGATCCCCCGGCCTGGCCTGCACTCTCTTGCAGTCTGTGAGCTCTCAGGGGCTGTCAACCAGCAGGCCGATCAGGGGACAGTGGCCACCCCACCTCTCATTTCCCCACTGCTGCAGCTGGTCACTGTCACCCTCCCATCACTGTCCCCTCCCTTTGCCTGCTGGCACACACTTTGGCTCACCGGCCCCACCCTTTGTCCCCTGCTGACTGGTTATTCCACTGTTCAGTCAATTTGCATATTATACTTTTATTATATAGGATTTTTGGTTAATTATAGCAAATTTTCCAGACAACTTTACTTTCTTCAAACATTTTGTTCTATATCTAAACATATCTTAAAATTATTGTTTGACTTCATTATGCTAATTCAAATACAGTGGTACCTCGAGATTCGAGTTTAATCGTTCCGTAACCTTGAGGTGTGGGAAACTATGAGATGCTTGAGTTGTGGTAAACTGGTGGGTTGTGTGCAGCCAGCGGATCCATGCGATTCCTCGTATCTCAACTGTTGCTCGTATTTCAAAGCAAAAATCTCTCGCTCGATGGCTTGTATCTCAAAAATCTCGTATGTTAGGGCACTCATATCTCGAGGTACCACTGTATCACTAAAAATGAACCAAAGAGATTTGTTTTCTTTCTCTTCAACTTTAACATATGCTCAATTTTTAGGGAGCTCTGATATGAGCAATATGATTGTATATTTCTTTGACCTTTATTATTCATAGATGAATCTTAGCTGTATGTTAAGCAAAGCAATATAAATTTTTATAATAGGATATAAGTTAGAAAAATAGCAATATTGATTTTGATACTCATGTTTATAAACTGCAGTCATGATTTTCTTGCACTATTTCTTTTGTTGTTTTCCTGTTTACAGATTTTAAGAGAAGTTGGTTACATTTTTATTACCAATTTCTCTTAGAATAACAAAATTTTGTAATTAAATTAAATTTTTGTTACTTTATACTTTGACCTCTTTGAAAGTGCACCATTTAAAATATTTATTTCTTTTTTAATATTTTAATAATCAATTTTATTTCTTACCTTACTTTCCATCCTTTTTTCTAATTACCTTGTTATTTTATGGAGATTATTCTGTTAGTTTCAGATGCCCATAAATGTACTTACTTGCATTTTCTGCCTCAATATTTTAATACTTCTGATTGATTCCATACAGAATCAGGAATATATAATTTGCAAAGAGGAGTGAAAGGAAGTAAAGTTTAGTGAGTATCACCATGTGCCAGTCACACTGGGTCTTATTTATTTATTTATTTATTTAAATTAAATCTTTATTATTCAGATTATTACATTTGTTTCTCTTTTTTACCCTCCATAGCCCCCTCCACCCAGCTCCCACCCCTCCCTCTGCCCTTAGCTCCCTCCCATTGATCTCATCCATAGGTGTATGATTTTTGTCCAGTCTCTCCCTGTACACCCCTCACCCGTTTCCCCCTGAGAATTATCAGTCCATTCCCTTTCTGTGCTACTGATTCTATTATATTCACCAGTTTATTCTGTTCATCAAATTTTTAATTCACTAATTTTTAGATTCACTTATTGATAGATATGTATTTGTTGTTCATAATTTTTTGTCTTTTACCTTTTTCTTCTTCCTCTTCTAAAAGAGTACCTTTCAGCATTTCATATAATACTGGTTTGCAGTTGATGAACTCCTTTAGCTTTTTCTTATCTGTGAAACTCTTTATCTGCCCTTCAATTCTGAATGTTAGCTTTGCTGGATAGATTATTCTTGGTTATAGGTTCTTGCTATTCATCACGTTGAATATTTCTTGCCACTCGCGTCTGGCCTGCATCGTATCTGTTGAGAAATCAGCTGACAGTCGTATGGGTGCTCCCTTGTAGGTAATAAACTGTTTTTCTCTTGCTGCTTTTAATATTCTCTCTTTGTCTTTTGCTCTTGGTATTTTAATTATGATATGTCTCAGTGTGATCCTCTTTGGATTCCTTTTATATGGGGTTCTGTGTGCTTCCTGGACTTGTAAGTCTATTTTTTTTACCAGAAGTGGGAAGTTTTCAGTCATTATTTCTTTAAATAGGTTTTCAGTATCTTGCTCTCTCTCTTCTTCTGGCACCCCCACAATTCTGATGTTGGTACGCTTGAAGCTGTCCCAGAGTCTCCTTACATTATCTTCACATTTTTGGATTCTTTTCTCTTCTTGCTTTTCCAGTTGAGTGTTTTCTGCTTCTTTATATTTCAAATTTTTGACTTGATTCTTGCCTTTCTCTAGTCTGCTGTTAGGACTCTGTATAATATTTCTTATTTCAGTCAGTGTATGTTTAATTTCTAGTTGGTCTTTTATCATCTTTAGTTGGACCTTTTCCATCTCTAGTTGGTCCTTTTTCATTTCCTCTTGGCTCTCGCTAAATTTATCCATCTTTTCTAGCATATTCTTGAAAAACCTTACAAGCGTGGTTTTGAACTCTATATCCAGTCGTTGTTTTTCCTCCATTTCTTTTGTTTGTGATCCCTTCCCTTGTCTTGGCATTTTCCCTATGTCGGGGAAACTTCTGTGTTGAATTCAGCCTTGTGAAACCAGACTTGCAAAGCCTCAGAAGCCTCTGTTGAGCTTGGGAGGGGTGGAGTCTCAGGGGTTAAGGGACCGCCTTGCCTTCCAGTCGGCCCCGCCCTCCACGGCCCCTGAGTCTCATGTGACTGGGTAATGGCTGGAGCGGTCCTTGTGCACCGCAGTGCCTCAAATTGCTGCCTTTCCAGCTCCCCTGCGTGCCAGGACCACAGGAGTTTAGGTCTCCAGGGTTTCGCCCAAAACAGGGGCCCAGTGGACTCAGAAGTGGCACAGTTGGGAGGATCTGTCTCCCGCCCACTCGCGAAAGCCAGCGGCACAATCAGCAATCTGTCCTTCACGCAGTGCCGTGCGCGACCACACCTCCGATCTTTTGCGACTCCCCTAAATTTCCGTGCACCTCTCCCTTTTCACAGTCCAAACTCACCCCATATGAGTTTCGGCTGGATCTGGGGTTTAGTGTCGTAAGATTAGGGGTTCAATGCCGTTGGGAGTCTCTGTTTCCCTCCCGCCAGAGAAAGCCAGCCAGGTACTCGGGCACCCGCTCTCTCCTCACTCGTGTCTACGTACCTCAGCTTTTTGCAGCTCCTCTGGGTTTCTGTGAGCCCCTCTCTTTCCTTCTAGCTGTAGAACTTACACTCGGCCAGCTTTCCTATGGTTCTGGATGATGTCCGTTCTGTATTTTAGTTGTAGTTTTGACAGCAGTGTAGGTGTTTACCTATGCCGCCATCTTGGATTCCTCCTATTTATTTTTATTATTTTATTTTTCATTAAAATATTTTAATGTTGACATTATTGCAGGTGTTCTCTCTTTACCTCTCTTTTGCTCACCTCTACCCACACCTGCCTCCCTCTTCCTTGGCCTTCACTAAATTATTGTTCATGTCCATGGGTTATGCATATATGTTCTTCAGCTAATCTCTTTACCGTCTTTATGCATTCACCCCATACCTCTCCCTGGGGGCACTGGCTCTGTCCCATGTATCCCTGCTTCTGGTTCCATTTTGTATGTCAGTTTATTTTGTTATTAGATTCCACATATGAGTGAGATCAAATGGTATTTGTCTTTCTCTGACTGGCTTATTTTGCTTCACATACTTGCATTTTTTATTCTCTTTTAGTTCATGAATATTTCTTCTGTGCCTGAGGATTCTACTCTATTTCCAAAGAAATAGTAGCCATCCCCAATGCTGATGATACACGAAACCCGCTCTCATTCCCACCCCAAATTCAGAACCCTGTCTATGATGTTAGAATACTTAAGATAGGGGCTGATCATTGATCGTTTGCTTGACGATTAATGTTTTCCAGAGGTCTTTCTCTTTTAATCACCTATTCTGTACTACATGTCATGCTTCATCCTATCCAACGAATCTGTTAGCCAGTGTAGTTATTTGGTAGAAAGCCTGAGAGGAGGAGCCAGTGCAGTGGAGGCATAGACCTAGCAAAGGGCAGTAAAAGGCTGCTGAGAGTGAGTGGGAACAGAGGAGTCCATCAAACTTTTGTCCTCTTGCACTCTGTTGACTCATTGTATAAATTATCTTTTTGTTTTCTTAAAAAATTGTCACCAGAATCACCCCTATTAGCATTGGAGACATTTGATTAGATTGCAGTAAGAGCCACTTGAGTGATACATTCAACTGAACCTGTGACAGTAACTTCAGATTCAATTAAAGCCGTATGTCTAAAGTATACTTTTTCTTTTTTCCATCCAGAATATATCCTGTGTTTACTTTTATTTCGTTCCTATTCATGATCCTCTGTATTTTAGAGTACAAAGAGAAATTTTAGCAGGAATTAATAAAGAGACATATTTTTACTTTTGATATTTAGTAACATTGGAAATCCATTTTTATGGATTGTTCCACTTACTACATAGTTGGGTTTTTCTTCTTTCAGCTTTATTGAAGAATAATTGACAAATAGAATTATATTCAAAGTGTACACCATGAAGATTTGATATATGTATACATTGTAAAAGGATTTCTCTCATCTAGGTAATTAATGCAATTAACTACAGAGTTGCTTTTAATCACATAATAAAATGGATAATACATCAGTACATAATAAAACATAGTAGACTCATGCAAGTGGCATTGGTAGGCAAAGTTTTGCTAATCAATGAAGCCAAACTTGTGTATTATAAGAATCTCCTGTGTTAACATTGGATGTCTATACACAGAAGTGGTCATTAAGGACAGGTATGGCAAGGAAAACTCACCATATAGCCATTGTTTCCTTTTGATTTCGAACCAGTTGACTATATTACCTATTAAGAAATAGTGTTGTGCCCAAACCTGTTTGGCTCAGTGGATAGAGCGTTGGCCTGCAGACTGAGGGGTCCCAGGTTCGATTCCGGTCAGGGGCATGTATCTTGGTTGTGGGCACATCCCCAGTGCGGGGTGTGCAGGAGGCAGCTGATTGATGCTTCTCTCTCATTGATGTTTATAACTCTATTTCTCTCCCTTCATCTCTGTAAAAAAATCAATGAAATGTATTTAAAAAGAAAAGAAAAGAAAAGAAATAGTGTTCGAACATCAGAATGTAGAGTATTCTCTTTAGAATTTTTAGGCTTGCTCCCAGTAAAGCCTTCCCTGAATCATTGAAGTAAAACACCGTGCACACACATCTATTAATCCACTCATTACATCTAATTCCAGCAATTGCCTATATTTCTTTTCCTTTTTAGATAGTTATAAGAGTAGGGTGTTGACTCATTCTCCTTTTCACCCCTGGGGCCCACATTTGCTCCTAGTATATTGTAAGTACTTAAGTAGGTATTTGTTTAAGGAGTGAATAAACATCTTGTTTGATTGTCTTTTATATTTATTCTTACCTTGCCTTATTATCAATGTGTTGAATATTCAAGATATTCTGAATAAAAGACTGTAATACAGCAGCGTGCAATTTAAAAATATATTTTTATCGATTTCAGAAAGGAAGAAAGAGGGAGAGAGAGATAGAAAACATCAATGATGAGAGAGGATCATTGATTGGCTGTCTCCTGCATTGGGGATCAAGCCTACAACCCTGGCATGTGCCCTTGACTGGAATCGAAGCCGGGACCCTTCATTTTGTAGGCTGATGCTCTATCTACTGAGCCAAACTTGGTAGTGCAGCAGCGTGCAAATTTTTGATAGTATTTTCTAGAAAGTTTCAATGGGAATAATTGGAGGCATCATTAAAAAATGCTTTATTTTTTTTTAAATTAACTTTAAAATATTGCCATTCATAGGAAGGCACATAGATTGGTGAATAACAAGGAGAGTTCCTTTGCTCCTCCTTCCCTTCCCCCAACCAAGCTAAAGCATCAAACTATTTTTCTTTTAAAATATTTTAAAAAGGTTATGGCTTTCTACAGGCTGGATACTGCAAAATATTTAAAAGAGAAAATATGCATTGAACAAAATGAAAGAACTAATTTTATAGGAGCACACAGGGGAAATGGGTGCACCATTTAATTTATTTTTTTCTTGAGTCCAACAGGTGGTTTGTCAACATCCATGTAATTTTATATAGAAGTATTCAGAGGCTTTAGCACTACAGATGAAGGCATGTCAGTTATGTGCACGCCTTTGATCCATGTGTGCTTCGGTGTCAGGCATGGCTCTCTATACAGTGCTCAGCAACAGTGCTATGGGCTGTGTGCTCAGTGCCAATAGGCTGCTCCTCCTGGACAAGAAGAGGCAGCTGTACTTGTAAAAGATGTAGTTTTTAATATACTAGATGCTTGTCTTGTTACAAATAGCCTTCAGAATTCTCACATGACAGGATTGGCGATTTTAAAATAATTACAAAATAAAATTGCAGCTGTGGTTAAATTTGATTGGCTTCAGCTGATTATCACTAAGAATATATATCAAAAGTGGCAAGAGTATTAAAATGCTTTAGAATTTATGGCCATCTTTCTTTAGGGAAGTTCAAACACATTGTACATATTGTCTTCAAGGTTCCCTTGAGGAGTTATGAAATAGTACAGGTGAATCTACTGGGGAACCCCCACAGGAAGCACCAGAACTTACTTTGCTGACTAAATTATAGAACAGCTTGATTCTACTGTTCTCTGGAGGTCATCTGCCAAGGATGGTTTCCTAAGTTGCAATAATTGAAAATCGTTATGGTCTTACTAGAGTACGCTCTTTGGATTTTGGTTGTCTTAACTCATGTTTTTAAATTGAGATTTGATCTTGAAGATACAAGATTTTTAAAGATCCTGGTCATTTTTGTTGAGTCAAAGTCATTTTGTGTACTTCTGTCTCAATTTCTTCACCAACTTAGCATATGCATAATACACAGCTCCTCAGTTCAGGTCATTTAAAAGTTCTTCACATTCAGGAACTATGTGTAAGGCACATGACTAGCAGCTAAAAATTAGGTGCATGGTTTTGCACTAATCTTGCACTAGGTTTTGCACTAGGTCTTGTGCACGAGTGTGCTACGATGCTTGTACATTTTTTTTACTTAAAGTTGAAAATGAATGTAATACCTTAATAAAGAAATTAAAATTCAAAAAAAGCAAGTATTAAAATAAAAAAAACTTGAAAATGAAAGAGGTGCTCTAAGTCTTATCACAGGTAGCTAGAATTCACATGCAAATTCACATAAAATTAGAAGACTGGCTCTTGACTTTTTTTGGATCACAGGCTCCTTGAAAATCTAGTGAAAGCTATGGTATCCACACACTGAAAAATGTATATATATAAGCAAAACTTTTTGTATGAAATCTTAGGAGCTTAAAAGACACACTGCAGTGCAAGAAAGAACCTTTGATCTGTGGTTCACTGGCAACCAAACTGGATGCAATGAGTGAATATTTGTTTTGTTTCATTCTATTCTTGTTTCTCTGTGATTTACAGTGGAAATCCTACATTATCCTCTCCCCCTGCCCAATACCCTTACCCTCTTAAATCCCCAACCAGGCTCTAGTTTTTGTATCTCAACAGATCACTCTGCTTTGTAGTTGATGTAATACCAACCAACATAGTATAGATTTGGGGCAATTCCAAAAGGAATTGTCAGTGATGACAAATTTAGATAGGAAGCCAGGTTTAAAATCACTTGCAGATGAATACTCTTCATTGCTTGCTGTTTGACCACTATGAATTAAATATTTTTAACTAACTAATTTTGCTAGAATATGACATACGGCTTTCTATGTCACACCTCAGTTTTTACAAAGCACAGAAGCAGGCATAGAAAAAAAAAGAAATCCAGCTTTTAATATTATAGTTGTCCTCATTCTAGTTCGGGGAGGCCTACTTCAAATACTGGGTCTCAAAGGTCCTTAGCTTTTATCTAGAACAGACAATGTACTTGAGAAAGTTCCTTTAGTTTTTTGTTTCATTTGACATTGACACACTAGGTCAGACTTGTCCCAAAGCGCCATGTCTAACCAGCTTCCTTTATGTGTTTCTAATTGGGATTCTTTCTCAGGAGGGTCAAATTAGAGCTCCTGTGACTGGAGCTCCAGCATTGGCAGTTGACAGCATCAGCTCAGTTCTGCCTCTTGAGACATGTAAGACAGCCACTTAGAGTTCGTTCCTACAGACTTTTGACAAATGGTCCTACTCTGACTGTGCACCTAATAGACATTTTTTGTTTTTCTTCTGGATCAGTGCCAAAAGCATGGTTCCCCCCCTTATTTTTGCTTTATTCTCTTTGCTTTACCTTTTGTTTGCCATAATTCTGCTTGTTCAAAGTCAGCATTTGCTGATTCTCTTGTTTATGTATCATTATATCTAGCATACTTCCTTAATAGTGTCTGGCTTAACCAACTTTCTGAATTTTATTAACCTCTTAGGAAAATTTCTTCTGCTTGAGTAAACAAAATTGAACTTTGGACACTTGCATTGTTCTGATGCAAAAGATAATACATTATATTTAGTATTATCACAACCAAAATTAATAGATTGACAAAGATAGGATGCAATGGAAAGCCCCTTCAAAAGATTCATCAATTGACTGATTAGCTATCATGTACCAAGACTTTTGAAGATATGTTTAATGGATTAATTTTAACCTTATTTCTATAGCATTTTGGTACACAAATTTTCTAAGATTCCTTTTGGATAACTTTGAAAAAGAAAGACTTTATATAAAGATTTTAGATTGCCTCATACATCTGAGATCAGTTACTGGAATTTAAGTACCCTACAGTGTCCTTTTAGATCCAGTTGTTTTAAAGCCTGAAAAGTAATTTATGTCTGTGAAAATAAGAGTGATAAATTGGAGACCAAAGTATGTGTTTCTTTTTCCCAACAGCCTGAGGGATAACAGGGGAGGTCAGACAACTTAAGTCTGTTTCTCTTTCATGGGCTCTGTAGTGTTCTTGTAGAAGAAGGAGCAGGATTGTTTCAGAAGCTAAAGTGCCAAGTGACTCTTACCTATAAGTTTCACTAAGTTTGATTAGCATTATGCTCCCTTGACCAGAATTGCTTAAAAAGGGAAAATGTAACATTATGAATATATTTAACACTATAAACATCTTCCCTTGCTTGAAATACTTTCAGTGATATTAGAGCTTACTTTGTGGTCAAAAAGATCTAAGTATATGACGGAAAATAGAGGCTAAAAGAAGGTATAACAGGATTATCCTTTTCTTCTTCTAGCTAAAGATACATTTGCCAGGCCCTTCTACCATCTCCATTAAAGAAAGAAGATAGGCTATGTAAATGTTAATAAGGATTTCTCCTGATTGAAATCTCAAGAGTAGGGCAGTTAAATGAAAAGAAGAGACATTCTATATACTTTGCTTCAGTAGAGACACCTTGGGTTTTTAATGCCTCAAGGAAGGTTTTTATTGTCTGCTGATGATTTTAGTTTACCATTACTTATTTACATCTACTCATTGATGATGATCCTGAATGTTTTCTTTCCCATGTCTGCTTGTGTTATTGCTGATGAGGGAACTTCTTCAGATATGGAGATGAACAACTCTCCTGCCAACATTTCCATTAAGTCTGCATATGCCCCATGATCATGACCTCATAGTCATACCACATAGTCCTTTATCTTGTTCAGATTCACTGTCTTCAGCAGTACCTTCTCTTTCTGGGCTTTGAAAAGAACTAAAGGGTATATTTGTGCATGTGTGTGTGTGAAATAGAGGGGGTTAAGTGGGTAGGGAGAAGGAGAGGGAGAGAGAGGTGAAGGAGGGAGAGGGAGTAGGAGAGAGGGAAGGGGAGGGAGAGAGAATTGATTGAGATCTTGAGAAACAAACTGGATAAACCTTAGCAGTTGGGTTAGGGCTGTAATTAAGGCACTGAAAGTGTATATATGATTAACAGAAATCTAGAGAGAGAAAGCTCAGGTGAACAACCTCAAGAAATGATCTTAAGTAATACTGCACATAAACTGTATAAGACAGATGGTTGTTTCTGATTCTGCTATATTCTTAAAGATTCCTATTGGTAGAAATTCCACCATCTCTCTGAGTAGCCTTTATTTGCCACCTACACATAAAATATATTTAACCTACATTTGATTAGCTGTCATGATGATTGCCAAAATCCCTGCATTATTCCTAGTTGCAAATAGATTATTTAAAACATTTTCTTTCTTTAAAATATATTTCTTTATTGATTTCAGAAAGGAAGGGACCTCAATGATGGGAAAGAATCATTGATTGGCTGCCTCCCTACTGGGGTTTGAGCCCACAACATAGGCATGTGCCCTTGGTTGGAATCGAACCTAGGACCCTTCAGTCTGCAGGCCAGTGCTCCATCCACTTAGCCAAGCTGGCCAGCACTAAAACATTTTCTTACTACTGCTCTAAATTTTCACTTGTTCAGGTCTATTGGTTTCTTACTTACTTTTGGCCGGGGCCATGAGTTGGTAGTATAGATTCAAGCAGCCTCTCTCAAACACTGTGATTACTAAGTTTTGTTAAGATTAGTGATAAAGTATGTGCTTATTCTTCATAGGCCTAAGCATTCTATAGTAAAAAGCTGGAGAGCTAGCTATCTTGTGTGAAATGTTTCCCTTTGGCATAGATAGGTACATAAGTGCTGTTATTCTTGTTTTTCTTTTTTATCTTTTAAAAAACCACATAAAAGTATTTTTATTGTGGTGAAATATATATAACATAAAATTTACCATTTGAACATTTTGTAGCATTTACATTTTTTAACCTACTTGTCTAATCATCATCTTACCATGCATCTCCAGAATTTTTTCATCTTCCACAACTGATACTCTGCATGCATTAAACAAGAACTTCCCATAACCCACTTTCCTCCTGACACCAGCATTCTACTTTCTGTCTCTATGAATATTATTACTGTAGGGATCTCATGTATCTGGCTTATTACACTTAGCATGTCTTCAAGGTTCATCTGTATTGTAGTATGTGTTAGAATTTATTTCCTTTTTAAGGCTGAATAATATTCTATTGAATAGGTATACCACACTTTGCTAATTCATTCATTCATCCATTGAACACTTAGGTTGCTTTTGTCTATTTTAAATAATGCTAGTATTTGTTTTAATTGCATAATTAGGCACCTTTTTATGATATGACAATTAAGTATATAAAACCAGTAGTATGAAAATACTGGTACTTTTACATTAAATGTGATCAGGGGAGAAAAAAATTTTAAGGGAAAATGCTGAGTAATTTCAAATATTTCAAAGTTCAGGGTACCTCATTTTTTCATAGTTGCTTTGGCTGAATTTTCTCCTACTAGCCATAATTAAATATATGCCAATGGGTTTGTATAATATAAAACTATCAGAATTCAGCTATAGTTTTAAAACTCTACTAATTAAATTTTATTAGGATATATTTTTCTTCATTGGAGTTTTATTAGAATACACATTAAAGTTGTTAATCTCTTGGGTTTATTGTTGAGATCTTTTATATCAATACACTTGAAATTGAGTTGTTCTTTTTTTTTTTTTAGTGTAAGGCAAATTCCACTTTTTTTGTTAGAAAAGTCATACTTCCTCTTGAAAATTATCTGTTTATATAGATAATTGATAAACTTGAAATTGCAGCTCTTCTAACACATAGTATATGTCATCTAAGAACATCATTAGGGAAACTGGACTAGATCTAGTCAAGCATACAATTAAGTGGAAGTTTAGCAAGTAGCCTAGAATTGTTAGGATTTTCAATACAGACAATTTATTGTAATGAATGACCTTATATAAAGCAGGCTTAGCTAACTTTATTCACTCACTGATAACCGTTTCTTTAGTCTTGGCTTATATTGCCTGATGTAATCAGATTATATAAAAGCTGAGTCATATATTCAGAGCATCTTTAGAAACATAAAATATATTATTTTAAAGAATCAATGAGAGATTACCTAGCTTTGGGGTAACTAAAAGATGAGTCAGAAAATGGTAGTTCATGTAGCCCAATAGTGAGATTTTATTTACAATATTTCTAGGGTTCCTAGGGATAACATGGAAGGCTTTGTGGGGCCAGTTGATATTAACTAAAAAAATTTTGGTGGTGTTATTTATTTATTTTTTTAAGGAGAATTTAAAAATCAGATAATTAGAAATAAATAGATAGATAAATAATCTCATATAAATTATTTCTCCACCAAGAAATTTTAACAAAACCATAATGCTGAAACTCTAATGGACATAAAGTACTATGATTACTTGTAGTTAATGAACATTATATTATTACTAGAGGCCTGGTGCACAAAAATTCGTGCACTGTGGGGTGGGAGTTCCCTCAGTCTGGCCTGTGCCCTATCTCAGTCCGAGAATACTTGGGGAACATCCTTAGCGCTGCTGCAGAGGCAGGAGAGGCTCCCACCACCACTGTGTACTCGCCAGGTACTCCCCCTGTGGGAGCACACTGACCACCAGAGGGCAGCTCCTGCGTTGAGCATCTGCCCCCTGGTTTTCAGTGGGAGTCATAGCGACTGGTTGTTCTGCCATTTGGTCGATTTGCATATTAGTCTTTTATTATATAAGATGGGAGAGTTGATGAAGAGAATGCCAGCTAAGTCTAGTAGACATTAAATGATCAGTAACTTTAGAAGGATTTTATAGTTAGAAAGACATTATTCTAATGATCATTTGATAATTTGTAGGTAAATTTCAGCAGGACAGAAATGATCTCTAGTAACATCGATAAATTTTTAAATTGAGGTGAGATTTACATAAGATCAAATTAACCACTTTAAAGAATATAGTTTAGTGGCATTTTATACATTCACAATATTGTGAAAACTGTACCTTCTTATTTTTTACTAAGTGCTCAGTAATATTAATATCTATGGCATTCATAGAAACTACTTTTTGAAAAACCTTTAAAAAAGATTTCAAATTTTTCTTTTTGGAGGTCAGATATAATTAATTTCAGTCAACCAAAATAGAAGTCAAGAAAATAGGGGTTGATATCTAATAATTATTTCCCTTTGCATTTGCAGAGCTAATGTAATTGGAAATATTAAATTAATAAATGAATAGAAAACATAACTCACTTTTTCAAAGTTTCAGTCAAGGAATATAATCTTAAGAATAGTTTCTTTCATAAGAAATTTTATGACTATTTGGTATATAGATAATCTTGAGATCCAATATTGATCATTTACATGGCAGAATGGTAAAGAATATAAATGCATATGCAATAGAATGTATTCCAATATTCAAATTTGTCACTAGATATTGAGTCCGGTGTCAAGTTTAGTTCTCATAAAAATAATTGCTTTTTCCACTTTAACTCAAGATGCAATTTTCCTCTGATATAACTGTTGATTATATTAATAATTATTTTTGAAACATGCTGTTAAAATAAATTAGCTGCAAGAAATGGTTCACTACATTTCTATATTTCTCCTTTTTTCTCCCTAGACTGAAATAGAACTTTAACATCCCTGGGGTTTATCCAAAGTATAAATTCCATTTCTTGGCAGTAGAGAAATTATGACCACAGTTTTTTTCTCATCTTTTAAGTTCTATAGGAGGTATTATCTGATTAACTAGGCAAGAGAGAATTGCCAAAGATCTTAGAAACTGAAGCCAATAGATTCTCTTTTTACAAATCACAATGGAGCTAGAATGCTTTTAGAAAAATCATAGGAAAATAGGTCAGAATGCAGTCATTCACAGTATTGCAATGGCCTATGTGTGGTTTTATTTTCCTTATCTCAAAGTAATGGCAACCAATTTGTTTGAAGCAGCTTATATAAATTAAAGACACCATATGTGTGATTACATTACATGTTCATATAAAATTACTAATATTTCCAGCAAGCTTTTAATCCAGAAACTTTCATTATGAAAATAAGAAATAGCCTTTTAAACATTTATATGTGTGCATCTAATCCTGTAGAACAGCCAACTATTACATGCTTTACATCATATATATTTCTATTTATATTCATTTAGAAAATTCTACTTATTTAAGGAAGAAGCTGCAAAAAATACAATTAGAACTGAATCAAATATTTCACAATGAGCTCAATTCAGTGTCCATATTGTTGTCTGATATCTGTGTTTTGTAGATTCATTTATGTTTATCAACTCCTAACTTTAGTGAAACATATATTATCCTTATGACTTTTGATCACAACTGTGTTGTTGCCAATGTCCTGATTTTTAGATTATAAATTCTCATGGGCAGAGATTATATTTTACTAATGTTATATAAAAATCACCTCAATGAACAGCACTGCATTTTAGTGGGCTCAATCAATATTCATTGATGAACATTTAAGAGTAGTGTAATTTTCCATATATTTTAATATTTAATTGCTGACATTTAATCTATATTAAGTTGTATTTAATATTGTTCAACTCTTTTATAATAATGACAAATGATCCAGTAGGTCATTTCTGAAATGGCTTTTGATCATTATCTTCTGGCAATTCATGGATTTATTGCCAAAGTGATTCTACTCCACAAATATTTATAGCATGCTTACTGTATATAAGCTTTTTGCTATAAATTGGGCTACAAACATAAACAAGTAGCTTAAAATTTAGGGTTTTATGTGGAAGTTGAGATTGATGATATTCCTGAGGCAGATATAACAATACAAATAAATTGTGCTGTGATAAACTGTTGTGAAGGAGCAATCAGTTAATTACAAAAAGAGTAAAAAACATAAGCCAGCATGTGGAGGCATAAACATTCGCAAAATGGTGAGAAAGCTGGTGCAGCTACACCATAAAAATGTGAGTGGAGGAGGTGCAGCAGAGGAAACTAGTAAGAGGTTAAAGCTAGAGTGTTAAGAGTCATTGAATATTATCTTAAAGAGGAGCCCCCAGAAACTTGGAAAGTAAGGGAGAGCCCAGAACTTCCTGTCAGATCTTTTTAGGTTGGAAAAGATGACCGGATTTCACTGATTTAGTGTTAATCTGTGAACATGTTTGCAACTTAGAAGTCTGCATCTAAATTCTGTGTGTCATTGGGCATCTTAAACTGAAAACCAGACGGAGATGCAAGGTCAGACTACAGTGAGGAAAATGCATGTGAGAAACACAAATGTTGTCAAGGATTATTTGATCTCTTGCCATGGCTGGTGCTAATAAAAATACTGTGATCCTCTCTAGGTTCATACCGTTTGGGATTTTACCCAGTTTTTGTGGTTCTTGTTTCAATCTTGGTATCAGGCCCCTGTGAGGTATTGACGTCCTTCCACTGTGTGTACAGGTTTGGTCTGAAGACACTGCTAGAGTCCAGAAACACATTGACTCAACATTCTTAAGCCCAGGAGTAAGGCAAGTATAAAATTTGGAGGTCATTAATTGAAGCGAAATAAAGGGAAATGAGAAAAGGAAGCCCTATAGTCTGCCAGAGTGGAAATCCACTTCTCTGTCTTTAAGGGAAATTGCTGCAGGGGACATGGACTGCATCACCGCTGCCTCTTGACAGGTTCACCTTGGAGAGACACAAATTAAATCCTTTCAGTTGCTGTTTTGAAGCTAAAAGTGTTTGACCGGTTCAGCCTCTGAATGGTGTTTAAGGAATAAAGAGAAAAGAGCAGGAAGTTCTAATTGGCAAATTACTCCTTGTTATTTAGTTTGGCTTCCAAGTTGGAAATTCCAATAATGAGGAGCTTTGTGGGACTTGCCCTTGAGCAGAACCAGGGGGCTTTTTGTTCAATTACTATTTAATGTGGAGCTATTCAAGAAACATATTGTAACATTTAAGCCATCACTTTCTATTATACAAATCTTGTCAAATAATGATTTTTAAATCTCTCTCCATGGATGCTTTTATGATTCTGAACTGTCTAAGTGAAGTGTAAATTGCAAATAAGACATAAATGGATTTTTCTTAAGTGGTATTTATAGGGGCAATATTAGTTAATGATGGTTCTTAAAATTTTAGAAAATATATGTTTACTTAACAGTTGTCTTACCTTCTTCATGGTTATTCTAATTCTGAAGAGAAGAAAAAAAACCCTCAAAATATTTTTTCAAGTCATTCTAAACTGAATTTACAGCAAGGTGAAAATTTCCTTTTGATGCTAAAATTTCAGAATGTTAATGAAGAATTTATTTGATTGTTTAAACTTAGTATGTTGTAGATGATTTTGACACTAATTTTGACTTACACATTTAATTTGGAGGGAAATGGGTTCCAATTTGCAGAAATTACCTAACAGACTAATTAATATTACTGCAGTGTGGAGAGTTATTTTATATTTGGAGAGATATCAAAGTGGTTAAAAAGAGAATATTTTTTACTTTTTCTCTTGATAGTACCACTAACTCTATCAAAGTTATAAAAGCAATGAAAAAAAGAATTAGAGTTTTTCTCAATGAAAGGCAGTGATAAGTGATTATGTGTAATTTTAAAATTAAACTTCACAGAATATAGCTACATCATTTAGATAAATATAAATTAAGTTTTTAGTTGAAAACTTCTCCATAGGTAGAATGTTGGATTTAAAGGGGAAGAGATCTTTCGTTTTGTGATTATTGGAACATTACATACTCATTTAACAGTTTGTTACTTGGCTGAAGGGTTTTATAACATCTATATTACTTGAGACAATTGTGCAGTTGCAATGACTGTGAATTAATTACAGGTTTCCTTTTTACAGTTTAATGTCTCACTTAGGAATAATTCATATAATCTTTTGGAAATGCTAATGGCTCCTGAGATACTAATCTTGTCCTGTTTCTAAATCCTTACAAAATTGTGTCTCCCCGAATGGGCTATGGACTTAATCTATGTTGTGAAGTGCTACACAGAGGTGTCAAGCTGGTATATGGAATAGTTTTCTGATGAGCTATAAGTCTACAATTCCCCCCCCCCAATGTGTTTAGGCTAAGTGATCAAAAAGAATGAAATTGTTTCTTTTCCCCCTAGTATTTTAATTTCTCAAATTGGAGTGTATTTTTGAAAGCAGTGATAATAAAAAATGCTTCAGCATGGTGGCTCCTTCGCTGTGATGTATGTAGGACAACACATTCAATCATGGATTCAAGCCTTTGAATGTATTGAAAAATTATACTAAGCACTCCCATTTTTTTTTTTTGAGAGCCTACTAAATTTGGGCTGTTTGTACCAAGTTGGGATTTGGAAATGATGGAGAAGAAGCAGGAGTATAGTATGACTTGCATAACAGTTTGAATCATTTCCTATAATTTGATGAGGCATAATGTAATTAACCTTCTCTTTTATGATCTGTTTAGCCTGCCCCCCCTTCTTTTTATTGGTGGTAGTTTGGGAATGGATTGGAAGGGCACCAGACTCTAGGTGAGGAAATGTTTAGGAGACTTGCCAATGGCCCAGGTTGGAAATGATTAAGGTCTAAATTAAGGCAGTAAGCTACTGAATCTGAATAAGAAGGGGGAGATTCTGTAGTTTTTAAGAAATTAATCAAGTTGATTGTGGACTGATTAATTTGAGGAGTAAGGTGGACATTTTATACAGAATAGGGTAGCAGAAATTATTTGCTTAAATGTTTATTTTCATTGGTTGTTCCAGATTATTCTTTTAAACTTACTTACTGTGACAATTTTATAGAATGTCTAAAATTGCAATTAGGGACATATTTAATGTTATTCCCTGCTTAAAAATCCTGTAATTCTTATGCATTTGGGTTAAAGCTAAATCCAGTTCCTTCACATGCTATATTAGCTATTTCTTGCTGTGTTAGCAAATTGCCCCAAAATTTAGTGGCTGGAAACAATGCACCTTTATCATCTCAGTGATTCTGTGGGTTTGGTGTCCAGGAGTGAGTGAGACTACTAGTAAGTCTCTCAAAGAGCTGCAATCAAATTGTCAGCCAGGACTGCTGGCATATCAAGGTACAACTTGGTATGTTCCACACTCATTCATGTGAGCCTCAAAAGACACGTGGTCTTCTCCAAAGGACTGCCTCATGTCATGGCACTCAGCTTCCCCCAGAGAGAGATCGATGAGTTATCCACAAGGTGCAGGAGCACCCAACACAGAAGCCATCATTGTTCTATAGCTAATCTTAGAAGTTATAGCCCATTACTTTTGCGTTTACTATTAGAAGTGAAGCAATCAATCTGGCCCACACTTAAAGGCTGAAGGCTACAAAACTTAGGGGTGTTTGTGTTTTTCTCAGAGGCTGTCTACCACACATGGCTTATATCATCTGGATCCGAGCTCCCCAGCTCTCCAGGTTCATGCCTTGCTAGGTTTCCATTCACACTAGATTCCAGACGAATCAAACTTATTTCAGTTCCTGAAATGCTCCATACTCTTTTGTCTCCAGAATGTTTTCTTTTTACTTGGTTAACTCACGCGTGACCTGTAGATTTCAGCTTACTAGTAAGTATCATTTCCCCAGGAAGCATTTCCTGACTATTCTTTCTTAGTTACCCAATTAGAATAAGAATAGAATAAGAACTCTTGAACCTTCTTCAGTTTTAGCATGTACCAGACTTTAAGATTATTGTTTTTTATATTGTCTTTTCTACCAACTATAAACTTTATTCCCAACGCTAGGGCTTCTGTCTGGCATAATATTAGCTATTAATGTTTGTTGAATGAATGACTAAATGAGTATTAAGATGCATAAGATGTCCAAGTGATCAACAAGTTCATGTTCTCATATGTTTGATGGATATATCAGAGAGCACCACATGTAACATCCTCTGAATACATTTTACTGAACCAAGTCTGTTGCTTTGAAAAGAAAGCCAGGTTTCTGTTTTGTTACTTTATTCTATTTTCCCCTCTCATTTTTATGACTTAATATATAGACCTATGTTGCAGACTGAATTTGGAGTTTAGAGAATAAGATTAATAAAAAGTATGTAATTTAAAAGAAGCTTTATTTGTTTGGTAGAAACCAGTTCTTGTTTTGATTTAAACTGTCCTCACTTGATTTGAAAGTCAATAGTGGCTTACATTAGGAATTAAAAAAAAAAGAATTTAGTTTGAGGCCTTCAATCTAGATGAAATCTTAGGTGAGTTTCAAAACTTTTGCATTAAAAATGTAGATATAATTGCATGTATTGGCTTTATGTGACTGTACATTTTTATTTTATTTTAAGAAGTGAGAAGAATATATTCTTTTCTGTGAAGCAGTATAGCAAGAAATAACTTACATATTTTTAACTTCTTCAAAGAGTAATCCTTTTCATCTTAGTTTGGTATAACATGTCTCCATGTCTTCATGGAATTTCTTCTGGCAAAGCTCACTTCTATCAGCTTACTGCCAAAAGCAGGGGCTCCAGGTACTTTAGCCAACTGAGGTTTTATACTGCACTTCACTCTTGAGGACCACCTCTTTTCTGAAATTCCACTTGATGGTTTCAAGATACTACTTCCCTGGTGGTGGTTCCCATCCTCTTCCTCTTTTTTTGTGTTTTCCTCTCAGCTGTCTTTTCAAGCTCCTCTTTGCCTGCTCCCTAAGGATGTCTACAGGTTCTATTTTGACCCTCCATTTTTTCATGGTCTATAAGGGATTCTGTTTCTTGCATATTATCTGTCATCTATGTTCGGTGACTTCAAATTTCCAGTTTAGCATCTACAAGTCTTAGATTTTAATTTCCAAGTAGAGGCCCAGTTCATGAAATTCGTTCATGGGTAGGGTCCCTAGGCCTGGCCGGCGATCAGGGCCGATCTATGGAGCAACTGGCAGGATGATTGGGGGCTCCCTCTGGCACCCAACTTGGCAGGCCTGGCACTGCCTGCTTGCAGCCTCGCCTCCCCCCACCCCAACCTCCCGCCCCCTGCCACCACCAGTTGCCTGGGACCTGCAGGCTGGGGGAAGCTCCTGCATTGAGTGTCTTCCCCCTGGTGGTCAGTACACGTCATAGCGACCAGTTGTTCACCAGTCATTCTGTTGTTTGGTTGATTTGTATATTAGGCTTTTATTATTTAGGATTCCTGTTGGCCTTTCCACCCAGATGTTCTGCAAGCATATTCAACTCTAAACTTGATTCTTCTCTGTACCTTCTTTCCCCTCTTATCTGATGGTTCTACCATCCATCCAGTTCACACATTGTTTCTAGAGTCTCTTTTTCCTACCCACTCACACTCCTCTATGTGATTATCTAATTACCAAGAGCAAGTGATTTTACCTTCTAACTATGTGGTCCTCAACCTTTTTCTCCCCCAAACACTTGAAATCTTTAACACAATTACAGGAATCATTAATTTTAGGTCACAATGTCAGTGAGTCTCACTGGAGGTTGGGATGCAGTCCTTAGAGGAAATCTTTAGAAGTAGGTCTAGTTTGAAACGGGCCCATATGTGGTTCTAATAGACTTTAGAGATTGATAATTGCTGTGGGAAGTATTGTGGGGATCAGATACTCACCTCCTTGAACATGCTACTGTGCTAGTTCAAACCTTTATTAATCCCCTACTTGTTGACTATAGTATAATCTAACTTTTATATAGTTGCCAGAGTAATTATCGAATAAAAAGTCTATCATCTCCCACTTAAGAATTTTAAAAGCTTCCCTTTATACCTAAGAAAACATAAATTAGTTCTATGATCTGGCCTCTGTCTCCATTTCCAATCCACAGCCATGTCATTTTTTAACATCCCCTTCTTTTTCTCATTTAGCACTTTTCTGTCTGTAGCATTCCTTTTCTTTAATTTCTTTCCAGTAATGTACTTATTTATTTATTTTAAATTAAATATTTATTTTTATAAGTATTACATATGTTTTTCTTATTCCCCCATTCATCTCTTCTACCCAGTATTCTTTACTTTTTGTTTTTTTCTTTGTTTGGCTGACAGTTGTTTCTCATTTAATATTCATTTCTTTCAAGAAATATTTTCTGATCCACATCTTTCTCTCCACCATCCTCCCAAAATATATTCAATGTGTACATATAATCTTTTGTGAAAAATCTAAATCATTGCACTTTTCATGGTTCACCATTATTATCTGTTTTTTATTTTCTTTTCATTGACTAAGAGTTTTTTGAGGTGAGGATCATGTCTTATTCATCTTTATCTCTAGTGTCTATAAACTATCTCTACATGTTTATAAATGTTTGTTGAAGGAAAAGATGAATTAATAGATTTAAGCAGTTTATCCATTTCTTCACTTTAAAATATTTATTGTGTACCTACTTTACGCTAACTACCATTCTGCATACAGAGTGCAATAGCAATTTTAAAAATAAGGTAATGAATTCCTGCTTCCATAGGTCTTACATCATTTTGCCAATACATGCTTATGTAATAACCATTGATACTTAGATGAACATTTTAGTAAGGAGAAAAGAATTTCCTGATAAACAATGAACCAGTTGAGCCCTTTCTTGACAAATGATTGAATTTCTACTAATTATTTTTAAAAATTGTACTATGGATATTTTTTCTTCAACATTTTCTCATGGGCAGGCACTTAATTAGATAGAGTTATGAAAAAAAATAAGTCACAATGTTAAATACTAGACTGGTAATATTAAAATGGGATCTAGTGTTTCAGTCAAAGTTTTATTTCAATTACTTAGTTCTCAGTAGCAAAACTTCCTTAATATATAACTATAAAAATATATTCTTTCTTTAATACTTGTACAAATTAAAATGATAAAATTTGTTTCCTTACAGATATTTCATGCTAAATACTATATTAAGAAAGAGAGGAATTATATCTTAGTTTTGAAAGTGGGAGTGTAGAATAGACCCATTGATAGGTCCATGGCTCTAGTCTGATGGCAGTAGATGCTGTTCTAATTAATGTTATAAATGGGCTCTATATTAAAAGTTGTGTTTCTAAATAATAATAAATATAGTCATTTTCAGGAGGAAAAAAGTCCACAAATCAAGTATTTCACTAGGAAAAATGTACACCAATATGTAAAACTAATACTCCCGTTTTTGTGCCATGGTATATCACCATGAATTAATCCTCAGTTCAAAATACTTCTATTCATTATGTACTAGTGGAAAAATCAAAACAACATATTTCTACAAAGTAAGTTATGACCCTGGAAGGTTTAAAGAATTATATTATTAGAAGTGGTTATTAAAGTTATCCTTTTTATTTCTGTATTTCCTAAAAATGAAAAAAATCTGTACTTTTAATTCCTTATCTTTAGAAAATAATGTATAACATCATAAAGTGCATTCTAGTATGTCAAAACCTCTCTCTTAGTTATTCCCATTGGATATCTGTAAAATATATGATCTTAAAAACCAAAACATATACTCTGCCAAGGATAATCTGATTAAATCAGACAGCAATACAGCAGTATGTTTAAACCTTTATTCAGAACTAGAGGCCCAGTGCACAAAGTTCGTGCACTTGGGGGGTCCTTCAGCCCAGCCTTCACCCTCTTGCAGTCTGGAAACCCTCGGGGGATATCCAACAGACGGCTTAGGCCTACTCCCCCTGGGTGAGTCATAGTGACTGGTTGTCCTGCCGTTCAGTTGATTTGCATATTAGCCTTTTATTATATAGGACTAGAGGCATGATGCATAAAATTTGTGCAAGAGTAGGCCTTCACAGCTGTGGCAGCTGCATTTTCCCTCCCTCGCAGACACTGTGGCTATAGCCCTGGCTTTGCCTGGAAGGACATCTAGTCTAATTAGTATATTACACTTTTATTATTATATATGGTCTTTGGTTGATTACTTCCTACCCACCCACTCACAATTGGGGCTAGGGTGGGATGCAGGAGGTTGGGCAACTGGGAGGGACCATGTAGGGCTCCAGGGCATGTTCGGCCCATTTTACTCACCTGATTGGCTGGACCTCAGCAACAAGTGAACCTACCAGTCAGAGCATTTGCCCCCTGGTGGTCAGTGCACATCATAGTGAGTAGTTGAGTGACCTTAGCATATAATAGCATATTACGCTTTGATTGATTGAACGAATGATTGGACAACCTGACACTTAGCATATTAGGCTTTTATTATATAGGATTAGAGGCCTGGTGCATGAAAATTCATGCACTGGAGGGGGGTCTGCAACTTGACCTGCCCCCTCTTACAGTCTGGGAGCCCTCAGGGGCAGGAGGTGACCTGGCAATCAGGGGAAAGTGATGCCCCTATTACACCTCTGCTGCTGGCACTGCCAATAGCACAAGCCTTGGTCAGCCCTGGTTATCTGAGCATTAGGCGGCCCTGGATGACTAGGCAGCCACCATCTAAGGCTTGCCTGGGCCTCCAGCCAGCCCTGGGCGGCTGGGCAGCTGCCATCCAAGGCTTGCTTGCACCTTGGGCTTGTCCTGGGCAGGTGGGCAGCCAACATCCAAAGCTTGCCTGCATCTTGGACCAGCCTGGGGTGGCTGAAGGGCTGAAGGGAATGGGGGACTCTAAAGGTGGGCCCAACCTTGTCATGCGCCTGCTGCCCCGTAAGGGCTGAGGGGACTGGGTGCCATCAGCCTGTGGTTTTGGGTGTCGCCATCTTTGAGGGCATGGCAGTCAATTAGCATATTCCCTCCTTATTGGCTGTGGGCTCCACCATCTTTGTGAGGGTGTGATGGTCAATTAGCATAATTCCCTCTTTATTAGTTATAATAGTCTTATGCTCAAACACCTTTTTAAAATATATATATATATATATATATTTTATTGATTTTTTACAGAGAGGAAGGGAGAGGGATAGAGAGTTAGAAACATTGATGAGAGAGAGACATCTATCAGCCACCTCCTGCACACTTCCTACTGGGGATGTGCCTGCAACCAGGATACATGCCCTTGACCGGAATTGAACCTGGGACCTTTCAGTCCGCAGGCCGATGCTCTATCCACTAAGTCAAACCGGTTTTGACTTAAACACCTTTTACATTTATGTATCCTCAGTGTCTAGAGCAGTGCTGTCCAATAGAAATACAATGCAAACCACATATACAATTTAAAAATTTCTAATAACTACACTTAAAAAAGTAACAGATGAAGTCAATTTTAATAATGTATTTTATTTAATCCATTGTATCCAAAATATTCTTTTCAAATAGTCAACGAAATATTATGTACTAATAAGATATTTTTTTCATGCTAAGTCTTCAAAAGTGAAAGAGCCACTTCTTCACTATCTTCTCTTAAGAATTCTTTGTCAAATAAAATTGCACACCTTGTATACTTGGATCTTATTGATGGATAATCTGAAATCTGAAAAAGAGTGTTAGAAATATATAAACTTTTGTTCACCACCATTTTGCTGAAACTTATCCTTTATAGATATACCTTGAGACATGAATTATGGTAGAAAATTATTATGATTAGTAAGATATTTATAATTATTTTTTATTTTTTTATACTGTTCTTTTAAAATCTCCAGTTTTATTTATGAATTATAAATTAACTAGTATCTGGTGCACAAAATTCATGCACATTAAAAGGAAATAATTAGAGAAAATATTTTAATATTGTTATTTGCCCTTTCTCTATAATAGAAATATCAGAGACGAAAGAAAATTAGTAAAATGTATATGAAAATCTTTCTCCTGTGTCTGGGTGTGCCATGGGAACCAGAGTCATGTCCCTGTCCATCCTCGCGCACGTAGAAATCACATGAGACCCAGACCTGGCTGGCCTCACCCCAATTGGGTGAGATCCAGACCCAACTGGTCCAACCCCTGTCAAACCCTGCCAGGCAGGGGGCACAGCCTCAGGTCCCCTGGCCTGGCATCAGGTGGGGATGTAGCTTCAGGGCCCCTGACGGGTGCGGGGAGCTGCACCCTTAGGTTCCCTGGTGAATGCCAGGCAGGGGGCTTAGCCTCAGGTCCCCTGATGCACCCTCAGGTCCCCTGACCTGGCACCAGGGTGAGGGGCATGGCCTGAGGTCCCCTGGCCTGTGCCAGGGTGGGTAGTGTGTTTTGAGGTCCCCTGTAAAACCCCACTGGGTGGTGGGCACAGACTCAGATCCCCTGCCCTGGCAGTCTCAGGTCCCTGCTGATTGCTCTTTAATACTCGTTATGGAAACTCAACCTCCACTGTGGGTGCAGTCATCTTATGTTATGGAAATCCCACCTCGGCTGTGAGCGCAGCCCTCTTTGTGATGGTGTGATGGTCAATTTGCATATTCCCTCTTTATTAGATAAGATAGTTCAGTAATGTCTAATTTATTATAAATATAGGTTCGAAATTGAAAGAGGTACATGTTAAAAAATGTTTGATGACCATTGGCTACTAGGATAAAGTCCAAATATTTTAGTTAGTTTTTAAGTTCTTCTTCCTTGCCCACCTTAACCCATTGTAGATATCAATGGGTTTGCCCCATAGTTCCTCTAAATGAAGGCCACTAACAAAAGCCAAATTCTCCTTAACTTGTTTGAACCCAGCATACTTATCTCTCATACCTGCGATTTTGCTCAAGCTTATTTTTTTTGTTTGCTACTCTTCTTCATCTTTTCAGCTATAAAAATATTGTTGAGGATTCAGCATAATTTCCAACTCTTGGAAATCATCCTGAATGATCACTCCATCCTATATTTTTATCTTTCTAGCCTGAATTCTTACATTATTTTGTCCATGTCATTTATTTTGATATCTATTTATAGACTATATTTTCTCAACTATATTTTAAGTATTTTGAAAGCAAGGGCTTTGCATGTCTTTTAGAACCTATTACAGTATTCAGAGCTATAGAATATTATGTAAATAAGCACTAGTTGAAACAGAATTAAGATTTAAATACTTCTTTTTTTAAAAAATACACTTATCATTCTCATTAGTATGCCCTATCATAGACTCTCTGGTCAGAGGATTTTTATTGACTAATGTGTGTATGTTCTGTAGAAAGATGGGTTTAATAAATAATGAGTTACTAAGGAACTCTCTGTTATCTCATCTCAGAACTCCACAATTCTTTTATTCTTAAACAACTTTATCTATACAAGAGAGAGGACCACGTAGAGACTTTCCTGAAAGGGTTTCATAAACTTACCCAACTCTATATAATCTCCTATAATTTGTTATTTTAATATGAAATATAGTATGGTTTATTAGCAGAAATGCTGTGGCATTGTGTAGGTGATAAGGTAATATTTCACATCTGTCAACGGACTAGGACAAATTTCACAAATCCAAGTTAGCTTGGCCCAAGCTTCATTGTAATCTCATCATGTAATCACTATTTAACTCATATTTAACTTATGTTAATCATAAATTGTAGTCTCTGAATATTTTTGTGTTATATTTCTATAACATTTAATTATGATTTAGTTTTGAGGAAAATGAGAAATTATTTTATATGTTAGATTTGAGCACAGCAATTAAGATTTGAGTGAAAAATTATAGAAATTATATGACAAAATTAAATACAAATAAATAAAAACCATGCTTAACTTCACTTATTTCCAAACTTGGTTTTATATAGAATCACTTGAAGAGCTTTTATAAAATGCACATTCCGGTTTCTCTTAGACTATTGAATCAGACGCTCCAGGCTTAGAATCGTGTTTTATAGACTGTCCAGTTTGGAAACCCCTTGTTCCCCCTTCTCCTGGTTTCATACACTGTTAGAGCACAACATGCTTCTTACCAAGACTTACATGTTCTAAAGGTAATACTGGTCTGGGGAAGGGCAGGCAATCCAGAAGGGACCTTGAATAGTAGCTTCTCTCATTCTCTCTTTTCCAAAGCAAATTCTGGCAATTAGATAGCAGACGATCCTCTGAAATCACCATTTAAGAACTTTTTTTTTCCAGTTTACCATGGGCCCTGCTTTTAGTCTTGCACTCACTTACTCCAGGATGCACAGCCAGGTAACAGCCTGGTCATGATCAGCTCTCAGAACAAGCATAACTCAAGTGAGGATGTTCCTTAGCCAAGGTTAAGCAGTTAACCAGGCTGTTCAAGTATTTTTTGGGCACAGAGAAGCCAAACACCATTTAGGATAGAGCTAACTGCAAGGCCAAGTCCCTGCTATCACTTACGGCAGAGATACTTTTTGGAAAGGTGGGGACTCAGCGGCTAAAATAAAATGTAGCCTATCTTTAGATACCAGTGGAGGCATATCAGGGAATAGTTTTGCCATTTCTCATCATTTTTGACTATTTAAATTTTATTTGTTTCTTTTATAAAAGATTTAAAATTATTTAAACTGAATACACATGAAGTATGACTGTTGTATAGCTACCCTTTTGTTTACACAGGTGTCTGGAAGTTGTGTTTAAGTTGGTGATGTGTACAAGATCAATATTGTACACTGTTCCCCACTCCAACTCTGTTATGGCTGTCACACCACCATCACATTCAATAATATTTCTTTACTGATTAGATCCACAGTGTGCATAACAACATAGACCATAAAGGCACAATATCACAAATACAACGAGCTAACATTTACTGTTCATTAAGTACTAAGTGATTAGTCTTCCTGCTAGCCTCCCTAGGATTTTGTTTTTTATTGTCCTATCTTTTTCTTTTACCTATGAGGCATCTAAGCTTAGAGAGTAACTTATCTGAGGTTACCCAACTAATAAATGATAGAGCTGCATTTATATGCCACACCACTGAATCCAAAATCAACGAGTTTTCTGGTTTAGCATACTGTTTCAACTAGAATTTATTTATGTTTCAATCAGTGATGCCTTTTTTGAATATTGGAAAGAATAATGGGCCAAATTATGACCAAGAAACATTGAAGTTTCATTATGCCTTATAAATGTTTAATCTGAACAGCACATAGTAAGGATTGAAGACATGGTTCTAATACTCAAGTGTATAAAAGCACTTTAGAGTATTATAGCTAGGGAATAACATACAGTATCAGTGCAATAATCTGCCTGATCATGAGTAATTCTTATTTTGAAGCACTTATCATTTTTTTCACTTCTGTTATTACTCTTATCTAGTTCTTTAAATGAATTAAAAAAATAAGTTGGTAAATAAGAATGTAAAAGGATGCAGAGAAAGAAGGATGCTATGAGGCAATATCCTATAGCTTTTAAAATAAAAGTTAACAGGCCATCTTTGATATTTTGAATAAATGCAGTAGACATTTTCTTAGACTGTAGTCGATATCTGGTATGAGAATTTCTTTTGTCCTTAAAACAGGAAGATATGCTGTACTTTGGAATATTTTAAAATTATGCACTGGTTTGAGTTTCTGTTGTTTTAACATCATTATTCTGTTTTGTTTTTATTTTTATTTTTTTAATGAGCCTTTATTGTTGAAAGTATTACATGTGTCCCTCCCACCCCCCAATTGCTCTCTCCCCCCTCTTCCTCTCCAAGCATTTACCACCCACTGTCTGTGTTCTTGGGTTATGCATATACGCATATGAGTTTATTAGTTAATCTCTTCCCCCTCTTCACCCTCCCCTGCCTTTCCTCTGAGGTTTGACAATCTGTTCAATGTTTCTATGTCTCTGGGTCTAATTTTGTTCATCAGTTTATGTTGGTTATTAGATTCCACATGTGAGTGAGATAATGTGATACCTTTCTCTGACTGGCTTATTTTGCTTAGCATAATGCTCTCTAGGTCCATTCATGCTGGTAGGAGTTTTTTTGTTTTTTTTGTTTGTTTGTTTATAGCTGCACAGTATTCCATTGTGTAGATGTACAATAGTTTTTTAATCCATTTATCTGCTGATGGGCACTTAGACTGTTTCCAAATCTTAGCTATGGTAAATTATGCTGATATGAACATAGGAGTGCATATATTCTTTCTGATGGGTGTTTCTATTTCTTGGGATACATTCCTAGAAGTGGGATCACTGGGTCAAATGGAAGTTGCATTTTTAATTTTTTGGGGAAACTCCACAAACTGTTTCTACAATGGCTGCACCAGTCTGCATTCCCACCAGCAGAGCATGAGGGTTCCTTTTTCTCTGCATCCTGGCCAATACTTGTCCTTTGTTGATTTGTTGATGATAACTATTCTGACAGGTATGATATGGTACCTCATTGTCATTTTGATTTGCATCTCTCAGATGATCAGTGACTGATCACTTTTTCAGATGCATTTTGGCCTTCTGTATGTCCATTTTGTAGAAGTGTCTATTGAGGTCCTTTGTCCATTTTTAAATTGGATTGTTTATTTTCCTTTTGTTAAGTGGTATAAGTTCTCTGTAGATTTTGGGGGTTTGGCTTTCACTGTCAGTACAGGACATGGTGATATGGTAATGAAATATTTTGGAATTCTTTTCTCAAATCAGAGCAGACCAGGTTAGGAAGCTTTGTTCTACCTTCTTGTCTTCAGAGGTGAATTTAAAATGTGGATCTCATCATTTGCAAATATATTCTGATTTTTTGAAATTCTTGATTTACAAGAAGTGTATAAAAAATGAGTAAATTGGCCTCTAATGACTCAGTTTTTCTTGATTTTAGAAAGAATGTCAAGGTTTACCAAGAAAGTATGTTTTTCATTTGTGTGCTTTTCCTGTTTACCACAGACTTAAGAAAAAAATTGGATTTTTAAAACCCCTTTTCGTTTCAATTAGCCAAATGATGTTGTTTTCCCACATGCATATTTTCTTCCTAAAAAAGATACTACAGCACAACAAAGCACACAGGAAATAATTAAAGAGCTTGGTGAATGAGAACAAAACTTTGTGTTGGAATATGAATTGGAGTTACTATGTGTATCCTTTTTGTTGTCTTCAAAGCAGGATGTGTTAATTGGTAGAATTTTAAAGTCACAAAATATTGCTTACTTACTCTTACCAGAAAAATATCAATGTTGTTTTCAATTTGATGTTGAAATCATGTTCAGTTACTCATTCTTCCTATGTTTATTATATCCACTATCAATTGCAGTTTCACCTTATCAGCGCTTTGGGGCTTCAGAAGTGGAACTACTGTCACATATTTCCAACCAGAGTTGTTCTAGCTTTAGTTTACTCTTTAATGGAGATAGAAGATTAATTCCAAGTGCTGAAAATGGGTGATGATCACAGTAATAATGATAAATTATCTTCCTTAACAACTGCTGGCCTTCTTAGCCAATGATCCTGGGCATAAAAACCTTAAGATTAATAATTTCATAGAGAAATGAAGTGTATTTCATAGAGTATATTGCGTTTTATATCTCAAAAGTACTGTGTTTAAGAGAATATATTGAAATTGCCTATTTTAGTCTCAATTTTTGAAGATTCGTTTCAGGTAGCTTTAGCCTGGGCATGAAAACACCCATTAAAATAAATCGGTGTTCAGCACCCTGCGAGCTGTACTTAGCACAAAGTTTCTATAATTTAGAGGTATTATTTCTTGAGAAAGCTATTTTCCCTTTCGCTGTGGATAAATCTGTGTATTGTATGGACTACCTAGATTAAAAACATCTTTGTAATCATTAGTGATGGGTTACCATCATGGTTTGTTCTCTAAAAGATAGCCATATTCTATCTGTCTTCTCTCCACACATGATTGTAGGAATAAAGTTTAGGTTTACACATCCCTTTGATAGAACTTAGGAAAGCAGTTTCCCAACTGTGGACATAGGTTCTATTGGAAAGTAGAATCTTATTAGATGGAATTATGTCTCAGACTAATTCTGCTTAATTTGTGGTGGTTGTTATTCTAGGGGGAAAACTGAGGTATTCTTTGTCTTTAAAAATTTTCTAAGTATTAAGCAAACATGAGAAATAGGCTACTTCAATCTTTTGGGGCACTTACCCAAGTATCAAGTACAGTTAAATATATTCATTGAGAAATTTCCAGTTATATAGGAAAAGGGGGAATGAAAATAATATTTTTTTCTTTTGCTTTATTTTTCTATCCAAATTATTAGAACTGAATTATTTGGCTATATAAATTTGTGTTTTGCTTCTTAAATTTAAGGTAGAAATCTCTGCAGGAATAGGACAATTCAAATTGAGAGGGACCAGTTTGCATTTATTGTTTAGCATCTGGAGAAAGAAAACTTAATTACTTTTCAACTGTTAACCCACCTTAAAAAAATAAGGTATGGTAATTATTCATCCTCCACTGGTAATAAAGGATTTAGACTCTGGAAGGAAAGTAAAAAGAATAAATAAATCACATGTCAATTTTTTCATCTTTCTTTATAAATATATGTTCTCTAGTGATATTCTCTTTAAAAAGATTTTTTTTAGAACAGAAAAATAAAATAAAAAGTTTGTGTATCACTAAGGAGAGATTATAACCTGAATGGAAAACTTCACAAAATCATATATTTTAGATTTTTTATTTTAGAGGATAATTATATAGCTAATAATATCTAGTTTCCACTGAGTGCTTTGCCCACATAATTGCATGGTGTAATTTAACTTTACAGTTTAAGACATTAATTAAAACCTTCAATTAAAGTCAGGATAAAATGCTGAGAAATATATGGGGGGTAGGGGGGAAGCTGAATAACTATCTTGCTATATAAAATTAAACACTGATTAAATAGAAAGAGATTGTAAAAAGAATACCATCTTGCAAAAAAATGCTGATTTGATATATTTTAAAGTCCTTGTCAGTGCCTGGTAAAGCTTGATAAAAATGGCCATAGAAAGCAGAATTTTCTTCATATTTCTAGTTTTGTATTTTGTGAATTTCTTTTTCTTTGTGAATTGATTCTACTCTGAATTTTCGATGTAAAGCTGTCAGTGTGCAATCTGGCCTGGGGAGAATGGGTTGAAGTGGCATGCAGATATTTTACATTTGTCCCTCAGTTTGTGCAAGCTCAAGCCTTTTGCATTTGCATGTCAGAGGCAGTGAGCAAAAGTGAGGAGATGCAGGAATTTCAAGATGAAGGAGAAGTCATAGGGAGACAGGAATAATTCATGGTGGCTTTAGGGCCCAGTCGCATGTCCAAGAACAGCTGGCCTCATCAAATAACTTATAATAATCCAATATAATAATGAGGTAATATGCAAATTGACCATCATGCTGTCACACAAGATGACTGCCCCCATGTGGGTGATCAGGCTAGCAGGGGAGGGCAGCTGGGGAGGACCAGGCCTGCAAGGGAGGGCAATTAGGAGTGACTGGACTGGTAGGGAGGGCAGTTGGGGGTGATCGGGCTGGCAGGCAGGCGAGTGGTTGGGAGCCAGCAGTCCCGGATTGTGAGAAGGATCCCGGATCGGAGAGGGTATAGTCTACGCTGAGGGACCCCTCCCCCGCACAGTGCATGAATTTCGTGCATAAGGCCTCTAGTTATAAATATATACATACTGTATATCACGGTTTTTTACACAAATGTGAAAATAATTTCATTTTTTCACACCAATGTCATCAATAGAATATTTTATCTCAAATAGAAATATCTTACTACAAATTATATTTTGTAAGGGAGAAGTTCCATATACTTTATTGTGTGTGTTTCCATGTACTTAATGATTTACCTAAATCCTATTTTTGCCTTAATTTAATCATAGCATCTAAATCATTTATTAATCAATTCAACAAATATTGTTAATTTGAGCTAGGAACTTATATTTTTTAAATATGTTTTTATTGATTTTAGAGAGGAAGGGAGAGGGAGAGAGATAGAAACATCAAAGATGAGAGAGAGTCATTGATTGGCTGCCTCCTGCATTACCGCCTCTCCTCTTTACTGGTGATCCAGCCTGCAACCAGGCTTGTGCCCTGGCCTGGAATCAAGCTATGATCTCCTTGTTCACAGGTCGATGATCGACTGCTGAGCCACACCAACTGGGTTCTTAGTTTTTCTTGATGCTGAAGTAGGTGCCTCTGTTGAGAAGTTGAATGAGCAGTACATGGACATCCTTTCCATATGCACCTGACTTGTGCTAGATCTATTCAGTTCTGATGGAGGGGTATTGAAGTCTCCAAATATAATAGTAAATTCTATTACATCTTTCAGTTTCATCATTTTTTTTGCCTCACATAATTTGATACTCTTTTGTTAGGTGCATACACATTAAGGATTGTTATGTCTTCTTGGAGTATTTCTCCCTTTAACTTTGTGCAATACCCCTCTTTGTTCTTAAAAATATTCCTTGCTCTGAAGTCTACCTGCTGAAATTAATATAGCTACTCTTTTGATTAATATTAGTAAGATAGTTTCTTATAAACAACATATCGTTGAGATTTGTTTTATAATCAATTGTTTTCAATTCAATCTCTGTCTTTTAATTGGTGTGTTTGTACCATTGGATTTAAAGTGGCTATTGCTATAGTTGGATTAGTATCTACAATATTTGTTGTCCTTGTTTTTTTGTTCTTATTTTTGACTTTCATACCTTTTCTGCTCTTTTTGTTTTAATTGAACATTTTATATCATTTCATTTTATCTTCTTTCTTAGCATATCCATTATGTATTATGCTTCTTTTAAAACCTTTTTTAGTGGTTCTCCAAAAGTCCACAATATACATTCACAACTAATATAAATCCACTTTCAAGTAACATTATAGCACTTCACGGGTACTGCAAATACCTTAAAATAGCAAAATAGTCCTAATTTCTTTCTACCATCCCTTGTATCTTTTGTCATTCATTTCATTTATACATAATCATACATAATTGAACACATTGTTATTATTTTGAGGAAGTTGCTATCTGTTAGATCAATAAAGAATAAGAAAAATAAGTTTTCACTTCACTTTCACTTATTCTTTCTCTGATGTTCTTTCTTTCTATATGTAGATTCAAGTTTCTGACCTATTTCATTTTCATCCTCTCTGTAGAACTTCTTTTACCATTTTTTTGCAAGGCAGGTCTCTTGGCAACAATTCCCTCAATTTTGCTCATCTGAGATAGTCTTTATTTCTCTATCACCACAGGATATAGAATTTTTATTGGTGAATTCAGTTTCTTTCTTTTTCAAATTAAATTTATTGGGGTGACATTTGTTAATACTATCATATAGATTTCAGGTAAGAGAGAGAGAGAGAAACATCAATGTGAGAGACACATCAATTGGTTTTGTCCCACACTGGCCCTGACAGGGGCAGGATCAAACCTGCAACCAAGGTACATGCCCTTTACCGAGAATCAAACAAAGACCCTTCAGTCTGCGGGCTAATGCTTTAACCACCAAGTAAACTAGCCAGGGCTGCATATGATTCTTATCTTTACTCCTCTGTAGGTAAGGAGCTGCGTCACTCTAATCCCTCATCATTTTCAAAGACTTTATATTTGACTTTTTGAAGTTTGAATATGATATACCTGGTTATAGTTTTGATTTTGATGGTAGTTGTTTTTTTATTTTTTTCTATTTTTCTGTTTGGTGGTCTTGGATATTCTGTTGTTTTCTTATTTATTTATTTATTTATTTATTTATTTATTTATGCTTTGCTTTTCAGATTTGGAAACTTCATATTATCAGGTCAGATAATTTTTTTTCCTGAGCCATATCCAGTCTAGTATTGAGCCCATCAAAGGCATTCTTTATTTCTGATTGAATGTGGGTGTTGGTTTTTTTTTGTTATATTTTTTTTATCTCTAGCATTTATGTTTATTTATTTTTAGAATTTCTATCTCTCTGCTTACATTATTCATCTGTTCTTGCATTATTATATATCGTTTCTATTAAAGTCCTTAGCATATAAAACATAGTTTTTTTAAAAAAATTCCTAATATAATTCTAATATTTCTCCCATTTCTGACTCTGGCCCTGATACTTGTTCATTCTCTTCAATCTGTATATTTTGCCTTGTAATTTTTTGTTGAAAGAAGGACACGATGTACTGGGAAAAAGGAAGTGTGATAAAAATAGGCCTTGAATTATGTAGGATAATGTGTGGGGGAAGGGAAGCATTCTGTAGTTCTCTATTATATCCCAGTCTTTAGATGAGCAAATGCCCCTGGGTTTTAGAAGCACTGATAGAGGGGGCTGGAGTGGAGTTCTTCCCTTCTCTCAGGTCATGCAGGCTCTGATATAATTCCAGCAGGTTTTGCTGTAGTAACATTGTTTATCTTGATGGCAGGCCTTGTTAAAAAGAACAGACCTTTCTGGCATATTTAAATATGGTTCCTTTTCCTCTTCCCCTGCTGTAAGCATGAAGGGATTTTTCTTCACTATTCACTGAGACATCCTGGAGGTAAAACTCACGGAAGTGTGAGGGCCCTCCTATGACTAAAATCCCCTGTAGTTTTTAACTCTAAGACTTGTCCAGATCATCAATTATAGTTTAGACTTCCCTACCCCTGAACTAATTCTGGTGGTGGTTACTGCTCCAATGAATTGTGAAAGTTGTGATTCTCTGTATCTTCCTGTCTATTTCTCCAATATGGAGGACAGCAGTTTGCCATGTTCCCTCACTTCCCTGGAAGATTTAAAAGATTTGTTGATTTTTCAATTTGTTCAACTTCTTACCTATTGTTAGAACCGAGTGGTGACTTCTAAACTTCTTATATGCTGGATTGGAAACTGGAAGTTACTTAAGTTTCTTGAAAGTACAGTAGATTATGTCCAATTCATCTTTTTTAATCCCTTTATATAACAATCACAATGCCTCCCACATAGTTGATTCTCAATAAATACTTTCAAATGAATGATTATATGAGTATCTACACTTTCATAAATTTTTCTGTGATCCCTTTTTACTGTTGAAATTTCCCCCCCTCTCCCCTTTATTTGTCTTAAAGTATGATACCCCTATTGTTGCAGGCATGGACACTGATCGACAATTGAATTATGTAACTGGAATTTGTCTCAACTTTAATCAGGGTAGCTATCCCTTATCTGTTTTATGTGTAACCTAAAGGTCACCTTCTCCAAAATACCCGGTAGAGGGAGTAGTTCACCTGCACTATTGAGATGTCATCTTTGCTTCTACATATCTCATGCTCCTTTTGCAGATCTAAGTGCTGCTGGGGCTACTTCTCCTATCCTATATAATAAAAGCCTAATGTGTCCCACTGGTCATTTGACTGTTCAACCAGTTGCTATGATGCACATTGACCACCAGGGGGCAGATGCTCCAACCAGTAGGTTAGCTTGCTGCTGGGGTGCGGCAAATCGGGACTAGGCCAGACAGGCTGGACACACCCTGGATCCCTCCTATGGTCCTTCCCTTGCCCCAGTCATGCACTGGTGAGTTCCCTTGGCCTAGTCTGCAGCTTCTTGCAATCTGGGACCCCTCAGGGGATGTTAGAGAGCCAGTTTGATATATAAGAAGCTAGAATTTTCAAACTATTGACTTCTTGATGCAATTATCATTACCCTGGCTTCAGGTGAGAGATTATGTAACAGAAGGCACAATTTTTAAAAAATGCTGAATTACCTCTTCACACAACTTTTATAATTTTAATCAACGTTTATAGTTTTAATCAAATTTTATAGTTTTAATCAACTTTACCCAAGGAATGGGGATGATTGATGGAAGTTAGAACATAAAAGAAAGAATATATAAAATTGATGTGTGACTGTCCCTCTAGTTCAAATGAAAAGAGCTAAGAAGTTTAAGCCCTACCTATTTCATTTTCTAGCATTGCTCTGTGATTTGATGGCTATTCTGATTCTTCACAAAACCCTTCAAAAACCTACACTTTGACTCTTTACCTACCACCACCCAATCCTACCCATTAGTGTTTGGTCTCCTTAGAATTAATCTTCCTTTCACACAAGAAAATCTTTTAAATAAATAAGGAAGTCTTTGAAATGCATGAATTACCAGTATAGCATTTTCCACAGCCTGAAATAATTCAGTTAGCATGGAAGAGGAAATATGATGTGAAGTGGTGAACATTCAGCAGAAGGGTCTAGGTGGGCTTTTCTACTTCAGCTCTGGATCTCTTTTAGGCCTCCCTCTGTTTCTTTGTTCTTTTTAACTTTAAAAAAATGTATTTTATTGATTTTACAGAGAAGAAGGGAGAGGGATAGAGAGTTAGAAACATTGATGACAGAGAGACACTGATCAGCTGCCTCCTGCAGGCTCCTCTACTGAGGATGTGCCCGCAATCAAGATACATGCCCTTGACTGGAATCAAACCTGGGACCTCTCAGTCCGCAGGCCAATGCTCTATCCACTGAGCCAAACCAGTTTTGGCTGTTCTTTTGTTCTTCATAATAGTCAGGTGGACAACTATTGAATCAAACACACACATTCACACACACACACACCCTCTCCAAATATAAAGATGATTTGAAGAGCAGTAGAGATCCATATTAAATAAATATATTTCTCTAAATATAACTAAACCTGTAGATTTCCATGTCCACAACCCCTCTATGACCATTTTGTACTCAGAGGTCAATATTGCATGAGGAATTGGTTCATTAGCATGATCTATTCAAAATAATCAGCTTATGAATTAACTGCTAATTGTTGGCATGTTGTTGAAATGGGGGTTGTTATAAAACCCTCATTATTAACCAGGTGTACCAGTTAATAGTGAGGGTTTTATAAATAAAGAAAACATGATAATTTCAAGAGAAACATCAAAAGTGCTTTATTCTAAGTAATGTCCACCACTAGCTACACATTTCTCCCATCTTTCAGGTAATTTGTGGATACCATCCCAATAGAATTTTTCTTGTTTTGAGGCAAACCATTCAAAGACCCAATTTTCCACTTCTTACTATGTTTTGAAGTGCTGCTCAGAAAGTGCATGTGCCATTGATCAAAGAAGGTAATATGAAGGAGCAAGGTCTGGTGAATACAGCAGCTGGATTAATATTTCCCAGGCAAGATCTTTTAACTTGTCTTTAACTGGTTTTGAAGTATGTGATGGTGCGTTATCATGAAGCAAAATTACTTTGCCATGTCTTCTGGCCCATTCTGGTCATTTTATGATCAAAGTATGGTTCAAATTGATTATTTGCTGCCAGCAGTGATCTGTATTAATTGTTTTCCCTGGTTTTAGAAGCTAATAATACACTACACCTTCCTGATCCCACCAAACGCAGAAAATTGTCTTCTTACTGAAGCAATTTGGTCTTGAAGTCAATGTTGATGATTGACCTGGATCAACCCATGATTTTTTGTATTTGGGATTCTTAAAATAAATCCACTTTCCATCGCCAGTCATAATTTGATGCAAAAAAGACTTTCTTTTGTGATGTTGAAGCAACATCTTACTGATGACTTTTTGGTTTTCCATTTATCTTTCGTTCAGTTGATGTGGCACCCATTTTCCTTTCTTTAAAATCTTTCCCATTGCTTGTAAATGATTAGAAATTGTTTGCTGAGCAACATTTAATCTTTCCGTAAGTTGTTTTTGAGTTTGACATGCATCTTCATTCAATAATACTTGTAGTTGTTGGTCTTCAAACTCTTTCAGTTGACCTGGATGTCACAATGAAATCATCCCTTTTAAAGTGTTTAAACCTGTGTTCACAAGTATCTTGAGATGGAGCATGTTCCAGAAGTATAAGATAACTTTCAGCAGCACTTTTCTTTAAAATAAAGTAATAAATTAAAACTTCCTAAAAATGCTCTTTTTTTTGCATGAAATTCAACGTTTTTAAGTGTAAAAATATGTCTGATGTTTACACCTTCAGAAAGTTTGACATATGAAGTTTTGAAACTTGCTGTCAATAGAAAAAAAATAGCATACATATCAAATAGCATATATATCAACATATGTGTAACTCCATTTATTGAAAAAAACCCACATTATTAACTGGCACACCTGGTACTTTTCTGTAGCTTATGCCATCTCACATTCTGAGTTAAGGCATTGCCTACAATAATCTCTGGAAAAGGAAAGAAGAAAAATAAGATCTGTTTTCTTTCTATTCAAGCAAATCCCTTATAAGTGGATTTGCTGTTTAAAATCTGCTGGAAAAGATGATTTATAAGAAACCTTTTTAATGTATATAATGTTATGATTCTAAGTAATTACAAGAATGTTGTAGCTTATTTAGACTCTTATTTAAACATGTGAATTTGGTTTTGAACTAAAATCATTTCAATGCATTTTATTTCTATTTTACAAGTATTTTATTGGATGCCTATATTCATAAATTTTAATGATATCCTGCTTCCTACTGTTGTAGCAATTAATGGTCTAGCTGTCTAATTTGACTTCAGTTTGATTTTGCCTGAACAAATACTTTATTGAAACTATTCTTTACTATGTTGGCAATTTTCTTATGCCTTAAAAATATATAGCCACTCTTTCAGAAGACCAAACAATTGGGTGGTCCTAATGATGTAGTACTACCATAATTTAAATTCAAGAGTAATTTTAGCATCCAGATTGCCACTTTTATTTTCTACCAGTCCTGCAGATGGCTTGCATAAAGAAAAGACCCCATTCTCTAGCATTGGCAACCTCACACTCTAGTGGCTGCCAAAAATGAAATTCCCTGTGTCATAAAGATATTCTTGGTAAATGTGTTTAAGTCCTATACTTTACTGAAGTATTTTGGATTCCCAGGACATAGACTGCTTTTTTATGTCTTCATGACTTTCACACACTGCTTCCTTAGTCTAGATGTCACATTCCATATCTCTACCCCACTCACCATCCATCCTCTTCTATACCTGCAGAACTCCTTGCCTTTTAAAACTCAGCTTAGAAGACCTATCCTGTGGAAGAGCAGTCACCAACCTTTTGGACCTCATGGACCACCAGTGGTTTGCAGACCACCAGTTGGCGACTGCTGCTTTGGAAAGCCTTTTTTGATTCTACCTTCTCCTCAAATCTGGATTGACTATCCATTTTTTCATTCATACTTATATATTACTAGAGGCCCAGTGCATGAAATTTGTGCACAGGTGTGTGTGTCCCTCAGCCCAGCCTACATCCTCTCCAATCTGGGACCCCTCGAGGGATGTCTGACTGCCCATTTAGGCCTGATCCTACTAGGGCAGTCGCATATCCCTCTCACAATCCAGGACTGCTGGTTCTCAACTGCTTGCCTGCTTGCTTTTCTGATTACCCCTATCCACTTCTGCCTGCTAGCCTAATCACCCCCTAACCACTCCCCTGACAGCCTGATTGATGCCTAACTGCTCCCCTACCAGCCTGATTGCCACTAACTGCCCTCCCCTGCAGACCTGATCATCCCTAACTGCCCTCCCCTGAAGGCCTGGTCATCCCTAACTGCCCTCCCCTGAAGGCCTGGTCACCCCTAAATGCCCTTTCCTGCTGGCCTGATCACCCACAACTCCCCTCCCTTGCAGACTTGGTCCCTCCCAATTGCCCTCTTTTGCTGGCCATCTTGTGGCAGCCAACATGTGTCCACATGGGGGCAGCCATCTTTGACCACGTGGGGCCAGCCATCTTGTGTGTTGGAATGATGGTCAATTTGCATATTACTCTTTTATTAGATAAGATAGAGGCCTGGTGCATGGGTGGAGGTCAGCTAGTTTGCCCTGAAGGGTGGTGTCCCAGGGGGTTTCCCTTGGAGTGTGGGGTGGCCTGGGTGAGGGGCCTGTGGTGATTTGCAGGCTGGACATGCCCCCTAGCAACCCAGGCCCCAAGCGAAGGCCCTGGTATCTGGGGTTTATTTATCTTCTATAATTAAAACTTTGTAGCAGATGCCAAGGCAGGCCATGGCTGCGGAAGCTTGGCTTCCTCCATCGCCGTGGATGGAGGGAGGGCAACTCAAGCCTCTTGCTTGCTGCAGCTTTGTGGCCGCAGCCATCTTGATTGGTTGAATTTGCATATTTGTTCCTGATTGGCTGGTGGGTGTGACTTGAGCAGAGGTATGGTCAATTTGCATATTACTCTTTTATTAGATAGGATTTTAGTCTGTACACTTATATAGTTTTGCAAATCTTTGTCCTAAATTGTAAGCCTATTGATCTTTGGAACTGTGTAATTTATCTGCATATCGCCAGCGGATAGTAGATATCCAATAATGTTTAATGAATTAATGGCAGCATTGCTTGTGGTTTCTTTTTTGAATATTCTTTTTTTTTTAATTGTACCTTAATGGTATATGCAGAGTTTACTGTTGTATTAAGTTATTTGCAAATCTTATAGGAAGGACTATTTCACTTCTTAATATATTTGACCATATTTTAAAACTATTATCACTGTTATTAGTATTTTTGTATGTTTGTGAGGGATGAGCATTGTAATTATTGGTCACCTGTTGTATGCCAAACCTTCTATTAAGTGCTTAGTATAGATTTTCATTTACTGCTTATGATGATCCTTTAAGATTGGTTTTTATCATCTTCATTCATTATATAATCGAGGAACTAGACAATGAGGGAAGTTCAGTAATTTGCTCATTTTCCTATTTGCTAAGTGACAGATCCATGAGTGGAATTCTAGGTCTATCTATTATTTATAGCTCATACTTTTTGTACTACATATATTTACTTAGATGCATAATAAGCAATTTTGAAAGGTTATTGTAGGAACATTTTTTCAATTGAAATGGTATTAAAGCTCAGTTACCAACTCTTCTTTATTGCTCAATTTACCATGAATAACCATTTAGCTTTAAATATTTTTGGCTTTAAACATGTACATTAAACAATAGAGGTGAGCTTTTTCAAAGACCATATGCTATACAAATAAAGTTTCTTGGATGCTTTGAGAATTACAGCAAATTTATAACACTTAAACTAAAAACAGAATTATATTTGATATCACACATACACACAAAATCCATACATCTAAACCATCAAGACACAGTTTTCTGTTAAAGAAAATCACCTCGTGTTATTAAAGGATCGTTTTTGGAATTCCCTAAAAATGTGATATTGAAGCTCTGCACAGTGTCCAGGATACAGGATCTGGTTTGCACATTTGTGACAAATCTCTTCCCAGGACTGCAAAACAATTTGTTTCTGTCATCAGGGGGTTAAAGAAGCAGTTTTCTTCCTGTGTTGTTGAGAGAGGTTTTTTCCTCCCCTAAGAGATCAGGGAAATACATCAGAAGAGATTATTCATATTTGCCCCAGTACTACTAAAACAGTTGTTTGTTTTCTCTCTCTCTAGTGTAGCAGTCTTATATTCTCCACTTATCAAAGAAATGAAAGACCTGCTAGGTCCTGCCACATAGCTGAATCAGTTCTTTAATTTTCCCAAATCGATTAGATTTAAAAATATTTTTATATATTGATTTGAGAGAGATAGATAGAGACATTGATTTGTTGTTCCTCTTAATTCATACACTCATTGGTTGCTTCTTGTATGTGCCCTGACCAGAGATTAAATGCACAACCTTTGTCTAAAGGGATGATGCTCTAACCAACCGAGCTACCTTGCCAAGGCCTATATCAGCCAGCTTTTAACTCGATGGTATGGGGATTTTTAGTTCAAAAGCTCAGATGGATTTGGTGGTCCTTCTTCAAGTCTTTGTGGACATTTGCCAATTTTGTAAAACTGCTACAGAATTCAACAGACTTTTCACATTCTTGGCAATATTCCAGCTCTAAAAGATCTGGGGTAAGAATAGAAAAAACACTACATGGAGAATAGAAAAACCTTTGTGGAGATGTGATGGACTAGTTTGTATCATATATCTACTCATTTTTTTCTGCTTTGTAATGATATGAATTTTTCAAGTTACTGAACATAAAATTGATTTTTTCTTAGAATGACTCATTTTTCTTTCCTTTCTTTTTTAACTGTAGAAATACTTGTGTATCCATTTTACTTTCAACATTAATATACACTATGAGGAGACATTCAAGGAATAAAAAATAAAAATCACTTTTTATAGACAGCATAGAAAAATGGAAATAATGGTTTTTATAAGTTATCCATTAATTAGGTAACCTTTGAAGGCATCAGGGGAAAAAATAATTCTTAAAGTTTCATGATTAAATTCCTTAATAATAACTGACAAAATAATGTTTATTGAGCATTTATTTAATATTTATAAATAGGAACGGTTCTTATTGCTGTACATATATCAGTTTGTTTAATATTCACAAGAATCTTGAGGATTAATTAGTTTATTATTTACCTTTTACAAAAGAGAAAACAAAGCACAGGGAAGTTAAGAAACTTTCCTAAGATCACATAGCATTTCAGTTAGTATGTTAATGAAATAAAACAAGGATATTTGCTGTTTTAACTAACTAGAAGTTTAGTGGTAGAGCTACTCTAGGGTTGAATAATTTCATATCAACAGAGACCCGCTTTTCCCCCCATCTTTTTACTTTGCTGTTTTTAGCATATTGTCTTGTCCTCCAAAGCCTGCTACCCTAGAGACTGTTTCCATAGTTTCAGGCATCATAGGCAGAACACTTTGTCACTAGGCAGAAAAAAGGTGGGGGGAGCTCTTTTCTCATATCTCTTTCTAAAAAAGAGGAATCTCCTCCAGGTAGTCCTTGGGGAGTCTTCTAGTGATGTCGTTGACCACAACTGCATAATATGCTCAGACTTACCTAATCCCCCAAAGGAAGAAAACTGCCACCAGGTCAGCTTAATCCAATTTAGATTCTCTCCCAGGAGAAGGAGAAAGGCATGCATCTCCTAGAAGTAGACCTTCAGAAGAAAGTGACCAAGATAGGATTTTTTTTTAAAAAAAAATACATTTTATTCATTTTTCACAGAGAGGAAGGGAGAGGGACAGAAAGTCAGAAACATCGATGAGGGAGAGACATCGATCAGCCGCCTCCTGCACACCCCACACTGGAGATGTGCCCACAAGCAAGGTACATGTCCCTGACCGGAATCGAACCCGGGACTCCCCAGTCCGCAGGCCAATGGTCTATCCACTGAGCCAAACCGGTCTCAGCAAGATAGGATTTTTAAAACAAATAAATGGTACAGGAGAGTATGGCCACTGGGAAGGTGACCAGCTATGTTTGCCACATACAGCAAATGAATTCTGGCATGAAATTCAAACCTAGGGAAATCTGTTTCTTCTTAGCCTATACTCTTAGCCACCTTGCTATGAAAAGTTTGATGTAAGGTTCTAACACAGTCTTCTCTAATCTTTTGTAAAATCACATACAAAGCATAGTTTTCACATGAAGAGGAATTTTAGGTAAAGAAAATTTCACTCCATAATTCACCATATTTATTATAGACAGATAAGCTTTAGCTTGGAAAGGACATGGAAGCTTTGATGTATGTTAAGAAAAAGAGGCTATAATCATCATTTTTAATCCCATTTACTTCTCTTGAGAAGGAGTAAATCACTACAGAATGGGGTGGGGGGATTGAGAAGGGCCTTAGGACTCATGTAAATATCCTGAGATCTTCCATAAGACCAAGTTTATGGTCTATGTTTATTCATAAGAGAATGGGAATATAGTGAGGTAATTTAATTTGTACTATGAAGTCAATTTAGTCATTCATTTATTATTTTAAAAATTAAGTCAGTAATTATTTATTTAGTACTATTAAAAGCAAAAAGATAAAGCAAAAGGAACTAGGATAAAAACAGGTGAAAAGAAATTAGAAAGTAAGAGAAAAACAGATAAACAGAAACCAGAAGCCTGGAGGAAACATAGTCTTAGTCTCAAAATTAGATATGAGATTCTCCCAAAGTATTATAACATGTTTTTTTTGTTTTTTTTTTTTTTTTTAGTATTAAGGGAATATCCACTATAGAAAAATGACATGGAACAAGATTTTTTTCCAATTATTATGTGATTAAGCATCTACTATATTCCTGACATTATTCGGTATTAGTTTTGTTGATATAAAATAAATAATACATTCTTTCTTTAAAGAGCTTATTGCCTAACGAGGGAGAAACAAACATGTAATTTCAACAACATAAAAGCTATATAATGGAATTTATTTGAAATCTAAGAATTAATGACACTAAGATCAGGGAAGGCTTTACAAAGGAATATAATGTTTGAGTTGAGACTTAAAGGATAAGAATAATTTTTCTAGCAGTTGTAGCCAGTACTCAGCTGAATGAGACCAAATCTAGACTGGAAGCACTGGGCTGTCCCATGGTGTCCAGGAGAGAAGTTCTAGAGGAATATTCCAAAGTCAAGACAGAGAGCTCACATTACTGGTTTATTTGCACTGGGCCAAGAAATAATGTAAACAAGCTGTGACATAGGAGGTGAAATGGTGGGTGTGGGCTGAAGAATTTGTAAAGCAAGAAATCAACCAACCATAGATAGAGGACTGAGTATAAAAGGAAAGCCAGAAGGATATATGGGCACTTCAAATTCAGAGCAGCTACGGACAACTGAAGAGTGACTACTGGATAGAGTCAGTCCAGAAAACATTTTCCTGGACTGCATTCTGATTTTCACACTTGTCATAAAGCTGTCAATTCCTGCTGGATGCAGAGAAGTGGAAGGGAAGACATTCCATACAGAGCAAACAGTAGTTGCAAAAACATAAGCATAGTACATTGAGGAAACACAATTTATGATTGAATAAAGACTCCACATGTAGGTGTATAAGCACAGGTTAGAAAAAAAAATGGAATAGTGGCTAGGAAAGATTTTGTAGGGTCTAGTATGCCACCTGGAGTTTTTAACTAATTCTATACATAAGGAATTCTTGGAGGATAAATGTTATCAGCTTTGAATTTTAGAAAGCTCACTCTGGATTGGGTTTAGAGATAAATTTCAGAGAGAGGGGATTGGAGTCACAGAGACTAAGGTGGGATGCTACTGATGTAGTATGGGTAAGAGCAGGTGAAAACTAAACTAAGACAGTGGAAGTAACATGAAAGAGGGAAGAGAAATATATATTGTCTAGACTCTATAGGTGTATGAGGTGGCAGAAAAGTAAGAGTCCAGGATAAATCCCCAAGTTCTTGGTAGGCAGTGGTATTACTACTCTTGATTGAAATTAGAGGATGAAAAGGAGCAGGGTAAGGAGTATGGGTTTGGGACAAGTTAGGGAGAGGAGTGAAGTAATGTGAAAAAACAGTTTTGTGCAAATTACATTTGAGTATTTGGAGAATTTGCCAATGTGAAATGGGTAACATTGACTTGGACATCATGAATGGAATGTGAATTAAAGCTACGAATTTGGGAGCCATGAATATTTAGGTTGAGCCACAGAGGGAAGTAACTTCTGTAAGAAAAACAGTTAACAGAGAAGTGTGCAGGAGATGTGAACTCTGAGAAACGTTAACATTCCAAGAAGAGTGAGAATTGAGATTATGGGAACTGAGAGTGGAGGTGTTTCAATGAGATTGCAGAACATAAGTATGCGAGTAAGTGAGGTTTGCTGATGGGTGCCAGCTGAATATCAATCTCGGGTTGATATTCATTGATTTGGTACCTTTTTGGGAGTATTTGGTTACCTCCAGTCTTGTGATTCAAGGGTGCTAGAAGGCACTGGCATTAGTTAATATAAAAGGAAACAAGATGAACAATAAGATAAAAAATTATCTTAAAAACTATCTTAATGAAAGATAACGGGAAGGAGAAATGTAACAGAAAGGTCCAATGCTGAATGGTGTTAACAGTTTTTGGTCAATAGAAAATAAATAGAAATGGCTACCATAGGTTGACAAGAATAGAGAAGGAGGGAAACTCCAATCTCTATCCCCCCCTTTAAACTTTATTATTATTATTTAAAAATATTTCAGTTGCAGTTTACACTAAGTATTATTTTGTATTAGTTTCAGGTGTACAGCATAGTGATTAGGTAATCATTTAGTTTACAAAGTGTTATTGCCTACATTTTAAATATCCACCTGGCACCACACATAGTTATTACAGTGTTATTAACTATATTCCCTGTGCTGCATTTTATATCCCCTGTACTTGCAGTACCCTATCCTTTGTGTCGGGGGGTGGGGAGGTATTGAGCATGCTCAGTAGCACACGCTCATCACTAAATGGTAGAGTAAGGGGTTTTCCTTTAATATGTACCTCAAAGGAATTCATGTAATGTGGCTGGAAGAGCAGACAAGAAATACAGAAAACATTAAGATAATGCTGATCTCAGACTCTTCTGGTGATCAATAGCTGCTACTATCTTCCACCCTGAATGATCACAAATGGATGTAAAACTTTAAAAGAAAAGCTCTTCCCAGCAATTATTTGTTCTCTGAATCTACAGCACACACTCGGTCTCTCTGTAACTTCTCATGTTATTCAGGGTGTGTCTATATCAGAAATAATTATTTTAAATATTTAATACTTATATGTATATACTTAAGTGTTTCTATAATTTATGCATAGATGTGTTTGGGGATTAGAATGTGCATAGAAATAAATATGTCCTAAACACAGTATTTCATTTCTCTTTCCACAGACAGAATGTAAGATAAAGGTTTTATGAAAACTGGCCAAGTACATAAGTAGGTTATATAGAAAACTTATGCTGACACATTTCAGATTTTATTTTAAAAACAAAAGAATGGGAATAGTTAATCACATGGGATTGAAAATTGAATGGAATTTAAGAAAAAATGTTATACATTGTTTCCATCCTCTGCTCAATTATAACTGTATCCATGAAAGAACAAAGAACCTGGACTTATTTTTAAGCATGTTTTTTTTAAAAAGAAAAGTCATTAGTAGTCTGTTGATGGTCCTCTTTCATGTGAAATTTGTCAATTGCTGATATTGTTGGTATGACTATAGAGTTATCAGCATTATTTCCCAAATAAGGGCTGGTTTCTCTCTGTTTTCTCCATTTATTTTAGATGAAGTCCTGTGATGAAAGGGGAGGGATACCTGATTCTCAACACTTCTGTTTTCCTCTGATCTTTTCTTCTCCCCACACACAACATTTCCATTTTTCAATTGTCAATGGTGAAAAAATTTTATCACCTCACTGAATGGCAAATGACTCATTCTTGTTTCTCATTAGAAATAGAGGAAACATTTATAATAACTCAAGGGAACTATAATGCATGTTACTTTTGAATTTTTATTTTGAGGTCTAAATTTTAAAATATCTAGTCTTCTTTGAGAATAAAATAGGGGAAGAATCTGAGAATATAGACTTTATGGAAAATAACTCTTAAAGACCTTCTGAGGTATATTTAGAAATCTAGAAAGGCATCTTTCCTCGAGAATTTCATGGAGGCAGGGAGAAAAGTGTTTGGCATCTGCCAAAAGAGATAATATGTGTGTTTTAATATCATTTACTGTGTCAATACTTTGTAGTATTATTCTTGTTAGCATGTAAATGGCCCATCTTTTATCCAGGTTGGCTCCTGAGCACTTTGTCAGAATTCTGGTAGTCTTGATAGCATCCTTGCTACCCAGTATGACAAAATGCCTGAGTTCTTGTTTATTTCCTACCTATGAATCTACACATTTCTCTAAGAAATTTTGGTTTCTTTCAGTGTAAAATGGTATTCCAATACTACAGTTCTGGTTTTTTGAAGAATAGTTACTTGGAAATTTGTTTTCTAATTTAAGAGAAAGTAGACATGTAGTTCTGCATGTAGATAAAATATTGGTACTTTATAAGCACAATCACAGAATTGTGTGTGTGTCATCCTGAAAGATAGGTGGGAAATTAAGTTTTATTTTAATGGTGGGGCAATTGACTAGCATAGACATTGAGTGCTATATAAGGTGAGACAGAAAACAAAAGTATTTGGTAATGCTGCCAAAAGGAACTCACTCAGACTGCAAAGTTCCACTGAATTTTAGGTTAACATTTTAATATGCGGGTTTGATTGTGAAGCCATAATTTAAAAAGTATAATTAGGTGCTAAGAAAAAGAATGAACTGCATATGAAAACAAATATTTAGATCTGGATCTCTTATTTGTTTTGCATAGTAAAGTATGAATTCAGTTGAAGTTCATGGAGTTACATGTCTTTGTAGCATCCTCTGGAAACAAGGGTGAGTGTTTCAGAACAACTATACTTATATGGCCCCTAATTAAAGTTCTGTGTTAAGGAATCTTGAATGGTAGTGCTGTTACCAAAGCAATGAAATGAGTTCAGTATTTGCATGACTTGTAAGAATTTACTTAAATATATAGCAAAAATAGTAGGTTTAAATCCAAACATAATGATAGTTTTAGTAGAAGTAAATAGTCTAAGCACTCTCATTTAAAAGGCAGATGTGATCATATTAGATAAACAGCAAAACCCAACTATGTATATGTTCAGAAATTCACTATAAATATAAAGTGATATCTAAAGTAGATTTTCAAATAAGTAAAGTTACTAGGGATACACAAGGATATTTCATAATGATAAGGGGGTCAATTCCTTAAAAGGACATAATGATCCTAAAAGTATATGCAACTAGTAACAGAACTAAATATAGGAAGCAAAAATTGATAGAACCACAAAGAGAAAAATAGAAAAATTCTCCAGTTTAAAGAACCAATACTCCTTTCTCAGAAATTTATAGAATTAAGTAAGGAAATAGAAAACCTGAAAAATATATCAACCAATTTGCTTTTATTGATATGTCTAGAGCAGTGGTTGGCAAACTCAGTCCACAGAGCCAAATATCAACAGTTCAACGATTGAAATTTCTTTTGAGAGCCAAATTTTTTAAACTTAAACTTCTTCTAATGCTACTTCTTTAAAATAGACACACCCAGGCCCTGGTATTTTGTGGAAGAGCCACACTCAAGGAGCCAAAGAGCCATATGTGGCTCACGAGCTGCAATTTGCCGACCATGGGTCTAGAGCATTGCCATCCCACAGCAGAATATTCTCCAGTGTACATTCACCAGCTAGTTTATATCCTGAGACATTAAATAAGGTTCAATAAGTTTAAGACGATTAAAACCATACAGGATATAGTCTTTGACCATAATAAAATTAAATAAGAAATAAATTTAAGAAATGAAATCTTAAAATTAGACAACACACTACTAAGTCAAACAAAGGCTGAGGAAAAAAAAATCACAGAGTAATTAAATACATGTTTATCTACCTGTATAAATGATTACACATTTATAATTTTGTATATCACATTTTACAAATAAATACACATGTACTTACAGTTGAAAGTTTCATACATGTTTATTTAAATGAATGGAATTAGAATATTTGAATGTAACTGCTTTATTTCTATAGGGCAAACAGGATAATTGTGCTGTGGCTTGATATGATGGGAAGTGCTCCTAATAAGGAATTTAATTCCTAATGGAAACACAATATTACAAAAATATAAATGCAGTACATTTCATGTTACTCTTTAAACTTTTTACAAAGATAATAGCCTGGATAATGGGTAATTTATTTATAGAAAGAAATTCACTGAACTTTTCTTGGTTGTGAGTTTTCTCGGGGGATCAGGAAGAACATTTCAGCAGTAGCTCAATCAGTTCAGGGTGTGTAAAGGGGAAACCTAAGAGAAGCATTGAAAGAGTCTCTGCTCTGTGAAAGAGACAGCCAGATGTCAGCCTGAAGGGTAGCCTTTTCCTGCTTTCCATGCTGGATAGAGAATGTCATGAAAGGGATAATACACATATGGAATGAATTACCAGGAAGGCAACAGAGGAGAGCACAGATGAGTTCAAGAGACACCTAGACTTGTTTTTGGAGAAAGGGAATTGATGACTATTATGGGAAAGCAGGAGGTTTATGTTAGCCTGTATGGGTATTTTTCTTGTGCACATTTTTTACAATTTTGATTTACCATTACATTTTTACATATTTTTAAATCTTTATTATAAGGAATCTTCTCCCCAAATCACACTGCTCTTTTACAAACAATTTCTTTTTAACTTTATATTCCATGAGACCACATAAACTTAGGCTTGAAGCATCAAGAAGTACTTCCTGTAGTTTACTTAGCAAACTTTGCTGCTACTGACTGCAACTTTTATTCACTAACCTAACCTTTCTCTTACCTGTAATCATTGAGAGTTCAGCTTTACCCATTCATTCCTTCTACAATCATGATATCACTAAACCACATAGTGTTTGACAAATTATGTTGAATATTTATGGTTCTCCCTAACTCTCTCCCAATCCTACTTTCCAGTAGTTTCAAATTTTTAAATTGGGAGCAATTCTGTGACATAAACAATATACTCTCATCACATTTTAAATGGGAAGTTTTGAGTTGTCTCCTAGGTGTCTTATAGTCCACATCTATCTTCATTTAAGCCCCTTTGAAGTAGCCACTTTTTAACTTCCCTGCAATTCTCACTCTAGCATTCTGAGTGAGAATTAAATTGTATTAAATTGTCAGAGAAAACCAACTTAAGTGTGAGTGACATAACCTTTTCATGGCTATCACTGTGTGGTCTTCTACCTTCAGTTCTGAAGTCTGATTATAAGGCAACTGGAATTGGGAGTTGTTCACTGTTTCTGGGACTGCAGTGAAATACTACGTCCTTCTCAGAATTAAGTTCTGAACTCTGCAAAGCCAATCTTTCCAGGGTTATTCAAATGGAAATACTTGACTAGCAATAATTAATGGAAGTTAACATTATTCTCTGCAAAAGATAAACTTAGTGTTAAAAATGTTAAGGAGATTTTTTACAACTATTTTTTATTTTTTAGTGTTGGAAATGCTATAGAGGAAATACATACATATGTATATACATATTTATGGTAAACTTTTAAAAAATGAACAAGATTAACAAATAGCAAATAACAATTTCCCTTATTTAGATTGCCCAAAGAACTGCTATTACCTTGGGAGTCCATGTTTCCAGTTATTTTTTCCTTTCAAAAATGGGCTCTTATTATGTGTAGTCTTGTAATTGGTTTTAGTTTCACTTAACAATATTTTAAATAAATAGCATTCATTGGCATTCTATTTTGTAATACTAGTGTTCATTGAAAATTTACTGAATGATGCCTCATTATTGAATATTTAGTGGCTTATCCTTTGTTATGACTGCATGTTTTACTGTGACATATATAGCCTGTAGAGTCTTTGTCACAGTAAATCCTTGAGTACATCAATAACTATATCCGTAAGTTATATTATTAAAAATAATGTGTCAAAGACTATACACATGTTGCTAAACTGCTCTTCAGAAAAATTGCACCAATTTTTATTCCCATTAGCAATGTATGAAAGGACCCAGTTTCATGTAAATTTATGTTATCATTAAAAATTTTTCAATTTGATGAGAAAACAGCATCTTTGTTGTTTCCATTTGATTAAAGGATATTATGTAAATTCTAGAGACCTGATGCACGAATTTGTACATGGGTGGGGTCTGGCTGGCCTGCCCTTATCAGGGCCGATCAGGGAGGGCTGGCTGTGGGGAGGGGCCACAGGAGGTTTGCTGGCCCGCACCACCCCCGATCTGGGTTGGAGAGGCCAATGGAGTGGGGGTGGGGCTGCTCGGGGGAGAGACCTGGATAAGACCCACTGAGCTGGAGCTGAGCATGGGGCCCAGGCTTCCCAGGGAGGATGGCCTCAGCAGGAAACAGAAACCACCAGAAGGCTCTGCAAACAGGCCCTGAGCTCCCTTTGGCCAGGTGGATTCAGAGCTGGTGTGTCTGTCCATCTACTAGACACAGTCCAGCACTTGCCTTTGTCTGTTGGTCAAATCCATTGCATCGAAAAACGTGTTCCCCTTTTACTCTTTGGGCCCTTATGACAAATACAGGCCAATTGGAAGATGCGGGTCCCAGTGGTAGAGCCACGCCCCACAATCACCCGGAATTTAGGCCTAAGGCAACTGGATAGCAATCTCCATGGTACTGAACACACTGTTTTAGAGTCTTAATTCTCCCTAAAATGTGCCCAGCTGCTCCTCTTTAGCCCAGATAGACTGAACTAAGGAATCAAAGACCGAGTTTCCTTTGAGGTGGGATCCACTGGGAGCCAGTTGGTGGCAAGGCCCCTCACAGGTAGCTGCCTTCCCCCAAACTCGGTGTGCTCTGAGCTGGTACATTTCTGGCAGTGCCGGGAACTGGGCTGCTGGTTTGGCAGCAGGTCCACAGGGTTTCTTCTCGCTGCCTTCCTGACCTCCGCAGCAGTAGCCTCCAGCTTGGTATGCCAGGCAGCTGTTGCTAGAGTCAGGTCTATAAGAGTGAAGGAGCTGGCCTGCACCAAGACGGACACGCAGATGGTCAGGCTATGCCCTCCACCCCTCTTCTCAGGCTTGCTTGCGTGGATCTGGCCAAAGCCCACTGCCGAGAGGGGGCGGCCTGACCTGCCAGCCTTTGTGACGATCATCTTGGTGCCCAGCTGATTGAATTAGTCCCACAGAGCCCTCATCTCAACCTGCATGCTCATGCTTGCCACATTTGCGTTCTTCTTTACCAGCCCTTGGTGGTGGCCACACAACTGACCTTGGGGACCTTGGGCCAGGGCAGCAGTGCTGGTGGCAGCCTCTGTGGCACCTGCAGCCTGTGAATCATAGTAACTGGTTGTTCTGGTTGTTCTGCTATAATGGTCACTGGGTTTTTATTACATAGACTAGAAGCCCGATGCACAAAGGTTTGTGCAAGAATAGGCCTTCCTTCCCTTGGCTGCTGACATGCAGCAGGCTTGTTCCGGCAGCCTGTGTAGCAGTGGCAGCAGTGTCAAGCCCTGTGGGCCCCGGCACAGCTTCCTCCTCACCCTCCTTCTCCAGAGAATTTCTCTGTGTAGTGCTGGTGCTCTCAGGGAGGCATGGAGGGGAAGAAATGGGGGGAGTGAGGCAGCCAGGGAGTACTGAGAGGTTGGGTATGCTAGTGCGTTTCACTTTCCCATCCTCTTCCTCCTCTGCCCTCTGCCTCCTGCCTGCTCTCACTCCCTCCATGCCCATCACCCCTCCCCTCTTGATTTGGTGAGATAGGGAGGAGGGAGATCTGATAATTTGGGTTACTGTGTAGGTAGTCTCTTTAATCTATTCAAAACAAAGTTGAGCTGCCTGCCGATACCACCATCCCCCTTGGCTGGCCTGGGCTGCTCTAACAGTGCACCGAGTGAGCTACCGCATGCGTCCATGATTATGGGGCTGCTCCAATGTTAGGGTTTTGTTTACCAGAGCAGTGGGGCATGGGTGGGGTACAGGGAGACACTAGACACAGGGAGCTATGACCTCAGGCACCAGAGGGTTGCCTCTGAGGCTGGGAGCTGGGCCACAGAGAGGCTGCAAAAATGGTTGACAGGTGTGGAGTGTGGCAGGGAGGCCCTGAGGAGGTGATAGTCAATTTACATATTTGTCTTTTATTAGTAAGGTTAGCAGGTCAAATCATTTTTAAAACATATCCATTGGCCTTTTTATTTTATTTTTTGTAAATTAGCTTTTTATATTTTTTATTAAATTAGCAGTCAGCTACTATTCTTAGTATTATGTATATGATGGTGGACAAGATAGATGTTTCTGTAAAGAAAGTGTGTTCTCAGAATATTTAGGTGTTGAAACATGTCTCTATTTCTAGGAAGAAGCCCTTAATGATGTCAGAACCAAGTGCCATGAAGCATAAGGACAAATAAGACATGCCAAACAATGGACCTGTGGGCTCCACTCTTAGGGCACAGGGTGTAGTGTCTCATTATTTTATTTCCCTTATGCCCTGAAAAGTATTTCAGACATTTTTACAGCCTTTTTAAAGAAACGTGTTTGACTTGAGAGAAGGGTGACATGTAAGAAATTATCTGAAACTCAGGCAGGCAGATCTTATGGATGAGATTGGGAGCTCACAACTGAAAGGTTTGAGTAAATGTGTAGTCATTATAGTCTAATGGATTATATTTAATAAAGAAATATGCATGGCCCTGCCAGCATGGCTCAGTGGTTGAGCATTGACCTATGAGCTAGGAGGTTGTGGTTAGATTCCTGGTCAAGGCATATGCATGGGTTTTGGACTCGATCCCCAGTGGGGGGCTTGCAGGAGGTAGTCAATAAATGATTCTCTCTCAACATTGATGTTTCTATCTCTTTTTCCCTCCCCCTTCCTCTCTGAAGGTAATAAAATATATATTTTAAAAAAAGAAATACGCATGAAAGACAAAATTTGAGTCTAAATAATGGTAGGTGTTAAAAGTGCTGTGGTAGGATTGGAAAGAAGAGGAGTTATAATTGTGTGTAGGACAGGATTTTGATAATGTGAATAATAAATTTAAAGTTGACTGAGGACACTTTAAAACAATATTGGAAAATGAAGAAAGCTTTATATAATTTAACTAATTAAACTTAAAATTTGTTGTATATAATCTTTGCCTTCATTGATGTGATTTTACAAGCTGCATTCCCTCCCACCCCCTGCCGCCAATTGTTTCTTTATTATCTTGCATGTTTATTTTATACCGTCTTAACTTCTTGAGTTTATTTTTTTAATCATCATTTACTTATGGTATTTCATATAAATATGCCATTGGTAATATAGCTCAAGCATCACTTTCACTCCCTTCCTTCTTCTTTACTGTCACATCACTACCTCCTTTAAAGTAGTTTATGTAAAACCATTTACAGATACGAAGGAGACTGTGTTTTCACAGGCTGAATAACCTATTCAAACTCACAAAACTGGTAAGTGCAGAAGTCAGAAATGAATCAAAACAGTCTGATTTCAAAATTATACTTTGAATCACTACTCAATATGTCCTCTACATTATTTCATTTGACTTTCTAATGTCTCAAATCTTGCAGTTCCCAGTGATAATATAAATCTCCTGTACTTGAGTAGGTTGGTATGACAGGGTCATTTTGTACTTTATCTTCTTGATGAATTATATTTCTTGCTATCAGGTGAAATTATCATCTGATACTAACAGTGATGTTGTTTAAAATAATAAAAAAATCTAATCTAAATAAACAAAACCGATGAAGACTTTAATGATGAAAGATCAAAGTTTTGTTTTCTGAGAATAAAAAATTTATGGCTCAGAATGAAAATAATTCATAATATCAAAGATATATTTGAATTGTACTTAAAACAAATTGCACCTACCACATGGGACAGGTAGCTTTATCATCTTATCAAAAGCCTTAGATCTGCATGAATTATGGGGCTTTTTACTTAAAGCAAGTGCTGGTATCATCAGTACAAACATCTGCTTGTCCAGAGGTGTGCATTCTTGTTCCTTGGCCTCCTTGTGTTTTGGAGCAGCCTTGCTAAACCAACACATTCCTGCATCAGATTACCCAGGGTTTTTCTCTGGTTCATAGATGCTTATCTGCAAGACAGCTTTGGTCTTGAAACTGGATATCAGCTTACCCAGTTTAGCACTTCTGGGTCTGTTTAAAGAAAAGTAGCACACTAAAAATCAAGAAAATTTTTAGGAAGTATATTGATGAAGGATCACAAAAGTGCTCTCTAGAGCAATAAGAGGCCTTCATGAATGTGCATTTATATAATGATAAAATTGTTTACTGAAGCAGAAGCCTTCACAAAGTTGATATACCATCTGTCCCGAGTCAGTACTCCCATTACTTCAAATGATTATTTACATCTTAAAAAGTAGCATTTGTTTACCTAAGATAATACAATTTCAATGACTATGGTTCACCTGTCTGCAACTCTTCTATAATAAGGTAGGAGAAATTTCTGTTTGTTAGGAGCTCTGCAACTGAGTGCCAAGAAAGTGAAGTTGTAAAAAGTTTATATTAGGTTAACCAGTTGGCCAGTGGAATTTTAAATCTACAGAAGTTTAAATAATAATAACAATATGATATTCTATATAATAAAGAGGTAATATGCAAATCGACCCTCACACCCTCACAAGATGGCTGGCAGGGGAGTTAGTGAGGGACAATCAAACAACTGAACAAGCAGGCTGCATGGGGTGACCAGGCCAGCAGGGGGGTTAGTGAGGGACGACCAAATGACTGAACAAGCAGGCTGTGTAGGGCTACCAGGCTGGCGGGGGGGGAGGGTCGTGAGGGGTGACCAGACTAGGGGGGGGGGGCAGTTGAGGGTGCCTAGGCCAGCAGGGGGGGGGCAGTTCGGGATGACCAGACCAGCAGGATGGGGGCATTTAGAGACATCCCGGCCAGCAGAGAAGGGTAGTTGGGGGTGACCAAGCCAGCAGGGAAGGACAGTTGGGGGCAACCAGGCTGGCAGAGGGGGGAAATGGGGCAGTTGGGAGTGACCAGTCTGGCAGGGGGTGCAATAAGGGGTAATTAGGTAGGCAGGCAGTTGAACAATTAGGAGCCAGAGGTCCAGGATTGTGAGAGGGATGTCCAACTGCTGGTTTAAACCTGATCCCCGGGATTGGGCCTAAACTGGCAGTTGGACATCCCCCAAGGGGTCCTGGATTGGAGAGGGTGCAGGCTGGGCTGAGGGGGACCCATGCCGCATGCATGAATTTCATGCACTGGGCCTCTAGTATAATAATAAAGCATGTCTCTTAACAGTAAACTATAGAAGAAAAGTTTTATTCTTTGCTGAAAAAATGATGATAATAGGACAATGTTCCTAGGCAATATACTATTTGCTATGCATGAGAAAAACAAGCATTAAATGTCACCAACCCAATTGTGATAGCTTGATTTCTTTTTATTTTCTTGATAAAAACCTCTAATAAGTAAGGAGGTCTCTTTATGAAGTCCAAGTAGGCCTTGTTTTTACAAATACCTTGTTCTGCCACCCCATCATAATTCACTGTATTGTTGTCTTATCCAGAATAATACTTTCAAACAATTCTCAGAAGGACAGCTGATTTTTAGTCTGAGATGGTTTGCATTAGGATCTTCCAAGCTTTCCTAAGAAAAGCATGAGTTGCTCATGCATTGTCTCTGTGTGATCTCATGATAGGAAGCCTTTGGGCCCAGACACATTGGCTGCATGTGTGCTGCACAGAATGTGCACTCGAGAAGATGAGTCCAGGAGGACTCTAAATCTCTATCCTTTCCTGGCATTTGATGTTATATTGTTATGCCCTCATCCAATTTAATGAAGTGAGTTGCCTTTGTTCTCCAAAGCATGTCTGATTACCAAATTGTCACTATTCCTGGATTAAAAAAATCAACCACCAGCACATTATTAGAAAAAAAAAATATATATATATAGTTTGCTTTCCTATAACAGAAGCTGAGTCCTTAGAATGTGTTTTTGATGTTTTGGTACATGTAAAATGGAATAGGGTCTCCATGCATACTAAATTACAATTCTTGGTTAGTTAACATCAATATAATGATAGTATGTCTCTTAACTATCATAAAGAATTAAGATTTGAGGAATATTGGAAATTTTAATTTATCAATTTGAATATTTCAGTAACTTACTTTGTTACATGGATTTGATATTTCCAACAATATTGAAGCTGAAAAGTTTTCTTTGGGATAATGTTTTGCCATATTAACAATAAATGCTGGATGGCTCTATGGGAGAAGAATAAAGTGAATGGTAGTCTTTTGAAAACCTGAAGAAAACAGATAAGAAAACAATGTGGGCTGATGACTCAAATGCATGATTAATATATACTTAAATTGATTTATTCTTGTTTAATCTTTAGGAAGCTTGTTTTACCTTCTGACATTTTTGAAAAACCAGTTTTCAAATGTAATCTTGGTAATTCATCAGATGACTTAAAGAAGGCTTATTTTTACTTTTAAGGGAAGATTTGGAAACTAATCAATGATCCACATTTCCACTGATAAATGTCTGAAATCCTAAAGTTTTCAGACATGTGGTATGAAATGTATTGCCAAAATGGAGTCTCTTAATGCTGTAAATGATTTGATGAAGTTGACAGTTAACTACCAAACATAAGAACCTCATGTCAGGTACTAGATATGAATCAAGCTAAGTCCAAAGGAAAGTTGTGACAAGTAAAAGAGTAGAAGATTCCTAAATTAGTTAACATAAAGCCACACATTACTTTTCAGGAATAATTTTTAAATCTTTTTTTTTTTTAAGAAGGAAAGAAAAAGTAATCATGATTCAAAGTGAACTTGAATGTTCAGGAGGATTATGGTGATGTATTTAATAGTCCTCTTCTGATGGAGTTCAGTGTCTGTGCCAAGGAAATGTAATGGAAATGAGGAAAATTAAATTCAAGAGTTTGCCTTGTGAAACCTCAGTTCTTCTGGCAGGATCTGAATGAGGACTTGTTTGACTAGTCAGCCTTAAATATTATCTCTTATCCAACATGTGCCTGTGGTTTGGATGGATTTCCTTTGTGTTTTTATGCAACTATCAATGGAGAATGGAAGAGCTCACTGTCCCCAACTGGAAAGATGCTTTATGTACATAGGAAGGGTTCAGAACTCTGAAGACAAACTTTTGCCATCATTTATTCACTCATTCATTATATATTTTATTTATAGACTCATTTATTAAACCAATATTTATTAAAGCACTTTCAGACACTATGCTTGATTTGACTACCTTACATACTATAAAAAATAAAGCCAAGCCCTGCTGGCTTAGCTCAGTTGTTGAGTATTGACTTATGAACCTGAAAGTTACAGTTTGATTCCCAGTCAGGTCACATGCCTGGGCTGTGGGCTAGTTCCCAGTAGGGGGCATTCAGGAGCAGCTGATCAATGATTCTCTCCCATTATTGATATTTCTATCTCTCTCCTCCTCTCTCTTTTTCTCTGAAATCAATTACAAAAAAATAGGGCCTTTAAAATGATGATTTCTTTTACTTGTTTTGGGTATTTTACAACGAAAATTTTGTAAGTAGTTAATAACAGCTTTTGTAGTGAGAAATACTGAAAGAAGTCAATAGGAGTTGCTATGAGTTTAGAAAAGTCTTTCAATGAAAATTTTGAAGTAACCCAAATGTTATCATCTAGATGATATTAATAATACAAAACACGTATTGGAAATTTTGGTCCAATATACTTTGCCTCAGATTATTTTACAAGATTGTCATTAGTTCTGGAAATTTCTTTTTAGAACACAGTCCTTAGAACACAGGATTTTATTTTCAGCCCTACCTTTCGACTCTGTATTTTTTAAGAGAAAGGATTAAATTAGTTGAGATGTCAAAGGATTTTTGGTTCTAATCCACAAAAGGGTTGGGAACTCTATCTTAATAGGAGGCATGGGGATGTAATTTTTAGTTTTTTTTTTAAGTATTATTAAAGTCATGTCTCACAGTTTCCTTTTAATTTATCATTCAAACTCTACATGTGTTTGGAAGATCACATAAGTCTAAGATTTCTTGTTTTGTTCAGGCCCAGGGTAGGAAATTTGGCCAGTGTAACTTTCCCCAGTGAGGATAAGAAAGTGACTAATTTTACATTAATTTGTAAAGTGGTTGTCAGTGTTAACAATTTTTTTTTCTAATAACATTTTACTTAACCTTCAACCCTCTGAACCTCCTATGAACATAAGATATTGTCATCTCCATTTGGTAGATGAGAATCTCGGGCTCACACAGCTGGGCTGAGACTCAAGCTGGAGCTTCTCATGCCAAGTTATATGATCTTTTTAATTACAATGTAGGTGCCTCCAAGAAATTGTGGGAGTTAATAAAAGTGCTATGCATATAGGAGGTGCCAGAATAGTCTTATGAACATTGTTGTTTACCTATATACTTATTTACACTTTTTTTTAAATTGACAACAAGAGGAACATGTTTAGTACAAGTACCTTAAAATTGAAGGCAGCTTCTGAAAGAAAAATAGGGTATGGGAATGAATCTTGAGGGTTGCCCCAAAGGAAATCTATTCTTTTCTAAAGGAATATTTATTCCACTGTGTGTGTGGTGTATGATGTGGTATGTGTGTGTGCACATGCATGAGTATATGTTTGCATTTTAACTTTTCAGGTGTGTCTCAGGTCTCACTGTGGACCAGTGGTAGGTGGGCCTTGCTTATGGTCACTTTCTCTGGGTCACAAATAGCTTTCTGTATTGCATTAGAAGGCTATAAATTTTTCGTGATCCCAAGCTGAGTTTAAGCCAGTCACCTCAAGGTGAAAAGCTCAGTATCATATTACTATTTCCCTGGGCTGCCATCCATTGCCCCTGACCAACATGTCATAAATGTTTCTAAGAGTCGCGGCTCTTTTAGCTTTGGGCTTAGTTCTAGTCTGAGGTATACAGCATGGGCTCACATCTCAATGAATCTTGTAAAACTTGCTTCTGCTCTTGTGTATTCAGGCAGAGCAGCTAGACTCTTTAAAAATAAATGGTGATGTGTCCTGGTCTATTTCAGATTAAAATGGATTCCCTCTGAGTCTGGTATTAAGGACAACAGCATTGCACAGGACTTTTTTTCACCTAAAGAGTTATTCATCAAATATAAGAGCCACTATGCAGGAAAGGGAAGAAAAAATGTCCTGGAAATGCCTTGGCTGATTTTTAAAAAAGCTCTCAGGAAGTGATATATGTTTTTGAGCACTCTATTATGGATTCTATATTAAGTGTTATGGATATGTAAAAAAGCACAGGACGAACACACATACACAATATAAAGACAATTTGTAATAATATAATCTTTTTTTATGATTTTAGAGGGAAAGGGAGAGAGAGAAAGAGATAGAAACATCAATGATGAGAATTATCAATTGGCTGCCCTCTGCATGCCCCCTGCTGGGGATCAAGCCCCCAACTGGTACATGTGTTCTGACCCAGAATTGAACCATGACCTCCTGGTTCATGGGTTGAGGCCCAACCACTGAACCACATAATCCAGGCTAATATAACTTTTTAAGCAATAATAGGAGACATGTCAGGAAAAAATGAGAATTAAACTGTGTAGATAATCGCTGTAGGGTTTTGAGGGCAGAGGGAGTATTTGCACTGAGGAAGGCTTCATAGTGAAAAAAGCTTGAGATACATCTTACAGAGTGATGAGTTTTGGAGGAACAAAAAGAAGAGAGAGGGTATTCATGAGTAAAATAACAGAGGGGAGAAAGTGAAAGCCTTTTAAAAGAGAGTAAAATGTTTGTAATTTTGAGTATGGGCTTACAGGAAGGAGAATTAAAGCAAACAAAGTATAAATTAAGGCTTCAGGCCAGTTTTATAGAAGTCCTTCAATGCTCAGCTGAGGACTCAACTTTATCCTGAAGCATTCCGAAACTATTTCTACAACTTCTAGTCAACTATTTCTATGATTCCATCTTCTGGTGGGTATTGCCAAGTTTGTATTTTGTCCTTCACAGTGTGTGTGTGGTAAGAACAGAACCCAGAAAATTTAGATTCCATTCCTGTATATACAATATATAAGCTTTGCTGAAGAGAGGAACTTCCTCTGATTATTTCATTAAAAAAAAAAGGAGGGGGGGTGTCTTTTTGTTCAGTCCAGACTGTAAATATTAGCAACTTTGATATAACTTTGGTGATGTGCATTCATTCTGTAAAGATGTCAGTCACTAATGTTGAGCCCAAAAGACAGTTTGCTTCATTGTTACATCACATCATGTGAACTCACTGTAGTTCCCAATGATGTTAAGTCAGAGAATAAACTTTCAAGTAGAATTTAAAACCAGGAATGTTCTACTTGGTATTCTGACCAAGAGTAAGTGTATGAAACTTAAGGAGTAAAGAAGGTTTGTTTTTGTTTTTTTAAAAATAGCACTTAGTTATAAGTATATTATTTTTAATAAGACATTTAGACATAACATAACTTCATTTCAGCATGTGCAAGCAATTTGTTTAGTTATGCTTGCTATAAGATCTACAGCTGGATATTTTAAATTTAATTTCGAAAAAGACTTTTGGGGTTTCTTAGCAGCTCTTGAATTTTTGATAAATGCAATGAAGTGATTGATGACAGATATCTTCCTCCATGTTTAATTGAGAAGCAAAGTAATTTGCCAAATGGAAAAAATGACTATGTGAAGATAGAAAGTAAAAGAAAAATAAAGAAAGCTCATTAACAAGAAAATAATAGAATATGAAGACTTAGGCTCAACTTTCATGGATAAAGTTTATCAAAGGTTTGCTATAGAAGGAATTATGTAAAATTACCAGCTCCCTATGCTTTTTATAGTTCAGATATACTAATTTCAACTGAAACTCTATTTAGAGATAAAATAATTTGCTTTAAAAACAACCGCTTTATTCTGAAGTAGAAAATTTAAAATTTATATATACTTTATCTAAAATAGAAATGCTTTATATTTATATAATAAATTTTTAATCTCAAACTTTGTACAAAATATAATGTTTCAGATTGAAGTCACTTACTTCCATTGAATCTTTGAAAAACTTTTACCTATTCAGCAATTTCAGTTCTAAAATATATTCAAATAAGTCACCTAGTGCATATAATTGTCCTAAATGCCTGATTTCATTATAAATGATCATTCAAATAAGAATTGAAGTGCAGTTTACCTTTGCATTTTAAATAAAAGAACAGAGTAAATAAAATCAGTAAATTATTTCCATGCACTTTGAATTCCCCACTTTGTAGAAAGGAAGAGAAGCTAATGTTTCTAAAAAAGAGTGCTGTCATGTTCCTTCTTCACATCCTGTGTGGTAGGCATGCTAGTAAAGAAATTGAAGATCTTGCCCAGCAAGATATATTATTAGGCACTGAAGACAACAATTAATTAAAGACAAATGTCAATACTCTAAGAAAATGAGAATTATTGCAAAGATTAACTCTAATGGCCGATACTTTGTACAATCTTTTTTTTAATTTAATAAATCTTTATTGTCCAGATTTTTACAATTATTCCTCTTCCCCTGCTCCCGGCCATAGCTCCTCTCCACTCAGTTCCTCCCCTCCCCTCGGCTCTTACCTCCCCCTCATCGTCCTTATCCATAGGTGTACGATTTTTGTCCAGTTTCTTGCTGCACCCCCTTCAGCCCTTTCCTCCTGAGAATTGTCAGTCCACTCCCTTTCTGTGCCCCTGATTCACCAGTTTATTCTGTTCATCAGATTTTTTTATTCACTTCATTTTTAGATTCACTTGTTGATAGATATATATTTGTTGTTCATAATATTTATCTTTACCCTTTTCTTCTTCCTTTTCTTAAAGAGTACCTTTTAGCATTTCATATACTGGTTTGGTGGTGATCAACTCCTTTAGCTTTTTCTTATCTATGAAGCTCTTTATCTGATCTTCAATCCTGAATGATAGCTTTGCTGGTAGAGTAATCTTGGTTGTAGGTTCTTGCTATTCATCATGTTGAATATTTCTTGCCACTCGTGTCTGGCCTGTATACTTTCTGTTGAGAAATCAGCTGACAATCATATAGGTGTTCCTTAGTAGGTAACTAACTGTTTTTCTCTTGCTGCTTTAATATTCTCTCTTTGTCTTTTGCTCTTGGCATTTTAATTATGATGTGTCTTGATATGGTCCTCTTTAGATTCCTCTTGTTTGGGGTTCTCTGCACTTCCTGGACTTGTAAGTCTATTTCTTTTACCAGGTAGGGAAGTTTTCAGTCATCATTTCTTCAAGTAGGTTTTTAGTATCTTGCTCTCTCTCTTCTTCTAGCATCCCCATAATTCTGATGTTAGTACACTTGAAGTTGTCTCAAAGGCTCCTTACAGTATCTTCACATTTTTGGATTCTTTTTCTTTTTGCTTTTCCTGTTGAGTGTTTTCTGCTTCTTTGTATTTCAAATCTTTGACTTGATTCTTGTGTTCCTCTAGTCTGCTATTAGGTCTCTGTATAATATTTTTTTATTTCAGTCAGTATATGTTTAATTTCTAGTTGGTCTTTTTTCATATCCTCAAGAGTCTCATTAAATTTACCAACCTTTTCTCGGAAATTCTTGAAAAACCTTATAACTGTGGTTTTGAACTCTATATCCAGTCATTTGTTTTCCTCCATTTCTTTTGTTTATGATCTGTTTCTTTGTCTCTGCATTTTTGCTGCTTCCCTGAGTTGATAGCTTTGTCTTCTAGGTGTCCTATATGACCCCATAGCTCCACCTCCCCAGTTACCTTAGGTGGACACTCTTGGTGCATCCCTTTGTGGATTGTGTGTACAGCCTTCTTGTAGTTCAGTCTTGATTGTTGTTGGTATTACTGGGAGGAATTGACCTCCAAGCCAACTGGCTGTGAGGGTTAGCTATATCTACACCAGGAAAACTTCCATGCTGGAATCAGCCTTATGAGACAAGACTTGCAAAATTGCAAAAGCCTCTATGCTCAGCTTGGATGGAGCAGAGTCTCAGGGCTGAGCAGACAGCCGTGGCTTCCCTTCAGCCTGGCCCTATGAAGCCCCTGGGTCTCTGTGTCCCTCGGTAATTGCTGCAGTCCTCTCTGCATGCACTTGTGCATGTGCCTCCAGGCCTCTGCCTTTTGCGGCTCCCCTGCATTCCTGTGTGCTCCAGGAACCCATATGAGTCTGGGTCTCCAGGGTCTCACCTGAAACTGGAGTTCAGTGCAGTCAGAACTGGAGTTCAGCACAGTTGGGAGGTTCTGTCTTCTCTCTCGCTAGAGAAAGACAAGCATACTAAGCAGTCAGTCCTCTCTGTGCACATTTGCACACACGCCTCCAGACTCCTGCCTTTTGTGGCTCCCCTGAGTTTCTGTGCACTCCTCCTACAGTCCAGACTTCCCCTCTATGAGTCTAGCCTGGAACTGGGGTTCAGTGCAGTTGGGAGTTTCTGTCTCCCTCCCAACAGAGAAAAACAGCCAGGCACTCAGCCCCCCATCCTCTCCACGCATGTGTTTCCGTACCTCAGCTTTTTGCAGCTCCTTTTTGCAGTCTCTATGAGCCCCTCTCTTTCCTTCTAGTTGTAGAATTTCCACTCAGCAAACTTTCCTGTGGTTCTGGATGATGTCTGTTCTGTCTTTTATCTGTAGTTTTGAAATTATTGTGTGAGGCAGAAGTTTAGGTGTTCATCTATGCTGCCATCTTGGTTTCTCCTTCCTTTGTACAATCTTTTACTGTGGGCAGGACTTATAACTTTTATCTGACCAGTAGGATATGGCAAAGCTGATAGGCTATTATTACTGTGATGATATTACATTATATGACAAAGGCAAAGAGATTTCCCGGAATTAAGATCTCTAATCAGTTGACTCTAAGTAGTATATGAAAAGGCAGTTTTACTGCTTCAATCTTATCTAATCTGTGAGCCCTATAAAAGAGTATCTAGAGACTAAAGATGGAAGAATTAGAGATTTTTTCTTTTTTCTGCTGGTCTTGAAGAAGCCAATCATGATAAACTCTATAAATGGAAGGAAGTAAATTCTGCCAACATTCATGTGAGCTTTGAAGAGAATTTCAGATGGGAGCACATTTCTAGTGGATACCTTGAGGATCCAGTTAAGCTGTTTATGAACTCCCAACCATGAAATAATAACTTCGTTTTTTGAGACAGAGAGAGAGAGATGAGAGAGAGAGAGAGAGAGAGAGAGAGAGAGAGAGAGAGAGAGAGAGAGAGACTGGATTCTAGTCCTGGATCTGCCCCCAAGTTCTAAAGTGATACATAATGTATCTATCTGGAACTCATCTTTAGCATTGGGATAAGATATAAAATACTTGGTCTGCCTTAATTTGTGGTATTATGGCAAAGTTAAAATTCAGGTATTTTTTTAAAAAATCCTACCCTTAAAATATACCTTAATGCTTTCTTATCATTAGATTCATTATTGATTTTGTTTCTAGTGGGTAGGAGAGGCTGAGTTGGCACATATTTTGTGGCTTCTGTAGATAACGAATATGAAACAACACACTGCCTGGAACATTATGAACAATAGATCTGAGCTATTACAAAATGTACTAAAAGTAGTGGTGTTTTCATGAAATGACAAAAATACTTTCATTTTGATCCTCCCCAAACACACACACACACACACACACACACACACACACACACACACACAGAATCAGACAATGTAAAGATTTCTCATTTATGCAGATTGAAGGCGATATATTTTGGATTAATAAAATTGGAAAAATAACATTTGGTCTTGTTTAACAAATTGTGCATAAAAAGTATGGGGCTGTGAAGAATTATAACACCATATATTCATTGGGAACATATTCAGAGTGAAATCTTTATTAGCTGGCTGGGAATTGTCTTATATGTGTGGATTGAAAACAATCCAGCCCTCTTTCTACTAGACAGTTGTGAGAATTTATGGTTTCATGTGGATTTTTAAATTTGAGCTTGTTCTTGCAACTTGTATGCAGTCGAAAGCTCAGAACCACTGATTGGGACCTCGGTTTGGTTTTGCCACAGTTGGCAACAAAACTTGAAATTGTTCCCCCATGGCTGACTCTCATTGTGAAGCTATAATTATTCCAAATTCTTAACAAATTCAGAACTGATTTTGTCATCTAATGAGAGTAGAAAGGTGGATTCATGAAGCTGAGAAAATAAAAGGTATTTTCAGTTTACTCCTGTTTACGTTTAACTCTCATTTCTAAATATTTATCTCAGTCCATGCAGCTACTTGACCCAATACTTAACTATTTGGGGAATTCTAATTATTCAAGAAAAAGTACAGGTTAAGACATACGATGCAGAAAGCAATACATTTTTAAGTAATATATATCCTTCAAATTAAATTTATACCTAGGCTGATTAGGGAGAAAATTAACATTGCATATCTATTGCCTATTTTTGAAATTTTGAGAATGATGAAGTTACAAAATCTATAAAACAAAGTCACAGATATTACTACCAACTTTGGTAAACATTGTGGTTTATACAAAACATCTCTGATACTCTTGCTAAATTTTATGATATATATGTTTTTATGAGTTAGTATCTAAGATTAAAAAGGTTTTCTTTTAAAAATATATTCTCTAGTTTATAAATACTCTGTTCTTTATCTCTGCAAATAGTATTTTGGTGAACACCTGTGAAGCACACTGTATATAGAGACGCTTTTAAGAAATTAAACTCAACTGAGGCAGCCTACTAACCTTGTTAACTAACATTTTCGAATATCAAATATTAATAAGATGAAAACTTACAAAGCATTTATCTAATACATAAGATGAGCAGCATAAAATATGCCCTTCCTTATGTGTCAATTATTTTTAAAATATAATTTCAAGTTTTAAATAAGTTTTTTTGTAAAAATGCATTTTCAATTAAATAAAAAAAGAAACTTAGAGTCTATTCATTACTGAGAAGCTTTGGAGTATTAAATAACTCCTGTACTAACTTTCTGGATTCTAGTCAAGTTGTGTGTTGTTTTAAAAATATAATGATATGAATAGTGTATAGAACAAGGCTTAAATAATAATCAGGGAACAGTATATATCTCAGTTCATGCAGCCACTTGACCCAATATTTAACTATTTTGGGAATTCTAATTATTCAAGGAAAAGTACAGTTAAGACATATGATGCAGAGAGCAATAAATTTTTAAGTAATATATATCCTAATGTATATACTTGAATAACAGAGCCTATTAAAACAAAGAAGGCAAAATAAAAGTAATATGCCCCATAGGGGTGTAGCAAGTAGCTCAATTAGTAATTTATAAAAAGACCTTAATAAATCTGAATTGGTCAAAACAGCAGATGCCCTCAGAATGTGAAATAAGGATCTTGTGCATTGTAGATGAGTCTATTTCCTGGTGTGCACATACATTAGAGTACACTTCTATCTTTCAGGCGAGGGTGGTACAGGGATCACTTCAGAGAAAGCCATTGGACTTCAAGGCATGGGTTAGCTGGTAGTATTTCTATGTCAGGTGCTATTTCAGTGTGTGGGGAGGGCAGTCGGGAGGGAGGGTTTGGAGATAGGTAGTGTGGTTAAATTTATGTGTTACAGATGCAAAACACCTTTATTGCTTTTTTCAGTCCAAAGGCTTAAGATAATCCTAAGGTTCCTAAGATATTTATTATCTACAAGATTTGTGACTGCTGATGTTGACCTTAATCATTCTATATATGCTGTTTCCCTCAGAGACAGTTATTTTTTTAACTAAAATAAAAATAATGCCATAGCATGAAAATAACAGTAGCAATATTGAGGACTGGGATTCAACCATGGCTCTTGAATTACTTGAATGTTGTATCTCCACTAGATTCTTGTAATATTTTTCCCACACTGGTGATTGATAGGTAGGTCATATTCAGCTTTAATAATACACTCTGAGTAGGATTCCACACAAACTAGGTGACTGCAGGTGCCCATTATTTGATATTTGTTAGACCCTTTTCTTGTCCCTCTCCTTCATTCTATTAAAACATATAATACAGCACCCTGTGTCACAGGTCCTCTCAGTGAATTTATTTGTTACATTTTAATTTATTTAATACCAGAGGCTTGGTGCACGAAATTCATGCATGGTGGAGGCTGGGGGTTCCCTCAGCTCAGCCTGCACCTTCTCCAATTGGAGACCCCTTGGCGGATGTCCCACAGGGATTGGGCCTAAACTGGCAGTTGGACATCCCTTTCACAATCTGGGACTGCTGGCTCCTAACTGCTCACCTGCCTACCTGCCTGATTAACCCTAACTGCCTCTGCCTGCCAGCTTGATCACCCCCAACTGCCCTTCCCTCCCAACCTTGTTGCCCCTAACTGCACTCCCCTGCTGGCCTGATCTTGCCCCCACCTGCCTTCTCTTGCAGGCCTGATCTCACCCCCAACTACCCTCCTCTGCTGTCCAATTTAGTTCTGATTGGTCAGTTTTTATACCAGCATCAAAAACTCTACCTCCTAGGCAGCCATTGGCTCCCCCAAACACCCAGATTTGGTTCTGATTGATTGGTTTCAATGCCAGACAGCATCAAAAGCTCCATCTGCTAGGCAGCCATTGGCTCCTCACAGCACCCACATTTGGTTCTGATTGGTCGGTTCCTATGCCAGTCAGCATCTCTGGGCCTATATCTGGGTCTGATCATAGAGGTGGGGCTTAACAGCAGCCCCCATGGAGGCCAGGAGAGAAAGAAAATCCCAGTTGCTGGTGAAGCTCAGAAAGAAAGAGGGAGAGAAAAAGAGGGGCAAGTACTGATCAACAGCTGCCACTGAGGCTTCAGATCAGACCCTGCCTCTCTTTCTGGGTTTCAGCCCCTTGGGCAGTCAGTGCTGGGTCGAAAGGCTGCAGCTAACTGAAGAACTTCCGGATTGGTAGCCTTCAATTGTGATCAGTCGTTACAATCCTGGCCTTTTATATATTAGGATGCTTTATTGTTTTGAATAGTTTTAGATCTACAGGATAATTGAGGACATAGTTCAGAGAGTTTCCATATACTTGAACCCCCCCCACTCCACACTTTTTCCTATTAGTAACACCTTATATTAGTATGGTACACTTGTAGTAATTCATGAACTAATATTGTCACAATAATATTAACAAGAATAATATTATAAAAGGAACTTACTCACATTTTCTTGTTTTTAATCTAGTGTCCTTTTTGTGTTCCAGGATCCCATCCATGATACCATGACACATATAGTTATCAAGCCTCTTTAGGCTCCTTTTATCTGTGACAGTTTCTCAGAGTTTCCTTATTTTTGATAACTTTGTTTTGAGAACTACCTACCGGCCACATATTTTGTAGAATTGGGATTTATGACTCTTGATGTTGACCTTAATCACCTGGATGGAGTAACGTTTGTCTGGATTCTTTATATTTGTGATGTTTTGATAATGCTCTAGGCACTTTTAAGAGACAAGTTAGCTCCTTTAATGAGCCCAATGCACTGAAAAAAATAAGCTCTCATAGGGTCCTGTGAGTAAGGAGGGACTCTTCCAAGAAGAGTTAATAAGAATTTTATTTGAATAGCCAGGGACAGGTAGTATTTATAAAGAGTCAAGAAATAAGCCTGGCTGGTGTTGCTCAGAGGTTGATGTTGACCTATGAACTAGGAGGTCACGGTTCAATTCTGTCAGGGCACATGCCCAGGTTGCAGTTGGATCCCTAGTGTGGTCCGTGAAGGAGGCAGCTGATCAGTGATTTTCTCTCATCATTGATGTTTCTATTTCTCACTCCTTCTCCCTTCCTCTCTGAAATCAATAAAAATATATTAAAAAAATAATTCCAGTGATCAAGCATAGAAGTGTATAATATTGATTTCTAATTTAGAAGCCTTATAATGACAAAATCAAGAGTAACAGTTAGAAAACAGCTAGCTTGTTTATTACACTCTCTTGTTATTCATGTTCCTGAAGTTTGGATGGAAATGATAGGGTAGGGGAAAAATGCTGTCTGCCTGCAAGAATGTGAGAAAAATTAAGATCTGTGTTTTTAAATGTCTCATGGTTCAAATCCTATTATAAAGATGTCATCACAAAACATATCTCAAAGCAAAGATAAGAGAGAGATTATTGGTAATAGAGTCATTTTAGGGCTGATTTTTCCCCACTCTTCTTCCCACTTAATCATAATTACTAGACAAATTGGCATCTGCTTCTTCAGTTTTATGGGTGTTGAAGTCAAACAGGCAACATATGTTTTGTTTTACCAAGTAAGATTCCTTTTTACTTTGGGTACCAGAATGGTTTTGAGTTGAACATTTAGTATCCTTGGACTAGTGTGTTAATGATGCATTATTCATAGTGAAAGGTTTAAATTTGTTATGCTGCAACTGTTCAGTCCTTGACAAATGAGTCTGATAAGTCACACCTACTTTTAAGTAAATGAGGAACAGCAGGGACTTACTTTCTTCTAAAATGTGTATAGTGCTGGGAGCTTCTTTGGCAAGTTGCCATTTGCCCTTTTACTTTTGCCTAGAAGACTCATGTGCTTTCCAGCAGAGCTAGTAATATTTTCAGGGGAAGGGTCTTCCTCAGGCTTCCTGAGTAGCTTCCACTTCCATTACTCTTTTGGCTTACTCTGCATTTAGTGAAGTTTATGGTATCTTCCCCCTTATTCTTGCAAAATATCCAGGATACATTTTTGGGGTAAAAGACTCTTCTCTGCTGTCATTTATTCTCTTCACAAATATTTATTGGGCATTTTTATGTGGCAGGCAATGTTCTTGGTGCTAGTAGTGTGCAGATGAACACACTCACTTGGAGCACTCACAAAGAAGATTTACTAAGTGGGTTTGGCTGAATACCCAAAAGGAACAGAGGGAGTTAAGTTTGGGAAAGTGGTAGATATCTCAGAAGATCCTGAATTCTAGACTTAAGTTTTTGCATTCTATGCCTTGATGGCTTTTGGCACAATGGAAACATGACATGTCCTTAAGGAAGGTTCTTTATATTTCAATATTGTTCCATATGTTTATTGGAGAGAGAAAAGACTGGAAGTTAGGCATTCGCTTGGAATTTTACAATTTTACAATTGTCCAGGTGAATGGAATTGAAGACATAAATTGAGGTGGAATAAGTAGGATCAGAAGAAAGAATGGGTACAAGATAGATTGCAAAATAGACAATGAAGAAAAAAATTAGACAGTTCGTAAGATTGGAACCTAAGAGACAGTAGTATATAGTATGGCTATCGACAGAAATGAGGTCCAAAGCATCCATCTGTGGAGAGGATAAGTTTTGCTTCAAAAAATTTTATTTAAGGAATTTGATGGTTATCTAGGTGGACACATAGGCCAATTATAAAGACAGGTTTGCATCTCATTTAGGGCCCAGGACTGGCATGTCAGTGTAAGACTAGGTCAGGTAGCTAGGAGACAGAGGAGACAATGGGACACGGACAGAGGCATGGACAAGCACACTGATATCAAACAGAACTGAGAAGCAGTGGCCAGAGAGGAGTAGAATGAAAAACAGGAGTTTAATGTGGAGTCACAGAAGTGAAAAGATTGGGGACTGAAAATAGAAACATTGAATTTGGAAAGTTATTAGTGACATTTTAGAGACCTCTTTTTGAATTGTAGGGCTAAAAATAAAAATGCTGGAAAGAATAAGGCACATGTAAAAATATTCTTGTGATTTGGGAAAAACAGAGGAGCACTAAACAACATGTTCCAGAACACAGAGCAAAGTCAAATGAAATGAAACAATCTGAAAACCAAGCAGGTAGCTCTCAGATGTGAAAGCTGTTGATTTATACCAAGTGAGAGGTTGGTATTGCATTATAAGTGAGTCCTGCTGGGCCCACAGAACATAATGGAATATGGGCTTGGATATGGGGCATGAAAACCTGGTATGTGGTTCTTGGTATAGCATTGCTTGTATAATAACATACCAGAATAAATTCTCAGGGAATTCAATTTAACATAAAAAGTGGTTAGGCTCCCCTGTAGTGTTAGAGAGATTAAGTATGTGATGTGAAAATAAACATACTTCAACCATCTGGGTCACCAGGAATTGTCATATCTTGAATATTTGCAGTGGAAAATGTGTTTTTTCTACTTTATATTGCTGACTTCTTTTTGAGAAATAATTTGTAAGCAGTTGCCTTCATTATAGTTTTGGTTTTTAAATTTCAAGTTTATAAAAATAATGTTAATATTGTGGCCTTAATTAGGGAAAGGCATACTTATAATTTATTCATTTTTAAATTGTACTTATTATTGTTTTCTTTCAGCAAATATTAGTTAATGAAGTCCTTTCCAAACTCTGTACCAGGGAATCACAGGTGAATAAGACACTTCATTTGGTCTTAAGGAACTTCCAGTCTCATAGTGAAGACAGATAAAACAAATGAATGAAATAATCTGTTGTAGCCACTAACATATCTGTGCATGAATGCAAAACCAGGGAACTCTAAATTCTACTTGGGGGCAAGATCAGCAGGAAAAGCTCTAGAAAGTTGGTGACACTTCAGCTGACTTTTGAAATGTGAGTAGATGAATTATTCTTTCCTTAAAAAAACACCTACATGTAATTTCCCCCTCCTTTAATTTAAATTGGTTTTCTATTGCTGAACTTAACAGACTAGACAATGGAGAGAAGAGAATAGATAGAAGGGAATCTAATATTCTGGGAAGATGACAACTAATATTTTTGTCCCTTTATTTTATGTCTTTCTTTGTGGATGATTATTACAGAAACCTGTCTGCTCTGCATGAAAGTATTTTATTTTAGTATGAAAATTACTGATGTTACTGTATTTTAGTTGTACTAAATATATAGTTAAAGAAGAAATGAAGCAGCCTGGTTCTATGGAATAATACAAATTGTAATACTTCTCTTTGGAAGCTTTTTTCCAAATTCAGACTTTCATTTTTAGTTTGTCACAATCACATTTTTTTTTTTAGAAGCTGAAACTAAACAAGCCAATTTGTATCAGGAAATCGAATATCTGACTATTATGGAGTTAACTATAAAAAATTCTTACACTAGACTTCTTAGGCAAATACTTGAATATTTTCCCTCAAAAGGTCCTGAAATAGATGAATGCTTCTTTGTTTAGAATTCAGAGTTTCATCACAGTTTTAAAAACATTTGTTTCCTTTAGAAAGTTTTATTTTAGAAATGGCTGTATTAGATTTATTTGACACTAGAGGCCCAATGCATGAAATTTGTGCAAGAGGGGGTCTTCTCAGTCCAGCCTGCATTCTCTCCAATTAGGGACCCCTTGGGGGATGTCTGACTGCCAGATAAGCCCGATTCCTATAATAGGGCCTAAACCGGCAGTCAGACATTCCTCTCACAATGCAGGACTGCTGGCTCCTAACCACATACCTGCCTGCCTGCCTGATTGCCACTAATTGGCCCCTCTGCCAGCCTGGTCACCCCAACTGCCTCCCCTGTCGGCCTGGTCATTCCTCACAGCCCCCCCCCCCCCGTTGGCCTAGTTGCCATCAATTGCCCCCCTTGCTGGCCTGGTTGCCCCTCACTGCCCTTCTTTGCTGGCTTGGTTGCCCCTCACTGCCCCTCCACTCCCTCCCTAACCCCCGCTGCCAGCCTGGTAGCCCTATGCAGCCTGATGCTCAGTTATTTGGTCATTCCTCACTAATCCCCCTACTGGCCTGGTGGTCCTTCACTGCCCCTCCCCCCACTGCCAGCCTGGTCACCCCATGCAGCCTGGTCATCCCTCACTAATCTCCTGCTGGCCTTGTTGCTCCACTCAGCCTGTTCATCTGTTTGGTTTGTTTGGGTTGTGATGGCCCCTGGCTCTTTATATATATGGATACTGCAGTTTTAGTTTTCTTCTCTTATCATATTGTGTTTTTCAGCCAATGTTACATGAGAAATATTTTTCTTTAGGAAAAAAGACATTATTTTGTTGAAAATATTAATCCTAAAACATTGTACAATTAGATCAGTTTGGGTTCATTACTAATGCTTACTAATATTGTAATAAGAAGAAATGAAAACAAATGGAATTTATTTTCTCTCAGTCTTTCAAATCGAAAGCCATTTACTCAAATGTTTATATATTTCTTTCCATTTAAAAAAAAAATCCGGATCATAATAGATGATCCAGAACATATTCGATATAATGCAATAACATTATGGTGGGCAATAGATTATTAAAAGTTAAGCCATAATGGTTTAGACCTTGTGCATATTTACTATTATACATCGAACATGTATTAATCAATTCATATGTATGAGACAGAGGGAATGCACAGTAAATTAGGATAGTATCTTGGAAAAGATATGGAACATACAAGAAAGAGCGTTAAATTCTCCGGCAGTGTGACTTAAACTTTGGCCAAGTTACTTAATCTCTGAAACTTTTCCTTACTTGTTAATGTGGATACTGCAACCCTGCTTACAATTTTTATGAGAATCAAATGAGAGAACTATATCATGCTTCTAGCACAATGAATGACATATAGTAGGAGCTCAGTAATTTAAGGGAGTTGATCACAATAATTCAAGTGAGATGAAAGCTGAAAGTAAAACCTTGTCATGAAAATGGGAAGGAAGGTATATAATTAGGAAATACTCGTAAAATTTAAAAGATAAAATCTAATAGGTGCACAGTTGTGAAAGAATAGTAATAAATAGCAGGCAGTTTGTGAGATGCCTAAAGAACATAAAACATGTAGAAATCCCATATGATACTCATTGGAACCCTGGGTCAGCATCTTTTGGTAGTTACATAAAAAGTATATCTGTTCTTTACTGCCCTTAAGGTAAATTTAATGAATTACATATTCCAAAGTTGGCTTTATTTAGATGACAAAAATAGAATATTTTTTTTTAAGAATTGGTCAATTTTTTTTGCAATGGACATATTTGTATGAGGGTTTCATGGAGTTATGGAGACTGAGAAGTGGTTTATCCCTTGCTTCCTGAATATAAATTTAACATTGTTTTCTATTAGGATTAACTCTCTTAGGTATTATATTACTATATTTCTCTTTATTGCATTTTAAAAATCTGTAGAGAAACAGTTTGTATAGTGGTTAAGACCTAAGACTCTGGAGCCATACTGCCTAGGTTCATTCCCCAGCTTTACTTCTTACTAAGTAGTTAAGAAGTTACCTAATGCCTCAGTTTTCTTACCAGGAAAATGGGAAAAACTATTGTACCTAGCCCATTAAGTTAAGGTGAGGATTAAATGAATTAATATTTGTAATAGAACAGTGCTTAGCACATTGGCTTTGCTACATGTGTTAGTTGTTGTTAATGTGGTGGTGGGGATGATAATGACAACCCAGTTTAGTGGTGATGATGTGCAACCCAAAGTGGCACAGTCCAGTGTTTTTGAATAATGCAAGCAGTCACCTGCTATGAGTGTAAACACCTCTATACTGACTGGAAAGAAAGCCATTCGATTCCCTTCCTATTTCTATCAGGGAATAATGGTAATATGAGTTTGAATTTCGTATCATTGATTCCTGTTCTATATTGCTTTTATTGTTTCTTGCCATTTCAGTAGATGTGATAAAATTATCAAAACTACTAGCTTCAACTCCTTAAAATCTATTAAAACTACTAGCTTCAACTTCTCAAAATCTATCAAAACAATATCACATACTTTTAATCAGGAGCATTGGAAATATGTGTTATAAAAATTAGTGTGTCAATTCCAAAATGTAGAAAAGTCTGCTCTAAGTAAATAAGAACATTTGTCTTATTTTTTTTTTTGCAGAAAAAAACATATACTTTTCCCATCCACTGTTCCATAAAACAGAATTAATCTCCTTTTATTTGTTGCACCTTTTAGATCTCTGACCTTGAACTTCTTATGGCTGTTAGCATTATCTTATCATCTTAGTTTTTTGTTTTGTTTTGTTTTGTTTTTTGCCTCCCTCAACATACTGGAACCCTCCTATAGATAAGGGCAATGTGCTATTTTTCTGCTTTTCATCCCCAGTGCTTAGCAAAATAGCCACCCTAGAAAATGTCAACATTTATTGTTGAATGAATTGATGTATGAATCAGTTCAAAAGGATTGCCCAAATAATTATAAAGTTTTCAGTTGTACTAAGCACTATTCTGCTCAGTTAAAGTGAATTAATACTGAATAATGGAGAATATTCTTCACTGGAACAATAATGCCATTCAACTGACTAGCAGGGAAACTGGACACTAAGAACAAATGAATGTGAGGCTTTGCTTTAGTTCAGTCTGGATTATTATAAAACTGCATTTCAGAATGATCTGTCTTATTTAATGCCCTTCTTTCACTCACCTCTGGAAAACAACAACAAAACAAAATAACCACAGTAACCTAGCTCATCAGTCTGTTCCCTGGGTGTCAGCAGAAATGGTGAGAGCCCTCTGACCAAGAGGCTCTGTAAGTTGCCAATGAAAACATGCATGTTGTTCTTCTTGCCTTTGGTATCTGCTGTGCCATGTAGTCAGCGGAAACAAGTCAGGTTCCAAAAGCTCTGTCGGCATCAGCAGCTCTTCCCCCAACGCTCAGGCCCGGGAGCCATGTCTTTAGGGGCTGACCACACCAGGGAGGCCGTAAAGCTTGATGACAAGGGCAGAGGGGAAGATCTGCCCAGGATTTCAGCACAGGGTTCTGGCTCCCAGTGACCTGGGGGGCTGAGTTGCAGTGCTATTGCAGGCACTCGACAGTGTTACCACTTCCATCACAACACAGGCCACACCATACTCCTGCCTTGTGAATCCTCTGGTGCTTGCCCCAACGGTTTGGAACACGTCACCTAGAAATTACTCTCCTACATGATGTTAGCCCTATTTCACATTTGAATGGATTTATGGTAAATGGTCTCTTTTCCCACAATCCATTTGAATCTTCATCCACTGTTTCAATAAACGTGTATGTTTAATCTGGTACTAGAAAGCTGTGAAAAGCAGCTTTAGAATAAGTACTTTTTAAAAAAATGTACTATTTTTTTGAGGAAAGCTTGTTTGTCAATTCTAATAATGCAAATAAATGTCTTTATTCAATTAAAAAAGAAGGATTTTAGAGTGTTTGGCTATATATGATAATTAAATAAAGTAATGCTAAAATTCCCCAAACCAGCTGGATTGATTTCATTGCACTGTGATAAATGCTCTAAAGGAGCATCATTCTAGATATCAGAAGCTACTTTGAAATAGCACCAAGATCCCCGATTCTTATTTAAAAGATCAAGCAAAGCAAAAGCTTCCACATCATTGTGGAGTTATAGGGGATCTTTTTCTGATGTTTCTTTGAGTTGTGGAAGGTATAGAAAAATACACAGAAAACTAGTTTAATAGAGAAACTCAAACATTGCAAAAAGCATCTTAAAAGACAGATAAATCAAGGGGCTCTCTGAATAGACTCTGGTATGGTAATCTTTCAGAATCAGCCAAGAAGAAAAGACAAGAAAACACCTCACTAGCGTTATACTAAGAGGAGACCTGTCCATCCTCTCTGCCTCCCAGAATTATCCTCTGTGGGTTATAGCCACAGAGTTAAATGTATAGCTATTACACTACTGGACATGTGAAAATTCCAGTCACCTAAAATGCAATGAGTGGGTTGACGACCTTGTCAGAGTTATAAATGACTTCCTCACATTGCAGATTTTGCTTTCTCCTTCACTCTTTTCTCCTTCCTCACTTGATCTTAGTACAGCTTTCAACACCACTGATTATGATATAGTTTGAAAATGCTTAAGGGAGTTTGCCTTTTTGTCTGTTTCCGTTTTTAAATGGTTTCATTCTTGCCCTGCAGACAGTTGACATCATGTATCAATGGCCGCCCATTGTTCTGGGGCTGAAGGGCTTGAGGCTGGTGCTCAGTGGCCTAACATGGGCCTAAGGCTATTGAAACCCTCAGGCTGCCATTGGGCCTGGCCTGTTAGACACCTTAGTAGCTGTCAGTGGTAGCTTTCACTTTCCAGATGCTGCTGCCACTTTTGTTCCTTGAGGAAAGATGGGGGAAGAGCCAAGAGGTTAGAAGCTAATTTTGTTTTTAATGGAATTATAGAAGTACAGGTCTGTAAAGAAATTCTACAAGTTGATAGTTTATCCCATGTTCCCTAGAGCAGAGGCTTGGCCTAATGCTTAAGCATCCTATCTAATAAAGAGGGAATATGCTAATTGACCATCACTCCATCACAAAGATGGCTGAACCCATAGCTGAAGCCAAGTTCCCATAAGGAGTCTTAACAAGCCATCAGCAGGGACCTGAGGCTATGCCCCCCAACCCCATAGGGCTTGACAGGGGAACTCAGGTGTGCACCCCTACCCGGCAGGGTTTGACAGGGGACCTTGGGCCACATCCCCCACCCCACAGCGCTTGACAGGGGACCTCAAGGTTCACTTTCTGTCCTGGTGCTGGGTTAGGTGACCTCAGGCTGCTGCTCTAGCACCAGGCCAGGGGACCTGAGGCTACGTCCTCTGCCCTGCAGGGCTTGACAAGGGTGGGATTGGCCAGGTCTGGATCTAGCCCAATGGGGACAGGGGCTGGCTGGGTCTGGGTCTCATGCGATTATGAGGAGCATGTGGGTGGGCGGGGACTTGAGTCTCGGTCCCGTGGTATGCCCCAGAGCCTCACAGGAGGAAGGTTTTCATATACATTTTACTAATTTTCTTTCATCTCTGACACTTCTATTATAGAGAAAGAGTAATAGCAATATTAAATTATTTCCTCGAATTAATCTCTTTTTAATGTGCACAAATTTCGTGCACCAGGCCACTAGTCCTATATAATAAAGGCTAACATGCAACTTGACTGAACTGCAGAATGACCAGGTACTCTGATGCGCACTGACCTCCAGGGGGCAGATGCTCAATGCAGGAGCTGCCCCCTGGTGATCAGTGTGCTCCCACAGGAGGAGTGCTTCTCAGCCAGCAGCTGGGCTGAGTGGCAGCACTAAGGATGTCTGACTGCCAATTTAGGCCCACTCCCTAGAGAATGTGCCTAAGTCGTCAGTCGGACATCCTCCAAAGGCTCCTGGACTGCAAGAGGGCGCAGGCCAGACTGAGGGACCCTCTCTCCCCAAGATATATATATATCAATTCCACAATCTGTTGTTCTCTTCTAGATGATTTCTTGTTTAAAAACGTTCCTGGATATAATTTTAATGCTGCCTAATTTCATTTTCCATTTTCACTTAACCCATGTGTAACTGGACAATCAATGGGTCCACGTTGCCTGTTACCACTTGGGCCAATTAATCAGAGACAGGGTTGAATCATCTGTGAGCACATTGATATTGTATGCATTGTTTTCTATGATAGCAGTAGGAACTTTTATTTAATCTTCAAAGCAAAGAAAGCTATTCTGTGTGTGTACTGAAAGAGGCCATGTTGTCTGAAGCCATTCTGATTCTTTTTGCAACTAGTTCCAACAGTGACATACTAGTATATATGGACTGTTGACCCTGCCTAGATAATCTAAATCTTACTTTTTTGGTGCACTGAATGATTAGGGTTTGGGCAAAATGACAATATTTTGTTTTTTCTTTTGATATGTTAAACTGCCATTTTTAGTTGTGACTATTGTGTCATGGAAATGACACCAAAAAATTAGAATCCCAGGGTGAATAGCAAAATGGTAGAGGCTTGAAGATATAATCTATGACAGAATATTAAAGAACTGAGTGTTGCCAACCTTGATGGGAAAGCAACAGGAGGCCATCTAAAACTCTAAGTTAATGCTAGGATGAGTAGGAAAACAGTGATTATCAGTGGACCACAAAAACAGATAAAGCTGTAATATTCCAAAGTATATATTGCATTGTGGTTCAGAGCTAAACCTTGGCTATCTAGCAGTCAATAGTGAAATGTTATATTATGAAGCCATAATTCCAGGGGACACTTATTAGAGCAGATCTGCTGAAACTGTGTTATTTTATTTTATTTTTTTTAACAAATGCTCACCAGCTGAGAAAGCTAGCTCAAAGGGTGAAGATGAGTTTGTTCACATGGCATCTCTGCTCCAATAGCACTCAGTGTTCTCATGATGTACATCATGGAGGTTCTCTCTAGAGTCAGTTCCAAACCTTCAGGGGATATTAATAGATTAGCAGCAGAAATAATGTTCCAGAGTTAAAAGATGTTTAATGTGCTTGTTTATTCTGAGATAAGAGGCTCAGATCTTGGTTTCTCTTCTTCCAACAACAACAACACACACACACACACACACACACACACACACGCACACACACACACACACACACCTTTTCTGAGAGAGCCCAGATTGTGTGTAGTTCTATAGTGATCACATCTGGATATGTAGAGGATAATTCTAATCTGTCCTCAGAGAAGAGCTTCAACCTGATTATCCTGGATTGCAGGTACCAGCCCAGGACACAGTGGAGGGATGGAATAAGCTATTAAATCCTATACTGTGCTACAGGGTCAAGGCAGCTCATGTTGGTGGTTGGAATAGGGTGGTGTTGAGCAGTATAAAGTTTTATGTGGGCCCCCTATAGAGTTATGTGACTGATTCAGCACATCTGGGCAAGGAATAGCTTGGCAGCTTTAGTACTGATTACAACATTCGTTATTGAGAAATCAGGCATGTTGGTGAGGTTGGGGATCTGCAGTGGTCATGGTGCCTGTCATTTCAAAATAATCAAAGGTTTCAGAAAGAAGACAGAAAACTTGCAGAAGGTTTTGCATGCTGAGGACGTGGGCAAGTCTAAATTAGAGACTTCAGGAAAGACAGAAATGGCGAAATTACTGTCAACTACCAGGACTTGAGAGATCCTTATTGATCCTTATTGCAGGAGAGGCAAAGTTCCAAAATGTTTTAGACTGGTAATAAACCTTCAGTGATACTAACCTTGAATAACAATCTTCAGAATAACACAATGTACTCTTATCATATCACTCTTAAAACTCACCCCTGCGAAAAACATCAACTGAGTTTAAAAAAGAGGAAATGTAATTAATAAATACAAAATGTTCACCCTAATTAGTAAAGAAAGAAATGTGAGTTAAATTGAGGTAATATCTTTCATCTATGAACTTAGAAATTTCAAATTAATGAGATTATCCAGTACTGGTATAGATATGGAGACTAGAACTATCATGTATTTCTGGCCAACATTCACAAAGGATCTTTGACTACCTTAGTTCAGAAGTCTTATTTCTGAAAGTCCATACTGGGAAATATTCCTTATTAAGGAACAAAACCAAAAATATCCCTTTTAATCTATTCAGGCTGCTATAACAAAATTCCACAGACTGGGTAACTCAAAATCACCAGAAGTTTATTTTTCACACTTTTGGAGGCCGGAAGTCCAAAGTCATGGCACTGAAAAGGTCAGGTTCTGATAAAGGCCCTCTTCCAGGTCTCAAACTGCTGATTTCTCACTCACTGGGTCCTCATGTGGTGGAAGGGGCAAGGGATCTCTGCCTTTTCTATAAAGGCAGTAATCTTATTCATAAAGACTCTTCCCTCATGCCCTAGCTGGTTTGGCTCTGTGGACTAAAGGGTCTCAGATTGCGGTCAAGGACACATGCCTGGGTTGTGGGTTTGATCCCCAGTAGGAGACATGCAGAAGGCAGCCAATCAATGATTCTCTCTCCTCATTGATGTTTCTATCTCTCTCTCCCTCTCCTTCCTCTCTGAAATCAATACAAATATATATATATATATATATATATATATATATATATATATATATATATTAAAGACTCTTCCCTCATGACCTAATCACCTCCCAAAGGCCCAACTTCCTAATATGATCACTTTGCTGGTTAGGATGTCATTACATGAATTTTAGAGAGATACCAAACATTCAGATCATAGCAAAACATATACACAAAGATGTTCATCATGTTATATGTGATAAATGTGTGGGAAACCAAAATGTTCAACAAAATCAAGGATTATGTCATTTACTCTACAATTAATCACCTTCTTAACTAAATATGGTTAAAGATCATGATTATGAAGACTGCTGCAATATGGAAAATGCTTATTATGCAAGGTTAAGTAAAAAAAGAAAGATTTTAAAATGTTATGCACAATCAAAGAACTTGTATGCATGTATGCCTAGCCCATGGACACAGACAATAGGGTGGTGAAGGCCTGGGATGAGAGTTAGGAACAGACTAGAAGAGGTCACTGTGGAAAAGACGGGGGGAGGGGGGAGGAGGACATATGTAAAACTTTCAACAAAAAATATTAAAAAAAATAAAAATGTTATGTTCATAAAAGAAGCATATCAAATATAGCAGCCAAACAATAGCAGTGTTAGAGAAGTGAACGTTTTTAAAAATTGCTTTTCTTAATTTTCTAAATTTTCCGTTATATAGTTATCTTGCTTTTATTTCTTAAAATTGCATCTTTTAAAATTTAGCTATCTAAGGTAATAATGCTATTGCCTAGTTTACAATGAATAAATAAAATGAATTTTCAAATGTTTAAAAGCTAGCAGCTTCTACATCTTCTAGGCAATCCTAGTTCACTTTTCCCCCTAAGAAAATAGAGCCATAGATAGATATGAATATTTCATTTGTACAGAGCCCAGAAAGTGTGCTTGTTGTGGTTTGTACAAAGTGCCCTGTCTACTCTTCCTGCTCCTCTCCCTCACTGCCTCTCTCTTCTTCTTCCCTTTTACTCTGTCAAAAATGATAAATCTGTTGCATGTGAACCAACCCCTTAGACTAATAATCCTACTTACCCATTACTAGTGTTTCTTCATTGCCTTTATTTTTTTTCATTCACATATAATGATCTAAATGTCGTGTTGAGTTTGGGGGGCCTATAATATGTCATTAGGAAGACCTTGATAAAAGAAAAGGGCAGGTGTCCCACCTGTGAAAAAGCAATAATAGAGGGGATTAGTTTTCCAAGTCCAGCATGGGGCTTAGTCCACTGGCCAGCTTCCAAGTTACTGAAGAGATATGCACAGCTGGCCTTGAGGAGCCCCTGAAAGCAGCGGCACGTGCCCCAGTAGACTTCTGGGTATTTCGTAGAATAAGACCTAAACTTAGCAGACACGTTTTCAGTTTTAGATTATTGTGGGACCCATTGACATTCTTTTGGTGCATCAGGGTAAAGCATATCCAGTGTTGTTTATATGATGAAGATGCTATCCCAGTGTCTTTGGTTTTATTTGAGATCTGACTCTCCTCTCCATTTCCTAAGACATACTTTAACTGAGTTGAATTCTATTGGGAAAAGTTTCACCTCTCTAATATCTTTCCTTCCAACTTTTCCTCCTATTACATTTTGCTTCTTTCCCTCTTTAAATCATTACCATAATCTTGGCCTCAAAAAATCAGCATAAGCCAAAGACAGTCTCATGAGGGAAATATTACTTTCATGTGTGGCCTAAACATAGCACATAAGCTACTCTCTGGAAAAGAAAACAAAAATTGTTCACCAGGAGATGGAGAATATATTCTTCTATAAAAAGATTTTTCCACCCTACATGGTCTACAATGTTATGAAACAAAATTTAGGTTCCTATTTGGCACCAAAATATTAAAAAAAAAAACATTGTGACTCTAATTTTAAAATGCTATAAAGATAAAAAAAAAACATTTTCAGTATTTTCCCCCCAGAAAATCAAAGAGTTACACTGTATTTAGATGATGAGGCTGGACATTAAAACAGGGGAGGTGAGTCTGGAAGGCTCAGTGGAATCTCTAAGGAATCATACACATTCAGAAAGTGTAGATATTTGAAGAACACAAATTTGAAAGTTGATTTCTATAGTAAGTCAGATAAAAGACGGTTTTAAATTTGTTAATACTTTTATACTCATAGGATGGTCTCATGTACCTTATTACTCTCCTTGGAAAGTCATAGGAGTAAGATAAAAAGCACAACTAACTCAAAAGTCTTATCTCTTAGGAATTTTAGTTCATCTTTACTACCTACATGAAAGCCAAAGAAAATTTAGAGGTCACAGGAGTCTACAGGAAAATCCTTAAAGGGATCACAAATGCTGTATGAGAATGAGAATTTTATCTGTAAATGTTTATACTCTCCCAGTGACATGATGAAGCCTGATTTTTAAAGCTCATTCATTCATTCATAGATTCACCAAACATCTATTAATATTGCATCATTCTCCAAGGCACTCGGGCTCAAAGATGAATCAGACTGATCCTCTGTTCTCAGATGCTTGAGAATAGGAGATGGAAGCCAACTTGTACAGAAATAATTATAATACAGCACAATAAGTGCTATAGCGATGATAGAGATGGGCAAGATGTTATTCAAAATATTGATTAAGCATGGCACAGGCTCCAACAAATCAAAATAGACACCAGCCTCGATGCTGAAATAGATAGAGTTTGAGAGGTCTGCTGAGCCAGGTCTTCCCTCCTTCAGTATGGAGATACAGGAGACTTCCAGGTAGGAGCCAGGATGGTCAAGGTATTAAGAGGAGTGGTACTTGGTTGGGGGATGAGGGTGGGCACTTCAAAACTGGCTAACAACCAGCATGATAGTGCTGATGTGTACCAGCTGCAAACCAGTGCTGCATTTGGAGTGTTATGATTTATTTAAAAATGAATGTTCAGATATTTCTGTCACTATTATTCTAGATTGCTGTCTATTTTAAATTTATTGAGTACATTTCTGCAGCTGTCACTAAGCTTTGCTTCAAATGATATATGTATCACCCTCGGGCAGGTGGGACATGTGAAGACTTTGATGGGACTTTGCTCAGCTAGAGGTTCTGGATTTAAATGACTGATTGCATGTGTGGGTTCACCAAAGATATTACCATTACAAAAGGGTAGCTATGTACTACCTTTAATCTGACCATATTGCATTTCATCATTGATTGCTGCTGTGAAATGAAAAACCTTGCCATATAGTAAGTACTTTAATCTATCGTCATAAAGAAGGCCTTGTCACTCTTGGCTCAAAAATCTAGACTTAATGACCAAATATAAAAATAGAGGTGATTTAATACTTATCTTTATATGATTTCTTCTAAATCACTATTAGGTATTTTTGGTTATTTCATCCAATAAATAGAAGTTAAGAAATAAAATTGAGAACAAACTTATTCTTTAAATACACACCTATATTCATAAAGCACCAAAAAGAGGTATTTATAAACCTGGCATTATTTGGGTTACTGCATCAATATATAGCACAAAATGTTTCTAGACACTTAGAGAAGACAGTTCTTTCCATTCTTCTGGAATGTATAACTTTATCTGGTTAGACTATAATTGACAAAGGTAAACAAAGACTGGCTGCTGATTTATTACAGCTTGTGATGCAATCAAATGGAAGTGCTCCTACTTCCGAACATTTCTTTATCAGGGAGGCAGGGTGTGTAGCAAGATCAAACAACTGGGCTTCAATGTTGTGTGTACTCGGGCAGAATGGTTAGGACTCCAAAGGGATTTGTTTGCCTGCATCATGCCCTGGGCACTTCCCCTCCTCAATCCCTGTGGAATTTCTCAGCTGCAGCCATCAGTCCTAAGGGTTAGATATGACTGAAAGAAGCAGACCACACTGCTTTCATTCATTACCACTGCCTAGTTCTTGCCAGGGTTCTGAAAAGTCAATGAATTGTGGGCTCTGGCTGATCTTTCTACCATTGCACTTGATAAAACATCCCTTTCCCTCTATTTTCTACATTTTCAAGGCAGGACCTCCACACTTGATACGAAAATATCTGACAGTGGCTGCTATACCCACTTAACAATATATCTTCCTGTTTGACGTGAAATCAATGAACTAAACTGGCATTCTTGCATTTACTTTGGAAGACCTAGAAGGTATTGTCCAGGGCATTACTTTTGTAGGGAGAGTGGGTGTGGCCATAGTTAGGAAATTAATTATATTCTTTTGTTTCTCATAAAAGCATATTGTTGGAAGGAGCTCTAGTACAATCTTTTCATATTACAGATAGGAGGTCTAAAATTCTTCAAAAACAATGACAACAAGGCATAGGAGTTCTCTGGCTCTCCATCCATAAATCCTGCTGTTTCCTTACTTAAGGGATATTTCAAATCAATATTCCACTGGTGAAAATCTTGAATAAACTCACTCTATGAGAGTGGAAATATTAGAAATAATTTCACAGACTTTAAAAGGGAATCACTAGGTTTGGCCTCAGTTTTGTGATTTGTTGTTACAGATTCTGAAATATCTTCAAGTTTTTATTCATTTCACTTGAGTTGGACTTTCTAATTATGTCTGTGAAACTGAATGCTATAGATGTTCAAATACAAGAGCAGTGTTTTTCAAGTTTTGGACTTGCACCTTCAATTGTAAAGGTCTGTGAATCACATCTTAAAAGAAAAGAAAATGGAATGCTGACTTTGCTGAGAATTTAATTTACAATATGCCAATATTCTGATGCTCTTTCCAAGGATGACATCTGACTATTGTGTTCAAGATCGGGGGACATTTTGTTTTATTTACCCAACGTATATAAATAGTACTATCAAGTTTTTATTCTATAAACTTTGGTAACTCCTTCTAGGTTAGCCCTCTCCAAATACCACCTTCTTCATGTCATTATATTACTACTCAATCTATAATGGTTCCTATGACCTATTGGGGAATTTTTCAACTTTTCCTATCATTTGAAGACTTTCATAATCTAGACCCACCTCACTCATCCAACCTTTTTCCAAACAGAAATTCCAGTTCCAATAAAGGCATCTCATACTTAGCTGCAGTGCACCTAGCTAGCTGTGTTACTCACAACTTACTCTATATCCTATCTCACCCTCTTTTAACTTACTCTTTAAAGTCAAGCTAAAGTTTTACCTCTCTGAGAATCTTTTCCCAGTTGTCTTCTCTGAGCTTCTTTGGTATAACAAAAACCATATGCAGTATACTATAACACTGTTTTGCATACTGGCTAACATTGCTCTTTACTTGTTTTTGTTTTAGGGCTTTTATCTCTAACAAGATCATAGATCATGAGATCTTTCCAGGAAGAAACATAAGGCATCCTTGCCTATTCTTTATATTAAAATACTTTAAAATCTAACAGCTCTTTTAAATATGCCCACCTTTATCTCAGTATAAAATATTCAGAGAACAATCAAGTTCAATCAGGTATCTAGGGCATTTATTTTATTTATAGCAACCCCCCCTTTTTTTTTTTACTAAGTTCAAAGCTACCAGTAGAATTTGAGAATTTCTTAATAATGATTATGTAATAAGAGGGCTTGGATATGGAGAATAATGAATGCTGCATGACCTGATTAAGTCACACATTTTTTAAAATTAATTTTTATTAATTTTTATACATATCACCCCATTGCCCCCCCTCCCTCCCAGGCATACCCTGACCCCCCAGTGTCTGTGATCATTGGTTATGCTTATATGCATGCATACAAGTCCTTTGATTGATCACTTATTTACCTCACCTAACTTTAATCTTTCTGCTGTAATTTCACAGTCTGTTTGATGCTTTATGATTTTTGTCCTCCTGAGAATTATCAGTCTACTCCCTTTCTGTGCTCCTGATTCTATTATATTCACCAGTTTATTCTGTTGATCAAATTTTTAATTCACTTAATTTTTAGATTCACTTGTTGACAGATGTGTATTTGTTGTTCATAATTTTTTGTCTTTTACCTTTTTCTTCTTCCTCTTCTAAAAGAGTACCTTTCAGCATTTCATATAATACTGGTTTGGAGTTGATGAACTCCTTTAGCTTTTTCTTATCTGTGAAGGTCTTTATCTGCCCTTCAATTCTGAATGATAGCTTTGCTGGATAGATTATTCTTGGTTGTAGGTTCTTGCTGTTCATCGCGTTGAATATTTCTTGCCACTCCCGTCTGGCCTGCATCATTTCTGTTGAGAAATCAGCTGACAGTCATATGGGTGCTCCCTTGTAAGTAATAAACTGTTTTTCTCTTGCTGCTTTTAATATTCTCTCTTTGTCTTTTGCTCTTGGTATTTTAATTATGATGTGTCTTGGTGTGGTCCTCTTTGGATTCCTTTTATTTGGGGTTCTGTATGCTTCCTGGACTTGTAAGTCTATTTCTTTTATCAGATGTGGGAAGTTTTCAGTCATTATTTCCTTAAATAGGTTTTCAGTATCTTGCTCTCTCTCTTCTTCTGGCAACCCCACAATTCTGATGTTGGTACGCTTGAAGCTGTCCCAGAGGCTCCTTACATTATCTTCACATTTTTGGATTCTTTTCTCTTCTTGCTTTTCCAGTTGAATGTTTTCTGGTTCTTTATATTTCAAATTTTTGACTTGATCCTTGCCTTTCTCTAGTCTGCTGTTAGGACTCTGTATAATAGTTTTTATTTCAGTCAGTGTATGTTTAATTTCTAGTTGGTCTTTTTTCATCTTTAGTTGGATCTTTTGCATCTCTAGTTGGACCTTTTTCATCTCCTCTTGGGTCTCACTAAATTTATCCATCTTTTCTAGCATATTCTTGAAAAACCTTATAAGCGTGGTTTTGAACTCTATATCCAGTCGTTTTTTTTCCTCCATTTCTTTTGCTTGTAATCCCTTCCCTTGTCTGGGCATTTTCACTGTGCCGGGGAAACTTCTGTGCTGGATTCAGCCGCAGAAGCCTCTGTTGAGCTTGGGATGGGTGGAGTCTCAGGGCTTAAGTCACCGCCTTGCCTTCCAGTCGGCCCCGCCCTCCACGGCCCCTGAGTCTCACGTGACTGGGTAATGGCTGGAGCGGTCCTTGTGCGTGCCCGCAGTGCCTCTAACCGCTGCCTTTCCTGCTCCCCTGCGCACCAGGACCACACGAGTCTAGGTCCCCATGTTTCGCCTGAAACAGGGGCTTAGTGGACTCAGAAGTGGCACCGTTGGGAGGGTCTGTCTCCAGCCCAGTCGCGAGAGCCAGTGGCACAATCAGCAATCTGTCCTCCACATGGTGCCATGCGCGTCCAGACCTCCGATCCTTTGCGACTCCCCTAAATTTCTGTGCACTCCTCCCTTTTTACAGTCCAAACTCCCCCCGTATGAGTTTCGGCTGGATCTGGGGTTTAGTGTCATAAGATAAGGGGTTCAATGCCATTGGGAGTCTCCGTTTCCCTCCCGCCAGAGAAAGCCAGCCAGGTTCTTCGGCACCCGCTCTCTCTGCGCGCGCGTCTCCGTACCTCAGCTTTTTGCAGCTCCTCTGGGTCTCCGTGAGCCCCTCTCTTTCCTTCTAGTTGTAGAACTTACACTCAGCCAGCTTTCCTGTGGTTCTGGATGATGTCCGTTCTGTCTTTTAGTTGTAGTTTTGAAATTGTTGTGCGAGGCAGCAGTATAGGTGTTTACCTATGCCGCCATCTTGGATTCCTCTTCTAAGTCACACATTTTAAAAAACATGATGGAATATAGGTAGTGTCAAAATGGACTAATATTCCAATTTCTTCTTTTTGTTCACACTCAAATACAGATATTGAGAATTACAATAAATGAAAATGTATTCTATTGAACATGTTACACAAAGCTCTTTGTGTAAGAAATTTATTTTACTTATATTGTACAATTGTCATATTCAAAAACAACCTTCTTTTGTGTTTCAATGAGGCCAAATATGGGTACATTAAAAATATGAGTCATTTTAGTAAGGAGCATAAAAGAGATTTTATAGAACCAATTCCATTTCTGAGCATCATAGTTCCTTCTATATTTACTACAGTTTATATTTTCCTTGAAGGATTTCCCTCTAATATTACCTGATATCATACTAAAAACTCTTATGGGAACAAGTTGAAAAAGAAAAGAACTAAAATCCTACTTTGAAATTACCCTCTATGTCATAACCTAAAGTTGTAACTCTTGAACTTTCACCCATGATCATTAGTTTCAGGGTTCCTGCTCTACTTTATTGGGGTCTTTCATAAGTCCTTTAAGGATGATTGGCATTTGTCATTAGGCTTTCGACATATTACTTATTGGCCTCTGACACACATCCAAACCTTAGCATTCTTTGAGGTTCCCATCTTGGTTAGAACAAAGGATGCCTGATAGAGAGCCAAGTTTTTGGTGTGTGTTTTTTTTTTTTATTATTTAAGGCTCTAAGAATGTATGTCTACTGAAATAAAAGCTTTTCTATTTTTTAAAACTTTTTATTAGTTTCTGTACAACATAGAAAAGAAACTCAACCCCAAAGTTAAAATCATATGTCTTGCAGTTTCATTGCATAATGTTTGCTGGCCATGTGATGGATAGAGCAGCAGTACAGTGCCAGAGTCATTATAAAATCATATGGGGAAGCATTTTATTCATAGAAATCTACTCATAATGGTTTTGTATTCTAGGGAATTTGCCTGTCAGTATGAATCTGAGATTTAACTGTAAGGAAACAACTGTGTATATTTTGAAGGCGGCACTGCAACTCTGTGGGGTGGTTAGGAGACTTCAAGTATCTTTTTTAATGGCCAGAAGGGACTTGATTTTCTGGGGAAGATTACGCATGTTAGAATTTCTGTGGGAGCCAACCATTTCCCTAACCTGCACTATATTTTGTCTTAGTTAGTTTAACAAAATAATTTGGAATTTTGTAGATCACTTTCATATATATGGGCATTTTAAATACACCATAGCATTGAACAAATTAACTCGGTATATAGTCTAAACGGTGGTTTGGAGTTTGAAATGCCATTCCTATTTCTATTTAGGAAACTAAGAATAAGGGTAAAAATGTATGTTTTTACTTTAAAATTCTATTAAAATATTTATTAAACTGGTAGTGATATTGTAATACGGCAAAGTCTATATCATTCATGGGTATGTTGGAAAAAGGTTTGGAGGAGAAAAATGGGCCAAATACATGGCAAGGGAGAAAGGATTGTCACATCTATATTATATCTTCTTGAAATTAAATTTAAGTAAGGAGAGGCCAAGAATGATGAAAACTGAGGAATTAGGCAAAAGAGATTATGAAGCATGGAGACATGGGGACGAGCTTTTCCTAGTGGGAAAATCTTGTAACTACTCTCTCCCATATTTAATGAAAGTTAATCGATCTTAGGACTTGCATGATAAAAACATATTAAAATGATTGTCCTAGTAAGTGTATGCAGATGAATTTGAGAGAGAGTAGTAAGAATTTAGAGCCGAAGAGAAAAGAATGAAATAGTCTGGGGTAGGTATTATCTCCATTTTGTAGTGGAGAAGAAGGTTCTAAAGGGTTCATCTGCGCAGTCACACAGCCAGTGTAGAAGAATCAGGTTCAAACATATATCCATATGGTTGATTTCAAAAATAGCATTCTGCTGTTCTTTTATTTTTTTAATCAGAAGAAGTATTACAGAAGTATCATTGTTTCAGTGGTTTAAAAATAGCTGTCCATTTAACTAACATTTAATTATGTGCCAGGCACTGAGAGCATAATAGGAACAAGACAGACACTGTTCCTCATTTCTAAAAGGTCAATATATTTTTTTGTTTCATTCTAAACTTATATGTTACAGACTTATTAAAACTGGTGTGTGTGCTATAGTTAACAGTTCTGTGTTGTTCACTTAAAATTTTGTTAAGAGAATAAACCTCATGTCAAGTGTTCTTACCAACAATACAATTAGAAAACTGGCATGCCTGATGTAAGAGGGTATTCACTGAGCATGTACATAAATATGTGCTAACCACATTCCCTTGGATTAACTATGAATGTTTTCAGTGTGTGAAGAGAGAATTGTTCATTTTTAAGTTGGTAAAAATAAAAGTTTTATTAACTTTTGGCCAATTATTTCTCATGATTATTTTACATTTAAAATGAAAAGCTAAAAATAAGCCTATAAACTAGAATTGTAAGCAGAGGCCTTCAGAAATGCTCAGGAATCTATTCTTTCTAAGTTTATTTAAAGCTCCTGTTTTCCTCAATGGCAGCACTCTGTGTTGGTATCAGAAAATATGTAGAACCATAGTGTACTCAGCAAATACAGTCTTTAGTTGTAGAATTTGCAGTTCAGGAGTCAGACTGTCTGGGTATATATCCCTAACCCATCACTTTCTAGATGTGTGATGTTGAGCAAGTCCCTTAACCTCTCTCTATCATCACCTTCCAAAAGTGTATTGCTATCACATAGTTAGTATAAATAGTGAAATGATGCATAAACAGTGCTTACCAAATGCCAGAAGGGTGGTGAACACTCATAAATATTAGCTGTCATCATGATCTCTTTTATTATGTCCAAGTGCTTTTGACCATGACACTATGTGGTCATCAGGTTTGCTGGCTTCCACAGACAGCCTTGTTCTAGCGTCCCCACTCCAACTGCTTTCGTGCACTCATGCCTTCATGCTTTTTCATAACGTCCAGACATCCCTGGAGTCCTTTCCCGCTGAAGCACTCCTACTGCTATTCTGGTGTTCATCTCAGCTTTTTGTTTACTCATTCTCCATCACTAATTTCAAGTTTAAACCACTTCTATTATGATTATTTTTCCTACTGGGAGACTAATTTAGGCAATAGACATATTCAATAATTCATTTAACACTGGCTTAAAAAAATGTGTAAATGGTGTCTGTGCTGCTACCGTGAACAATTCATCCATCAGCAATTTGGCAACAGCTTGCGACATTGCAAAGCCATTAATGAAAACAAATCCTATTTTCCATTAGCCCACATTATTTTTCCATTTCCCATAAGAAAGACTGTATCAATCTTGGATAAATTAAGAATTGGTGTTATTTAATTTATTGAGTGTGTGACAAACTATATTCAACCATTATCTTGGCTTCTTTTCCTGTTACTTAAAAAAATCTATTTATCTTTAAAAGATCTTTTTACCATTCTCCTTTCTGTTAGAGACATGGAATATAGAGAATTCATCAATTTTTTTTTCTGTAAGCTTGGGAACTAACCTTTTTAAAGAAGATTAGTACATTGCATTGCATATATAATAACCACTCTTGTTATAGGGCATGTAATCTCACAGAGAAACATATCTTTCCTATTTCTCAACCCCTTCTCTCTGACATCTTGCAACCTCCTCCTCTGCAAATAAGAATAAAAAAAGTTGTCATGACAAATCTCCTGTAGGATCCCGGGGTAAAACATTCTAGTACCATAATAATGAAACACTTCATGTGTGGGAGAAGTATGATAGAAATAACAACTGTGCCCCATCAGATCTTGTTAAAATCAGTGCACCACAATACTGAGTGATGTATAGCTTGAACAATATTCTGCTATATATATTATCTAAATATTGAAAACAGCAACAAAGACAATTCCTTGTTTGCTGGCATTATTTTAAAAAATATATATTTTATTGATTTTTTACAGAGAAGAAGGGAGAGAGATAGAGAGCTAGAAACATCAATGAGAGAGAAACATCTATCAGCTGCCTCCTGCACACTTCCTACTGGGAATGTGCCTACAACCAAGGTATGTGCCCTTGTCCGGAATTGAACCTGGCACCTTTCAGTCCACAGCCGACGCTCTATCCATTGAGCCAAACCGGTTTTGGCAGCTGGCATTATTTTTTAAAACAAATCATCTACATAAAGCCCAGAAATAGTACTTTGCAGTTGGTTTAGAAATCCCTTCCTTTACTGTTAAGTGCAATATTGGAACCTATCCTTCCCAGTATGTTCTTGTGATAGCTCCAGTTGTCTCATAAATATGGCCATTTCTCCCTCATTATAAAATGTCGATTAATACTTGGGTAATCTTGAAATGCTTCATTTAACTTTAGCATAGGCTGGAACTGAACACATCAAGATAACTGGGAAGAAGGGTTACAAGGTAATTTTTGCCCATTGGCCTTTTCCTGTAAGGAATAGAAATCGAAGCAGTTAAAAATAACTCTATTAAAGTTTTACATATGTCTCCTTAAACAATAAAAAAAGTGATAAATAATTAAAAAAATAAAACTCTAATGAGCCCTGGCTAGTTTGGCTCAGTGGATAGAGTGCCAGCTATGGACTGAAAGGTCCCAGGTTTGATTCCAGTTTGCAGGCTCAATGCCTCATAGGGGCCATGGAGGAGGCAACCAATCAATGATTCTTTTTGATTGTTGATGTTTCTCTCTCTCCCTCTCTCTTCCTCTCTGAAATCAATAAAAATAGATATATTTAAAAAAGCTCGAATGATCAAATAATGTTGAGAATTAGATTAATTACAATTCTGAATTTGTTTATAGGAATTGTTAAAATTATAAAAACATATAAATAGATAAAATGATATTTTATGAGAAAGGTGTATTTTATGAGAAAGATGAAATCACACTTTTTCCAGAAGGTCATGCCTTTCCTTTAAGTACTTCCCTAAGGAGAAGTATATTTTGAGTTAACTTGTCTAGTTTCCTCTAAACTAATGATTTTCAAACCATTTTGGCTACTATCCTGAAGAGGCATTGCATTATACATTTAAACCTGTGCACACATATATTTCCATCCAGTTGGTTTATATGGCCCAATGTGTATATTGTTAATACACTCATATTTATTAGCCACTCAAAGAAGTTTTTCTTTTATATATCTTCCATGAGTCACGTTGTTTTATTCCCATTCATTGAACACAATTTCTGCACATACTTTATTTTTCATACATTTTATTCAAAATTGTCAAAAAGTTCTGGTATAAAAGCTAGAAAATAAGCATAGTTATGAAAAGAATATTCATAAAATTAATTGAAAGATTTGGCATTTTTATTTGATTTTTAAAATCCCCTCTAGAACAAAACAACTGTAATTATTAATATTAGGGAGCCAATATATTATAGATATTTATAACCTTATTAAAGTTATGATATGACCTGGATAGACCATGAAAATAAAAATTTAGCAACTTCATTTTTGTTTTTTATAAGTAAAATAATAATGAATTATTTTTATAACTGACTATTCATTTTCATATTTTTTTTTACTTTGGGACATGTAACAAGAGAATCTCTGAAACATTAGTTAGCATATCTCTTCTGTTTTTAATTACCTGGTAAAGGGAGAAATACTTTTACAACTTCTCAATTAAACTCACTCCTTTTAAAATAACTACTGTTTATCTGCTAATATTCTCTTGTGAGCGTTTTAGAGCATGACTATTGTAAAATTAAACCTATTATTTATTATGATAAACTTTCTTTTATAAATTGACATTCTGTGGAGATTAGAAACAAAGAAATTTAAAACAAAAACGCACACATAAAAGATATTTAAAACAAATGAACCTGTGTTATGTATTGTGGAGGACATGTTGATTTAAAATATCTTGAGGCCTGGCTGGCTGGTGTGGCTAAGTGGTTGAGCATCGACCCAGGGACCAAGAAGTTGCTGGTTTGATTCCCAGTCAGGGCACATGCCCAGGTTGCAAGCTCAATCCCCAGTAGGGTGCAGGCAGGAGGCAGCCAATCAATGATGTTTCTCTCTCATAAATGTTTCTATCTCTCTTTCCCTCTCCTTTCCTCTCTCAAAAAAACACACAAAACAAATAACATATTTAAAATATCTTGGAAAAAATATATTGAATTAAAAAAAGTTATTTCTTTTAAAATTTAACATGGTCTGAAATAATGTTGGCATGCTTCAAATAGCCCATAAAGGTTCAAGTGATAAACTCTGTGCCAATTGCTAGATAATGAACAAGAGAATCCTTATGCTTTAAAGCTCACAGTTTATTGGGAGACTTACAGGTATTACTAAGACATCTGCCTAAGTAGCCATATTATAAGCATGAGTCAGGCTGCAGATAAAATGAAGCACTTTGAAACGTTTGTGCTGGTTGCGTCCAGTTTATGGAGTGTGAGTTCAAAAAGTAGAGGCAGCATGCGAAGTTAAAGAGCACTGAGCTTGGACTCCGGAAGCTCATGTCTGCTGGTGGGACTTCAACAGGTTGCTCTCACGTAAATTTTGCATTTGCAGAAATGTGATTTGTTGATTTATAAACTTGTTTTTAGCCAACAAACTTTTATTGCAAATGGTTGAAATTCAGTATGACATATTGGAGCTGCTCTGATGGTCCAGTGTGAAGCACAGTGTGAAAACCTCTGGAGTATGTTGTACAGATAAGTTTTAGCTAATATTCTACTTCTACCAGTTATTGGCTATACTATGTAAGCCTTTTGCTTCTAACTGTGGAATGAAAAGCTTTGGTCTATATTGCAAGAATTTCAGGCATTTGGCAAGCAGGCAGGTGCGGGGGCTTGGGGAAGGCTCTGAAATGAATCTGTGCCTACTTGTAAGGTTAATCTGAAGGTAAACCTGGTTTAGTCTGCTGAAAGGAGCTAGAGGATGGGGAGGATGGTTCAGAAGGATGATCCATGTCTCCTCTGTGCCCAGACAGGTTCCCCCTACCTCAAAGCCATCTGCAGCTGTTGGAGACCTATTCTTAGGGCCATTGGGGTGGAGGTATTGTCCTGGGTTTGCTCACATTTCTCCTCTAGGCCTCCCCACCTCAGCATGCATCTGCCCACAGGGCTTTTCCATCTGCTTGCTGCTTCTGACTCATGCTTTACCTCCCTCACTACAGCTCAGCCTCCTGATCTTTCCTCTGCCTTCAGAATTCTAGAAAGAATATTTGCTTTTTGGAATATATACTCTGTTTGAAGTATTTTATGGTATTTTCTCTAATGTCTTTAAAAAATCTCTGTGCCTCTGGAGTTGAAACTTACAAGTTTCAGCTTTTATTAGGATGTTTCAAATTGTTTAGAAGTCTTACTATTGTTATTGACAAAGATGACAGTAATATAGCATGAATAAGTTTGTAGTGAATAATAAAAATAAAGGAAACATTCCATTGGTATATCCTATCTAATTAAAGAGCAATATGTAAATTGACTGTACCTCCCTATATCCACAAGCCAAGCCCACCAGCCACCTCCACCAGCCAATCAGAGTATGCAAATTAACCCAACCAAGATGGCTATGGCCACAGAGAGAGCAGGAGGGAAGCTAGGGTTGCCCCTAGCAATGGAGGAAGCCAAGCTTTCTGCAAACCCTGGCCAGCCAGGCCTCTGCTTAAGGCAACAAAGTTTGAATGGCTGCCGCCATGGAGCGAGGCTTGGGTGCTCTTGGCAATGGAGGAAGTCAAACTTTCCGCTGACCCAGGCCTCCTTAAGACAACAAAGTTTCAATAACTGTGCGAGCATAAGGCTTGGCTGTGCTCCAAGCTGCAAAGTTTCAATTGTAGAAGATAAATAAATCCCAGATACCAGGGCCTCCACTTGGGTCATGGCGGGCGTGGCTGGCCTGCAAACCACCACAGGCCCCTGGCTCAGGCCACCCCATGCCCCAAGGGAACCCCCACCCTGACCCTTCAGGGCAAACCAGCTGGTCCCCACCCTTGCAACAGGTCTCTATCCTGTCTAATAAAAGAGTAATATGCAGATTGACCATCACTCCAACATATAAGATGACTGCCCTCAGGTGGTCAAAAGATCCTGCCTCCATGTGGACACAAGATGGCCACCACAAGATGGCCAGCAGGTGAGGGCAGTTGGCAGGGACCAGGCCTGCAAGGGAAGGGAGTTGTGGGCAGTCATGGAAGCAGGGGAGGGCAACTAGGGTTGATCAGGCCAAAAGAGAAGGAAAGTTGAGGGTGACCGGGCCTGCAGGAAGGGCAGTTGGGGAGACCCAGGCCTGTAGGGGAGGGCAGTTAGGGGCAAACAGGTTGGCAGGGGAGCAGTTAGGCATCAATCAGGCTTGCAGGGGAGTCATTAGGGGGTGATCAGGCTGGCAGGCAGAAGCGGTTAGGAGCCATCAGGAAGGCAGTCAGGTGATCAGTTGGGAGCCAGCAGTCCTGGATTGTGAGAGGGATGTTTGACTGCCTGTTTAGGTCCGATCCAATCCAGGTAGGATCGGGACTAAAGGGGCAGCTGGACATCCCTCAAGGGGTTCTAGATTGGAGAGGGTGCAGGCTGGGCTAAAGGACACTGCCCCCCCATACACAAATTTCATGCACTGGGCCTCTAGTGTGTGTGTGTGTGTGTGTGTGTGTGTGTGTGTGTGTGTGTGGTGTGTACGTGTGTGTGTGTGTGTGTGTGTATGTGTGTGTATTTAATGATCTTGATTTATCTGCATTTGTTTGTTTTTTTTGTTTGTTTGTTTTTTGACACATCTTTAAAGAATTACCATTATGGCTAATTATCCAGAGGCAGCAGCAGTGACTGGGGTGATGGTGGTGTGCCTTCCCTTGATCAGCCCAGTCACCTCCTGCAGAGGGAGCCCAGAGCAGCAGCAGTGGTGAGGTGATGAGTCAGAGGCAGCAGAAGTGGCAGGGTGATGGGGCAGCGCCTTCCCCTGATAGGCCCAGTCACCTCCCACAGGGGGAGGGCAGAGGCAGCAGCAGTGGTGAGGTGATGGGGATATGTCTTTCCCTGATAGGGCTGGTCTCCTTCCACAGAGGAAGGCTAGACTGTGGCTCAAGGAGCAGACATAAGCCATCAGTAGGACATCCCCTGAGGGCGTGAGGACTGTGAGAGAGGGCAGGCCAGACTGAGGGACACCCCCACCCCAGGTCCCAGTTCCCAAAGGAGGGAAGCCTGGGCCAAGGCAGAGGCAGTTAGGGGTGATTAGACTGGCAGGGGAGCAGTTAGGGGCAATCAGGCTGGCAGGGGAGTAGTTAGGGGCAATCATGGGTCCCAGGTGCCTGCAGCTGGCCTGGGGGGATGCCAGCCGGTCCTGGGTGCCTGTGGCCAGCCAAAGGAGGTAAGTCTGGTTCCTAGGTGCGGAGGCTGAGGCAGAGGTGGTTAGGGATGATCAGGCAGGCAGGCGAGCAGTTAGAGGCAATCAGGAAGGCAGGCAGATGAGTGGTTAGGAGTCAGCAGTCCCAGATTGCGAGGGGGATATCCAACTGCTGGTTTAGGCCTGATCCAAGTATCCTGGATTGGAGAGGGTGCACAAATTTCATGCACCGGGCCTCTAGTGTGTGTGTGTGTGTGTGCATGTGTGTGTGTGTGTGTGCATGTGTGTGTATGGCATTTTACAATTTTCATCCTCACAATAATTATATAAATTTGTAGAGTTAGTACTATTTACCAGATCTTTTAGCAGACTAAAATCAAAGAAGTGAATTGGAAGTTTGCTCAATTTACACAGTAGTGAAAACCTTTTAACCCTTTGCTCCATGTTTTTTTCATTATACTAAATTGCCTTTTTGAATATTACTATTGGAAGGTAATGTTAATCTCTCACACTTTTATTTATATACATACACAGCATTTCTTATTGAATAGTCAAATATATTTTGGTCACTTAGTGACCAAATATAAAACATATAAATAAAACAAAAGAGGGGGTTAATATTTATTGAGCTCCCCATTTATATTTTTACATGCATTATTACCTTCTTTCATGAAATTCAGTCAGGAATTAATTCCCTAATGATTATTTGTGTAATGTGATGGCTACATTTCTCCTTGTTCTCAGGTTTTTATGACAACATACCTAAGTATAATGACTTAAGTTAGAGCCTTCCTTTTGTTTCTTTTACTTAAAACCTTTTTACTGAAATATGATTGATTTGTAAAAAACTATATATTTAATGTTCATAGCTGGATGAGTTTAGGATAAATTTAGGGTATCTTTGAAACCATCACCATCACCAAAGCCTTGGACATATTCATTATCTTCCAAAGTTTCCTCCTGTCATTGTTATTATTATTATTGATAAGGCTTAACATAAGACCTACCACTTCAAAACTTTTAAGTATATAGCACAGTGTCATTAGCTATAGATACTATACCATGTGGTAGATACCCAGAATTTATCTGTCTTATATAACTAAAACTTTGTACCCTTAGATAGTCACCTCTCCCTTTCCCCCTCGCTCCTAGCTCCTAGTGTGACTCTGCTTCTATGAGTTTGACTACTTTTGATTCCACATATAATTAAGATCATTACAGTATTTGTCTTTCTGCATTTGGCTTATTTCACTTAACGTAAAGTCCTCCAGGTCCATCCATATTGTTGCAAATGACAGAAATTTCTCTTTGCAAAGGCTGAGTACCCAGAAAGGTTATGTTTAATAGGAGTGGAGAAGAGTGAACAGATCTAAGTAATAGGAGTAGAATTGACAAGTAATTTTTCTGATAAATTAAGAAAAGGTTATTCCATATACTTTCAATAACCACTCCTCCCCATATCTCCCTCACCCTGCTGCCCGCCAAGAAACGAGGAATGCCCATATATAGGAATATGTTTACTTCTAGGTACCTGTCTAACCCCTGTCTAACCTGTCAAGAAGAGCCTTATCACAGGTAGGTACATCATTAGGGAAGAGTAGAATGCTCCTGCAATATTTGTTGTGGGCCAAAGGTACTGACTTGGCTTATGACACCTTGCTATGATATGATTTAATGATTTTGATTTGTCTTATTGTGGGTTTTTTTTGTTTGTTTTTTTGACACATCTTTAAAGAATTACCATTATGACTAATTATCTCAGGCTGACAGTTTGCATCATCTTTCAAGCAAAATCTCTTTGTGAAACAAGAATGGTACTGCTTATCATGAAATTTCCTATCATGAAGAGCACTCTGGTTTTATAGCCTTCCTCTATTTTCTGTAATCCATTATTTCGTGCAATCTCTCCTTTTAAGTCTTCACTTCCTCGTTGCTGATAGCTTCTGCTTTTTCTCTTCCCATTCATGTTCTTGAATCAGTTTCTTTTGCAGAGTCATGTCTTTTCACTGGTAGAATTCCCTGACAATTTCTGCTGCAAGGATCTGGCTAAATTCAGTAAATAAAAGTCAAGTTCCAGCTTCTATATTTGTTCTTACTGCTCATGTTTGGCTGATTCGTCACCACTCAGTTTGGAATGGAAATGGCTGCTCTCTTTTTCAACTATTGTTAACATAAACTTTGTTGGGAAACAGCAATCATTTGTCTTATCTGATTTTTCATCTTCTCACTCTGGTGATCTGCCAGCTGTCCATATAATTTGTATAATTTTTACCCTTAAATTCAGAAGCAATTTCAGATTGTCTCATTTGAACAGCAGACTACTTCCAAACTTCTATTTTTTCTATTTTTTAACCTTTATTCTTGATAATATTCCCCCATTGTCCCCTCCACCGATTTTCCATCTTATCCCAGGCCTTCACCACTCTGTTGTCTGTGTCCATGGGTAATGCATATATGCATATAAATTCTTTGATTAATCTCTTCCTGGTGTCCCTTCCCTTCCCTCTGAAATTCATCAGTCTCTTCCATGTTTCCAAGCCTCTGGCTCTATTTTATTCATCTAGTTTATTTTGTTCATTAGATTCCTTGTTCATATATTTTGATTTTTAGATTCAATTGTTGATAGATACGCATTTATTGCCATTTTATTGTTCATATTTTTTATCTTTTCTTTCTTCTTTTTCTTCTTAAAGAAGACCCTTCAACATTTTATGTAATACTGGTTTGGTGTTGATGAGATCTTTTAGCTTTTTCTGATTTGGGAAGCTCTTTATCTGACCTTCAATTCTAAATGATAACTTTGCTGGGTAATCTTAGTTGTAGGTTCTTGCTTTTCATCACTTAGAATATTTCCTGCCACTCCCTTCCGGCCTGCAAAGTTTCTGTTGATAAATTAGCCGCCAGTCATATGGGTGCTCCCTTGTAAGTAGTAACTAACTGCTTTTTTGTGCTGCTTTTAAGATTTTTCTCTTTGTCTCTTGCTCTTGGCATTTTAATTATGATATGTCTTTGTGTGGGCATCTTGGGTTCATCTTGTTTGAAACTCTATGCTTCTTGGACTTGTAAGTCTATTTCTTTCACCATGTAGGGAAATTTTCTATCATTATTTCTTCAAATAGTTTTTTTTAATATATTTTATTGACCTTGCACAGAGAGGAAGGGAGATGGACAGAAAGCCAGAAACATCGATGGGAGAAAAACATTAATCAACCGCCTCCTACACACCCCCTACTGGGGATGCATGCGCCTGCAACCCAGGCACATACCCTAGACCAGAATTGAACCTAGGACCCTTCAGTACTCAGGCTGATGCTCCATGCACTGAGCCAGACCAGTCAGGGTCAAATAGGTTTTTAATATCTTCACTTTCTCTTCTTCCAGCACTCCATGATGTAAATGTTGGTATGCCTGAAGTTGTCCCAGAGGCTCCTCACACTGTCTTCATATTTTTGGATTCTTTTTTCTTTTTGCTGTGTTTTTTTGCTTTTTTATATTCCAAATTCTTGATTTGATCCTTGGCAACCTCTACTCTACTATTGAACCCCTGGAAGTTATTCTTTATTTCAGTTAGTGTATGCTTCATATTTTGAACTCTGTATCTGGTAGCTTTCTTGCTTCCATTTCATTTAGATCTTTTTTTCTGGAGATTTCTCTGGTTCTTTAAGTTGTGAAATATTTCTTTGTCTCCACATTTTGGCTACTATCCTGTGTTTGTTTCTATATATTAGGTAGATTTTCTATGTCTCCCAGACTTGGTAGAATCATCTTATATAGTATGTGTCCTAGAGGGCTTAGTGGTTCAGCCTGCCCAGTCACCTGAGCTGGGTCCTCCAAGTGCACCCCTGTGTGAGCTGTGTGCATAATCCTATTATAATTGAGCCTTGATTTATGTTGGTTTCACTGAGAGGGAATGATCCCCACGCCAATCTGTTGTGAGGATCAGCTACATCTATAGCTAAAGAGCTGAGGTACTAGAAACACTCCTATGTGGCAGGACTTTCTTTAGGGGACTTTAGTGCTCACCAAGACCTCTCCTTGAATGTGTCACTCTTGGAGGTGGTAGGGTTGTAATTTGGAGTAGTAGAAGTTGACCCATTAGGCCAATTGACTGTGAGGATTAGCTGTGTCTATTAATGGAAGAACTGCTGTGCTGGAGATACCCTTATGGAGCAGGACTTGCTTCAGTGAGGCTTTGGTGCTCACCGAGTCTGTCTCTTGAGTGTGTCACTTATGTATGTGAGGAGTTGAAATCTGGTGTCGTCTCACACTGACCTCTAGGTACACTGGTTCCTGGATCTCCAAGGAAGTGTAAGTCAGCTAGTATCTGAGGCCACCAAGCAGGAGTTACAGGGAGATCTGCAGATTTCTCCTCTTTGCTTGGAGTTTGGAAGTTTTAGAGTTTTCTGACCCAATTGCAATTTGTCAGGTTAAGTTGCTAGAGGGCAGGCCATTCATATGCAAAAGCCACCAACACAGGTTGGTGAGTTTGTAAATTGGGCAGAACAGGGTCTCAGGGGATCCCTAGGGCATGGCAAACAGTGATGGCTGCCAGTCAGCCCTCTCTTTGTCTCCGTGTTTCCTTGTTCTGTTCCGTGTCCCACATCCCGCGCCCCAGCAGCAGTAACAATGATTCCTGTGCGCACCGCTGCAAGAGGGCCACCCTCAACAGCGGACTAGAGGACCCCAAGAATCAAACCAAAGATTTGAAATATGAGGAAGCAAAAAACACCCAACCAGAAAAACAAAAAGAAAAAAGAGTCCAAAAATGTAAAGTTAGTGTAAGGAGGCTCTTGGACAACTTCAAGCGTACCAACATCAGAATTATGGGGGTGCCAGAAGAAGAGAGAGAGCAATATACTGAAAAACTATTTGAAGAAATAATGACTGAAAACTTCCCCCACCTGGTGAAAGAAATGGACTTACAAGTCCAGGAAGCGCAAAGAACCCCAAACAAAAGGAATCCAAAGAGGACCACACCAAAATACATCATAATTAAAATGCCAAGGGCAAAAGACAAAGAGATAATCTTGAAAACATCAAGAGAAAAACAGTTTGTTACCTACAAGGGAGTACCCATATGACTGTCAGCTGATTTCTTTTGTTTTTTTCCTTTCTTTTTTTATTGTGTTACATGTATACATAGCTCTCCATTGCCCCCCCCCCAGGCATACCCTAACCCCCCTAGTGTCTGTGTTAATTGGTTATGCTTATATGCATGCATACAGTCCTTTGGTTGATCTCTTATCTACCCCAACTCTCCTTAAACTTCCTGCTATAATTTGACAGTCTGTTTAATGCTTTACTGCTTCTGTGTCTATCCTTTTGTTCATCAGTTTATAATGTTCTTTATTATCCACAAATGAGTGAGATCATGTGGTGTTTCTCCTTTACTGACTAGCTTATTTCACTAAGCATAAGGCTCTCCAGTTCCATCCAGGTTGTTGCAAATGGTAAGAATTCCTTCTTTTTAATGGCAGCATAGAATTCCATTGTGTAGATGTACCATAGTTTTCTGATCCACTCATCTGCTGATGGGCACCTAGGCTGTCTCCAAATTGTAGCTATTGTAAATTGTGCTGCTATGAACATAGGGGTGCATAAATCCTTTCTGATTGGTGTTTATAATTTCCTAGGATATATTCCTAAGAGTGGGATTGCTGGGTCAAATGGCAGGTCCATTTTTAGTTTTTTGAGGGTCAGCTGATTTCTTAACAGAAACTATGCAGGCCAGAAGGGAGTGGCAGGAAATATTAAAATTGATGAATAGCAAGAACCTACAACCAGATTACTCTACCCAGCAAGGCTATCATTTAGAATTGAAGGTCAGATAAAGAGCTTCACAGACAAGAAAAAGCTAAAGGAGTTCATCACCACCAAACCAGAATTATATGAAATGCTGAAGGATATTCTTTAAGAAGAGGAAGAAGAAGAAAAAGGTAAAGATAAAAATTATGAACAACAAATACATATCCATCAACAAGTGAATCTAAAAATCAAGTGAATTATAAATCTGATGAACAGAATAAACTGGTGAATATAATAGAATCAGGGACATAGAAAGAGAATGGACTGACAATTCTTGGGGAGAGGAGGTGTGAGGGGTTCAGGAAGAGATTGGACAAAAATCTTACACCTATGGATGAGGACAGTGGTAGGAGGTAAGGGCATGGGATGGGGATTGGGGAATCAGGTGGAGGGGAGTTATGGGAAGAAAAAAGAGGAATATCTGTAATAAACTGAACAACAAAGATTTATTTTAAAAAATAAAATGATTTTATCTTTCTATAATAGACCATGTATTTGGAGTAGAAGAAACAAATCAGAGTATAAACTCATTGTGCCATCTTTATAACATGCTAATATATATGACTTTTTCATGTATATATTTTAATCTTTTCAACTTTTTATGCCTCTTCAGAGAAGATTCACATCTTATTCATCATCTATAATCCCTACTATGCATATAAGTATGTCCTAGTTTATAAAAATTTCTTAGTTTAATTTAGTTTGTAATAGAAAAAATATCTGAATTTTAATTGTAGGATATTTTACATATCAGTATGTCAATACAGGGGTGGGCAAAAGTAGGTTTACAGTTGTGAGTATGTGAAACAGTTAATAAAGCTATCATAATAATTATAATCTGCATAATATGAACAACTGTAAACATACTTTTGCTTATCCCAGTATATCTCTGTACATGTGCATTTGAATGTGTGTATAAATGTATATTTTCCATACCTATTAAGGTCCCACTGGGTTTATTTACCTATTTACATGCCGCTTATGCTCTCAATCTGGCCCCAAATACCTCAAATATGATTAAAACATCTTTTTATTTCAGAACATAGAAAGAAACCTGAAATTTCTCATGAAAATGTTGGGCTCTGCTATAAAGCTGTTTCTCCCAATAGTTTCAATTGATTTTATTGCTTGATTGTTTTTAACCTCTTACAAAACCCAGATGGCTAGACTTACTCTGTGTACAGGCTTGAGAGGAAACTAACTGGCCCACCAATGTTTTTATTTCTCATGATAGTGTTTCCATGTGGAAGTCGGTAGCTCAGGATCACAGTCAGAGTCAGCTGGATGCTGAGGCCTGTGCTGCTTGTGTCTTGAACTTTGTGGAATTTGGAAGTCATCAGTCCAACTTAGCAGCTCATTCTTTAAAACCAGGAAGTTCTGTATTTTCCTTGGCCTCTTTCTTCCAGCAAATATTACAAGACCTCAATTCTCATTGTGGGCTAATTATTCTCTTCTATTTGCTGGAACCATAATTTAATGGGAGCTATTCCTACACAAGGAAATGAGGGGAGAAATTATATAATTGAGAATAATGGTTTGAAAGCCATGAATGTCTAGAATCTTGTGCTAAGTCTGATACATACTAGCTTGGTGGTCTTCATAGGCAATTCACTGAAAAAGAAAAGTTTTTTTCTCCACTTTTACAATGGTGACATCATAAAGACTAAGTATTTATTGAATGACAGTGAGAGGTAGCCCTTAGTTAATTGAGTTCCATGGTTACTAACTAAACACTTTCCAATTAAAAGGGTTGTGATTTTAATTCATCTGGTTCTCAATCAGAGAAATTCCAATATATGATAATAAATAAAGTAGGAACATGTGTAAGGTTATTTTTATTACAAATATATATATTTAACTAACTGCCAACTAAATATTTTTAAGAGAATCATAATGGAACTTACTGAAGAGAAACCAATTACTTAGTACTTTTAATTATTTATACCAACATCCTCAGAAAATAAAATTTTCTAAGAAATATAAAACCCAATCACACCAATTTGCTTAGAAAAGTCTTTTTTTATTGATGACATCTGGGCAGGATGAACAAAAATTCTGTGTCTTTAGTGTTTTTAAGCAATACTGGATGGTGAAAGAAATAGTGCAACATTTATAGGTAAATGAAGCTGAAGAGCTATGTTGAAATACCAAAAACTGTGCTGTCCTCTATAAATATTTGATCTATTTCTTGGCATTCTTAAAAACAGTAATAAAATATATAGAAATTATTTATGTATTTTTTCTATTTCAGGCCCTCCAGGGAAACGAGGTAAGAGGGGCCGAAGAGGAGAATCTGGTAAGTTGCTTTTTCAGATGCTTAGGTTCCACTTAGGTTACTGAATCTGTTCCTCCTAATTAATTATTGTATCGTGTGTATGTGTGTGTGTGTGTGTGTGTGTGTGTGTGTGTGTGTGTGTATGTGTGTGTGTGTGTTTAAATCTCTACTAGACCTAGAATATATTTTTATTTTCTTATTGCCATCAAAAGAAAAGTTTGCTAAATATTATTACTAACCACTGGCACTCAATTTTGTCTTCTTTATTGCATCAAGTCCATCCTCTCAGTGTATCGTGAGGGTTTCTTCACTGCACAGTGTGGCAACATCATCCATGCTTCCATTTTCATAGATAATTGGTCCATACATACAGGTTCTCTGTGAAAACATCTGTCTTGGGATACCAAGGCACGTGTAGAAATGCTTTATTATTATTTTGTCTAACTGGTACAATTTTGTCACGCTTGTACTCTCATTCATTTCAAAATTTGAGAATTTTTATTCCTCTTGTATAACCATAGAATTTTAGTGATGACAGGAGTCTTAGTCAGCAATCCAGCATTTTCATTTTGTATTTGAGGAAATGGAGGACCACAGTAGTCAGGTGATTTGGCCAAGGCCATGCAGTTCTTATGAGCAGAACTTGAAATACAGCCAATTGTTTTAATGCCACTTCAGTGAATTTTTGCTTTCAGGCCAAATCCCTGTATGCAAAATGGAACAAAAGAGTGAAATAAAAACTATTTTTTTGAAACCAAGATATCCAAGTGAATGAGTTCACTTATTGTTTTGCTTGTATATAAAGTCTAAGACTCCAAAAATGTAAATGACCATGTGAGGCCATTGGTTCTTACTTGCAAGATAAGAAGAAGGTGATTTAAGTTTTGAATCTGGTGTGTGATAAGAAATGTTAATCTCAATAAGTAATTTTCAGTATTAAAAACAATCAATTACTAAGGGTTCAAACAGTAGAAATACCTATAAAAAAGAGCAGAGTGCAGATTGATTTTATTTTGTCTCATTTCTTCTTCCTTTAGGATAAAAAGATGTCAAATTAGAAAGGGTTTATGAAAATTTAAGATTTTGGGCGGTGTAGCTGCTTAATTACTTTAAGAGTATTCTCAAAGTTGTCTTTAAACTTCACTAAGTTTAAATGATTTGGTAATTTGAATAGGCATTCCCTGTGAAAAGTGCAGTTTCAAAATAGAGTATGCTTTATACATTTGCTTTGAGAAAAAAGAAATGATAAAACATTGGTGAAGCCAAATAGTCACTGAATTGATCTTTGTGTCGAGAGAAATAGGATTGAGGAGAGGAAAGTGAAAACTTTGTGCTTAGGCAGAGTTTTATAGAAAATGTAAAAGTTAATTCCCAACTTTCTGGTGTTTTAATTGAACCTATGGTGTTTGACCTGTTGAAATTTTCTTAGAATTTGCTGGCGTTTTGATGAGAGAACATAGTTTTAAAGAAACACATAACCATCAAAGCTTTTTCTTTCATGTATTGACAATACTATTGAATGAAAAATATTCTGAGAACAACTAATGACTATATTTTTAATTTAGCTATTTTACCAAACTCAAGAAAGTTTACATATCAGTTCTCTATAATTGGCCTATTTTAAATGACCAAAGATCCTCATGATTCATATTTTATCTAAATTTTTAGGTATATAAATTAGACATACTTTGCTTAAAATATATAAATGTCTCAGTAATTCATAAACAGGCCCCAGGGAATCTGAACATTCCCTGAAACTTTATGGTAAGTTTTATATGCACAAAGATATATAGGAGGCCAATGCCTTATCCATTAGGCGACTGGGGCTTCTGTATGCACATAGATCTATACATGTAGTTTGCTGATATGGTGTCAAAGGGTTATGTTCTAAAAAGAGATTAAGAATCACTGACTTCTTTGTCCCTTGTATTGTGCTAGTGATTATGATGATGCTTTAATCTTTTTATTTAATCTTAATATTTTGTATATTCACTAATTGTTCTCTTCCTTTTTTTCTTTCTTACCACTTCCCTCCCCTACCATATAGGTCTTCCTGTAAGTATCTTTGCTGCATTTCGGCTCTTCTACATTAATCAGGATCACGTATGTTAAAACCTGGTTAAAACCTCAAAATATCGTCTATATTTCAATTAGGAAAATGTTACTGACTGGTTAAGAGTACTTAACTTTGGAAAGTCATTTTTGAAGTACACTGTTTTGTGATCATGTGATATGTTGGAGTGCATGCAATATGTGTCAGCTAGAAAAACTTTTAATCTTAATGCCATCATAAACAGTGGCTCTCTTGGGGCTGTTGAAATAACTTATGAAGTTCCTGATAGTAAATGCTTTTCCTGGAATTTGGAGTTTTTCTGCAAGCAAATCTCTAAGCTCTTTCACACTTCTTTTTTTCATCTGTTGAAACTTGTGTCTGAAGTATTTGCATTTGCCAGTCCAGCAAATGTAGATGGCAACATGATCACGGAAATGATACCCCCTGTGGGCTTGGTCCAGTGCTCCCCCTTAGGCATCACTCCTTTTGAAGTCCTCTGGACTTTTGCCTGCGCGGAAAGCATGATATGGAGCCCTTGGAGAGTTGCACTTTCTTTTTTCTTTCCTTGAGTAGGTCATAGCGCCAGCATTCCAGTCTGCTTTGCACCCACAGGAACAGATTATCTTGTCAGCTTTGAGCTAGATGTGTTTTTGAGTAATATCCTGGATATCTGCTGTCTGACCTCACTGTTTGTACTATGAGCTGGTCGTTTACGGTAGCGATGATCATTGGCCTCCAGCTATTTTCTCATCCCCAAACAGCCACTTTGCTCCAGGGTTCACAGACTCCACATTGGCAACCTATCTAACAGGCCAGCATGGTCCAGGAGAGGGGCTTAGCATATACTCGTTTACTTTATTCAGAGGAAGCATTGGCTTCCAAATATCTTTTGCAGTCTTCCTGCCACATTCAAGGATGGAACATAAATCATGTTGGAAATGACTGTGCTTCTGTAACTGACTTTCGGTTCTTGCTTAATGCTAGGCAGATGGCATGCCCCAGGCCTAGGAGCTTGATTCTTTGGCTTATTTAAGCCTCTGTCTTTAAGACTAGAAACAAACCACCACTACCCAGAGGAAACTGTGGAGATTACAGCCAGAATAGAGTGTTCAAGGTTTCTTTTTGTGGATGTAAGTATTAGGCAGGCCAAGAGGTAGTTAAAGCTCGTTTCTACCTTATGATGATTTTCAGGATTCTACTATTTCCTCTTTGGCCCTTCACAATTTTAGCAGACACATAGGTTTTGATTTCTTGGGGCTATCTATTAGTCTAGGTTCTTTATCTACAGATTTCAATTTTTCTTCCTTTTATTATATAAAAAACTGATAAATAATACATTTTAACCCTCTAGTACAGTGGTTCTCAACCTTTCTGATGCCATGACCCTCTAACACAGTTCCTCATGTTGCAGTGACCCCCCCCAACCATAAAATTATTTTTGTTTCTACTTCATAACTGTAATTTTGCTACTGTTAATGAGTCGGAATGTAGATATCTGTGTTTTCCGATGGTCTTAGTCTCTATAGTAGCAGTTCCCAACCTGTGGAAACCGCTAGCAGGGTTGCCTAAGAGGGCACAGGCTGGGCTGAAGGATACTCTCCCCCCAGTGCACAAATTTTTGTGCACCGGGCCTCTAGTAATACAAATAAAAGCATAACCAAAAAATGTAAAAAGCTCATCTATTGAAAAGCATTAATACTGCCCCATCTCAACTGCATTTTAAAGAAGTTATATTGTGTTTATCAAATTGAAGCAAATCCAAGAAATAAGGTATAATCATGAGTTTTCATACTGACTAAAAGATAATTCAGGTTGCTCACATTTTACAAAATGCAAAAACCATTGATAGTGGAAAAGGGGAAAACCAATATAAATCAATATATATTGATTATGCTACCTTTACTAACATATTGGAGTCTTGCTATATACTTGGGACCCCATATCATGTGGGCCCTTATGGGTGAAATATTTTGTAATGAAACCCTCTTGAGCCTCTAATTTCTAAACCTTCTGTATATGATTTTCAAAAAATATTTGCTTTTCATCAAATTTTGTTTTAGATTATGTAAGTGGCTTTATAAAATATCCATTATGTTTCGTGCATCTGAATAAAAGTTAATGAACAGTGGCATTATTATGATTAAATAGAAAAATTAATTTTTATGTGCACTTAGATACAAATCCAATTACTGACAATTATAACTTGCCCTGACCATACCCCTCCTATTTTTAGCATTATTTAATTTTATGTCTTTTTTTCTTCACATTTTTTCATAAACTGAAATTTGAAAGTTTCTACAATTTTATTTTTAGATAATTTTATTTTCCTAGTTTTGTTTGTTAAAAAGTTATTTAGCTATCTCCACAAATAAGAAATTGGATAGAATATCAACACTTATGCTACCATTTAATGGCAATTGTCCATGCATCCATTCTGTAGATTAAATGGAAAGCCCAAAAGTAGTCTGAGAAGTCAAATAGTTACATCTGATTGAGCTACCCTTGTCACGGAACATGAGTTAAGCATGCTATCCATGAGCTTCGGTGGTCTTGTGACTTATATTAAATATAACTTGATTGTCCTGATGTGCATTTTCTTGTCATTCACTTTCAGTAATGCTCAATAGTGCAAAAGGGCACTCTAATGTTTGTTAATAAACAAATACATGGCAGATTAGTTGGCCTGAGTAACAATGGCAGATTTCTTTACTCTCTGAGAGCCATTATTTTTCATTGCCCTCCTGAACTAATACTTTCAAGAAAATTACACACAATAATAACAACAACAACAAAACACCTTGATTATAAAACTTAATTTAGGAGTAGTACATTTACATCTTCATTGATATAGTTTGGAAAATTTGGCTATATCATACAAAAGCATTTCTTTTGTCAGTTTTTTTTTTTAATCTTGCATATTGGTATCATTTATAATTTCAAAGTTGAAATACAACTTCAGTTATATCTCACAAATCAATTGACTCTTTATAAGCAGTTAAGTATATTATTTAGTCTTAATCATTTTAACAAAAAGATATGATGTTATTGTTGGTAACATAAACCTTCTGATGTGAATATGACACTATAAGTGGTTGCAAAGGAATAATTTTATTATTATGTAAGTAGAGGCCTGTTGCACAAAGAGATTTGTGCAATAGGCCTTCTGTCCTCTGGCTGCCAGCACGGGTTTTCTTCCGGCACCCAGGACCCAGGCCTTCCCTCTGGCCACCACTTTCAGTCTTCGCTCCAGGTGGAACACTGCTACTGTAGCTCCCTCCACCCCCCACTTTCCTCCCCTGGCCCTCCCCCTCATAGCAGGCGTCCTGTCCTGCCTGGCCACTCCATACCTGCATGTGTGCTGCCCAGAGGCCCAGAGCAGCTGGGAGGTGGGGCCGTCACCATCTTTGTTGGGTTACTTTGCATACTCAGTCCTGATTGGCTGGTAGGCATAGCAAAGTGACAGACAATTTGCATGTTTCTCTTTTATTAGTATAGATGTTACCATCAGGTACTTTTTCCTGTTTGTTTTTTTCTCATAAAGGTAACATGTATTAAAACATTTTTCTAAAGGAACTTATGGAAGTGCTTTGAGCACCTAGCTCAGATATCACAAATTTATTTGCTGAAATGATTTGCCTAACTGTTGAGTTACCTGATTCCAAAGGGCATGAAATGGTACTCCTCTATTTTGGATAAAATAGACTCATGTTTCAATAAGAAGCAAAGAACATGATTAAATTTACAAAATGACTCCAGGGTTTTCAAATGTAGCAAAATTTTCACTAGTTTTGACCTTTTTTAGAGTCAATGGGATAGGAAGATTTTCTGTTCTTTTGTCCGAAAAGGATCCATTCTAATATTCACAGGGAACAAAATCAAACAAGTCCTGTACCTGTAGCCAGAATGGTCAGGAAACTTGTTTTAAGTGGCTTTTTTATTTGTATCAGTTTATCAAGCTCTGTAATTGTGCTTGATTGACAGAGATATGATGTTTTTGTTGGTAGCATAAACCTCTGAGGTGAATACGACCCTGTTGTGCAGCCTGTTCTGCTCCATCCAGCTTCAACAATTGCCAACTGGATTGGAAGCCCAGAATCTTATTGACAGATGAATGAAGTGTACTTAGCCAAGTTAAACTTAACAATGCCATTTCTGCCAATGTGGTAGATGAATTAGGAAAAGAAATCCCCGTGGAACATTTATAAGAGAAACTCTGCTATCTTTACTTCATATTGAAAAAACAATATGACTTTTAAGTCCATGGTAAATGTTTTCCAGGTATACTAATAACTACAATTTATAGAGATTACTTACCACATGTCACTTTACACACCAATTTTCATACCAGCTCAGTGATTGTACCCATTTTTCACAGGAGAAAACTGAGGGTTGGGTAAGTTAAGCAGTTTGCCCACGGGCTCACATTTAGCAGGTGGAAGAACCAGAATCTGAACCTGGGCCTATTACTCTTCAAAGCTTATCTCCACCTAGATTTCAACAAGATTTTCTTAGGTACATAGGTTTAAGTGCAATCACTTTCTTTACAGATATCTTTTTTGTACCTTATCCTACCATCTATGGTTCATTTTAAGCTTTTTTAGTTGTCAGTAGATCTGACATCTTGTATGTGCTCTTTCAGACTGCCAGTTACTCGAGACAAACATATCAATCGTCTAATTCTCATGTAATGAAGTGCGGAGGTGAGAGCTTTGGCTCTTCAGTCAAGAAAATAGAATATAGCCCAGCTGGTGTAGCTCAGTGATTGAGCATTGACCTATGAACCAAGAAGTCACAGTTCAATTCCTGGTCAGGGCACATGGCCCGGTTTTAGGCTTGATACCCAGTAGGGGTCAGATAGGAGGCAGCCGATCAATGATTCTCTTCTTGATCTTTCTATCTCCCTCCCTCTTCTTTCCTCTCTGAAATAAATAAACATATATTTTTCAAAAAAGAAAAAAAGAAGAAATCATACACACAGAAAAGAAATCAGAGTTTAAAATTATTGTGGAGTTTTTCAGCCAATTTTCCATTAGTTGCTTCAATTATTAAAATATTTTAATTTCTATTTAGGCTCAAAAATGTGCTTTTGAATGTGTGGTAACTGTTACTTTTTCTTAATAATGGAGTATTATTGTTGATGGAGTGAGCAATTTTGTAATAAGCAATTTTGCTACAAAATACCAGGATGGCTAGATCAAGTCAGATGTAATTACCATAACAAAATAAGAAAACTAATTTAACAGCCTGGAGAATTAACTTGTGTTTAAAGGCTGTTTGAGGACAGAGTTATAGCAGAGTAGTCTTAGACTGTCACAGAAGAGTAGTTCATTTTGGGACCCAGCACACCAGTTTGTCTCCTGGAACAAAAGGTAGAAAAAGAGGATATAGCTATACTTCTTACATAGAATAGGTTCCTCAGTGCCCTTTCATGCCTTCTGTTTTGAGTGGTTCAAGCTACCACATTTGAAGAGAGAGCTGTGTTCAGGCAATTTGCTTTAATGTTTCCTCTGATGTTGTTTATGTAGATTTTGTGCCAGAATATGCAGAACTTTTGAATTTCTGATGGGGCAAAGATAATGGGAAAAGAACTACAAGATGAAATAAATAAGAATGTTAAATTTAAAAAAGAATAGAAAAAATATTGACAATATTTTTCTTTGCAAAATTATTTTTTCTTGTGGCCTATTTCTGGATTCCATCTGTTTTAGAACAATGTTTGCTATTATAACAGACACCTCCTGACATGTTAGTAGCTTACCACAATAGAAATTTATTTCTTATACATGGGGAAGGGCAATACTTCTTGCAGATATCCAGACTCATGGAGTGTCTGCTGTCTTTCTCCTATGTGTGTTCTAAGGTTACCCGGGGCACAGACATACAGCCATCAGATAACATAAATAAGGAAAAAGAATGGAGGATCAGAGGAAGTTAAACATTTTATGGTTTGTATCACTTCTGACCACATTACTTTGGCAAGAGTCAAGTGACATTTTCACACCTAAAAGCATGGGAAGGAGAGAAATGTAGCTGTGAGCTCAGAAGAAAAGTAAACACATTTGGTCACCAGCCAGTGTCTGCTGCCCTGTCTGGAACTAATTCCTGAAGAAATAGACAGAACCAGAAATCCCCAGAGGAATGTCATAGGCATGTCACTTGGGTAATATTATGACCTGTGTCTTATTGTAACATTTCAGAGAAGAAACACTTCATCAAAACTATGACCATTACAAATCTTGAACAGAAAACGAAATTTAAAAAAGGGAAGAGATTTCTTTTTAAAAGAGCAGCATAGAAATTGGGGGTGGTTTATAAGAAGAATTAGGGTATTAATGCCAGGCCATGACCCTTAGGCACCCCATGTTACTTTTTAACCTCAATGATAATGAAGGTTTCCTATCTTTAATCATTTACAGAATCTTTAAAGCACCCACAGACACTGCTATGGCCTTCTCTTCCTTCTTACTTTTTTTCATGCCACTGAATGACTTCATTACTTTGCATTGGGCCCAGGGTGACTTTCTCAACTAGAAATAAATTCTGGTTATTTATCTTGCCTCATATACCCAGTGGTTTCAGGTGAAAGTTTAATTTTTAGTAATAAATCGCTTTGTGAAAAAAATTACAAAAACTTTTACAGTCACTTTTATGAGGTTTGAAGAATGAGCAACTGCCATTCTCATAGTGGGAAACATGATTAAACAAAAAAGGGAAAGCTTAAGGGTGAATCCTCTCTGTCCCATGGATACTTGGTAGAGGAAATAAGAGAGCTAGAAGAGTATTTCTTTGTAGATTAAAAAATAACAATAGAGAGCACAAGGAAGAATTATTCAAAAGGAACCTCTCAGATTTAAAATCTTTGTTGTTGGTTGCTGATTGGCCACCTGCATACTTTCTAATATCCAGTTTATAAGCCAGTGTTATGTCATATCACTTTTCCTGTTTGACTTTGTCATGTTGCTGAGTTCCTAGGGCTGCCTGGATATATTAGTTCCTGGGATAAATTAGGAAAGTAATTATATGACCTCTGTAGGATATATTTTTTAAATGTTAATATTTTGATCAAGGTCAAGTGAGTAATTTAAGGCTATATCCTGGTGTCCTTATGAATGGCTAAGTATTTAATAATCTTTCATAGCATCTGATCATAGAGAAGACTCAGTTCCCTGTTCTCCCAAACCAGCTACTTAAATATTATGATTTCTCTTACACAAGAGTGGCCTCTGTTTAATTTCTGATCATGTGAGCACCATGAAGTTAGCCTACATTTAGCCTAACTAAATGATCTGGTTAGTCTGAATTGGGCTCTGGACTATAATATAGAAAGAATTTCCTCCTTTAGTTATTAAATGAACTTTAGTTCTTGCGTTGGTGGAATTAAAAAGACATGAAGCTATGGAATCTAAAGTGTCTCAAGTTACCTAAATGTTCTTATGGTTTGTTTTTTGGTTTTTTGGTGTGTGTGTGTGTGTTTTTTTTTTTTTGTGTGTGTGTGTGTGTGTGTGTGTGTGTGTTTGTCACTATGAATGATTGTTTTGGCTTGTGAAAAGTTGGCTTTATTTATTAATTTTTCACCTTATCTCAGAGGAAGCTGGGGTCGGTCCTAGCTACTGTGCACACTAACCACAGAGTATGAGCCTGAGCCTCCCACTGATGATTACAGGCTGCAGGCCGAGCTGCGGGGCTCTCACCATGAGGCCCAGCACCCTCCAGATCACTGCCTATGAGCCTGGTAACTGCTGCCCTGCCTGCCAGAAGCACAGCAATCTCATGGGTGGTGCTGAGCAGACTGAGTACAGGGGAGGTGTCAGATCTCGACTCAGGACTGGCAGGCCAGGTGTGATATTGTGATATGTGGTGGACTGGGTGGACAGACTAACCAGGCCCATCCTGGTTCTGTGGCGGACTTGGGTGGGGGAAGGGGGGGGGCTTAAGCAAGGTGCTTCTTGTCCCTTGGTCTATCTGTTTTCTGGTTAGCATTGACAATGAAGACTATGAATGGTACTTTTAATGCACCTTTTATTTTCATAAGTCCTCATGTTTTTCTAAGAGTTGTTTAGGGTTAAATTAAATACAACTTTTTTCTTGTTTTCTTACTTGCTAATATTTTCAGTCTAAAAACAATGTATGTCCCCTAGCTTTTAGTTCTACAGAATATTTTATTGTAAAGTATTTCTGTAAGGTCAAGGAAGTAAATAAAGGATGGACTCATAGGATACATGGCAGAAGAGACTCCTTACTAATAATTAATTCATATAGTTATTTAAAATACTGTGCCAGTTCATTCACTTATTTATTCATCAAACTCATAAGTGCCTACTATGTGCCATGACCTCTGCTATATATGATGTAGATAAAATAGCAAATAAGACATACTCACTGTCTTCAAGGACCTTAGAGTCTAGTGAGAATAAAACAAAACCAAAGCAATATTATGTAAGAAGTATATATGCTTAGAGTAAGCTTAGGAGCAACAGGAGAATAGTAGAGGAGTAAATAATCCATGTTTGGATGGGAAGGAGATCAGGGATGCCTCTGGATCTGAGGTAAGTCCAAGCATGCTCAAAGTGAAGAATCTAAGTAGCGCAGTGTTTTTAGGAGGCTGGCATTTTCAAAGTCTTTGAGACACAGGAAAGAATGGCATTTTGGGAAAATGCTTATTAAATAAGGTTGAAATGTAAAGTTCAAAGAGAACATTGGGATGTAAATGGAAAGAGTAGAGATCAAAGGAAGATGAGGTTGCAAAGGAAATTATATGCCTCATTAACTAATTATCCTGCAAGTGTACAGAGTCTGAAAATTTTCAGAAGGGGGTGGCATGGTCAGACAAACATTTGAGGAAGAGAACTCTTGCTAAAGGACAGGAAGAGGACAAAGGAAGAGAGAGGTATTAGGGTATTGTTGCAGTTATTTAGAAATAAAATGGCCTAGAGAAATGTAGAAAATAGTATATATTCAGGTAGTATTAATGAGTATAATTAATATTATAAATGACATAAATGTGTGACTAGATATAGGGGTAAAGAAGGAGAGGGAAGTTGGAGTAACTTTTAGGTCTTGCTCTGGGGAGTTATAGAGTGGGCCACTGGGATAAGGAATAATGAAGGAGAACAGATTTGTGTAGGGGATGATACTGAGGCCTGATGTGGAGTTATTGAATTTTAGATGCATATGGGGCATTCATATAGAAGCATCTAGTAACCAGTTGACTATATTTGTATTTCCCTTGGGGGAGAGGTGTGAGCTGGAATGAGAGCTTTAGGAATAGTCACAGTATAGCTGGTAGTTGCAGTGATTAAAGCAGATCAGGCTACTAAGCTCATGAAAATGGGACCCTCTTCCCCAGGAGGTTATCTTTTGAGAAACAGATGGAAAAATTAGAACTTTTCAAGAAGACTGAGATGGAATGTGTGGAGGTGGATGGAGAATTAAAACACATTACTGTCATGGGAGATACAAAGGGAAAGTCTCAAAATGAAAAGAGTACTAAAACAGTGTCAGGTACAGTAAAATGGCAAATGGGATAAAGACCAAAAAGTGTTCACCAATAAAAAAGGCTTTGGTGCTGCTGTCCAGAGCAGACAGTGGGCATTAATTGACTTGCTTTGTTCCCTGGCTGTGGTCTACACCTACCAACTGTTTTCCCTAAGGTAGGTGAAATGGATATGACACACATCAACCACAGCTGGAAAACCCATGTATCCTCAGGACAACACATTTTATTAAAATGCCTCTTTTGATTATTCCCACAGTGTCAAGTAGAACGTAGAGTATTTGCATAGAGGATACCTATAAGCACAAAGGGAAGTTTCCTGTTTAGTTTCTCCCTCCCTCTCTTCTTTCACTCCTTAAATTATTTTTTAAAACATAGTCTTTCTTAGACAGCTTTTTATCTGGTTGAAAAGAAAAATCTTGACCTATGTTTGCTATTTATTAATAATACAAGTCACTTTATATTTGTTTTATTTATTTATTTTATTAATTTTTTATACATATCTCCCCATTGCCCCCCTCCCTCCCAAGCATACCCCAATCCCCCAGTGTCTATGTTCATTGGTTATCCTTATATGCATGCATACAAGTCCTTTGATTGATCTCTTATCTACCTGACCTAACTTTAATCTTCCTGCTGTAATTTCACAGTCTGTTTGAAGCTTTGCTATCTCTGTATCTATCCTTTTGTTCATCAGTTTATAATGTTCTTTATTATCCCCCAATGAGTGCGATCATGTGATGTTTCTCCTTCACTGACTGGCTTATTTCACTAAGCATAAGGCTCTCCAGTTCCAACCAGGTTGCTGCAAATGGTAAGAATTCCTTCTTTTTAATGGCAGCATAGAACTCCATTGTGTAGATGTACCACAGTTTTCTGATCCACTCATCTGCTGACGGGTACCTAGGCTGTTTCCAAATTGTAGCTATTGTAAATTGTGCTGCTATGAACATAGGGGTGCATAAATCCTTTCTGATTGGTGTTTGTAATTTCTTAGGATAAATTCCTAAGAGTGGGATTACAGGGTCAAATGGGAGATCCATTTTTAGTTTTTTGAGGAAACTCCATACTGTTCTCCACAGTGGCTGCACCAGTCTGCATTCCCACCAACAGTGCATAAGGGTTCCTTTTTCTCCGCATCCTCGCCAACACTTGTCGTTTGTTGATTTGTTGATGATTGCCATTCTGACAGGTGTAAGATGGTATCGCATTGTCTTTTGATTTGCATCTCTCAGATGATTAATGACTTTGAACATGTTTTCATGTGTCTCTTGGCCTTCCTTCTGTCGTCTTTTGAAAATGTTCTATTTAGGTCCGTTGCCCATTTTTTTTATTGGATCTTTCTTCTTCCTTTTATTAAGTTGTATAAATTGGCTGTAGATTTTGGAGATTAAACCTTTATCAGTGATAACATTTGTAAATATGTTCTCCCATACAGTGAACTTTCTTGTTGTTTTGTTGATGGTTTCTTTTGCTGTGCAAAAGCTTTTTATTTTGATGTAGTCCCATTTGTTTATTTTTTCTTTAGCTTCCATTGCCTTTGGAGCAGTATCAGTGAAGAAGTTCTTTCAGCATATATCTGAGATTGTGCTGCCTGTGGATTCCTCTAGTATTCTATGGTTTCCTTTCTAATGTTTAAGTCCTGTATCCATTTTGAGTTTATTTTTGTATTTGGTGTAAGTTGGTGGTTCAGTTTCAATTTTTTGCATGTATCTGTCCAATTTTTCCAACCCCATTTATTGAAGATGCTATCTTGGCTCCATTGAATGTTCATGCCTCCTTTGTCAAATGTTAAGTGAGCATAGTGGTTTGGGTGGATATCTGGGTTCTCTATTCTATTCCATTGGTCTATATGTCTGTTCTTATGGCAGTACCAGGCTGTTTTGAGAACAGTTGCTTTGTAGTATAGCTTGAAGTCTGGTATTGAGATCCCACCTACTTTATTCTTCTTTCTCAGAATTGCTGTAGCTATCCGTGGTCTTTTTTTGTTCCAGATGAATCTATGAAAAATTCTTTCTAGATCTGTGAAATATGTCGTTGGTATTTTAATGGGTAGTGCATTGAATCTGTAGATTGCTTTGGGTAGTATGGACATTTTAATGATGTTGATTCTCCCAATCCATGAGCATGTTATGCTCTTCCATCTGTTAACATCTTCCTTTATCTCTTTTTTCAGTGTCCTGTAGTTTTCTGCATAAAGGTCTTTTACCTCTTTAGTTAGGTTTATTCCTAGGTATCTTAATTTTTTTGGTGCGATGGTAAGTGGGATTGCTTTTTTAGTTTCTCTTTCTATAATTTCACTATTAGTGTATAGAAATACCACAGACTTCTTAGCATTAATTTTGTATCCTGCTACATTGCCGAATTCATTAATTAAGTCAATTAGTTTTGGAATGGAGTCCTTTGGGTTTTTTATGTACAATATCATGTCATCTGCAAATAAGGACAGCTTTACTTCTTCTTTTCACTTTATATTTAAATGCCAAGTGAATGCCAGATAGTCACAGCACTAGTTCAGAAAGAGGAAGTTTTATTAAGCATATGAATGGCTAGGAAAATTGGAACTTGAGCTGAGACTTGAAAGATGGGAAAAAATTGGATCAGTAAAAAGGAAGAGGATGGCAGGAGGGAGAAGTTGGAGATGCATCTAGCCATTTGAGAGTAGAGGTTATCATATGAGGGTTGTACTGGATTCCACGTGGAGAGCCTTGAATGCCAGACTCGGCATTTTTAATTTTAAATTCTAAGAGAAAACAGTTATGGGCACCTGATAAGCAATAAATTGGAACCTAGTTAGAATGAGTGGTTTGAGAGTGATTCTCAGGAAACCTGAAGAAAGTCTGGGCTGGATTAAAGGCATGCATCGATGAGGTTCATCTGACAAAGTTCCCAAGGAGGAATTCTAGGATTTCTAGGATGGATATAAGGAATGAGCCAGTGGAGAAGTGAGATAGCATGGAACACTGTAGGGTCAGTTATTAAAAAATAAAAATTAAAATTAAAAAAGGAGCCTTTTGTGGGGGATAAAGATTTCAGTGTTGAATATTTTAAGTTATTGGTAAGATAACTAAGTAGAGATATTTATTGACTTTGAAAGATACCAAATTCTCATTGTAACCTAAAATGACCTCTTGGCTATATTTTCTCTACACTGTGTTGCTGGCATGGTTGGAGTGTAGATGTTCCTACAAAATGGCAAAAAGATGAAGACTGAGAAAAAGGCTCTGGATTTTCCAATAAAAATGACCTTAGTGTTTGTATCAGTCAGAGCTCTCCAGAAAAATAGAACTAATACAATAGCAATATATATATAGAGAGAGATTTATTTTAGGGAATTGGCTCATGTAATTTTGGAGGCTAGCTGGTAAGTCAATCTGTAGGGTAGGCCAGCAGACTGGAAACTGAGGCAGGGTTTTTTATGTTATGGTTTGAAGCCAAATTATTTTTTCTCTGGGAAACTTCAATTTTTGCTCTTAAGGCCTTCAACTGATTAGACAAAGCCTACTCACTTTATCCAATATAATCAGCTTTACTTAAAGTCAACTGGTTATAAATGTCAATCACATTTATAAAATATCTTCAGAGCAACATCTAGACTAGTATTTGACCAAACGACCAGGCAACATAGATTAGCTCTGTTGGCACAAAACCATCATAATGATGTTTTCAAAAAAGCACCTCTGTGAGTTGTATTTTTCAGATCCCTGTTGAACATGCTCAGGTATATTCTCACACTTGTCTTTTATTGCTGTCTTCTCCCCTCTCTGGAAATACTCCCTCCTCCAACCCATTTCTTGAATCAGCTTTCATATTCTATGTGCTTAGCCATATAACTTTGCCTGTGATGTGTAAATATACATTTTCCACTTGAATTAATAGCATTTCTGCTATTAATTACACAGTACATTTAATTGGAAGTTACAGATCAAAGCCATTTTATCTAGATCATTTAATGCTATGGCCTGTGACGTAGGTAGGGCTAATAGTATTGCTATATTTCTCTCACCAGCTGTAAATGGGGCTCAGAGAAGTAGAGTAACATGATTGGGCATGTGGCTCATAAGTGCATGTGGGCAGCATTAAACTCTAGAATGCTTCTATTTGATCTTTCGGTAGCAAATAAACACAGACTTGCGAACTTTTGAGAGAAAGAAGCAGCAAGAGTGTCTCTCCTACTTTCCACAGTTGAGTAGAATCATAATTGAAGAAAAATTTGGACCTATGTAAAAGAAAGCATTTAGCCTGGTCAGCATGGCTCAGTGGTTATACGTCAACCTATGAACCAGGAGATCATTGTTCAATTCCTCATTAGGGCACATGCATGGGGTTGTGGGCTTGATTCCCAGTGTGGGACCTGCAGAGGCAGCTGATCAGTGGTTCTCTCTCATCATTGATCTCCCCCGCTTCCTTCCTCTCTGAAATCAATAAAAATATGTTAAAAAAAGAAAGTAAGCATTTAGTGATAGCATTTCTACTGCCCAGAAACCACATCTAGATTCAGAAAAAGGACAAAAATGGAGCAGCAGGAGCTGGGCAGGGACTGAGGTAAGCATGAGTCTGGAGCTAAGAAGGGCTGCAGACCAGAGAGACAAGGGGCTTGCTCTTCCTAATAGCATCCCCATCATACTCTCCCTTCCTCTTAGTTTTTAACCTGTCGCCTCCTACAGTGTTCTGTGCAAGGAGAGTCGAAATAGGAAAACTAGGGCATCTATACAAAGTGGCTGAATCACCACTTCCTTCTATTAATAAACAAATGAAATCCATATTTGTGTAGCTAACCCACAGAAAAAGAAGGAGAATGTTTGGCAGGCACAGTGGAAACCCAATCTGGAAACTGCAAATTTAAAAACAATTATTTTAAATTTCATATCACTAACTTCCTTTCTGAGGCTTCCGTTAGCTACATCGATGTTAGGATATTCTTCTGGGAGTATAAATATAAGCACTCCAGGACTGTGTGCTGCCCAGAGCCACAGGTTTTATAGGACACATGAAAGCATACTTTAGTCCTGTACTGCAGACATGGTCTTTTGTTCTGATATATAATTTCATTCAACAGTAGTAGACACACATACTTTGTCTCTTGATTTGCAGTTTGGGGAACAATTTCAACTTGTTCCCTTCCAGAGCACATTATTAACAACCCATTGGCATACAGTTTCAGGCTTTCTCACAGGTAAGAGTGAAAATTGAAAGAGTGGATTAGAAAGTTCTCTGCAGGCACCCTGAGTAATTTATCGCCCTTCTGTTATAATGGCTGAATGTATGTAACTTTCACCATATGTAGCCTTCCATTTAGCTTTCTAATCAATGGGTAAAGAATAAGAACTGGTTTTTAAAATCCATCCCTTGGAGTGGAACTAATCAGCTTGTGGTTTCCTTTCAGGTACTCTGACCATTATCCAATAGGCCCTATATACCCTCAAACAGGAAATGACCTAACGTCCCACTTCCAGTTGTGGGGTTTATTCATACTTATGCCCCTCCCCTTGTCCATCCAACCCTCTACTTTGCATATTAAAGTTAAGCCTCCAATCATTGATTCTTCATGTCAGTCTGGAAAGTTGATCTGACATTGCAGTTACATACAAACTTAAGTTGTACATTACATGGCATGAGTTGAAAAGAAACTGTTTTTGAAATCTTGTATTGTTTACCAGTTTGAAAGATGAGGATTTGTTCCTTTGCCTGCCCAGATCCCCTGGGTTTTATTTGTTAAGAAGTTATTTTCCCATAGGCATTAACTGTCCGGTTTAAAGTGGGGGGAAATCCCTATTTTATCTTTAGTTTGGTGATGTTAGTAGAGTTTAGGAAGAGAAACTTTGCAGAGCATAAATGCACTTACGGCAATTTCAGATCATTGGAACATTTTGAACAAAATGAAAAGAAAAATTGCTTGACCTTGTATCAAATATCCTAATTTGAAACTAAACTACAGAAATTGTATATTCCCTATAATATGAAGTTTCCTATGTGCATATAAATAATCAAAACCACAAGGCAAATGACTTTGGATAGGGAAAACTCCTCCTATTTATCATGTGAGGAGGGGAAGCTTTTATTTTGTCATTGGAAGTATCATTAAAGAGTAGGCAGTTTCTTTTATTCCCATTCATGTTTAAAACTTCCCAGGAACTCTGATGACTAAATCATCTCAATCATTTTCCAGGCTTGTGTTCTGTTAAAAATAAATAAAGTAGAAAGCTTTTACTTCTGTAAATTATTACTGAAAATTGACCTGTCTTCTCTCTCTGTGGTAGTAGCAACTCAATCGATTAACCTAAAGTATAGTGATTAACACAGTGGGACTTACTTGAGTGCTTTTAGTGATTTATAATACCCTTATCAGATTGTCAGTGTTAGACTCCATGCACAATGTAAGCATTCTTTTTGGGAAGAGTTTTGATTACAAAGGGGATGCTTTATATTAGACTATTTTTTGTTTGGTGCCTGGAAGTCAGCCTCACTTCAGGTGTGAAATGTTTCCTTTCTACATCCTGCTTTGGCTTCCTGACTGTAGATATAGCAGATGACTTACTATTAAAATTAATATGATAATTATCTTACACAAATCTTTTGTTGCATATTTGTTCTCACCTTGTCTCATTCTATGCAGGCTAGTCTTTAAAAACATTAGGATACTAAGAATGGTCTCAATAGTATCCTTAAACTATAGATCTCCAAAATTCTTACTTTTAAACTATAACCAAAATTAGGAAAAAATTGTTTGGCCTGATCAATTAAAGGCATTATATGAAGCCCAGTAATAAAAATTAGTGTAATTATATAAAACTAGCAACTTTTCAAATATCCCAATATATATGTATATGTATGTGATACTAAGTTCTAATATTTGGCACTTAAAGGCTTTTAATTTCTTTCATACAAGATTTTGACCAAGATATTGATTCCTCAGTCAGGTTGTCTTGTAGCTCAAATTTTCCTGCTCAGTAGAAAACAAAAGGTATTTTTAGAAGTAAGGTATTTTCCTGAGATTTTTATCTTCAAATCATGAAAAGCTTAGAGTATGTGAAATTCTAAAAGTATAGAATTTTAGTTGGTGGGAAAATTGGAGATTGAGTTCAAGTTTTCTCTTTATTTTTTTAAATTAATGAACCCGAAATTGAGCCCAAATAGGAACTTGAAGGAAGACATTGTCACACTGACATAGAACTATTCTGCAGTGATGAAAATGGACACGTGAATCATGGTATATGGTATGTTTTATGTAGATTAATTTATTTCTGAGGGAATATTTTTTAAATGCTTCATATTTTAAAATGTTCAATTCATCGTAGTCATCATGTCACATCTGTTACAATGATTTGTCTCTTGCTGAACCATAGCCAATAAATTTTCTAGAAATGACATTTTTCACAGTTTATTGTGTGCTCGTCATCATGGCATAAACCACATCAAGTGTATTTCTTTGAGTAATACTCCAGATGGATTAGGCCTATGCATTCTGTTTCTGCACAGAGGGTTTGTTTCTTAAGAGAAATAAGAACTTTTAGGTAAAGATGCCTTTCAGGTGTCAATCAGCCATGAAGCCTTATGTTTCTGTTTTTTAAATATATTTTATTGATTTTTTGCAGAGATGAAGGGAGAGGGATAGAGAGCTAGAAACATCGATGAGAGGGACACATCGATCAGCTGCCTCTTGCATGCCCCCCACTGGGGATGTGCCCGCAACCAAGGTACATGCCCTTGACCAGGAATCAAACCTGGGACCTTTCAGCCCACAAACCGACGCTCTACCCACTGAGCCAAACCGGTACCGGCAGTTTCTATTTTTTAAATACTTCTGTGATTAAGAAATAGAATAACACCATGAAGGAAGTCTACTTCCTATTTTTCAGTAATATTATCCTTTAATTACTTGAGATAAACTGCAGAAATTAACCTTTAGTTGTGTTTGTTTTACTTCAATTTAAATGTAAATAGAGTAAATAAAAGGTTTGGGGATCTAGTTCCTATTGGATTAAATTAAATGTGTGACTAGTTTAGCATTATTTATAAACTTTTATTTTTTTGCTTTTTTGGATTAAAATCTTATTTGTACAAGTGAAAGAATAAAACTTCATTATGAAATGACACAAAATTGAATGATATATGTGTATTGAAAAGAATATTGCCATTAAAAATTATAAATGCTAGAGGAAAACTGGTTCTGCAGCATTGTTAAATGAGTTTACTAGTAATTTTCTCATTCTTTACTTACTGTGGGCTCTTTATGAAAGGGAAATGTTGAAAAGAAGAACTTAGAAACCTGGGAAATTTCTATAGCAGGATAAAACAGGTCAAACTCTATTCTCTAAGATCACAAAGCAGAGGTTTCAAATGTATTGTTTCCTTTAAAAGTTTGAAAATCGGAATCGGGTTTGGTTGAGTTGACCTCTCTCTTCTGAATGGGACTACCTTTTGCGGCTCTACAATTGCAACATGGCTGGACAAATAGGGGGGCAGTCTTCATTGTACTACAGATTGTTCCTGTGAGAATATACACAGATCCAAAAGAACCAAGAACTATACCACGCCTGCCCTCTGACGTTGGTGGAAAATCCTCCCTCTGCCTAATGGCAGAACCAGGTTCCTTGACTTCCTTTGTGAATAAGGACAGTGCTACAGAACTCTCATGTCCTAGTTCATGCTTCATACACCTATCCATTCTGTGTGTGTGTGTGTGTGTGTGTGTGCATGTGAACTGAACTGAAACTTCTCCCTGAACTTTCCTTTCAATGAGAAAAAAATAAATGACTGAAGTTTGTACTTTGTCAAAAGCTTTGAAAAGATTGCTTTAGCAGACTTTATTCCTGAAGGTTTGTACTGCCTTTCCACCCTTTCGAAGGACCTAGTGGGCTTACCTAATTCATTTCATGCAACCCAATTATTAATACAATTGTGTGTACCTTGGCCTACTTCCTTTCATTTATGCAGTTTCAGGGATGGTCAGTCAGCCATGCTACAGGCAGCACATAGAACCAGTCATGCATAGGAGCATGTGCTTTATCCTCTCCCCGGTAGGCTCCGATCATGCTGTGGCTACAGCTCATGGAGCACTGTTTTTTATCCCTCGGCAATTATTTCTAATCGTTCAGAAAGAACCTGCTGAGCCTCATCAATAGAGGTAATTTAGCCAGTGTCTCGAAAATGCTAAGTTACATTTCCTGTCTCAAGTGAGAACACTTATAGTACAAAAGAAATGAAAGGGACCCAGTACCCTTTTGAAGATTACATTACAGTATCTAATTTAGTCCCAGCTTTATTAACTGTATTACATTATCTGTTAAAATAAAGGGCTTACTTGACATTTATTTGTATTTTAATACAATCAATTTTGTTGCAATGAGAAGAGAGAACTATAACTAGTATTCTCAATGTGAGCCTTTGTCCATGGTCTCTCTCAGTTGCTGGGGAAGAAAAAGCCCCACAACATATGGGAATCTGAGAAGGCATTAACTTCTCAGTGTTGTTTGTGACTGCATGTTCCACTGTTGAAGGGTCTTTATTTTTCCTCCTTCCTCTAGCACCAATACAGTGCCTGAAATTTAGTAGATTGATTGAGTAAAAATTCATATAAGGATGAATTTTTTTAAATTAAATATTTATTGTATGCTTTTTACTATCCAAGGTGCAGTATAGTAAAACAGTTGAAAAGTGTAGGCTCTGGAATCTGACAGACCCGATTTTACTAGTATAACTCTGCATTTCCACTTACTAGTTGTGTAATATTGGGCAAGTCAACCTCTCTCTGCCTGTTTCCAGGACTGTAAAATAGGCTAATCATGGTACCTGTAATGTCCACAAAACAAACAGCACAGAATCGGGTATATTGTAACAGCACCATTGAAGTGTTGGCTGTCCAAAGAGCATGCTGTTTAATAGGAGAGATACTAGTAAGATATCAGTGGTTAGAATTTTAGGCAGAATGCAATGTCATTAAAGAATTAAAACTGCAATCTGTGGATATTCAGGGGAAATCAAGTCCCCATATGCTGTATGAAAGAGGTGAAAGCCCTGAAGCTTGCATGGAACTTTGTCTAGTGAACGGGCGCCTTAGCAGGAACAAGGCTGTGCTGGGGTCGGGAGCCTGAAGCAATTGGAGGGAGGTCACAAGAGCTCTTAGTTTTATTGATCTTTTCTAATCTTCTAAAATTTCTTTGTTGTTTATTTCTGCTCTGATTTTAATTATTTTCTTCTTTCTGTTTACTTTGTGTTTTGTTTGTTCTTATTTTTTCAAGTTCCTTTAGGTGTAGAGTTAAATTGTTTATTTGGGATTTTTTTATTGATTCTTGAGGTTGGCCTTTATAACTATATACTTCCTAATTAGGACTCTTTGTGGTCCTTATTTAAATTTCTTTATAAAATTCTCTTAAATCTTGAAGTAACTCAAAGTTCTTGTTTTTAACACTTTTCATCTTCACTTTCCTTTTTTGGGACACTCTTCTTCTCTTGTTTATATTTCTCTACCTAGGGGACCTAACCTGGAGTGAATGATTCACTAGAGAATCTATGGATAGACTTCAACATGTGTGTTTGTTTGTGTGTGTATGTGTGTGTGTGTGTGTGTGTGTGTGTGTGTATGCACGCGCGTGCGTGTGCATACAGCTACAGCTTTTATCTATTTTAAAAGAGTGTTAAGAATTACTCCTCCTTAATTCCCCTGGGTAGTCTATCCTAAGCCTATGACTTCGGCTACCAGCATGAGGCAAGTGAGAGCACAAAAGGGGTCAAGTCAAATCCATGTTCATATTTTAGCTTTCCCTTTTAGAAGCTGTGTGTCTCTGGGAACATTACCTTGCTTCTCTGAAACTTGGTTTATTCAACTAGAAAATGGTGAAAATGACCCCTAATTTACAGATATATTATAATAAAGATGTCATTTGTAAAAGTGACTTGAGATAGTCAGTAAGTGGCAGTTTTTATTTTCATTTATTTTTAAAATTATTTTTAAATTAAATCTATTGGGGTGACATTGGTTAATAAAATTATATAGGGCTTAAGGGTACAATTCTATGATACATCATCTGTATATTGTATTGTGTATCCACCTCCAATTCAGTCCCAGACATCTTGATCATTAAAGAACATCAGCTTATTAGCTTGAAGGACCACCCCTTCCCCAATTTTAAAAGACGTTTTCATTTTTTGGAGTTCTCTATCACTATAGCAATAAGCAGTATGTGACATGTACATTATGAATTTATTGACTATGCTATTAGTAGCACACATTTATTAATGCAAAATATCTAGGACAGACAAGTGTAGAAAGAAGTCAGTCCATCTTTTTGCACAATATATAGAAAATTGAAATTGGGCACCTATATAAAATTAATGTTTCTATTAAATGTTTATAAATTGGCTTCCAGTATTTATCTGGAGCAATAATAAAACAGCACACTTTAAAAAATGTTAATAAACATGGCATAAAACAAATTATTTATTATATACTATGTAATAAAAATTGACAGGACAGTAAAAATTCTTGTTTTCATTATAAACATCTTTTATAATAGAAACCTAATATGCTAAGTATCTGGTCACCCAGTTGTCCATTCAACCAATCAAAGCATACAGTATGGAGTTTCCTCAAAAAACTAAAAATGGAACTCCCATTTGACCCAGCAATCTCACTCTTAGGAATATATCCTAGGAAATTAGAAACACTAATCAGAAAGGATTTATGCACCCCTATGTTCATAGCAGCACAATTTACAATAGCTACAATTGGGAAACAGCCTAGGTGCCCATCAGCAGATGAGTGGATCAGAAAACTATGGTACATCTACACAATGGAATTCTATGCTGCCATTAAAAAGAAGGAATTCTTACCATTTGCAGCAACGTGGATGGAACTGGAGAGCCTTATGCTTAGTGAAATAAGCCAGTCAATAAAGGAGAAACACCACATGATCTCACTCCTTTGTGGATAATAAAGAACATTATAAACTGATGAACAAAAGGATAGATACAGAGGCAGTAAAGCATCAAAAAGACTGTCAAATTACAGCAGGAAGGTTAAGGGGAGGTGGGATAGATAAGAGATCAACCAAAGGACTTGTATGCATGCATATAAGCATAACCAATGAACATAATACACTGGGGGGTTAAGGTATGCCTGAGAGGGGAGGGGCAATGGGAAGATATGTATACATGTAACACATTAATAACAAAAATTAAAAAATAAAATAAATAAATAAAATAACATGCTAATGATATGCTCAGCCTGCTCAACCACCTGCTGTGATGTGCACTGACCACCAGGGAGCAGACATTCCAACTGCAGTCCAGCTGATAGGGACTGAGCGAGACGGGCTGGGTACTCCATGGATCCCTCCTGTGGTCCCTCCCTTGCTGGCCAACCTCCTGTGCCCCACCCCCAGCCCCAATCATGCCTGGCCTGCACCCTCTTACAACCTGGGACCCCTCAGGGGATGTTGGAGAGCCGATTTTGGCCCAATCCCGCAGGCCAGGTTGATGGACCCCACTGGTACACAAATTTATGTATCAGGCCTCTAGTCCTATCTAATAAAAGTGATATGCAAATTGACCATCACTCCAACACACAAGATGGCCACCCTATGTGGTCAGATGGCTGTCCCCATGTGGATACAAGATGGCCACACAAGATGGCCAGCAGGGAGGAGTGTTGGGAGGGACCAGGCCTGCAAGGGAAGGCAGTTGGGATGACTGAACCAGCAGAGGAAGGCAGTTGGGAGTAATCAGACCTGCAGGGGAGGACAGTGGGGAGGGACTAGGCCACAGGGGAAGGCAGTTGGGGGGGACCAGGCCTGCAGGGAGGGCAGTTGGGAATGACCAGGTCAACATGGGAAGGCAGTTAGAGGTGACCAGTCCTGTAAGGGAGGGCAGTTAGGTGTCAATCTGGCTGGCAGAGGAGTGGTTAGGGGGTGATCAGGCTGGCAGGCAGAAGTGGTTTGGGGCAATCAGGCAGGCAGGCTGGCAGGCAAGCAGGTGGGAGCCAGCAGTCCTGGATTGTGAGAGGGATGTCCGACTGCCTGTTTAATGGGATTGGGCCTAACTGGGCAGTTGGACATCCTTTGAGGGGTCCCAGATTGGAGAGGGTGCACACACACACATCCCGTGCATGAATTTTGTGCACCAAGCCTCTAGATAATTGTAAGAAAGAAAAGGATTCATTTTTTTCTACAAACTCTCCAACACTGTTTTTACTTGTCAGGTGTGAGGTAGTATTGCATTATGTTTTTGATTTGCATTTTTCTTTCTTTTTAATATATTTTATTGTTTTTTTACAGAGAGGAAGGGAGAGGGACAGAGAGTTAGAAACATCCATGAGAGAGAGACATTGATCAGCTGCCTCCTGCACGCCCCTAAGGCTTGCCCAAAACCAAGGTACATGCCCCTGACTGGAATCGAACCTGGGACCTTTCAGTCCGCAGGCTGATGCTCTATTGACTGAGCCAAACTAGTTAGGGCTTGATTTGCATTTTTCTAATAGCTAGTGAAGTTGACCATCTTTTTATATATTTGTTGACCATTTGTATGTCTTCTTGAGAGAAGTGTCTTAGGTCTTCTGCCCATTTGTAAAATTAGATTTTTGTTTTGTTTTTTTTGAGTTGTATGAATTCATTATATATTTTGGATATTAACCCCTTGTTGGAGGTTTTGTTTGCAAATTTCTTCTCCCATTCAGTGGTTGACTTTCTGTCTTATTGATGGTTTCTTTGCTGTGCAGACACTTTTCAGTTTTATATAGTCTCATTCATTTATTTTTGTTTTTATTTCCTTTGCATTTCAAATTTATGAAAACTTCTCTAAGACCAAGATACATAAGTTTAGTTTCTATGTTCTCTTCTATGTAATTTATTGTCAGGTTTTATATTTAGATCTTTGATCCATTTTTAGTTAATTTTTATATATGGAGACAAACAGCAGTCTAGTCCTGGTGGGAATGTAAACTAGTAGAGCCACTATGAGGAACAGTATGGAAAAAATGAATAACAGAGTTACCATATTACCCAGCAACTCCTTTTCTGGTTATGTAACTGAAAACATTGAAAACATTTATTTGCAAATATATATATTCACTCCTGTGTTCATTTCAACATTATTCATGATGGCCAAGATACGTAAACAACTGAAATGTTCTTTGGTAGATGATTGGATAAAGAAGATGTGGTACTTTACGTTTATCTTTATAATGCTGGTTTATCTGGCCAGTTCTGTGGCACTGGCCATAATAGCAAGTCAGAGTGTTTATGACAATTTTTTCAGGATTGTCATAACCCTTTTAATGTTTATGAAAATTTTTTCAGGATTCTTGGTCAATCTCAGAACTGCTCTGCATTGGTTTTCATGGTTTCAGTACTTTAGTCTTCTTCAGTATGGCTTTGCGACTTTGTAGCACAATGAATTTTGGGACAAAACTTCTGTCTGGGACTCAATGTAACAACAAACAATACCTGTAACTTTGCGATATGTATTGGAGAAAAATTTTTATATATATTTTTAATTTTTATTGATGTCAGAGAGGAAGGGAGAAGGAGAGAGAGAGAGATAGAAACATCAATGATGAGAGAGAATCATTGATTGGCAGCCTAATGCATGCCCCACACTGGGGATAGAGCCCATAACCTGGATATGTGCTCTGACCAGGAATCAAACTGTGACCTCCTGGTTCATAGGTTGATGCTCAAACATTGAGCCACACCAGTAAAGCTGGAGAACAATATTTTATAAACCAGGGCACCAACCTCTCACCTTGGGGCCTATGGAATAATTACATAGCCTTGACATTTACAATAGTTATCTTCCATATAATTGCCTACCTAAAATTGTTATTTCTTTAAAATTTTTCTCTAATTTATGTGATTTATCTATACATTAAAAAGAGAGCATCTTAACAAAAAATGATGTGGTACATATATATACAATGGAATACTACTTAGCCATAAAGAAAAGACGAAATACTGCCATTTGGGAAAATATAGATGGATCCTGAGAATATCATGCTACGCAAAATAAGCCATTCAGAAAAAGTCAAGAACCATATGATTTCACCTATATGTGGAATATGAAACTGAGAGCAACAAATGAACAAATAAAACAAAACAAACAAAAAAAAAACCCTCATAGACATAAACAACACTATGGTGATTACCAGAGAGGTAGGGCAGTGGGTGGGGAAGTAAAGAGTAAGGGCGTCAAATATATGGTGACAAAAGATTTGACTTTGGGTATTAAACACAATATTCAGATGATGTATTATAGAATTGTACACTTGAAACCTATGTAATTTTATTAATCCCAATACATTTAATTTTTAAAAGCTGTGATACAAACACACACACACTACACACACACACACACAATGGGATAAAAAAGAAAGAAAAGGTAAACATGGTATTGTGTTAGAAAATACAATAATGTTTTTAATTATTAATGGAAGGACTTTTTAATGTTAAGTATAAGAGTAAATCTTTAACACAGTATTTATTTATGAATGGCAAATATGGAAAAATATTCCAAGTTTTGAATCAGTTTTTATTTTCTTTAGATGAACCCAACAAAACCATCTCCATGTTTTCTCTTGCTCTCTTCCTCTCTCAAATTTTTAAAAAAGTAATATGCACCAGGCTTGAGACTATAACTTTTTGTTTTCTTCTAGTGTAGAATATGCTTTCTTCTTCCCAGAATTAAAACCACTGAGGAGTAAGGTTTTTTAAATTCTTAAATTGAAATACTCTTATCTAAGAAATATTATGTGACTGTGTCTAAGGTAAGAATTATTCCTCTCTATCCTGTAGGGCAGTGGTTGGCAAACTGTGGCTTGCGAGCCATATGCAGCTCGTGAGCCGAGATTTGCCGTTCTGTTGACTAATGAGTTTGCCGACCACTGTGGTAGGATAACACATTAGGCAGTATAAATTATCATTAATGTTTATTTTAGTCAAGCATGTAAGAGACCTTGGAAGCATAGACATTGCAGGACTATGCAGTCTTTGTGAAGCATTTTAAAATTAGTTCACACAATCCTTAATGCTTTATTTCTTCAGTTGCTTTTATTTGTAATATGCCACTTGTGTATTAATTTTTTTTAATTTATAAGCTTTTTCTCTATATTTGTATTATTTGAGTGATTTGTTGGTATTGGATATATAGCCTACTTTAATTGCCACGCTAAATTTTATAGCATTTTATAAGTATCAAACTAATTTGATGTAATAGCTTCTTGATTAATTGGATATGGAAGCTTAATCAAAGTAGGAAGAGATTTTTCTTCAGGATAGAACTCTCATGTTTTTGTTTTGTACCATGTGTGAAGGATCTAACTCATCCTGTGAAGTCCCTGCAGTCTTTGCCTGACTCACTTCCCTCTCTATTATCTGAATAATATTCATAGGATGGTGAGACTTTCTCTTGACATGGATGCATTTATTCTGCAGTGAATAGAAGTTAAAAGACCCTTTACTGGAATATTGGATTAAGAAATTAACAGATTTAGGTCAAACTGTGACTCTCGAAAGGTTAAGAGATCCCACCCACATGATTCTAGGATAGGATTCCTATTGCTCCTCCAAACCTCCTGCCACCAGAGCAATGATGTTGCCACTCAGAGTTCCCCTAATGTTGTTCTAAAGCTTTACCTGAATGGCCACTTTAGGTGATTTCACCTGAGGGAAAAATAAGCTTGACATCCCAGTGTGTGGATTTGAGAACTTCCAAGAGAAAATGTAGTTATAGTAGTCACTTTCAAATGACCTTTTTGGGCAGTAAGGGTTCCAAAATATAGAAATTATTGTCTTGAAGTATTTTCTTTCATTTCAAGAAAATGAAATAAATCTGAAGTGAGGGTATTAAAAATAGTCATCAGTATTGTGTTTTCTCTTGAACAGTTTCTAAGTTATTGAAGTAATTGCTTTCTAATTACCTTAAAGCAGAGATAGCACTTTTTATTTTTATTTTATTTTATTTTATTTTATTTTTGAAGCAAAATCTTTTTTAATTTATTTTATTTTTATTTTTTCCCTATTGCCCTCTCCACCCCCCAGTATATGCCCTCACCCATCTCTTCCCCCCTACTCCCCACCCCCATTGCCCTGTATCCACTGGCTATGCCTACACACATGCATACAAGTCCTTCCGTTGATCTCCTACAAGCCCCTCCCCCCCAACCTCTGCCTTCCCATTAGAGTACAACAGTCTGTTCATTGCTTCTTTGCCTCTGCATCTGCTTCCCCCCACACACACCCCCTGATTCTTGTCTTTAAAAATATCTTGCCCCTGTAGGCTAGGAATAAACTCACCAGAGCAAAAGAAAAATGTTTGAGTCCCAATTTCAATGTCCGATAGCTTTGAGTCCCAGTTTTAATGTCAAATAGTTCCTTATGTGTACATGTCATCAATGGTATCTGGATAGTGGACAAATGGTGGCAATACCGGTCTGACCCTCTCTGGTTTGGTCCTAGGCATCCTGTAGCGATGCACTGCTGCTGACTGCTCTCATGGCAAGGCGTTGTCCACGTCTTCCATCTCTGGACTGTTTCTCCTCTTGTCTTTGTGGTTGGCGCAGACCTGTCAGTTCCTCTCTGTTGCAGGAGTCCACTTGGTCTTGGAGTTGTTTTCTGAAAGTATATAAACATATTCTCGACCAAGAGTTAATAAAGGAATCTTTTCTATAAAATCGACTTGGGGTCCTTTTTATTTTTGCCTATCCGCTTTTCATTTGGCTTATTTTGACACCATGTGTGTTTTTCATGGGTGTCTTGCTGTTAGTATTACAAAGGGAAATTAATTTCCTAAAGTGAAAATTTTCTAGATGTAATTTACTTACCGGATATTTTTCCTTACATGATATTATCCTACTCTCCCCCCCCCTCCTTTTTTTTGATTAATGGAGAATTTGGTAAAATTTTTAATGCAATCTTGATAACTTTAAATTTAAATTTTTTGCACACATATATGTCTGTTTTATATTCATTGGATATTAAGCAATTTTACCATGAGATGAGCTACAATAGAAATTTTAATTAATACTTTAGAAACAACTTTTTGTCCGGTACACTTAAATTTTCTTGGGTGTTTGCTTATTTCAGTTTGCCAATTTAAATTAATCTGAAAACTTGTTAACTCTTTTACATAAAACTTAATACTCTTCCAACAATCTTAGATTACCTTGTATATATTAGTGGAAAGGTTTATTTATATTGAGTAGGCACTGAGCATTCCTAGTGCTAGGCTGAATTTAGATATAGGGCAGATGCTGTCGGCATGTTTCTGTCTGTTACCTGGGTCCTGATCTGTGCTGAGCGTGGGAAGCGAGGTAGCCATGGGGGCAGGAGACCTCCCTCAGAAGGGGTAAAAGTTCAGACCCCTGCAAGGTTGGGGGGGTGAGGGTCAGTGCCCAAGTTCTCTCCTGATGGTCCCTCTGCGACTGTGCCTGTCTTAGGTTGTTCCTTCCCTAAGGAATCTTACCCGTCTCTGGCTAACCAGTCATCCTCTGGGGCCAAGCAGGGTGTTGTGAGGTTCAGTGGTGTGTCCATGGTAGCCTATGCCCCCGTGGCCTCCACACTCAGCACCTGCCTTGGGGATCCCCTCACCTGCTGGCGGAGACCCTGGCACTGATCACTTATCTCGGGGAATTCAGGTTCCTTCTCCAGGGAGAGCCCAGCTCACACCATTTGATGAGAGACAGATCCATTATACCAGCCACCTCAAGGCTTCAACCTCAGCATGAATAGAGAGCTTAGGCCACAGCTGAGGGCCATTGGGTTGTGAGAAAAGGGTCCCTCTTGGCAAAAGAGGAAAGAGGGGCCAGTCTAGAATGCTCAAGTGCCTTCCCAGTGTCTCAATTCCTTCTGAAAGGGATTAAATCCTTTCATGTCCTCTATTTAAATTGCTGCTAAACATTCAGAGAATTAGTTTGTAAGTTCATTTGGGATAGTTGTACAATATGCTGTTGTGAAATATCAGAAATTAAATGATATTGTAGGATAATATCATGTAAGGCTATTCTTTGCTCTAGGCCATGGCAATTCAATTTCAAACGGGCTGTCAATTTCTTTTTGTAACTTATATAAACTTTTTCAGGGAGGCAAAAACACAGATTACTTACCTTAGCTCAAGAGGCCAAATATATTGATTTTCAATTACAATTCTTACGACATTTAAAGGAAACTTCTCTTTATTTCCTTCCAAAACGATTTTCATGTTACAGAGTTTCATTTAAAAATCCTTGTCTCATGAAACAATTTCTCTTAAGGTTATGGTGACCACTATATGGATTCCCGCTCATGCCCCACCTTCCCCGTTGTCTGTGCCCAATGATTACACTCATATGCATGTATGAAGGTCCCTCTGTTGATCTCTCCTCCTTATTCCCAATCCACGCCTTCCCTGAGAGGTAGCACCTTTTAGAGTTGCATGAGCAGTACTAATATTACTCAAGCTTTTATAAATGAAAATGGCTTTATTTAAAATTTATCACAGTAACTTTATGTGAGTCCATTATCCTAATTAATATTTCAAAATAAGATTGTACTTTAGCCCGGCGGATGTGGCTCAATGGTTGAGCATTGATCTATGAACTAAGAGGTTATGGCTTGATTCCTGGTCAGGGTACATGTCCGGGTTGTAGGCTTAATCCCCAGTAGGGGACGTGCAGGAGGCAGCTGATCAATGATTCTCTCTCATTAATGTTTTTTTTACTCTCTCTCCTCTCTTCCTCTCTGAAATAAATAAAAATATATTAAATAATTAAAAGTTCAAATTTTGTGTGCCTATCTTTGCATGTGGGAATGGAAAAACAGTATTTGTCCCATCTGAAAAGGAGTGCCACAGATTTACCACCCATAAAACAAGTATCCTGTAGTGAATCTAATTGTCTCAGTCAGAAATCTAAGACTTTGTAGATTTAGGAAGAGTGTGAGCACTTTCTGGCAACCATACTTGTGATAACAGCCCAACAGAGAATGGTTAATATTGCTCTTTAATGGTCTAATGTAACAGTACATCCTCCAGTGATATGTCATCTCATTATCATGTTCCATTGTGGTTTACTTGTCTCACAGAACTTTCAGCTTGTTTTGAACACTTTTTCGTCAAGCATCAGCTACTGGCTGATTGTTTTCTACCATACTGTTCTGATTACCACTTTTTAAAGCCAGCTCCTCTTGATTTTTCTTTTTCTTTACCCTGGTGCCTGAGCTGTCTTGAGGGCATTACATTGAGCTGTTGACATTCACTAAATCAGCCTCTGGGAGCATTGGGCATTCTCCATCTTTGCATGTATGTTTGTTCCAAAGGTCAGTATTTCTGTGATTTAACTATTTCCCTTGTCATGGCTCTTGATTATACTGGATTCCAGTTTTTATGTATAGTAACAGTTTGGAAATTTGTTTGCGAAAAAAGATCCTTTTCAGGAATTTTATTTTAAAAAATTCAACTAAGTTGTATTTTGTGAGTTTTCATCATAATTTATAAACTATTCATTTTAAAAAGTATTTTAGATGGAAAAAAATTAACTTTCATAGTTGATTATTTATAATATTCACTTTCTATAAGTTAAAGTAGACTAAAAATATATCCACCAATGAATGAAAATACTTGTTTTTTTCAATGAATTACTCAGAAGCAACATGGAAAATTCTGAGATGTTTCTTCTGGTGATTTGTCATGAGGAAGACATTATCTACCACCTAATGTGTCTCTCACAGGGTGTATCTCAAACCAGTTTCACTTTGGGCTCTTTTCTTCTCTTCTATATGCCAGGCACCCGGCAGGAAACTCACTGCCATGCCCACCGATACCTCCCTGCTTTAGGATGATTGCAGGATTCTAGCTGGCACTGGCTGGCTACCTTAGTTGGTTCAAGCTTTGTCCCATAAACCAAGGTTGCAGGTTCGATCTAGGTCACTTACAAGAATCAATGAATGCATAAATAACTAAAAAAACTAATTGATGTTTCTCTCTCTTTCTCTGTTTCTCCCTCCCTTCCTCTCTCTCTAAAATCAATACATAAAATAAAAAGAAAATATTCCAGTTGCTAGATCGTTTTCTGACAGGTGTTTTACTGGGTCTGCTAGTGCACAGTTTGTTACATCACATTGAGTATAGGCAGTCCTAAAGTCTTGGGTAAGATTTATAAGGATTGCATTGTGTAATCCATGTTTTAGGGAGAGTTACCAAATTTGTCACATTGGATGCATCGTTTTTCTGGGAAACCTCTCTACTAACCCACTTTCATCCCTCTTTTTAAAGTTTCCCACCCCACAGACAAACATAAACACATACACATGCATGCACACCTGAAATTCATATCACATGTTAGGGCAATCTGAGTTTTCTGTTGCTGTATACTTTCCAATGCTTACTTGGAAAGTATACAGCAACGTTTTCATCTCACCATCATTTACTATTTGTTCTCATGATCACTAATATAAAATGTATAACACAGGGTATGTTTGTATATAGTAACATAAATATATATACAGGTTATGCTAAAATCATTTGTTCAGTGTAATGACACAAATGACACATTTTAAAAATAGACAGGAAAGCCGAAACCATTTTGGCTCAGTGGATAGAGTATCGGCCTGTGGACTGATAGGTCCTACGCTTGATTCCGGTCAAGGGCATGTATCTTGGTTGCAGGCACATCTCCAGTAGGAGGCGTGCAGGAGGCAGCTGATTGATGTTTCTCTTTCATCGATGTTTCTAATTCTCTATCCCTCTCCTTTCCTCTCTATAAAAAATCAATAAAATATATTTAAAAATATAGACAGGAAAGTTCTCATTTGTAGGACAAGCAAAAAATTTCATCAACAATGATAAAATATATTCTTTTGAAGAAATTTTTTCTGATTTTGGAGACTCCTACATTTGAGTTTTTATAAAAACATACAAGAGATGTAATGCATTCCAAGTTTTTTTAAATGTTTACATTTCTGAGTTTGCACCAGTTTTAAATTTCAGAAAGATTAGAAGCTTAAAACATCTATAGGGTGGGGGAGAGTGAGAACGTATTGCAGTTTTACCTATTACATGGATTTGGCAAGATCCCTATTTGCATGTAAGTGGAGAGCCCTGTCTTTGTAGGTCTTCCATGTTGAAAGCCAATGTTAGGGCTGTCTGTTCCCGTCCAGTACCTTTGCTGACCTGGTTTCTGGACAAGCATCAGTTAGCAGTCTGGTCCTGCTGGTTGGAGGTCTGCATCTGGAAGCAGAGTTTCACTTTGTAACTGCAGAGTGAATGGAAGGTTTAGAAAGTCCACTCTCTTGAAGAGTGCTCTACTATCATTGTTGATCTAAGCAAGCCTACTTCTTTTTTTTCCCTTAAACTTCCAGACTAAAAGACAGAATGATCTGGTAGAAAAGCATGAACTTCAGAATCAGATTTGGTTTAAATTTTCTCTCCCCATCTAGAGACTGTGTGATTTTTCACTTATTTTTGTGAGTCTCAGTTTATTCATTTGTAAAATGCAGAAAAGTTTATAAGTAATAAATAGAATAACAAATTCCAAGTGTCTGGTATTTGGTTAGGAATTAGTGAATATTATTCTCTTTCTCTCTCTCCACCACTAAAGAGTATAGGAGTGATGTGAGTAAGCTCCACAGCAACCTGGTTTAGCTCCCTTCATGGTTTGATTACACAAAACTTGGCCAACCACATTTTCAGACAATGCTTTTAGAAATCATCTGTTCTATCCCCCATAAGAAAACAAATAATCAAAGAAATTCTAGGCTTAGAGAGGGGCTAAGAGAGAACAAATTTTCTTTGGGAATTGTATCAGAGCCATGCTTTTCCTGAATAATACTCACTGGCATATTGCTGATGCAATGAGATTGTACATTATTAATGTATTTTTTAAGATTCCTTAACTCAGTATGAACTTTTTCTTTCGTCTCATCTTACACAAAACCCAATTGGAAATTTTAAGAAGGCGATGTGTAATCAATACTTTTATTCACAGGTGATTTTTCTCTTAGTGACAAGCATATACAAATATGCTGCTTTGAAGTTTTTCTCAGCTTAAACAAGAAAGTGACATTCCAAATGAATTAGATTGGCCAGAGGTTACAGAATCTATTGACTGTTTGAGGAGTTATGATGCACTTAATTGAGCCAAATTCTCTCTTCCTGTCCTTTCAAAATGTCCATTGGTTGGATTTTGCACAATAAGAGATAAATATTTATTTTTAAAATTGATTAAAATATTATAGAAACAATAAGAAATTCAAAGACTTGGTGAGCTCTAAAACTAAGATATCTGCCTCTTTTTTCTTTCACTCTGTGACATCTTGAAATATGTAGCTCATAGTAATAGTCTCTGTGAGTACACCAGAGTAATAGTCTCTGGAGTTACATGTAATAGACCATAATATCAAGATCTTAGATGATAGCATAGAGTAAAAATGTAAACTATAATGTGATTTTAAAACCACAAAGTAAAGTTTGCCAGTAGTTAGGTATTGATTGTTATCTTCAGAAATATTTTGAAAAGATTTTCAGAACTAGTTTGAGTTTCAACTGAACAATTCACTGAAGAAAATGCACTTGTAAACTGTTTCTTTTTCTTTTTCAATTTCAGGGTCAGCCTGGTCCTCAGGTAAGTGAACTCTTTTCTAACAAATTAATTCCAATTTAGGAATTTTCCAGTGTGGAGTTTTTTTCTGCAATTCTTTTTCAAAGGATATAAAAAGCTGTGAGCCAGTAATCATGACACCACACAGTAGACCAAATCTTTCCCAAGAGTAAAGCTTCAGTGGGGCCTCTTCAGGGCTGTATGAGCCACGTCAGCTGTTGGGCCAGATGGCAGGTTAACAATGTACTATCATCTAAAGCAAAACTCTTAACTGATCTGAAACAGAACCACAGGACTTTAATGTAAGATGTCGGCTATGAACTGGCTCACATTAGGTACTGATTAATCATATAATAATAATGTTGTTGTAAATCCAGAGACTCTGATCATGTAGACTCTCATCCTACCAACTTCATTTGATTAATTATAGACAGATATTGAATTCATTCATCACTTTCAATATAAACCAACTATTGAAGATATGGTTTGTAATTAAATGTGAATACAGTCAACATAAAATTTTTTGAGCACTAAATCATATTGAAGAAAATGAGGAAATTTTAGAAGAGAGTAATGTATATAAAAATGAAAGTATAAAAGGAGAGAGAGTTTTAGAAGTGAGTCAATACAAAACAAATTTAATATTACTACTTACTGTGGTTTGTAGGAAGCTATAGAGAAGGAACTGACATTATTAATGTTTCATCCTTAAGACTGTAATACCTGTAAATAACATAGTTGTTTCTTTAATGTCTCTTTCCCATTGACATACCAAATGCTATTTCTGTCCTAGATTGTTTGATAAGTAAATGACTTTCATGATATCTTTGTTAGTCAATATCATAAATTGTCTATTGTGTGCTAATTTTCATTTTCGACCAAGAGAATATTATTTATAATTTTTATGAACTCTGTGTATTAAAGATGTCTGACAAATAAAAACCCCCATATACTTCAATAGATCAGTCCTCTTCACACTACACTCATGAGAAAAAGTTTGACATGTAATTAATTTATATTCATTTTAAAAATACTCCCATTATTTGAGATTTTTCACTTAAAATTTTAGTTGATTCAAGGTAATTATTGGAAGGAAAAACTCATCAAAGCAAATTGTAGCTTATTCCCTAAGTTTGAAACTGTTACATTATATTGGGACAAAGACAAAGTAAAGGGTGTTTTGCCTGTTTTACTTTATTTGATGCTTACCACAGCCTTAGGAAGTATTGTATATACAAAATAGAAGAGATAAATGACTCACCTGGGATGATACCATAAAACAGAGAGCAGGAATCAAGTTCGTTCTAAAACCCTCACATCCTTGTATCTCTCTAGGGAAGAAGTGAGATAATAGACAATCAAAAAAATTGTAGTGTTAATCAAAGGCATTTGAGAGAGGATGATAATGTTTAACATATTTTAAGTTTTAATGGAATTTCTGTCTTGTCCTGCATCACCTCTCACTATCCCAGAGCAGTTCTTAAGGTAAGGATTTGAGCATAAATAATTTATCTGGGAGATGATCCCAGGTAGCATTGTGAAGAGGGAAAATAACACAGGGAGGGTATGAAAACCAGGAAACAGATGCATCAATGAACAAGTTATTGCTGTGGACTGGGGTTCAGTCCTGCTGAAGAACTTAGGAAAAACTGTGTAGAGCTTGCCTCAGACTCGTCCCACCAAGGGGCATGGAAATTGATGTATCTATCCACTAGTTTACCTTTCTTCATTGTTGAAAGTTGTGCCTGGTATTAAGTGTCTGGCGCTTCTGACCTGCCCCTAGAAGGTCTAGCATAATCCAGGTGCTGAACGAATGCAGGAAGCCATAGGGATATATGGGACCTGTATTCCACCACTGACTTGGAGGGAGGCAGTGATGTGGGTTGACACCTACGTCTGCTAGGCAAGTGTCCTCTTGACAAAACAAAGAGTGAGACATTCAGATATGGGTGTAATGATTTGGAAATTGGACAAAAAACAGCAATGAAAGCATATTATTTAATGAAATGTTAAAAGGAATAACTGTAAAAAGAACAAGGTCATAATAAATCTTGAGCATCCCGCTACAGTTTATAAGCAGAAGAAAGATGGTGAACTAACAGCACAGGAAGCCAAAGATGGACAGAACTAGGAACATTCTGGATCCTTGTAGATGAGATTTAAAAGTATATTATGGGCCCTGGCTGAGTGGCTGAGTTGGCTGGAGCATCAACCTGTACACCAAAAGACTTTGGGTTCAATCTCTGGTTGGGGTACATCAATGTCTCTCCCTTCTTCTCTCTCTAAAAGTCAATAAAAACATATCCTCAGGTGAGGGGTTTTTTTGTTTTGTTTTGTTTTGTCTTGTTTTAGTTCTATTTCCTCCATGAAATTGAACATCAAAAAATTTTTTTAAAAAGGAGTATATTATGGTATTTCAGAATACCTTTACATTAGGTCTTAAATATACTTCAGAAAAAGAAACTTTGTAAACTGTTTCACTTGAAAATTTTAGAAACTTTTGAAGGTGATAGGAATGGAATTCTCAAATTGTAACCTGCACTGGTTTTCTTTAATTTTGGCTACCGGTTTATGTATTATTTTTCTAACCCCTAATCTACTCTCGGGATTCTTTTAAAACAAAAAGTGGATGTTAAATATAAAGTAGACTTTTAACTAATTGTATCTAACTAAAAAGATAAACACTTAGAAATGGCTTATATAGTAGATGCAATTATCAATATACTGAGTGGCCAGATTATTATGATCTCTGCATGCATAATAATCTGCCCACTCAGTGTGTGTGTGTGTGTGTGTGTGTGTGTGTGTGTGTGTGTGTTTATGTATCACGGTGGGGTCTGGCCAGTCTGGCCAGGGGTAGGAGACATGAGACATAGACGGTTGGCTGGTCACCTGCTGGTCCAACTCCTGGTTGAGAGGACAATTTGCATATTAGCCTTTTATTATACAGGATATACATTGAGTAGCCAGATTATTATGATCTCTGAATGCATACTAATCTGGCTACTCAGTGTATATAGCAGTTATAGTATTTTACATGGTTATACAATACCACCTTAGCATGAATCCACTTTTTCTTTGGGTAAATGTATGTAAACTATACATTAAATTTGTTTTATCCAGATTTATAATGAAAAAGCAAACAATGTACATTTAAAATTTGAATTAGGAAATTATAATGGGCTCTTAAATGCTTGAAAGGTTTCTTTTATTTTATCAAATTTCTCTTAAAAATGATTTTAGTCATATACAGTGTACATAATAATGGGGTATGTCTTCCTATTTTTTCATCATCTCTTTGGTGACTTAAAAATATCCACTTTTTTTCTTAATTTTTTATCTTTTTTAATTTCCCTAATTTTATAAGATTTATCAGCTAAAACTCTTCATAACTTATTTTTTGTTATTTATAAATATAAGAGTCAAAATAACAAATTTATCTGTATTTTTTCCCTGCTGATCCTATTCCTCCCTCATCCCTGTGTCTTCTTAACACATTTTTTTAACTGTGGGGAAAGGGAACTGCACAAACATTGCAAAACTTTCTCTTTACCTTATCTCCCTACCTCCTTTTGTAACTATATAAGGGAGGAAAAGGAAGAGGAAAGTTTGCCATCTAAACAAGCTTTCTCCAAGTAAGTTCTCTTAACCAGCCCTCAAAACCCCCTTCCTGAATCATAACCATGTTACCAGGGGTGACCCTCCCTGTGACTGGTTAATATTGTGAGAGAAAGCTTCTAAAATCCCAAATTCCAACTCTCAATGGATTTTTTCATTAAGAGAATTACCAGTATTGTTTCTGTTGTACAACAAGAATATTTTAGGTACATTAGTAATAGGCTTTTGTGAATTGGGCTGAGAAAATAAACTATATTTATATTATGATTCCTCTGGGAAGATAAAATCAGATTTCTAAACAACTGACTTCCAAAAAAAAAGTTGTATATGTTTGAGTTGGGATATTGCACATCCTTTCAAGTTTATAATTGCCCACTTGTTGTTCATGTACGTTCGTTTATGTCTGTGAGGGTTTTCTTGCGGAGGGTAAATATTCCCATGCCATCTTTTTCATAGTATTATTGATTATACTGTGCAAAATTCTTCCTTAGAGAGTATAAAACTCAATTTTGCTTCTTTAATATTGCACTTCTTTAGTAAGAACTTCCAAATTAATAAGGTCTCATTTTGCAGACCAATAGCAAAAGAAACACATCTATTATATCAGCAAAGGGAACTCTTCCCATCATCTTCCTAAAATTAAAGATGATTAGATGGATTTAAATTAGATTTTTAAACAATTGTGAAGACAGGAGCGCTAAATGGAAGTAACCCTATTGCAGTAATAGCATGAAATTAAATACAAAAATAGGCCTTGGGGAAGGGAGGTGAGTCTTTGCATTTACCAAAATGGGTGAAAAAAATGGTTCTTGACAAGGGAAATAAGATGGTGAAAGAGTATTAGAAAGAAAAGGGTAATTCTAGCAGCTGTGGTTAAGATGGAAAAGAGGCCCAGAAATGAATGAAGAGGATGTTGCTATGAACCCACTGAAACAAAGGAAATAAAATTCTTAGAGGGAAAAGGGGTGGGATAGAGTAAATAATGTCCCAAGGAATTGAAAAAATGGTTTCGGTAGAAAGAAAAAACATGACAACAGAGTGTAAGGGAAGAAAGAAAGAAAGGAAACTAGAAAAAAGACATGAGCATTTCTATTTCAAACTAATGGTACTAATTATTTGGGGATTGGCAAAATTCATCTATTGAAATAAAAGTCACCTTGATATTTCTTCCTTAATTCATATTAACATAATTCAATTCAATTCACTCAAGTATTTATTTAGCTCATACTATGTTCAAAGCACAGTGATAAGGCTGTGAAATTGTGGTGCTCAGGTCAGACTCAACCTCTATTTTCTTTTTAAATTTTTTTTATTAATTTTTTATACATATCTCCCTATTGCCCCCCTCCGCACTCCCAGGCATAACCCAACCCCCCAGTGTCTATGTTCATTGGTTATCCTTATATGCATGCATACAAGTCCTTTGATTGATCTCTTATCTACCTCACCTAACTTTAATCTTCCTGCTGTAATTTCACAGTCTGTTTGAAGCTTTACTGCCTCTGTATCTATCCTTTTGTTCATCAGTTTATAATATTCTTTATTATCCACAAATGAGTGAGATCATGTGATGCTTCTTCTTCATTGACTGGCTTATTTGACTCTCCAGTTCCAACCAACTTGCTGCAAATGGTAAGAATTCCTTCTTTTTAATGGCAGCATAGAACTCCATTGTGTAGATGTACCACAGTTTTCTGATCCACTCATCTGCTGACGGGCACCTAGGCTGTTTCCAAATTGTAGCTATTGTAAATTGTGCTGCTATGAAAATAGGGGTGCATAAATCCTTTCTGATTGGTGTTTGTGATTTCTTAGGATAAATTCCTAAGAGTGGGATTACAGGGTCAAATGGGAGATCCATTTTTAGTTTTTTGAGGAAACTCCATACTGTTCTCCACAGTGGCTGCACCAGTCTGCATTCCCACCAACAGTGCACAAGGGTTCCTTTTTCTCCGCATCCTCGCCAACACTTGTCGTTTGTTGATTTGTTGATGATTGCCATTCTTACAGGTGTAAGATGGTATCGCATTGTCGTTTTGATTTGCATTTCTCGGATGATTAATGACTTTGAACATGTTTTCATGTTTCTCTTGGCCTTCCTTCTGTAGTCTTTTGAAAATGTTCTATTTAGGTCCATTGCCCATTTTTTTATTGGATCCTTCATCTTCCTTTTATTAACTTGTATAAGTTGGCTGTAGATTTTGGAGATTAAACCTTTATCAGTGATAACATTTGCAAATATGTTCTCCCATACAGTGATCTTTCTTGTTGTTTTGTTGATGGTTTCTTTTACTATGCAAAAGCTTTTTATTTTTATGTAGTCCCATTTGTTTATTTTTTCTTTAGCTTCCATTGCCTTTGGAGCAGTATCAGTGAAGAAGTTCTTTCAGCATATATCTGAGATTGTGCTGCCTGTGTACTCCTCTAGTATTTTTATGGTTTCCCTTCTAATGTTTAAGTCCTGTATCCATTTTGAGTTTATTTTTGTATTTGGTATAAGTTTGTGGTCCAGTTTCATTTTTTTGCATGTATCTGTCCAAATTTCCCAACACCATTTATTGAAGAGGCTATCTTGGCTCCATTGAATGTTCATGCCAACTTTGTCAAATATTAGTTGAACATAGTGGTTTGGGTGGATATCTGGATTCTCTATTCTATTCCATTGGTCTATATGTCTGTTCTTGTGCCAGTACCTGGCTGTTTTGAGAACAGTTGCTTTGTAGTATAGCTTGAAGTCTGGTATTGAGATCCCACCTACTTTATTCTTCCTTCTCAGAATTGCAGTAGCTATTTGTGGCCTTTTTTTGTTCCAGATGAATCTCTGAAGAATTCTTTCTAGGTCTGTGAAATATGTCGTTGGTATTTGAATGGGTAATGCATTGAATCTGTAGATTGCTTTGGGTAGTATGGACATTTTAATGATGTTGATTCTCCCAATCCATGAGCATGGTATGCTCTTCCATCTGTTAACATCTTCCTCTATCTCTTTTTTCAGTGTCCTGTAGTTTTCTGCATAAAGGTCTTTTACCTCTTTAGTTAGGTTTATTCCTAGGTATCTTAATTTTTTTGGTGCGATGGTAAATGGGATTGCTTTTTTAGTTTCTCTTTCTATAATTTCACTGTTAGTGTATAGAAATGCCACAGACTTCTTAGCATTAATTTTGTATCCTGCTACATTGCCGAATTCATTAATTAAGTCAATTAGTTTTGGAATGGAATCCTTTGGGTTTTTTTATGTACAATATCATGTCATCTGCAAATAAGGACAGCTTTACTTCTTCTTTTCCAATTTGGATGCCTTTTATTTCTTCTTCTTGTCTAATTACAATGGCTAATACTTCCAGTACTATGTCGAACAGGAGAGGTGAGAGTGGGCATCCCTGTCTTGTTCCTGTTCTTAGGGGAAATGGTTTTAGTTTTTGCCCATTGAGTATGATGTTAGCTGTGGGTTTATCATATATGGCTTTTATGATGTTGAGGTGTGCTCCTTCTATTCCCACTTTGCTGAGAGTTTTTATCAAGAAAGGGTGTTGGATTTTGTCACATGCTTTTTCTTCATCAATTGATATGACTATGTGATTTTTATCTCTCAATTTGTGTATGTGATGTATCACATTTATTGATTTGCGGATATTGTACCATCCCTGCATTCCTGGGATGAATTCTATTTGGTCATGGTGTATGATCTTTCTGATGTACTGCTGGATCCGATTTGCTAGAATTTTGTTGAGGATTTTGGCATCTATGTTCATGAGAGATATTGGCCTATAATTCTCTTTCATTGTGTTGTCTTTATCTGGTTTTGGTATTAGGGTGATGCTGGCTTCATAGAAAGTGTTTGGAAGTGTTCCTTCTCCTTGAATGTTTTTGAATAGTCTGAGGAGGATAGGTTTTAATTCTTCCTTGAATGTTTGGTAAAACTCTCCTGTGTAGCCATCTGGTCCCGGGCTTTTATTTGCTGGAAGCTTTTTGATGACTGCTTCAATTTCTTCCATAGTTATTGGACTATTGAGATGTTTAGATTCCTCCTCATTGAGTTTTGGAAGGTTATATTTTTCTAGGAAAATGTCCATTTCTTGCAGGTTGTCCAGTTTGTTGGAATAGAGTTGTTCATAGTATTTTTTAACAATCCTTTGTATTTCCACCAGGGTCTGTTGTTATTTCTCCTCTTTCATTTCTGATTTTGTTTATTTGGGTCTTCTCTCTTTACTGCTTGGTGAGCCTGGATAGAGGTCCATCAATCTTGTTTATCCTTTCAAAGAACCAGCTCTTGGGTTTTTTTTATCTTTTGAATTGTTTCTTTGATCTCTAAGTTGTTTATCTCCTCTCTGATCTTCACTATTTCCTTCCTTCTGCTTACACTGGGCTTTTCTTGTTGCTCTCATTCTAGCTCTTTGAGTTGTAGATTTAGGTAATTTATTACCATTGTTTCCTGTTTTTTTGCAGTAGGCTTGTAGGGCTATGAACTTCCCTCTCAAGACTGCTTTTACTGTGTCCCATAAATTTTGTATTGTTTTGTTGTCATTGTCATTTGTTGCCATGATGTTTTTTATTTCTTCCTTGATCTCTCTGGTTATCCAGTCATTGTTTAATAGCATGCTGTTTAGTCTCCATGCATTTGATTTCTTTCTTTGTTTTTATTATAGTTGATTTCCAGTTTTATGCCACTGTGGTCTGAGAAAATGCTTGATATAATTTCTATCTTCCTGAATTTGAAGAGACTTTTCTTATGACCCAACATATGATCTATCTTTGAAAATGACCCATGTGCACTGGAGAAGAATGTATATTCTGTGGCTTTGGGGTGAAATGTTCTGAAGATGTCAATTAATTCCATCTGGTCTAGTGAGTCATTTAGGATTGATATTTCTTTGCTGATTTTTTGTTTAGAGGATTTGTCCAATGGTGACAGTGGGGTATTAAAGTCTCTTACTATGATTGTATTGCTGTCAATCTCTCCCTTAATATCCTCCAAGAGTTTTTTTTATGTATTTAGGTGCTCCTATATTGGGTGCATATGTGTTTACCAGAGTTATTTCTTCTTGTTGGATTGTTCCCTTTAGTATTATGAAGTGGCCTTCTTTATCTCTTATTATGTCCTTCACTTTGACATCTAATTTGTCAGATATAAGTATTGCAACCACAGCTTTTTTTTTATTTCCATTTGCCTGAAATACCATGTTCCATACCTTCACCCTCAATCTGTGTGCATCTCTTTTCCTGAGGTGGGTTTCTTAAAGACAGCAGATATATGGATCGTGTTTTCTTATCCAATGGGTTACCCTATGTCTTTTGATTGGAGCCTTTAATCCGTTTACATTTGAAGTTATTATTGATAAGTACTTATCTGTTGCCATTTTTAGTCCTTATCCCTGAGTTCCTTCTTCGCTTCTTCTTTCTTTTTATTTCAGCAGACCCTTTACATTTCTTGCATTGCTGGTTTGGTGGTAATATATTCCCTTAGTCTTTTTTTGTCTGTGAAGCTTCTGATTTCACCTTCAATTTTGATTGAGAGTCTTGCAAGGTACAGTATTCTTGGATTCAGACCCTTGCTTTGCATGACTTTGTATATTTCATTCCATTCCCTTCTGGCCTGATGGGTTTCTGTTGAGAAATCAGTAGCTAGTCTTATGGGGGTTCCTTTGTAGGTAACTTTGTGTTTCTCTCTGGCTGCTTTTAAGATTCTCACTTTGTCATCGGTGTTTGCCAATTTAATTATAATGTGCCTTGGTGTCAGTTTGTTGGGGTTCATTTTGCTTGGGACTCTGTGAACTTCTTGGATTTGTGTGGGTTTTTTCTTTCCTATATTGGGGAAATTTTCAGTCATTATTTCTTCAAACAGGTTTTCTAATCCTTGTTCAGTTTCCACTCTTTCTGGAACCCCAATTATGTGGATGTTGTTTTGTTTCATGTTATCCCAAAGTTCTCTTAGGCTCTCATCTTGCTTTTTAACTTTTTTTTCTAGAAGCTGCTGTACTTAGGTATTTTTTCCTACCGTGTCTTCTAGCTCACTGATGCGGTCCTCTGCTTCTTCTAGTCTACTTTTGATGCTTTCTATTGAGTTCTTTATGGCAGTGATGTCATTTTTCATTTCTTCTTGATTATTCTGCATTTCTTCTGGGTTCTTCCGCATTTCTTCCTGCTTCTTCATAATTTCTTCTTGCTGCTTCTGCATTTCTTCTTCCTTCTTCTTCATTTCCTCTTGGCTCTTACTCACCATGTCGAACTTGTCTTCCATTCTTTTCATCCACCTTATGATCATTTCTCTGAACTCTTTCTCCAGCCGGCTTATTTATGCTTCTATTTTGTTTACTTCCTTTTCTGGTGATACCTGCCTATCTGTCATATGCGGGCTGTTTCTTCTTCTGCCCATGGTTTTTCTTCTCCGGGTGTCTGGTTATGTAGTTCTCTCTCCTACATTGATTCAAAGGCACAACCTACAACACCACCTGGTACAGCACACAAGGCCCTGAACAGAAATGTATTCATGATATTAATAATCACCAATATGGTGACCACCAACGAAAGACAAATTAGGGGTAAGTAGAGAAAGAGGAAGAAGAAATTGAGAGAAAAAGAAAGGAAAAGTGCCAAAATCAAATTGGGAGATGGAGAAAAAAAATAAATGAACTAAAAATAAAATAAAATAATTTTTTTTAAAAAAAAGAAGATGAAAAAGAAAAGAGAAAGAGAAACAAAGTCAGAGAGAAAAGAAAGCGTATAAGAGAGAAGTGGGGAATAAAATATAGATGTCAGGAGAAAACTCCAATAGAACAGTCACTACTCCCAATAAAGGCCAAGAACCAGTACCTAGAGATTAATACAAACTGCAGATAACAAGTGGTATCGAGGGAGGCGAGGGAAAAGAGAGGTAGAAAACAAAGCAAGCAAAAAGCAAAATAAAACAAGTATAATACACTAAAACAATCTCACGAAAAACTTCAAAAAATCTATATAATCACTGTTCAGGCAAATAGTAACAAAAGGACATAGAGAAAAAAAAACAACAACTTTTTGGCTAGTGAAGACAAGAGGAGAGAGGTTTGTATAGACTTGTAACCAGGTAAAGAGAAAGAATAGGGGGAAACTAAAGTTGGAAAAGGGAAAGAGAAACAAGACAACAAAATGGGGAAAGTTAGGAGGAAAGTGTTGACATAAAGGTAGAGTTGAGTTGCAGTAAAATTATGCTAAAGGAAAGATGAAAATAGAATGTCCAAAAAGGTAAAATACTAGTAGTAATTAATAATACTAGTTGAAAACAAAAATGTAAGAATCAAAAAGGTAAAATCACTTGAGGCAGAAAGAAAAAAATAGTCTTTTAATTAAAATATGTAAAAATGAAAAATAAAAAAAAAATTAAAAAAAAAAAGAAAAAAAAATAGAGTGGTCATTCACTTCCACTATTATTCTGCTTGACACTCCTGTTTCCCAGTAGGGAAGGTATTGCAGTTCCCTTTGTTGCACTGTTGACGTTTTAATCTCTTTATTCTTTTGTGGTTATGCAAAAGTCAATTTGTGCGTCATCCACTGGGTGGCAGTGTTTCGGAATTGATCTCTGAGACAGAGCACAGGACCTCTCTAAGCTGTGCTCAGATCCTGCTATTCTGTGGTTCTCAAAGCCGGTTTGTGGGGATTTTGCAGCCTGGACACTGTAATAACTCCCAGGCTGTCCCTCTGCCTCAGATAAAAAACGAGTCGTTTTCCAGAGCTCCCCTCTGTCAACAGCTCGGAGAGTTTGCCTCCACACTTAGGGATCACGCCCTGCCCACCTCCATGGACCTCTCCAGAGGCAGCTTTCCCGCAGCCCGGTTCCCACAGTGTGTGCGTCTCTGTTGTGCGGGACGGGAGACCTCACCTTATCCCAGGTGAAATCTGACATTTCCGTGTGCCGTGTGGATCTCTGAATCTGCCTTGTTTCTGTGCCAATTGGAGAGCAGTGTTCTGGGTCTCCGACTGTTCGATGGGTGTTTCAGCCAGCCGCAGCTTTCAGACCACCGCAGACATCCACCTCCCTCTGCAGGATGACGCGGTCTCTGCGTTCGCTCTGGTGGCAGTGGGGCTGCCTGGCCAGGAGAGCCCCGTCCAGCAGTTCTCCGCCTTCTACTGGAGGATAATTGACTCTTAACTTGCCAACAAACACTCCCCGTGCAACACTCAGGTGCTCTCTCTCCCTCTGCCTAGCGACAAAGCTCCAGACGTGTCCTTCTGTTCCGCGGCCATTTTCCCCTCCCTCTGCATGGCCATCTCAACCTCTATTTTTTTATTGTTCTTTTAATATTACTAGACAAGTAGAATATGGAATCTTGTCAATTCTCACAGACCCACCATCTGAGGATGGCTTTACCTACATCTCTAAATCTGGGAAATCCCTAGCTTCAGCTGGGACCCTAAACACCAGGTATTCAAAGAGGCATTTTTCCAACATGTTTTGGCCTGTTTTTCAGCCTGATCTCCAGTTAATTTTTCATTAATGCTCTTTCTGCACACTTTGCTTCATCCAAACCAAGTCAAACCATTTACTTTTCCCCCTTTAAATCTGTTTTTTTTTCATTTATCTTTTCTTAGAATATAGTCTTTTCTCCAGAACTGCTTTCCTCAGTCCCCAGATACAATCAGTTTCCACATATCCAAATATGATTACCTTTCATATTTACCCACCACTTCTTCCATCAAGATGTCTTTATTTTCCCTTAACTGAATATAGTTTCTCCCTTTGGAAGCTCCATGATCTTGGGCAATTTATTCAATCACTGAGTCTCATTTTTTACTCTGTAAAATAAAGATAATAATGTCTTATCTCAACAGATGGTTTGAGGATTAAACTAAGAAAATATATGTATAACTTCTAATTTGGTGCCTAGTACATGAATGCACTCAATAAGTAATAATTCCCTATGTTCTATTGTATCACTATTATTTATAAAAGATATTTCTCTCTTTATTACTAGCTATGATCTTCAAGAGTAAGATCTATGTTTTCCTTCATCTTTAGAATCCTCTTCAACACTTGACATAGTTCCTTGTAGACAGTAGAAGTTCAACAAATGCTATTGAGTTGTGAGTGTTAAGGAAAAGAAAGCCGAAGAACCAGAGGCATGGATACGTGGAACAAACTGAAAATAAGAGGGGCATGGGGAGGACTTTATAAAAGAAGGTAAAGATAATAGCCAAAGAACATATGTGCATGGACACAAAAAACAGAGGGATGAAGGCCTGGGGAGGGGTGGCGGGGCCTGGTGGGACATCTGTAATAGTGTCAGCAATTTTTTGAAAAGGATATCAGTGAAAAAATAAAAATAGAAAAAGAAAGCAGAGGAAGAGAGAAAGCTATCAGCTTCTCATAGTTCTAAATGCCCTAGTCAGTAATACCACTTACCACAGGTCTCTAAGGTTTCTATGCTCTGAGATTGTATTGAGCTTTATCAATGTTATTTTCTCACTTCCACAAGGTTTGGGAAGTTTGGAGACCTTTGCTTGTTTTTGTTTCATTGTTTACTTATATTGGTATTCAGTTTTGGTGAATATAAACAGTTAGCATTAACCCAGGGCCATGCTTATAATGTATTTTATTTTATTTTAAATATATTTCTTTATTGATTTCAGAGAGGAAAGGAGGAGGAGAGAGAGATAGAAGCATCAATGATAAGAGAGAATCATTGTTTGACTGCCTCCTGCACGCCCCCCACTGGGGATAGAGCCCACAACCCAGGCATGTGCCCTTAGCCAGAATCGAACCCAGGCCCCTTCAATCGTTCTATCCACTGAGCCAAACCAGCTAGGGCAATGTATTTTATTTTGTAACAATTTATTTGTAGGATTCAAGGCTTGGCCTTGAATTTTAATAATTTAGATAATTATAGAAAGTAGTTCATGTGGTTGTGTGTAATGCCACATTGCTAAAACAATAGCATTCTCTCACTAATAAATAATTTAATACAAATTGTAAAAACGAATTGTTTTTAAAAATCCTTCTCAGGATACCATCTCATATGCTTTAGAAAAATACTTCAACCCTTTTACTACTGAAAATCACTCCATCAGTGAAATCATTTTGTTAAATGAAAGTTACCTCTTCCATATCCATGACGTTTCTTTTGTATGAAATTTTTAGAATTTAAAAGCCCTACTCATAACTCCTCTTTGGAGTTGCATGTGAGCATAAAAGAGATATAATTCCCTTAGGAATTTGAAGTACTAAAGCAGCATGCATGTTGTAATTCTGTATTACTCAGTGAGAAAAAAATGTCAGAGAAAACCACAAGCAACCATCAGACAACTGTACATGAAGATGTGTGGTTTCCATTTGTATTTTCTTGAAAAGAAGTAGAAGATGGCACTTTGCCTTTCCCTCCCAAACCCCCTTTTGCTTTTTTTTTGTTTTGATATTGTAATTGTCATTTCACAACATTTTACAAAAATCAAGCTGTGTGTGCCTTGTAAAGAATTATTTCTTATATTTTGTGGCAGTATTTAACTTTCTATTCATATGTTTTTAATTACATACTAAGCTCCTTCTAACCTAACACTTTAGCAATTCCCATATTTCATGTTTTTGTTTCAGTTCAACCTTTTTCTGATCCATATAGTCTGTCTTGGGGGCAGGGGGAGGACATCTACATTCTGCAAGAAATTTGGAAAGCATGTGCCTGTGTGTGCGTGTGTGTGTGTGTGTGTGTGTGTGTGTGGGCATGCATGCGTGTGTATATATCTCTGTGTGTAGAAAATCTTTATTTTGCTTACTACATAATAGAACTATTATATTAAACTATTAATCATTAATTAGTCATGCTATATTTATTATCATTTCCCATTATCTATATTTTATGTCATGGTTAGATGACAAAGTGAATGATTATTAAAGTCTTAACATCTTAGATTTTTAAAGATATTTTATTAAGTAAATGGTTAATATGATATGAAAGACTCTATTGTACTCCAGGTAGCTTATATCTTTAAAGGAACACATAGCATAGCAGTTTATTTATTTTACTAGAGGCCTCATGCACAAAATTCATGCACAGGGTATATGTGTGTGTCCTTCAGCCTAGCCTGCACCCTCTCCAATCTGGGACCCCTCAAGGGATGTCCAACAGGCAGTCGGACATCCCTCTCACAATATAGGACTGCTGGCTACCAACTGCTCACCTGCATGCCTTCCTGATTGCCCCTAACCACTTCTGCCAGCCTGATCACCTCCCAAACCACTCCCTGCCAGCTTGATTGATGCCTAACTGCTGCCCTGCCAGCCTGTTTACCCTAACTACCCTCCCCTGAAGGCCTGGGTCCCTCCTACCATTCCTCCCTTGCAGGCCTGGTCACCCCCAACTGCCCTCCCTTGTAGGCCTGGTTTTCCCTTACAGACCAGGCTTGATCACCCCAACTGCTCTCCCCTCCTGGCCATCTTGTGGTGGCCATCTTGTGTCCACATGGGGGCAGTCACATTTGACCACGTGAGAGCAGCCATCTTGTATGTTGAAGTGTTGGTCAGTTTGCATATTATTCTTTTATTAGATAGGATTAGATAGAATAGAGGCCTAGTGCATGGGTGGGGGCCAGCTGGTTTGCCCTGAAGGGTGTCCCAGATCAAGCTTGGGGTTCCCTTGGGATGTGGGGCTGCCTGGGCAAGAGGCCTGTGATGATTTGCAGGCCAGACATGCTATCCGGTGACCTAAAAGGCCCTGTTAGCTGGGATTTATTTATCTTCTATAATTGAAACTTTGTAGCCTTGAGCAGAGCCAAGCCTCCTGCTCACTCCATGGCTGCAGCCATTTTTGTTTGGATTTATGTATTTTCTTTAATTGAAACTTTGTAGCCTTGAGCAGAGGCCATGGCAGGCCATGGCAAGTGGAAAGCTTGGCTTCCTCCATTGCTGGGGCAACCCAAGCCTCCTACTGTCTCCATGGCAGCAACCATCTTGGTTGGGTTTATTTGCATATTCACTCATGATTGGCTGATTGGCATGGCTTGTGGGTATAGTGTAGATATAGTCAATTTGCGTATTTCTCTTTTATTAGCTAGGATTGGAATTCACATTTTTAACACAGTCATTTGTATATTGAAGTAGATAACACATAACATCATCCTCAAAGTTTAATTCTAAGTTAGAATTCTTGTCTACTGAAATTAACTGAATAGCATTTATTGCCAACTTTATGCCTTGCTCTCTATCAAATATATTCCTTTTAATTCTTTCCAAATAAAGGTGAGTAACACATAGCTTTCCATTAATAATTAAATCATTCCAACATTGATTTGTATATGTAGAAGCTATTATTTTCTGAATTTCTTACTCATTTTTGAATCTCAATTTCTTTATACAATGTTGATATATAGAAAATGCACAATACATTTTTGTTGAATAAATGTATACATTTAATAATGCAGATTTAGAAGAGAATCCAAGATGGCGGCATAGGTAAACACCTACACTGCTGCCTCACACAACAATTTCAAAACTACAACTAAAAGACAGAACAGACATCATCCAGAACCACAGAAAAGCTGGCCGAGTGTAAGTTCTACAGCTAGAAGGAAAGAGAGGGGCTCACAGAGACCCAGTGGAGCTGCAAAAAGCTGAGGTACGGAGACACGCACGAGGAGAGAGCGGGTGCCTGAGTACCTGGCTGGCTTTCTCTGGCGGGAGGGAAACGGAGACGCCCAACGGCATTGAACCCCTTATCTTACGACACTAAACCCCAGATCCAGCCGAAACTCATACGGGGTGAGTTTGGACTGTGAAAAGGGAGAGGTGCACGGAAATTTAGGGGAGTCTCAAAAGATCGGAGGTCTGGTTGAGCACGCGCACTGTGCTGCCCGGAGGAAAGACTGCTGATTGTGCCGCTGGCTTTCGCGTGTGGGCGGGAGACAGACCCTCCCAACTGTGCCACTTCTGAGTCCACTGGGCCCCTGTTTTGGGCAAAACCCTGGAGACCTAGACTCGTGTGGTCCTGGCGCGCAGGGGAGCTGGAAAGGCAGCGGTTAGAGGCACTGCGGGCGCGCACACAAGGACCGCTCCAGCCATTACCCAGTCACGTGAGACTCAGGGGCCGTGGAGGGCGGGGCCGACTGGAAGGCAAGGCGGTCCCTTAAGCCCTGAGACCCCACCCATCCCAAGCTCAACAGAGGCTTCTTCGGTTTTGCGTCTGGTATCATAAGGCTGAATCCAACACAGAAGTTTCCCCGGCATAGTGAAAATGCTGAGATAAGGGAAGGGATCACAAACAAAAGAAATGGAGGAAAAAAAACGACAGGATATAGAGTTCAAAACCATGCTTGTAAGGTTTTTCAAGAATATGCTAGAAAAGATGGATAAATTTAGCGAGAGCCAAGAGGAGATGAAAAAGGACCAACTAAAGATGGAAAAGGTCCAACTAAAGATGATAAAAGACCAACTAGAAATTAAACATACACTGACTGAAATAAAAAATATTATACAGAGTCCTAACAGCAGACTAGAGAAAGGCAAGAATCAAGTAAAAAATTTGAAATATAAAGAAGCAGAAAACACTCAACTGGAAAAGCAAGAAGAGAAAAGAATCCAAAAAAGTGAAGATAATGGAAGGAGACTCTGGGACAGCTTCAAGCGTACCAACATCAGAATTGTGGGGGTGCCAGAAGAAGAGAGAGAGCAAGATACTGAAAACCTATTTAAAGAAATAATGACTGAAAACTTCCCACATCTGGTAAAAGAAATAGACTTACAAGTCGAGGAAGCACACAGAACCCCATGTAAAAGGAATCCAAAGAGGACCACACCGAGACACATCATAATTAAAATACTAAGAGCAAAAGACAAAGAGAGAATATTAAAAGCAGCAAGAGAAAAACAGTTTATTTCCTACAAGGGAGCACCCATACGACTGTCAGCTGATTTCTCAACAGGAACGATGCAGGCCAGACGGGAGTGGCAAGAAATATTCAACGTGATGAATAGCAAGAACCTACAACCAAGAATAATCTATCCAGCAAAGCTAACATTCAGAATTGAAGGGCAGATAAAGAGCTTCACAGATAAGAAAAAGTTAAAGGAGTTCATCAACTCCAAACCAGTATTATATGAAATGCTGAAAGGTACTCTTTTAGAAGAGGAAGAAGAAAAAGGTAAAAGACAAAAAAATTATGAACAACAAATACATATCTATCAATAAGTGCATCTAAAAATTAGTGAATTAAAAATTTGATGAACAGAATAAACTGGTGAATAGAATAGAATCAGGAACACAGAAAGGGAATGGACTGATAATTCTCAGGGGGAAGGGGTGAGGGGTGAACAGGGAGAGACTGGACAAAAATCATACACCTATGGATGAGATCAATGGGAGGGAGCAAAGGGCAGAGGGAGGGGTGGGAGCTGGGTGGAGGGGTGCTATGGAGTGGAAAAAAGAGAAACAAATGTAATAATCTGAATAATAAAGATTTAATTAAAAATTAATTAATTAATTAATTAATTAATAATGCAGATTTAATGATAATTTTATATTTATTTGATAAAATGACTGAATCAATTGAAAATATTAGCTTTTGTCAGTCTTTTTTTTTTTTAATCCTCATCCGAGGGTTGTTTTCATTGATTTTTAGGGAGAGTGAAAGAGAGAAGGAAAGACAGAATGTCAATGTGAGAGAAACACATTGATTGGTTGCCTCCTGCACCAGCCCTGACTAGAGCCTGGTCAGGGAGGAGCCTGTAACCAAGGTATGTGTCCTTGATCAGAATTGAACCCAGGACCCTTTGGACCGCAGGTTGACACTCTATCCACTGAGCTAAATTGGCTAGAGCTGGCAATCTGTTTTTAAAACAGCTTATGGAACACATTGAATAAGGTTATGAGATAGCTCCTTGGGAAGACAGGGGTTTAAATCCTCGTCTTCCACTTATAAACTGTTTTACTTTAGACAAGTTACCTTTTTTTCCTTTAATTTTTCAATATAAAATAAAGATGGTTGTTTTAATTTAATACATGACTTACTGAAGCATTTAGAACAGTGTATGTGGCATCCATAAGTGTTATTATTAAGGGCCTACTTATGCACACATCTTCTCACATCAGCACTTGCATAGGGACAGAGCCATATGGATGCTACTCTTATAGTGGTACCTCATCTGCTGGATAAGTCCAATAGAATAATGACCTTAAAGCATATAGAGGTTTAGGATAAGTAGTTCAGCCTTAAAATTAAGGAGTTCATGAAGAGTGATTATAACTGTTAGGTATGCTTTATAATATAGGATTCTCTATTAAAACAGTCATTTATATGCATATTTGTAAGTGTGTCTAACTCTTTCTAAAAATATCAAGGAGTTATATTTAAAAATATTTTTGTCAGTGAAGCAAAATTAATTCAGTTGTAAATGTTTTAAACTTTAAATTATTATCTACAAATTTTCTCAAGTATATTATGTATATACTAGTGACCCAGTGCACGAAATTCATTCATGGAGTGTGTGTGGGGGGGGGGGGTTCCCTCAGCCCAGCCTGCACCCTCTCCAATCAGGGACCCCTTGGAGGATGTCCTGTGGGATCAGGCCTTAACCGCCAGTCGGACATCCCTCTCACAATCTGAGACTGCTGGCTCCTAACTGCTCACCTGTCTGCCTGCCTGATTGCCCCTAACCCCTCTGCCTGCCTGATCTCGCCCCCAACTGCACTCTCCTGCCAGCCTGGTTGCCTTCAATTGCCCTCCCCTGCCTGCTTGATCTCACCCCCAACTGCCCTCCCCTACCAGCCTGATCTTGCCCCTACTGCCCTCCCTTGCTGGCCTGATCTCACCCCCAATGACCCTCCCCTGTTGTTCTTATCTCATCTCTAACTCACCTCCCTTTGCTGGCCTGGTTGCTCCCAACTGCCCTCTCCTGCTGGCCTGATCTTACTCCCAACTTCTCTCCCCTGCAGGCCTGATTTCACCCCCAACTGCTCTCCTCTGCTGGCCAATTTGGTTCTGATTGGTTGATTTCTATGCCAATCAGTGTCAAAAGCTCTACTTCCTAGGCAGTTATTGGCTCCTCACACTTACCCAGATTTGGTTCTCATTGGTCAGTTTCTATGCCAGTCAGCATCTCTGGGCCTATCAATGGGGTCTAATCAGAAAGGTGGGGCTGATCAGCAGCCCCAGTAGAGACTTAGAAAGAATGGAGGCATGGCTGCTGGCCAGACTGGGAGAGAAAGAAAGAACCAAATCCTGATCAAAAGCTGCCACAGAGGCAATGAATCTGTCCTTACTTCTCTCTTCAGGCATCTCTTTGGCCCCAATTCGCAGCCCCCTCAGCAGTCAGTTTTGGGTCACCATGCCTTCAGCGGAAGTAGTCAGTGCTGGATTGCCACAGCAACCCAGTGCTGATTGCAGGACTGACTTCTGGTTGGTAGGGCCTTAGTCGTTACTGGACATTATGACCCAAAATTTTTATATATTAGGATGTATTATTTTACATATATGTTTAATAATTTTGATATCATAATCAAAATTCTTAATAGACTAAATTCATTTTTCATTAAATATCTCCAGTCACATTCCATTGATACCACATTTAAAATATTTATATTTTTTATTGATTTCAGAAAGGAAGGGAAAGGGAGAGGAAGAGAGAGAGAGAAACATCAAGGATAACAAAGAATCATTGATTGGCACCTCCTGCACATTCTCTACTGGGGATCAAGCCCACAATCCTGGCACATGCCCTGACTGGGAATTGAATGTAACCTTCTGGTTCATAGGTTGACGCTCAACCACTGAGCCATGCTACCTGGGCAATTGATACCACATTTTTAATATAGAATATATACCTTGGATTGTAAAGAGATTAAAATGGAGGAATGTTATAAGATAGAATAATATAAATGGTATAAAGTAAAATAATAGCTCCAGAAACATCTGGGGGGGGATGGGTTAGAAAGATCAATGGGAAAAAAAGAGTACAGCTGTATTATTTTCAATAATAAAGATAAATTTCAAAAAAGTAAACATCTTATTCTGCCTTCTCTCTTTTGGATAGGCCATATTTAAACTGAAACAATGACTATAGGAGACTCTACTACTTCCCTAAGTTAAGGAACTTGAAGTGAGGCTTTATATTTTAGATTTTTTAAAAATGATCAGTATATTCAGTGTTAATTATTTTTAAAATCTTAGATCAGTCAGAATTTGTCACAGTAATTCAGATTCAATAAATATTCTTTTAATAAAAAATACATGGAGATGACTTGCATTTCCCTAATGATTAGTTATGTTGAGCATCTTTTCATCATCTGTTGGCCATCTGTATGTCCTCTTTGGAGAAATGTCTATTCAGGTCCTTTCCCATTTTTTAAAAAATATTTTTTATTGATTTTTTTTATAGAGAGGAAGGGAGAGAGAGTTAGAAACATTGATGAGAGAGAAATATCAATCAGCCACCTCCTGCACACCCCCCACTGGTGATGTGCCCACAACCAAGGCACATGCCCCTGACTGGAATCGAACCCGGGACCCTTTAGTCTGCAGGCTGATGCTCTATTCACTAAGCCAAACCAGTTTTGGCCTCTGCCCATTTTTTTTTTTAAACTGGATTATTTGGCTTGTTTGTGTGTTGTTGTTTTTTGGTGTTGAGTTGTATGAGTTCTTATGTATTTTAATATTAACCCCTTATTGGATATCTAATTTGAATATCCTTGCACCTGTCAAAGTGGCTAAGGTAGATAAAATCAATAAATAACAAGTGTTGGTGAGGATGTGGAGAAAAGAAAACCCTGGTATACTCTTAATGGGATTATAAATGGGTGCAGCCACTATGGAATACAGTATGGAGATTTGCCCAGAGAGTGCATAGAGGGAGAGTGTATAGAATGTGTAGAATGTATAGAGGGAAGCGAAGAAATCATGGATCGGGAAAGGGTTAGTTATGAACTATGAACAGGAAAAGCCCATCAGAACAGAAGACTTAGAAAAAGCCATTGCCAAAGAAGCTTTAGGACAAGCGGCCAGGCACATGAACTATGGTCAGTATGCTTGCAATTAGGAGTTATTTAGCAACTTTAGAAAGAGGGAGACAGGAGTGAAAAATATCTGGCCATGTTTGAGATGTGGGGAAAAAATTCTTTCATTGGATAGAGCTAATTTTGTCTTCAAGAAACTGAAAAATTGTTTTGTTCCTTTACTGTTAGTCTTAATTCTTGTGAATTAGAGTCATGAATCAACAAATGAGAGATTGTAGTGACTTCTAAGGCACAGTTCCTAGTTGAAATAAAATATACCCTCATTAGCATTAATTGGAAGCAGGTTGGACATAAAGCTAGATATCTGTGACCTTAATTGTCAACAGGCTATTCAGGGACTACTAATTTTGGCTTTGATATCTTGTTAGAGACCTCTGTTGCATAATATCTGTTAATATATTTATTGTATAATCACCATGTTTAAGGAATAAGGCTATACACTTGAATTAGAGAAGAGAGGAAGGGAAATAATATTTATAGAAGACCATATGTTCTTTTAATTTCTTCCTACAACTTCCATATGAGAGGATTATTGTATGGCCAATTTTACAGATGTGGAAACTGAGGCTCAAAGAGGTTAAGTGATCTGTCCAAGGTGATGTGCTAGTATATATTAAAACCTCCAAAGTCATGTTTGTTGCATTTCCCCTTATACCTCTCTTCCTGCCCTTAAGGGACCTGATAGTTTAATATGAAGCATAAATCTTATACCTAGCAGTGTGAGCTAAGTTTTATAAAAGAGTCACAAATGGAAAACATATCAAAAAGAGAGTGAGATAAAGTTAGAGAAGAGCCCAGCCAGTGTGGTTGAGTACCGACCTATTAACCAGGAATTCATGATTCTATTCCCGATTGAGGCACATGCTGGGTTGTGGGTTCAATCCCCCGTGTAGAGTGTGCAGGAGGCAGCCAATCAGTGATTCTTATCTCATGATTGATGTTTTTCTCTCTTCCTCGCTGAAATATATATATATATATATATATATATATATTTTAAAGTTAGAGAAGTCACAGAAATGAGGCACCAGTGGCTGGCTGGCTGTTATAGTGAGATGGTGGAGATGGGACTTTTAAATACAAGGCCTGATATTTCTTTCAGAAATTCAAATTTCTACTATGTTCACTGCCTCCTCTGTAGCTCCGCAAATAGCTCTGTAATTCAGGTTTCCAGGAAGTTGTGCTTATAGCCCTAGCCAGTTTGGCATTCTGAGAATACCTGGTGATCAAGGCTGACTGGAAGAGAGGATCCTTATGGGAAATTGGGGCAGCATTGTGGGAGGGATGAAGTAGAAAAGGAAAGTTAGAAGCAGATTTAGAAGACTTTGGACATAAGCAGAAGTTAACACTTTAATTGGTAGGACTCTAAAGGGTCATGTAAAGTAAATTTTTAAATTATATAACTATTTATTCTGAAAATTGTTTTAAAATTTATTTAAAAAATATTATAATGGAGTGCTCTAGAGCCATTACCCAGCTTCAAGAATTATCAATGGCGAAATTTGTTTTATGAATCCTTTCCTTCATTTATTTTCTTTTGTTTTGCTGCTGTATTTGAAAGCAAAACCTACATATCATGTCATTGCATCTGCAAATACTAAAGTATAAATCTCTAATTGATAAGGTTTTTCTAAAGCATAACCACCATTTCATATCAACCCTAATAAAATTAATAATAATTCCTCAATATTATTATACCCAGTCGTATTTAAATTTTCTCAATGGTCTCAAAAATGTCTCTTTACAGATGGTTCATTTGAATTAAGAACCAAAGCTCACACTTGGCATTTCTATGACTCTTCAATCTCTTTGACTCTGTTGTTGTCTTTTTTGTCTTTTTATTTTGTTCATGCCATCAATTTTTCCAGGACATTTATCCTCTATGTGGAATGCCCACATTCTGGACTGGTCTAATGACTTCCTCAGGGTGATACTTAATAACTTGTTTGCCTTTCTCCAATATTTCTTATAAACTGTGAGTTCCTTTAAAAGTTTGATTAGACTCTGGTTCAACTTTTTTAAAGACTCTTATAAAGGTGTGTGACACTTTCTAGTTCACTATATCAAAAGGCATTGAGTGTTTTTGGTTGATCAACAGGTCAAGTGCAATTGGCCGGATTCCCTATAACCTGGCACCTCACAGGTTTTGCATCTATTGAGGATCGTTTCCTAGAACAACTTTTTCATTGTGGATTGAAAATGGGCCCTTCACCTATTCTGAGCTGAAGATGTATGCTCAGAAATGTGCCTTAGAAAACATAATGTGACAAAAGTGTGTAGGGTGGAGTAGAGTAAGGGAAAACCAAGAGTGGCTTGTAGACTAGTCCTGTTTCTAGGAATAAGCGTGCCAAACATGGAAAGATAGATTCAAGGGATTTTGTGGAGAATTAAATCTATAGGACTTGACAGTAGAGTCCATTTACTAACTCAAACATAACACTAAGTGCTTAGGCTTGAAGGAGTAGTGGTGTGTTTAACAAAAAAATAAATAAATAAAAATAAAAAATAAATAGGGAAGTCAGGAGTCATGACTGGTTTGAAGCAGAAATCAAGAAGCTTGGTTTGAGAATGTTGAATCGAGCTGATGATGGCGTATCTCAGCTTAGACATCTGGTGAGCAGTTGGGAATGCAAGGATTGCAGCCTGGAAAAGAATTTAGGACATAAGTCAGGTAATAGTTAAAGCCTTGAGGGTACATTTGATAGCTGCTGAAGGAAATAAAGTGAAAAGACAAAAGGTTTAGACACAAATTTGGGCAATCCTGACATTTATGAACTTTGTCAACCCTTCCTCCCAAAGCTCCAGTTTATTTAGTTTTAGTTTAGCACAGGGTAACTCTTTTCCAGCAGTTTTCCTTCCCATAGCTCAGCTTTCTTCTTCCCAATGGAGAGAAATGCCCCCAACACCAATATGTATTTCAGCTCTTGTTACTTTATCTTTACCCAAACCAGACTGTAAAAATATGACGTCTACTCTGCTACCTCCTTTCTCTTTCCTCAAATTCAATTTCCTTTCTTTCTATGACCAATCTGTTATTTAGGGAAGTTTCGTGGAAATAGTAAGAAGAATGTTAGGGCTTTACAATGAGGGAATAGAAGCATTAGCAGAGGGTGAATGAACATGTGTGGAGACCAAGAGGAAGGACATAAGGGAACCATAGTGGTGGAAGGGACAAGTGAAAGCAATGAGAAAGAGCAGGGAAGATTAGGGAGGAGGCGAGAGGTATTAAGCAGGTCTGATAATGATCTTCACTCCACAGAGAGGAAGGTGTAGATACAGAAAAATCTGGAATCAGAGAGCCTGGTAATTGTTAAAAGTTTACATTAAAAGCTTTTGATCTTGACCTGGCCAGTGGCTCAGTTATTTGGAGCATCAAACCATACACCAAAAGATTGTAGGTTGGGTTCCCTGTCAAGATACATATCTTGGTTTCAGGTTTGATCTCCAGTTGGGGCATGTGTGGGAGGCAACCAATCAGTATTTCTCTTTCATATTGATGTTTCTCTATTTCCCCCTTCCTCTCTCTCTAAAATCAATGATCTTTTTAGTAGTCATCAGCTGAAAATAAGAGGACTTGGGCTTCTAATTTACATTGGAAGCTCGAGAATAACGCTAGCCTTATCGGGCAGCATTTTTTTTTTCATTCCTTCTGCATATCTTCTTAGACCCAAAGGACACCCTACTTTATCCCTGTGCTATGCTCAATTGTCCTTCACAAAACCAGTATTGCTCCATTAGTAACTACAAATGAAGCAAAGAATCAAGCTTACCTTCAAACCAGGTTTTCTTGGGTAACCCAGGCAAAATTATGTGGGATGTTATATAGAAAATATGCTGAAATAGGCTATTATAAATTAAACCCAAGGTTTAAAAATGTATGTACTACCTCTGAATACATTTGAATTATATTGAGGACACTGAGAGTATTGTAGGATAGTTTACACCATTTGCTGTGAAATCACAGAGGCTACTGTGGGCATTTGTAGAACCAGTTGATACTTTCTTTCGACAAAAGGAATGTTTAGTATTCCAAATCTTTCACCATGGAGTTCATTTTATTTGACCTCTTAAAAATAAGTTAAAAAATGCAAAGTTAAACAAAAGATTTTCAGCAATTCCTTCAAACATCTAGAGGCAAAGATTGATGCTGGAAAGTAGGTCCCCTTGATTTTGATTGGCAGGAGTGGTAATTTGACTGTATTTAATTTGTATTGTGTTAGAAAAGAAAGCCAGAGTGAGCTTCCCTGATTCCTGCAGTTTTATAAGCCCTTAACTCCATTGAATTACATTGGTCTTACTTTTGAGAGTCCTTTTTAATAGATTGGTTTTTCTAAGTTTTCTTTTAGTGCTGGACCCCACTAATTGTTTCCTTATGGCAGCTGCTTATGATTTAAGACTGCTCATGGGCACATACAGTCCCTTGTTCAGGACTCAAACTGACACCACAAAGGAACTTATACTTACGATCTCACCACAGAAAATGCCCAGAAATAATAGCTATAAGAATTAATTTTGCAGTAAGTGGGGCTGTTTGGAGTAGCTTACATTTCTGTTTATATCTATCTCTTTTTGTGCTTGTTCTCTTTTAATCTTTAGTGCAGAATGAAAGGTATAAAGTCTGAAGCTATAAATCTGTTTATAGATATAGTTCCCTTCCCTGACTTAGCCAACTTTGAGACTTTAATAAACACAGTTCTTCTACAGGAACATTGAATCTAGTTCTTGAATAATTCTTTAGGTGTTGCTGTTTGAACACTGGGGTTTTATTGCATGCTTTTCTTTCTGGTGTTTTAATTCAGCAGCAATTGATTAAGCATCTACTATATGCTGAGAATGACGAGGGCCTGAGGTTCAATCTTGTTTAGTCATTAAAGTAATATAGTTAAAACTACAATGAAGTATTCTTGTTTTGCTTTGTTTGGTAATAGTTCCTGGACATTGAAGTAAATCATATTAAACCTGCATATTCTCCAGTGTTTTTAATCACCCACATAATGTATTTCTTACCACATTGCCTTTTGATTTTAAGAAATCAATATATTTACTCCCGTCATCCTCAGATCAAGTTATTTGACAAATAAATTTTATGTTTACTGTGATTAAAATATTAAAATTATTGGCCGAAACCGGTTTGGCTCAGTGGATAGAACGTCTGTCTGCAGACTAAAAGGTCCCAGGTTCAATTCTGGTCAAGGGCATGTACCTTGGTTGCAGGCACATCCCCAGTAGGGGGCATGCAAGAGGCAGCTGATCAATGTCTCTCTCTCATTGATGTTTCTAACTCTCTATTCCTCTCCCTTCCTCTCTGTAAAAAATCAATGAAATATTTAAAAAAAATTTTTTAAATATTAAAATTATTGAAAATATTGAATGTGTATATCAGGCATTCTACAAATTACTTCATGGACAGTGTTTCATTTTAGCCAAACAGTAAGCATTGTTTTCTACACACACATCCATAGTGACCTATCTATATTAATAAAAGGGTAATATGCTAATTAGACTGGGAGACCTTCTGGATATCCTTCTGGACAAAGCCATGGTGGTGGGGCTGAGGCAGAAGCAGTTAGGGGTGATCAGGCCAAGAGGGGGAGGGCACTTGTGGATGATCAGGCCAGCGGGGGGAAAGAGGGAGGGCAGTTAGGGGCTAGCAGGCCAGCAAGGGGGGCAGTTGGTGGTGAGCAGGCCAGCAAGGGGGGCAAGAAGGCCATCATGCAGAGTGGTTAGGGATGATCAGGCAGGCAGGTAGGTGAGTGGTTAGGAGCCAGCAGTCCCAGATTGCGAGAGGGATGTCTGACTGCCAGTTTTGGCCTGATCCCACAGTTGGACATCCCCAGGCGGTCCCAGATTGGAGAGGGTGCAGGCTGAGCTGAGAGACACGCCCCCCCATGCATGAATTTCATGCACCAACCCACTAGTACTTATATATAGGAACAGCTACATTTTCACATCAGGTTTTTCATAATAAATTTAAATGTACATGTTATTCACTGAAGTTGTTTGTAAAGTTGAAAGTCCATGAAACAAACAAAACAATGGTGATTTGAGAAAGAAATGATATGCTAGTAAAGCAGGAAACTATATAAATTCAAGATTGAAGTACATTCTTGGAAGAACACATGAGTACATTTAGCTAGAGGTGAACTTGTATTAACAGCATAAATCCTTTATTCAGAATTGAAGTAGGTTAATCTACATGCAAATAGCTGGGTCCCCATTTTTCCAGTAAATACTAGATTTTTCTATTGTTACTGACATTTGCAATATGGTTTTGTGAAGGTTTAGTTATCTACTAAAAACCATGGTACCAAATTCAGTTGTTTCATGAATGTATGGTTTAAGAGTGTCTATGCCATTGGCATATACTGATCAAGTTGAGGACAGTTGGGGAGCAGGCAGATATCTTACAATCAGTAGATTTGAAGCTTCTATTCTTTTTGAACAAGGGAGGACTCGCGATTCCCTGTTTCCTTCCTCTCTCAGAGTCAGAACATTGGTAAAGTGATGTTTGCATGGGTGCTTGAGCATACACATCCAACACACAGTGACTACAGATTGTACTCTGCTCCTAGGAATGGTCAGTGCAGCAGACTCTGTCTTCTTAATGCTTAAAAGACTAGGGATAAAATATAGTAAGCCCATTAAATATAAGCTTTTAAAATATAGTAAGCCCATTATCAGTTTGCAGTCTAAAAAGTAGAGAAAGAGAATATAATAAAAGGTACACTTTATTCCTAAGTTAACATGGAAGAAGGATGGCCACTGCCTGGTAGCTGCACAGTGTGATAACTATCTATCATCCATGCTCCTTTTACTTTTAAAGGGGTGATAGGATTCTCTCCTGTCCCCCTCCTCCTCCTCCTCCTCCTCC
>JAAGEH010002534.1:12464102-12499865 GCA_011751065.1 Lasiurus cinereus | reverse complement strand
CTCTCTCTCTCTCTCTCTCTCTCTCTCTCTCTCTCTCTCTCATTTCTGATTAGGTCAGCCAAAGCTGCCAACAATCTGTTTGGATTTGAAATACAACCCTGAAAGCAGATTTAAAACTCTATTCGGGCCGAGACCAGTTTGGCTCAGTGGATAGAGAGTTGGCCTGCGACTGAAAGGTCCCAGGTTCGATTCCGGTTGGGGGCATGTACCTTGGTTGCGGGCACATCTCCAGTGTGGGGTGTGCAGGAGGCGGCTGATTAATGTCTCTCTCTCATCGATGTTTCTGACTTTCTATCCCTCTCTGTAAAAATCAATAAAATAAAAAAATAAAATAAAAAACTCTATTCGGTTCACTTGGCTCTGGAGCTGCTGTGTTGATCAGAATTGAACCAGCTTAGGCCAATGCTTTTCTGCAAATGCACCAAGTTGTGAAATTTCAAATAAGTAGGACTTCTGTCCATAGGCCCCATGTTCAATCAGTTAACTCATCTTGTTGGTTCCACCTCATACATATCTTCTGAATCTAGAACTTTTCCAGTGTTCTCACCATCATGATCTTAAAAAAAAACACACCCCAAAACATACATACATATATATATATATATATATATATATATATATATATATATATATATAGACACGCATACATACACTAAAGACCCGTTACAGGAAGATTCATGCAAGTATAGGCCTTCTTTTCCCTGGCTCCTGGCACTGGTTTTCCCCCAGTACCTGGGACCCAGGCCTTCGCTCTGGTCACCACCTTCCACCTTTGTTCCGGCCATGTTCACTTTGGCCAGAGCCTTCAGTCTTCACTCGGACCAGAGTGCTGCTCCTGTAGCTCCTTTCATCCCCAGCTCTCCCCCTCATAGTAGATGTCCTGCCCTGCCTGGCAGCTCTGTGCCTGTGTATGCAAATTAACCCACCATCTTTTTGGTTGATTTGCATACTCACTTCTGATTGGCTGGTGGGCATCACAGGCGATATGATCAATTTGCATATTTCTCTTTTATTAGTGTACTAGAGGACTGGTGCACAAAATTTGTGCAGAGGGGTAGGGGGATGTCCCTCAGCCCAGCCTGCACCCTCTCCAATATGGTACCCCTCGAGGGATGTCCAACTGCCTGCTCCTACTGGGATCTCCAACTGCCCGTTATGGACTGTTGGCTCTCAACTGCTTTCCTGCCTGACTTCCTGATTATCCCTAACCGCTTCTGCCTGCCAGCCTGATCACCTCCTAACCACTCCCCTGCCAGCCTGATTGGTGCCTAACTGCTCCCCTGCCAACCTATTTGCCCCTAACTGCCCTCCCCTGCAGAACTGGGTCCCCTTGAAGTGCCCTTACCTGAAGGTCCAGTCACCCCCAACATTCCTCCTCTGCCAGCCTGGTCATCCCTAACTTCCCTCTCCTACAGGCTTGATTGCCCTCAACTGCCCTCCCTTTCAGACCTGGTCTATCCCAACTACCCACCCCTGTTGGCCTGATCACCCACAACTGCCCTTCCTTGCAGGCCATCTTGTGATGGCCATCTTGTGTCCAGATGGGGACAGGATCTTTGTGTGTTGGAGTGATGGTCAATCTGCATATTACTCTTTTATTAGATAGGATGGAGGCCTGGTGCATGGGTGGGGGCCAGCTGGTTTTCCCTGAAGGGTGTCCTGGATCAGGGTGAGGGTTCCCTTGGGGTGTTGTTGGCCTGGATGAGGGGCCTGTAGTGGTTTGCAGGCCAACCATGCCCTCCAATGACCCAAGCGGAGGCCCTGGTATCTGGGATTTATTTATCTCCTACAATTGAAACTTTGTAACCTTAAATGGAGGCCAGGCAGGCCAGGGTTAAGGAAAGCTTGGCTTCCTCCATCACCAGGGGCAACCCTAGTCTCCTACTCTCTCCAGCTCCCGGGCTGCCGCCATTTTTGTTGGGATTTATTTGTCTTCTATAATTGAAACTTTGTAGCATTGAGTGGAGGCCTGGGATGGCCAGGGTGTGTGGAAAGCTTTCCTCCATCTCTGGGGAAACCCAAGCCTCCCTCCTGCTCTCTCTGTGGCCACAGCCATCTTGGTTGGGGTTAATTTACATACTTGCTCCTGATTGGCTGGTGGGCATGGCTGGTGGGTGTGGCTGGTGGTGTAGCAGAGGTACAGTCACTTTGCATATTAAGCTTTTATTAGATATATATTGAGTAATGAGAGAGAATCATTGATTAGCTGCCTCCTACATGCCCCACACTGGAGATTGAACTCGCAGCCAAGGCATGTGCCCTGATTGAGAACTGAACTGTGACCTTCTGGTCTGTAGGTCAATGCTCAACCACTGATCCACACCAGCTGGGTCCCTGGGCATGATCTTAATTCATATCTTTACCATCTCTCACCTGGATTAAAGCAACAGCTTCCTAAGCATAGCACACCCTGGCTCAGAGCTTCATAAATCACACTTGCCACCCCCTTGTTAAATTGATGACAGAATCCAGCCCAGGGACCTGGGTATTGTTAGCCAGCCTTTCCAACTCTCTTAGTACGATGTCCTCTCACACTTAGCATATTCTTTCCTTCTGCCTGAACTGCTTCACCCTTTCCCAGTCCCCCTTATCTCTGGCCAACTTTCAAGAGCCAATTCCAATATCATCTTTTTAACTCCCAATTCTCCTACCTTCTTTCCTCTCTGTACTCCCATTTCACAGTGTTTAGTCAACTATATGATTATATTTAGTTGTCGCTCCTCCAAACTGGGGCCACATTGCCTGGCTAGTAGTTGGCCATAAATGCTTAGAAAATGAAACTTGCTTATTCTCATGAATCTATAGTAATAAAAAAGATAAATCAATAAAAGGTTGTTACTTATCAAAAATAAAAATAACCTACAATTTTCTGGGATAGAAATCATAACCCCATTCTTATTCCAGCAGCTCTGGCTGCCAAGAATTTCCAGTGTTTGCTTCTTTTCCATGATTTCTACCTTCAGTAGAATTTAATTTTGTTTTTATTATTGCCATCTTCTAAAAATCATTCCCTCCTCGGCTTTTGCCAGTTCAAAGTAGGCAAAATTTACAATGGTGGTGAATGAAAGGCTTTTATTAGGACATCTAACCCTTTATGAATGTATCTGTATTTTCCAGCTAGGTTTCAATTACTTTTATGTAAATTGAAATCCTATGTATTCCTAAATCTCATTTGTTGTGCCTCTTACTGTGCTTTGAGTTTGGTTTTTTATCATTTCATTAAAATAGATAATCGAGCATGGAGAATTTATTTATTTTGAATAAAAATAAATTTTGGGAGACTCGCATTAAGAACATGGTAAAAATAAAATGATTGTTACATAAAGTCATTTGAATAGTGGCTAATTTGAAGTTTGCCACTGAAAATTTTAAATTCTTTGGTAGTAAATTAATAATATCCTAGCAGCACTCTGAAACAACAGCACTAATAACAAAAACTGTGTTAGTACCTTCAAATTTTATATAAATAGAGCTAGTTACATAAAGCTAATTAAAATAATTATTTCAAATATTTTTATTTATTGAAGTAGACACTATGAAAGATCTGACTCCAACATCCTAGACTAGCCAAGAAGGACAGAAATCCAAAAAAAAGTCTTATATAAAACTGTGATTCAATATTTATTTTTTGTATGGTTACTAATTTTACTCTGTTTATTTTCCATTGGCCTCAGTCATGTTTTAGTGACAAAATTTTATCTTCAAATATTTACCAACCAATCTCTGATTCTGATACCTGAACAACAAATATTCTGGTTTGGTTGGAAGCCAGAAAATGCCATTGAAAAATACTCTGTAGTTCAAATAATGCATTTAATTTGTGTTGCTGCCAGTCCTTTAGTTAATATCAGTGATTTTTTTCTTTTACTATAAAGACATAAAATAACTTAATTACCCAGCTTTAATTTTAGAAGTTAATGATCAAAGAAACCTTTATTTTGTTTGTAATGTTTTGACTTAGAAAAGAACCATGGCTCCCAAATTTTGAAATACAATCTCTGTTTACTAAGGTGGCTCACATGTTTTTTTTTTCTTTTTTTCTTTCTCAAAATTCAACCCATATTCGCAGTGAAGAGGGTCCCATTCAGAAAGAAGAGTGGGATTTCTGTCAAAGCAGAAAAAAACACCTGCCATTAATCCCAAGGGCACAAGTGGGGTCTGGAGTGTCTGAAGCAGCCACCACAGCTGTGAATGGAAGTTGACCTCTGCTTCAGTTCTGTCTTGAGTTGGCAGGTGCCAGGACGCCAATCTGTCTGCTCAGAAACACCCCTTTTGCAGCATGTGAATGCAAATTGTTAGTGCAAATTACCACGCTGTCTAAAGCGCTCCAGTTGATACATATTACTTGGGAAATTGCAACTTAGTAATTGGATTTTGGGGGAAAGACCCATCTCCATTCCCCACTGTAAAATTTTTTCAGAAAAGCTTTGCTCTCCAACATGCCATATAACTTAACAGAGTGAATTTATGGGACTAGAACAGTGAGAAGCTTGGCCTCTGAAGTTTTCCCAGTAAAAGCAAATAGAATTTTAAAGAGGAGAAGTGTTGGGGAAGGAAAGAGTGAAAGCTGGGGAGGAGTTCACAGTAACTGTGAGTGACCTTACAGTAGATGAATTTTCTACGTAGTTTTTCTTCATGCTGATATCTAATGTTAGCACTGGACTAATTAGCTTTTTCAGAGAAGACTATTTAGCTTTTCTAATCAGTTTCTCCCACCAGATTCTCTGTCAGTACAAAGAACAGTGCCAAACTCTCTATAGATATTCAACAAATGCATATGAAAACCAAAGTAGAGTAAATAACATGCTGTTAAATCAAGACTGGAGTCTCCATTATATTTCTTAAACTTGATGGTAGGTATCCTCTCATTTTTTTGGGTAGAGGGGGGTTGCCTTTGGTCAAAAAAAATTCTATTTGTGGAGGATTAGTGAACATTTTGTGTGTATTTAATATGACCAAGTAAATTCCTTAAACTTAACTGTACAAAGGGAGTAGGCACACAGACTGCACTTATTACTTACTAATTGATTCACTGAAAACATTAATAAAAACATTAAAAAATAAGTTTCTTTTTTCATAGCAAAATTATTTTCAGGGTAAGAGATAAAAGGATTTTGTCTAGGTGATTCCATTACCTTAGGTCCCTTTTCCTTTTCCTGATACTCTATAATTCCTCTTTCTCTCATTTGAACTTGAGATCTTGAGGTCAATGTCCCTGACCCCGTGGGAAATGCAGTTGGGAGGCATTTTAGAAAACACCTGTTGAAGGCAGGCACATGGTCATCATTCTTTCTGAGTATCTAGTGCTAGAGCTGTGTCCCAACACTTAGCTTCCCAAATCACTGCATTCAAAGTCCCATGGACTACACTAACCTCACAAGAGACCTACCCTTGATAATGTTTTATAATTTTTTTATTGTAGGCATCTATAAAAGTATTAATATAATACTTTCCTCTTTGAATTGGGAAAAGGTTAAGTGTTGTAACTGATTCTTTGTTGATAGTAAAATACACAAACTATAAAACATGATGCTATTGATATTATTAATTTCTTGATAACCTCACAACTATTAGTAAAAGTGGCACAACTGAGAAGGGGAATTGGGTACTGAAGACATATTTTAGTAGGGGGAGAATTCCCACTTCCCCATCTGAAGTGACAGCAAATCTCCACTGGGAACTAAGGAGGGTACTTTGCTGGAACCTTGGCTTTACTTGCCATCTAGACTTCTTATCCCAGCTCTACTGAGGGTGAAGGAAGAGATTGCAGGTAACTCTGAAATGCACTAATTCCTCAGGTAGGCTGAACCCTGTAATGTGACTTTATTTTTAAGAGCTGGGGGTGGGAGGAAGGTATTGATGCTTCTAGAATATTTCCTGCTAGTATTTTTGTTTAAAGGTAAAGAAAATACCAGTTTCTCAAGAATAGATAGCTGTCCAATAAAACAAATTTCTAATGAGGTCCACATATATATGGTCACTAATTTAAGCCAAAGGTAACACTATCCTACAATAAGGAAAATATGTATTTTTAATAAATGGTGTTAGGTTAATTTGATATCCATGTGTATGTGTGTGTGGTAGGGGAGGGGATTATCTTGACTTTAACCTCAAATCATGTACTAAATCAGTTCTCTATGAATTCAGATCTAAAGATGAACATAGAAAAACCTCTTCATGATCTTAGAGTAGGCAAAGATTTCTTTTTTTTTCTCCATTTCTTTTGTTTGTGATCCCTTCCCTTGTCTCGGCATTTTCACTATGCCGGGGAAACTTCTGTGTTGAATTCAGCCTTGTGAAACCAGACTTGCAAAGCCACAGAAGCCTCTGTTGAGCTTGGGAGGGGTGGAGTCTCAGGGCTTAAGGGACCGCCTTGCCTTCCAGTCGGCCCCGCCCTCCACGGCCCCTGAGTCTCACATGACTGGGTAATGGCTGGAGCCGTCCTTGTGCCTCTAACCGCTGCCTTTCCAGCTCCCCTGCGCAGCAGGACCTCACGAGTCTAGGTCTCTAGGGTTTCGTCCGAAACAGGGGCTTAGTGGAGTCAGAAGTGGCACAGTTGGGAGGGTCTATCCCCCACCCACTCTCGAAAGCCAGCAGCACAATCAGCAATCTGTCCTGCGTGCAGTGCCGTGCGCGGCACCAGGCCTTTGATCTTTTGCGACTCCCCTAAGTTTCCATGCACCTCCCTTTTCACAGTCCAAACTCACCCCGTATGAGTTTCAGCTGGATCTGGGGTTTAGTGTCATAAGATAAGGGGTTCAATGCCGTTGGGAGTCTCCGTTTCCCTCCCGCCAGAGAAAGCCAGCCAGGTACTCAGGCACCCGCTCTCTCCTCGTGCGCGTCTCAGTACCTCAGCTTTTTGCAGCTCCTCTGGGTCTCCGTGAGCCCCTCTCTTTCCTTCTAGTTGTAGAACTTCCACTCAGCCAGCTTTCCTGTGGTTCTGGATGATGTCTGTTCTGTCTTTTAGTTGTAGTTTTGAAATTGTTGTGCGAGGCAACAGTGTATGTGTTTACCTATGCCGCCATCTTGGATTCCCCCCTAGGCAAAGATTTCTTAAGTAGAACACAAAAAGAGATAATTATAAATGAAAAAGTGTTGAGTTTTATTAAAAACTAGAGGCACAGTGCACAAAATTCATGCATGGAGAGTGGTGTGTCCCTCATCCCAGCCTGCACCCTCTCAAATTTGGAACCCTTACCAGGATTGGGCCTAAACGGGCAGTCAGACATCCCTCTCACAACCCAGGACTGCTGGCTCCTAACTGCTTGCCCCCTGCCATCCTGATTGCCCCAACCGCTTCTGCCTGCAAGCCTGATCACCCCCTAACCACTCCCCTGCCAGTCTGATTGATGCCTAACTGCTCCCGTGCCAGCTTGTTTGCCCCTAACTGCCCTCCCCTGTAGGCTTGTTCTTCGCCCACTTCTCCCCCTTGCAGGCCTGGGTTTCTCCCAACTGCCCTTCCCTGTAAGCCCACTTGCCCCCTACTTCCCTCCACTGCTGGCCTGGTTACCCCTAACTGCTCTCCCCTGCAGGTTTGTTTGCCCCAACTGCCCTCCCTTGCAGGCCTGGTCCCTCCCAACTGCCCTCCCCTACTGACCATCTCGTGGTGGCCATCTTGTGTCCACATGGGGGCAGCCATCTTGTGTGTTAGAGTGATGGTCAATTTACATATTACTTTTTTATTAGCTAGGATAGAGGCCTGGTGCATGGGTGGGGGCTGACTGGTTTGCCCTGAAGGGTGTCCTAGATTAGGGTAGGGGTTCCCTTGGGGCATGGAGTGGCCTGGGTGAGGGGCCTGTGGTGGTTTGCAGGCTGGCCAAACCACCCAATGACCCAAGAAGAGGTCCAATTATCTTCTATAATTGAAACTTTGTAGCCTTGAGCCAAACTAAGTCTCCTGCTCGCTCTGTGGCTGCAGCCATCTTGGTTAGGATTTATTTATCTTCTATAATTGAAACTTTGTAGTGGAGGCCAAGACAGGCCAGGGTTACAGGAGCTTGGCTTCCTCTATCACCGGGGGCAACCCAAGCCTCCTGCTCTGTCCAACTCCATGGCTGCCACCATTTTTGTTGGGATTTATTTATCTTCTATAATTGAAACTTTGTAGCCTCGAGTGGAGGCCTGGGCCCACCAGGGCATGCAGAAAATTTGGCTTCCTCCATTGCTGGAGAAACTCAAGCCTCCTGCTCGCTCCGTGGCCGTAGTCATCTTGGTTGGGTTAATTTGCATACTCGTTCATGATTGGCTGGTGGGTGTGGCTTATGGTTGGAGGGGGATGATGTTTAATTTGCATGTTACTTTTTTATTAGATAGGACTAGAGACCCAGTGCATGAATTCATGCACAGGTGGGGTCTGGCCAACCTGGCCCCAATTGGGGTGGATTGGGGCTGGGCTGGCTGGGAGGAGGGGCTGCGAGTGATTGGCCAGTGGGCCCTGCCCCCTAATGGGGTGAAGGGGCTGATTGTGGGTGGGTCTGACCCTGGGGAGGGGCTGTGGGTGGTGGGCTGGTTGGTCCTGCTCCCAAATGGGTTAGGGGGACAATTGGAGCTCAGGGGCTGTGGGAGGTTGGCCAGCCAGCCCAACCCCCTATTAGAGGGGGGCAATCAGGCTGGCTAGGGTCACAGGCTATGGGTTGATCAAGGTGGTGGGGGTCCATTGGGGACAGGGCCTCTGGTGGGAGGGGCTGCAGGAAGTTGGCCATCTGGCCCCGCCCCCTATTGGAGTGGGAGAGGCCAATCAGGGGTAGGGCTGGCTGTGGGGAGGGGCCATGGGAGATTGGCTGGCTGGTCCTACCCCGGATTAGCTGGTTTGCTGGCCGCAGTGGCCATCATAGCAACCCGTCATTCCAGTTGTTACGGTGTTCCAGTCACTGGCTTTTTATATATGTAGATAAGAACTTCTGTTCATTAAAATTACCTTAAAAACATAAAAACACAATGTACAGAGTGAGAGAATATATTTGCGCACTCTCTCGCTTTCTCTGCATATGTGTGTGTGTGTGTGTGTGTGTGTGTGTGTGTGTATAATATACAGTATTGCAGTATCTATACTAATAAAAGGGTAAATGCAAATTGGTCAGGATGCCATCACAGTAATGACCCATTAGCAAGCTGCGTGTGCAGCAGGCGCATGTGGGTGGGGACTTGCAGCACTAGGGATGGGGGCGGGGACTTGAAGCATTAGGAACGTGATGGCAGTGGGGATATGGGTGGGGGAGGTGGGCCTGGCAGAAGGCAACCTGTACTCCGCACATGGCGGTGGCGGCTCTGAGTACTCCCGATGGCCACTGCCACTTGCCCAGAAGGACCACAAGTTCCTTCTGCCAAGTGGCAGCAGAGCCACTCTGCCAGGAAACCTCTGCACTAGCAGCAAAGGCAGATGAGTGAGGGAAAGCCCAGCAACAAATTCAGGTGAGGGTGAGGGAAAGCCCAGCAGCAAGGCAGGTGAGGGAAAGTCCAAGCTCCACAGCTAAGAGGTCCCACCTGGCCACACCCCACCTTGGCCTCCAGCACCACGCATCAGGGATTCTGAGAAAGGCAGCTCCTTCCTGCAGCTCCTCAAACTCCCAGGCCACCTCTATCACCTTCCTCAACACCCCTCAGGTCAGGGTCAGAAATGGATGGAGGCCTCCAGGTGTCCGAGCAACTACTGTAGGGAATTTCCTTTAGCAGCCGGACCCAGTGACCCATGACCAGGGGGAGATATGCAACCTCCCCTGCAGCCAGGAGAACCCTGGAAGACACAGTCTGCCTATCACTGTGTGAGCACACCCTAGTGGTTAAGCATGGGGAATCTCTCAGCCAGTGGCCACTGCCACTTGCCCAGGGCTAGCTGGGGCTCTAGCAAGCTGCCAATGACTGCTGCCACTGCGAAAGCCCAAGGCTCAGGCAATAAGGGCCAGGCAAGGCTTAGGCAAGCTGCAGTGGCTGTGATGGCTGAGGCTCAGGAAACCTCGCAGCTGGCAGTGGCAACAGCAAAGGCATGATGGGGGCATCACTTTCCCCTGATCTCCCCGTAGAGGAAGGCCAGAGGTAGCAGCAGCGAGGGGTGATGTGGGCGGTGCCTTCCCCTGATCGACTGGTTGTCTCCCACAGAGGGAGGCCAGACTGTGGGGAGCAGTCCCAAGCCATCAGTAGGACATCCCCTGAGGGCTCATGTACTGTGAGAAGGGGCAGGCCAGGCTGAGGGACTCTCCACCCAGTGCATGAATTTCATGCACCAGGCTTCTAGTAATATTTAAAGAACTTTAACAAATCAGTAGGATAACTAAGTGGTCTGCAAACTGCAGCTCATGAGCCGCAGTTTGCCATTCTGTTGACTAAGGAGTTAGCCAACCACTGTGATAACTCAATAGAAAAAAGACAAAAGATGTGAATACTTTCTAGAAAAGGAAGCAAAATGGCTAATGCCTACATTAAGATAAATTCAACTTAATTAACCTGAAGAAATACAAATTAAAGTGCAATGTGAAATCATTACACCTCCCACTAGAATATCTAACATGAAAAAGTTGGAAAATACCAAGGATTGGTGAGGATGTAGGGGAACTGAAGTTCTCATACATTGCTCATGGGAATTTAAATTGTTAGAACCACATTGGAAAACTACTTGGCAGTGCCTGCTAAAACTAAACATATGTATTTTCTATAACTTAATAATTCCACTCCTGGATGTATGTATGTATATATGTGTGTGTGTGTGTGTGTGTGTGTGTGTGTGTGTGTGTGTATATATATATATATATATATATATATATATATATATATATATATCCAAAAGAAAGGAATGTGAATATCACTTGCTAAAATGTTACCCCACACAAAGGAAAGAAATGCATACACTTTTAACTGAAAGGTGTGTACCAGGATGTTTATGGAAGCACTATTTGTAAACATGAGGACCTGGAAACAAATGGGATGAGTAAATAAATTATGGTTTATTCACACAATGAAATATTATAAAGCAGAAATACAAGTGACCTACAATACACACAAAATTGTGCATGCATTTTACATGCATTGAGCAAAAGAAGCCAGACAATACTATATTATTCCATTTATATAAAGTACATAAACTATATCTGTCATAAATCAGAAATAGTGGTTACTATTGATGGAGACTAGTGATAAGGAAATACCACAACAGGTGCTCTTGGGTTTCTTTAGCTGGTTAAACTTGCACAGACATGTTCAGTTTGTGAAAATTTATTCAACATATAATGTACCTATGAAATGTACTTTTCTGTGTATGTGTGTGTATCTAGAGGATGGCCCCAAAAATGTTTACACACTTTAATAGCTGATATCTCAATTTTGAAAATTAAAAGTATTTTAATAAACACTGCCTTTATAATTATTTGAAGTGTATGTACATATTGGGAGGGGTACCCTATACATACACCATTATACCATATATATAATTTTCATATTCTAGCCATATTATAATTATAGTTTAGATACCAAAATTCCTTGAAAAACCTCAGTAACAGCTATATCTCTGTGCCCTTTGCATGAATCTTGTACGTAACCTTAGCTCATCTTGCAAACTACAATTTTTAAAATTTATTTTGAAAGTATGTTTCTTTTTTCTCTTTGTTTTCTTCAGGGCCCTCCTGGTCCAAAAGGTGATAAGGTAAGAAAATGAATAGCAGAAACAAATTAAGTTAGTGGAAATTCATATTGACATGATCTATGCTATGTTTTCCTTTGTCTTTTTTAATGAGCATCAGATATAGACGTAATGCTAAAATCATCCTCTCATTTTTCTACTCTGCAGGGAGAACAAGGTGATCAGGGACCGCGGGTAAGTTGTACCCTTCCAATCCTGAGCAGAAAATTAGTTTTCAACTCCAAATTTATCTTGGTTTTATAACTGCCTATGTGTCACATCGTTTAGTATCACCTGTACTTACAATAATTAATTAAAGATAATAATTATTATAATGTGCATGCACTGTTGTAGTGTCTTAACCTGATAACTGTAACAAGAACCTCCACAGTAATTAGCCCTTCGGATTAAGGGTCAGAATTGCTACCAACAGTCAACAATAGCATCTTTCCACTGCTACTGGGTCCTTTATAATTGCATGCAGTGATTTGCAGCATAAAGGCCTTGTGGGTGCCTATTGAATTGGGCTTTTGTTTTCTGCAGTTAAATTGTATGTGCTATTGCATAAATATGATATATTATAGATGAAAATATTAACGCATTTTATATTTTTATTCTTCACCATGTTTGAATAATACTTATTTGAATTTCTTATTTGTGATAGATGTTTGAGCAAATAAAAGGTATAATGTAATTTAGCATTCCAGGGAGGAGAGGCATCCTTTTCTTATTCTCAAATGTGGCTCTTTTACCCACTATAACACAATGGTGAATGCTTTGTTGTTACCTTGGTAGTGCCAAGTCCTCTGCTCCACATCTGTGCCTTATTACCCCAATGTTCAGACATACTGTTCCAATGATGTAGTGGCTCCGTTCAGACATACCTCTCAATTTTCTCATGTCACTACACACAAAAGCAAGTATTCAGTTGAAGAGAGCCTTTTTTATTTTATGGTGGAAAGGCACATTTAAAACTTTCAGGTTGAAAACAGAATTATGTAGGATGTGTTTGTCACTGTGCATAATTATTGAATTCATGTGTACTACAGTCCAGGTTTTATTGCAAACGATGTAGTCAGTGCAAGTCTTAAAAGTTTGTATCTTAGCTCCTCATGTTTATTAAACTAGGTGAAAGTTATGCTATGATTTACGTTCCTTGCTATTCTTCAGCCATTCTTCATACAGAAATGATTATGCCTCAGAACATTTCGTTTCTCATAGCAGTTATTCTAGTTGATGATTAGCTTCAAGGTAAAAGCTTATTTTATGGTCAAGGAGATTAAACGTTATGATATATGTCATGGATATGAATGGGATAAAATTCTCATAACCTTAAGTGATTAGAGTATAGCCACTTGCTCGGTACGTGGTGATTATTTCACATGGCATGTCTCCATGTATTGAGTATCATTTCTTTCTACACGCAATACCAAAATCACTCAACTTGCCCTTTGCAGGTAAGGGGGAGACTGTTTCCATTCTGAGAAATCTTCTTTTGGCAAAGGAAGCGAAGGGGTGGTTCACAGTTTAGCTGTCATCAGTATGCATGCAGCCCTCCTTTTAAAAAAGGTGTGTTGGCTTTCATCGTTTTAAAAAGTGATGATTGATTATAAAGCTAAGCCAAATTTTTAGGATGAAACCTGAAACCATGTGAAATTCACCTGGTTTCATGTTGCAGTGCAAACTAAGACTTGGACCAGGTTTCTTGGAAGTTTGGCCAAAGTTCATGAACTACTTTGACGAACCCAGACTGCCTTTCGTACAGATTTCAGCCAATTTTCACACTGACTGGGGCCAAGTTTCACACGATTCAGGAGCCATTCAACATTTCAGGTGGAAAGTGGCAAAAAATGATCCCATTTTCTCCTCGATTTTGCTTTGAATTGAAGGAATTTAGATTGAATTAATAATGCAGGACAAATTTTCATGAGTAAAAAGCTAAATGTTCTGGGAAGTATATGAAAAAGAGAATAAGGACCTACCAGATTGCTTAACTTTTCTCAGATTCTTAACTTAGAGACATGGCATGTCATTTTCAGCCCCCTCCCCCTGCCCCAACCTCCCCTGCCTTCCCATTGTAGCATGACAATCTCTTCATTGCTTCTTTGCTTCTGTATCTGTTCAACCTCTCCCCCCGCCCCCCGCCCCGCCCAATTCTTGTCTTTAAAAACATCTTGCCTTGGTAGGCTAGAAACAAACTTACAAGAGCAAAAAAATGTTTGAGTCCCAATTTCAATGTGCAATAGTTTTGAGTCCCATTTTCAATGTCAAACAGTTCCTTATGTGTACACATCATCAATGGTATCTGGATAGTGGACAAATGGTGGCAATGCTGGTCCGACCCTCTCTGGTTTGGTCCTAGGCATCCTATAGCAATGCACAACTGCTGACTGCTCGCATGGCAAGGCATTTTTTATTTTCTCTTTCCCAAGTGTGAAACAGGAATATATTAAGGTATAATATGTGAATCAAAGCAAGAAAAAGATAATAAAGAATTAAGGAGGTGAAAGTATCTGGACACATATTTAATAAGATGTATTGAGTATCTACCATGTTCAAGATACCATGCTTAATACTACAGAGACTATCAATGTGTCAACTTTTCTCTCTTCTACTGCCACTGCAGTAGTCTTCCAATTAATCTTGCTTCCACTTTTAAGCCACTGTAATCCATTTCCTACACAGCAGCCAGAGAGATCATTTTACCTGTAAGTTAGATCATATTGCTCCCTGTTTTAAACTACTTTGGTTGGCCTTCACAGGCCTTCAAGATTAGGTCCTTGCCTACCTCTATAACCTCATTTATACTAGTCCTCCCTCCACACGCTGTGCTCCAGTCCCACTCTCTTTTGTGTGACCTTCAAACACACCACCCTCACTCCTAACTCTAGGATGATTTTCCACTTGCTCTCCTCTGGTCTTTTTATGATTGGATTTTTCTTATCATTGAGACTTCATTTAAAATACCTCCACTGGGAGAACTTCTGTAATTATCCAATCTAAATCTGATATTATCCTATTTGTTTATTTATTTATTTTCTTGTTATCTATAAAACGTGCCCCTCCTTGAAACATAAACTCCAAGTAACTAGTTCATCTTGTTCATGCCACCTACCATTACCTAGAACAGTGAAGACTTGATAAATATTTGTTGAATGTTAGAAAAAGTATTATTACATCATTACTTCTCTTACTGATCTGATCATCTCATGGGTGCCTGAATAAGAAAACTATGTTGTAAGTTATATATCTTAAATAGCTATGCTACAAGATGATAAAAAAGGAAACTTCTTCTATTTTAAGTATTCATGGGAGACTATGTGTGAGTTTTCACTGGAGCTAGGAATTCATAAATGGGTAATCTTTAGAAGATAAGATTAAAAGCAAGATATTACACATCCCAGGAAGAAGAAATAGTACAAACAATGCTATACAAGTAGGAAATAACAAAATTCATTAAAAGAACAATAACATTCCATTTACCAAGGAAATAGGTTAAATATAGAAAAATTGTATCATATAAGGCTGACATTTTTATAGAAGTTACACTATGGAGCATTTTGAATATATAAAGTGATAGGCAATAGGGCACCATTGAAGATTTTTTATTATATCATTTGATGCATATTACCACCAGACTCTTTGGTGTTATTACCATATGTTCTTTATGAAAATCTTTTTGTTTGTTGATGTAAGAAATATCCAAACCTGGAGAGTTTATTTGATCCAAACTGACAATATACCCAGAAGCAAGTTCTCAAATGCTTCACAGAATGACAGCTTTGCAGTTCTCTTTACACATTTGAAACTAAGGAGGGGACATTAGGAAGATTAGATGAAGGTAGGAAAAGCAAGGACAGAGAAAGGAATCTCTATTATTGAATTATAGGACAGTTAATAAAATTATATGCTTCCTAGAATGTGACTAGGCCTCTGGATGGTCTTTTTAATATGTTTTTATTGATTTCAGAGAGAGGAAGGGAGATAGAAACATCAGTGATGAAAGAATCATTGATCAGTTACCTCCTGCATGCCCTCCACTGGGGATCTAGCCTGAAACCTGAGCATGGTCACTGACTCGGAAATGAACCATGATCTCCTGATTCATGATGCTCAACCACTGAGCCACAGCTGGGCTCTTTTTTTTTTTTAATGTATCTTTATTGTTGAAAGTATTACAGATGTCCTTCTTTCTCCCTCACTGATGCCCTCTATTCCCATCCTGTCCATTCCCTCACAGGTCTTCACCACACTATTGCCTGTGTCCATAGGTTATGCATATATGTATCTAAGTTATTTGGTTAATCTCTTCACACACACACTTCTTTTGAGGACCATGGAACAGACTGATGAATCTCTGAGGGTCTTTAAAAGACATTTCACAGGTGTGTTAACCTAGATGCATAAGAACAATGGACAGGGCTTGCTTAAAGCAAAGATAAACCTTTTATATGCCTGGGGTGTCTATATTCACTATGATCTTCCCAGTTAGGAATTTATGATCAGATCACACTGTGTGATTACTTTTGGTCATGGGACTTGGCACGTTTATCATAGACCCCCCCTTTTTTTTTTTTATCTATGTGAGTGATAGTGTCCAGTACAGAAAGGAACTGGAAGAGACTGAAAGCAGGAAGACTGAGTAGACCAGGACACTTTGTTAGTCATCAGGATAAGGTCATAGGAATCTGGGCTGTAAAGATAATGTCCAGTCCTCAGGGGAGCAGGAGCAGAGGGGGATGGGCTGGCTCAGTCTGGAACATCAGGTATCATTAAGTAAGGGGCTGTACTGAGCAGAAATAGTGTCTGAATGAGAAGCTGAGCAGTGGGAAAGACTAAATTGGTGCACCAAGAAGAAACTCTAAAGGAGTCACCAAAATGTTGGAGAAAGTGCCATGTTTTCTATGGGAATTAAAACATGAGTTTATTTTTCTCACATAATTAGAGGTTCAGAGAAGGCAGTTGGTGTTATTTATATAATTCAATGATGCTATTATGGAAGTCTCTGGGAACCTCTTGGCCTTTCAGTCATAATTGCAAGGCTACTTTAAATCCAGCCATCACATGTATATCTATTATCAGTAGGGAAAATAAAGGAGAGTCCATATCACAAAAAACAAAAATTTTCTCATGAATTTTATAATATGTTTCTGCTCATGTCTCTAAGGCCAGATCTTGTCACATAGTTAGGTCAAAGACACAAGTGAGCTGAGAATGGAGTTGTAAAGGAAAGTTGGGTCATCTTACCAATAGGGTTTACCATAAGTGCCAACCAAAAACCTGGGCAGATAAAGAGGGAAAACCAGAGATGACACAATGAGTGGAGAAATTTGTAAGAGAGAAGTATTGAAGCATAAGGTTAAGGATAAATTTCATCTATATCCAAAGTCTATGGCCCTGGGTAGAATTGTGGCCAGGTTGAGGTTTTAAAAAAAAGTGTTACTGGCAGGAGAAGGAGACCTCAGATCATGTCTCTTAAAGGAAAGATTTCAGTCAAGAGACAAAATGTAGTAAAGCAAGCAAGCATTTATTAACCACAGCAAAAACAAACAAACAAATAAAACCCCAAAAACAAAAACCCCACTTAGGACAGTGAAACAAAAAATTGGCATAGAAGCAGCTACAGGAGAGCCAAGGCTGAGCTGCTTTGGCTCACTGGGAAAGCAGAGGAAAGGGGGTTAGGCAAGATGAGCTGCTGCTGCCCATTGCTCCCTTGGTTACAAGTCTCATAGGGTCCCTTGGTGTCCCTTGGGGTTCAGGAGACGCATGCCGATGGGGGAAGGAGACAGGGAAGGAAATGGCACAGGTGTGCTCCCTGGAGGGAGAGTGCATGACCACCTTCATTTTCAGGGATTTTAAAGACTAGTTGTTTAGGGGTGGTCTTAAGGGAGAATCAATAGAATATTCATCAGCTTTATGCTGATGTACCAAAATGCGATTTATTCTCAATTTGTCCTTAAGATGTGGTTGGCAAATGGAACTAATTGGATTTCTGTTATCTGTCTCCTTGAGTAGGGTGATTTAAGTTATTTATTCTCTGGTTGAGGAGATTTGCAAACCATTTACTTCTTAGTATTCTTGGTTTAAGGAAGATAGAATTTACTAGGTGGCTGCAAACTGCTGTGTATCTGCCTCAGCTTCCCTATTTCGCTTGTCCTGGAATTTTCCTAGCTTCTTACTGTTCTGTAATAGAAGCAGCAGTCAGGGAGTAAAATTTCAGGATACTGAGGTGAAAATTCTGTACAAGTCTTGGAGCTAATTGGATGTAAGGGCTAGTTGAAAAACGAGATAAATGTAGGTCTGAAGTTTCTAGCTCTGCTTGATAAATTTGACCAGAAGCAAGTCAAGAGGATAAACAAGTTGAATTTTAGTTTTGTTGAATTTATAATCTTTCTAGATTATTTTACTTGGATAATGTAGCAAACAGTTGGAAAAATAACACCAGAGATCCAAGATGATGTCATAACTGGACATAAAGGTCGAAACTGTAGGGTGAAAGAGTGAGGCAAGAACCACTGTAAGAACCATTTAAGGTGGGACAAGGAGGGGCATCAGCAAAAGAGAATAAGCATTGAGCAAGAAACAGAAGCCTGCCACATTGGAGCACTAAAGGAAGAACTACTTAAAGGAAGGGATACAAAATGTTCTTAATAAAAATAAAACCATAGGGATGAGATCTATAAAAAACTTTTGGGGTTGGTATTCTGGAATTATGGGAATTTTAAGGGAGTGCATTTTGTTAAGTAGTGAAAGTGAAAGACTGTAAGAAGTTACAAGGTAAATGGTAGAAAAGTTGACTGTCTTGAATACTGTTGTTGGCATATGATTTAATGCAGAAACGTGTGGGCAGACTTTTTTGGCATGCACTTTCTGTCAGTATTCATTGAACCAATTTTGAGCTTACAATTTTAGGTATAATATAACAACCATAGATAGCATTTGGTTTTATTCTACAAGACACTGAATGTTAGATTTCCACATATGAATGCATCCTGACATTAGAATTGCACTTCCCTCCTTGCTTCTTGGTAAGATGTCATTACGGATTTGCCATTAATCTTCAGTTCATTTTGCAGTGAAACACTGTGCTTTAGCAGTTATGCTTTTAGACTATATCATCAGTATGGTGTTTTCTCTGTGCTGTCAGTCACCATGCCCATACTCATTTTTTATTTATTTCATATTCATAGGTTTGTATAACAGAGTTTTGAGGCTATGGTTTTGCCCTGTATTCAAGCAGAGATTGGAAGGAAGTTGTAGGAGCATTCCTAGACTGAATGCACATTGGACTAGGAAATAATACCTCACATCCTATCTAATGAAAGAGTAATATGCAAATTGACTGCACCTCCGCTATACCCACCAGCCATGCCCACTAAGCCACATCCACCAGCCAATCAGAGCGAGTGTGCAAATTATCCCAACCAAGATGGCTTTGCCACAGAGAGAGCAGGAGGGAAGCTTGGGTTGCCCCTGGTGATGAAGGAAGCCAAGCTTTCTGTACACACTGGCTGGTCCAGGCCTCTGCTTAAAGCAGCAAAGTTTCAGTGGCTGTGGGAGCAGAAGGCTTGGCTCTGCTCCAGGCTACAAAGTTTCAGTTGTAGAAGATAAATAAATCCCAGATACCAGGGCCTCCCCTTGGGTTGCCGGGAGGTGTGGCCTGCCTTCACACCACCACAGGCCCCTCCCCAGGCCACCCCATACCCCAAGGAAACACCCATACTGATCCAGGACACCTTTCAGGGCAAACCAGCTGGCCCCCACCAGTGCAGCAGGCCTCTATCCTATCTAATAAAAGAGTAATATGCAAATTGACCATCACTCCAACACACAAGATGACTGCCCCCATGTGGTCAAATATGGCTGCCCCTATGTGGACACAAGATGGCCACCACAAGATGGCCATCTGGGGAGGGCAGTTGAGAGGGACCAGGCCTGCAAGGGAGGACAGTTGGGGGTGATCAATCCTGCAGGAGAGGGCAGTTAGGGGTGATCAGGCTAGCAGAGGAGGGAAGTTGGGGGTAACCAGGCCTGCAGGTAAGGGTAGTTGTGGGGGACCCAGGCCTGCAGGGGAAGGCAGTTAGGGGTGACCAGGCCCATAGGAGAGGGAAATTAGGGGCAAAAGGCTGGCAGGGGAGCAGTTAGGCATCAATCAGGTTGGCAGGGGAGTGGTTATCAGGCAGAATGGTTAGGGGCAATCAGGAAGGCAGGAAGGTGAGCATTCCTGGATTGTGAGAGGGATGACCGACTGCCCATTTTGGCCGGATCCTATCTGGACATCCCTCAAGCGGTCCCAGATTAGAGAGAGAGCAGGCTGGGCTGCAGGAGACCCCCCACCTCATGCATGAATTTTGTACACTGGGCCTCTAGTAATAATTATAACTGCTAATTACTCAGAGTATTACAATTTGGTGAACATCTTTTTAGGTAAGTTTCCCACATCATCTCTCAGCCATATTCATTCACTTCATCAAGGTAGGGTATCAGGGAAGAAAAACAGGAAAAGTGATTATGGTATAATGAAATTATTATATCCTTATGGATTGGGTTTAGGCTGAACAGGGATGAAATTCTAACTCTATCACTATCTGCTCTCTATGGTTATGATAAAAATGAAAGAAAATAACATGAAAAAAATGTATAGTAAGTTCTCATCAGGTCATAGCTGATTAGTCTCTCCATATTTCACATGAGGAGTCTGGAGTAAAGTAACTTGACCTAGTTCACATAACTTGTAAGTGATAGAAATGGGATTCAAACTCAGCTCTTTCAGCTCTAGTTTGCCCTGATCCCAGTGGGTTAGGCTGCTTTCCTACAATAAGGTAGTCAGTATAGTCATCAACCTCAATGTAAAATAGTACAAAAATATCTATGACTTAAATGGTAACAATAGTAATGATTAATAACTTTATTGATTTATTTTTAAAAGTGTACTTTATTGATTTTTAGAGAGAGAGGAAGGGAGAAGAGAGAAACATCAATGTGAGAGTATAACAAGGATGGGCTGCCTCCTGCACACCCCCTACCAGGAATTGAACCACAGTAACCTTTTGGCATACAAAACAATGCCCAATCAAGTGAGCCACACCAGGAAGGGCTATTGATTTCTTCTTAAAGTATGTCAAATATTTTATGAAGAAGTCTTATTTCAGTAGCCTTATGAAATACTTTCTCTTATGATTTCCATTTAACAGAGGAAATCAAGATTTAGAAGTTTAAATAGTTTTTCTCAAGATAGCAGTGCCAGTCAGTGGCACAGTCAGGATTTGAGCCTAGAAATTTACAGATTACATTTTTTAAAAATATATTTTCATTGATTTTTTACAGAGAGGAAGGGAGAGGGATAGAGAGTTAGAAACATCGATCAGCTGCCTCTTGCATGCCCCCTACTGTGGATATGCCTGCAACTAAGGTATATGCCCTTGACTGGAATCAAACCTGGGTGGAACCTTTCATTCTGCAGACCGACGCTCTATCCAAGATTTTGGCTACATTTTTTTTTTTTAGAAAGAGACAGAGACGGAGAAAAACATTGATGTGAGAGAGAAACATCGATAGGTTGCCTTGCCATACATTCCCCAACCAATGATTGAACCCATAATCTAGGTGTGTGCTCTGATGTAGAATCGAACCTGCAAACCTTCTGTGTACGGGATAATGCTTCAACCAACTCAAACAGACTGGCCAGGGCACAGATTACATTTTTTATATAGTCTCTCATTTACTCTCCAACATAACTCTTTGAGTTAATAGCACAAATATTAACATGACTTATTTTTCTGATGAGGATTGAGCTCAAACAAGTGTTGCCATATTCTGTCACACACATCTACCAAAAGGCAATGATGGAACTCAAAACCAGATTTCAAGATCTGTTCTCTTTCCACAATGCCACGCTGCTGTCGTAGGCGGCTAGAACCTTTTCAGCTTTAAGATTCCGTGCCTCTGTGAATCAGATGGCAAAGCTGGGGAACACAAATGTAAACAGATGCATTCTTTTCCTTTGCAATCATGATAATCTCAGACTTTAAAACCCATACACTGTCAACCTCCTAAAAACGAAGGAATGGATGCTCTAGAGTAATACCTAGATAGGTTCTAGGGAAAAGGGGTAATGCTGACTCTTAGGGATAAGAAAGCCCAGTTACCTTGTTACAATACAGTTGTGCTTTTTCTCAGCATGATGGCACCAGATTGAAAATTGTATAAATCAAGATTCTGGCATATTTGCTATTAGTGATTTTTTTCTTAAGATAATCAGATGAAGGCAGTCTATTTTCTGCTTTTCATAATGCTGCTTTTACATGTTTTGCAAGATATTTTGTTGGTTTTGCTTTTAGTTGAGCCTCTCTTCAAAGGACCAAGTTAGTTTTATTGATCGATAACAGAACCTGAATGTCAAGTATAAAAGGCTTTTAAGGATTTTCCCATTGTTGTTGGCATCCACTGCTGTTACCACTATTTTTCTTCATTACTAAAGAGGGTTTGTTGTTGCCCAGTCCCTAAGGACCTCTGCCCTCATCATGAGCCACAGCATTGGAGTCATATGTGTACCCAGGGCTTTGTGTTAATGGCTCATTTTCTTTTTCTGTATCTTAGTGATGTAAAAATGTAGCCTTAAAAATAAGCAAAACTATTTTAATGTATGATACTGTTTTTTTGTGTTTTTTTTTTAAATTAGGGTATTATGTTGTTCTGAAGTTGTGGCAAATTTACTAATTGAGCCCTAGCTGTTTTGGCTCAGTGATAGAATATCAGCCCTTGGACTGAAAGGTCCCAGTTTCAATTCCAGTTAAGGGCACTTATCTTAGTTCCAGGCTCAATCCCTGAAAATCTTGATCAGTGTCTGCAGAAGGCAACCAACTGATATGTCTCTGTCACATTGATATTCCTCTCTCTGACTCTCCTCCTCACTTCCACTCTCTCTAAAAATCAGTGGAAAAATATCCTCAGGTGAGGATTAACAACAACAAAGAAAAATTACTCCTCAAACTTAGGCAATAAAATGAACAAATATCATGAAGTTATCTTTTGACTATATATTAATCTAATCAGTTGGTTTCCATCACCTTGCCAAGTAACACAGAGCCCTGATAAAGAAGCGATTTAGTAGTTATTAGTCTCAACATCATCAGCCAACAGCTGGTTTTAAATGAGTTCTAGGCTCTCACAGTTTCAATAAGCCACCCAGGAGCTCTGCTTAACTATTTTCATAAAATTCTTTTCTCTTCCCAGTGTATTCGAGTAAATTTTCATAACAGCTGGAACTACACAAAACTGATAGCATCTTAAAAACATCTTCAGCAAGACGGATTAAGTTCCAGAAAGGAAAGCATTTAGAAGTTTATTTTATTATCTTAACCTTTGTTGACTTGAATGATTAAACAGATTCTTTGGCTCTGCTAAAGCATTTAGGCTTGGATATTAATTTGATGTTCTTATTTATTTAACCCTTGACTTTCTCTAGCCCTAATGAATACCCTACTCATTTGGTACTGAATGTATTGCCTGTGAAAAAGGAATTGATATAACACAATGGAGAGAAATAAGTTGTGAGAAAATTATTTTAATGCTTTCCAGATTCAGAACAAGTTGGCATGGAAACAGCAAGCTTGTTAAAAATTGCAAACGTTCTTGTTATATTTTATAATTAGAGTTCTCCATGGAGTGTTCTCTATCACACTTCAAAGCATGAAGAGCTGGCATATTGAATTGAGCCCAGGAACATTTGTAAATTTGTCCTAATGTAGGTCAATTTTAAAAAATAAATGATCTTTGCAAACAATTGTTGTGTAGACAATATTTCCCTTGGAATTCAGTGTTGTAAATTTTATCTCAGTTATTGGTTGTATAACTGAGCTCATCAAGAAGAAAAGGTAAAAGAGGATTTTGGAAAGATTGGTAAATATATTCTATTTTACATGATTTTAAATCTTGTGCATTTTTATATAATGCAAAAGTTTATATAAGTAAACCTGTAAGCATACTAATCTAGTGTGGTAAACTTTCATACAAAATATTTGGAAGTAAAAGTGAAGATTTTGCTCCACACAACAACTTATAAGCACTTTCCATAACAAAATAATAGAAAGCCTGAGATTTGAGCCCTGAACTGAAAATTCTTTTATTGACTGCAAATGCATTAGGATAAAACCTAAACCCAGTCATAAGCATGTCTGACAAGGCATTCTGGAGAATGATGCCAACCAGTTTAAATAACTATTAAATTTTCTTTCAGTGTTTTTAATGCAGTAATCTTCATAATAAAATAACTATTAATTCTATTTTATAAAGTAAAAGAAACACTTTATTTGCCCACACTTTTGCTTATATCAACTGCAATATTCTCCTTTTTTACTTTTTTACATGATTTATATATCTAGATATATACCTATCAGTCTTTTCAGGATAATGTGCCCCATTTCACTTTTTTTTTTTTTGAAATGAGTGGAATGAAAGATTTCAGGAGAAATATTATTTAATATTATTCATTTATATTTCTTTTGTTTGAATTTTTACAAGTGCTGCTCTCTGTAAAATATTTTCTAAATAATTTAAAGAATACCTTGATACATTAATGATTCCTCAAACACAAAACTATACAAATGATTTTATTCTTTGTATCATATAGTTAAGCATGCTATTTTCTTTTGAATTAAAACACGGTCTTACATTTATTAACCCATATAATCTGGATATTTGCTTTAATTCTAACAAATGAAGCATATTATAAAATGTGAGGGAAAGATAGACCTGGGATTGTTGACTTTCAATATTATATTAGGAAAAGAAAGTAAGCCGTTAGATAATTATGTTAAAAACTGTATGTGAAGTGGACCAAAAGAATCGAACATACTATATTGTTGGTAATATCTATGAATAATGAACATACTGGAAATAGGAAGTACAGCAATGTATAAGTAATTTATAAGAACAAAATCCAACATAATTACCACCATTATTTTTTCATAATTCCCAAAAGCAGAATTATAGTTGCAACAAAAATGTTAATGAAGTGGATTAACCAAATAGAAATCAAAAAAGAATGAGATAGCAAATTTTTAATGGTGCATTAAGGTTTGCAGACGGTACTAGACTGCAAGCCCATGTTTTTGATCCTTCCCTTCAAAATGGGTGAAATAATGGCTTATGCACTGACAGATCGTGTTTAGGGAGAACAGTTCCTGCGGTTCTGAATGAGATGGGTCTCTGGAAAGTCATTTATGCCAGACAGCAGCGTCCTTTCATAAGCATAGCCACACTAATGTGTCCAGCAGCTCCTCAGAGCAGACACAGCCTGTAAATCACAAGTGGCAAACAGGACTGGCTTTGTAGGGAAAGGATGTTGGTTGTGAGATCTTACTTTCAATGCAATTCTGTAGCAACTTTGAAGGGAGCAGGAAGCTTTGTTTCTCATCTTTTAGAATTCAGTTAAATTTTGTTGGAGAAATGATGTTAAGAGAAATTCTTTCTAGCACAAGTAAACTTTTAAATGATTTAACCCCCACAAAAATAATAGTTATAATAATAATGATGATGATGATGATAGTAATAATGTGATACTATTGTTTTCATAGTTCCACAAGCCAAGGAAACTTCTGGGCATTCTTATCATGCTGTTAGCTTATGAATTTAGCATGAATCTGGAGCCTTAGTGATGGAAGAGATGATACCAAACCCTCTAATGTAGCATTTGAAACATCAAGGGACCAGTGACATAGGACTGGAGCTTTAGCTAGCTACAGGCCTAAAGGAATTCATTAGCATTAAGATGGAGAAATGATGGTGAGTAAGCAAGACAAGAGAGAAATTGGTGTGGCTGAGTGGCAGTGTTGTTCTGGCTTGAAGCCTGTGTGATGTGATGTGAAATAGTAGGAACTAACTATAACCGAAGGAAGTTCAAGGGAACAACAGGTGGTAATTGCTGCCCTATTCACCATGTCTTCAGTAGAACATGCCAGCTGGACATTCTGAGTTTACTGGCAGGTGAAGAAAAAAAATAAAGGAGACACCATCATAATTTTAATTAAGAAAAATCTCAATTGCTTTTTAAAATATCTCTACTTGTTGAGCCTTTTGTCAGGCATATTTTTAGATGTTGAGTTAATCTATTTATCTAAACTATTAAAATTTTGGACCAATCTTGAAATATCTCACCCAAGTCTTGGCCCCATTAAGACTTAGAGGAGGTCATCACTGCGTGAGGTTTCCGGGATCGGAGAAGGGACATTCTTCCACTGGTGAAGTAGGGAGTGTGGAATGAGGGATGTGACTAAGAGAGCCAAGCCCAAACCCAGAACACAGCAGAGAATCTGCTAAAACATGCTCAGTGCCAAGTTACATATGCTGTCATACTTTGTTACTTTGTCTTATTCAAGGTTTACAAATTGTTTCTCATATTAAAAATTATCAAACACTTGCCTTTTCTTATAACCAACCATTTAAATTATTATACTGTATCTTATTCTGTATGTAGGTGTGTGTGTGTGTGTGTGTGTATAAATTTATTAACAGAAATTATTCTATCTATAGAGATATTTTATATACAAAGATGTGTGTATATTTATACAAAATTTCATTTGCCTACATTATTTGTATGAAACAGAGTTCTCCATGAGTATAGATTATTATTAACATACTAGAGGCCTGGTGTATGAAATTCATGCATGGGGGTGGCAAGGGTGTCCCTCAGCCCAGCCTGCACTCTCTTCAATCTGGGATCCCTTGAGGGATGTCTTACTGCCTGTTTAGGCCCAACATCCTAAACAGACAGTTGGACATCTGTCTCACAATCCAGGACTGCTGGCTCCCAACTGCTTGCCTGCCTGCCTTCCTGATTGCTGCTAACCACTTCTTCCTGCCAGCCTGATCACCCTTAACCACTCCCCTGCCAGCCTGATCAATGCCTAACTGCTCCCCTGACAGCCTGTTTGCCCCTAATTGCCATACTCTGCAGGCTTAGTCACCCCTAACTGCCCTCCCTACAGGCCTGTATCCCCCCCCTGCCATTTCCTGCAGGCCTAGTCACCCCCAACTTCCCTCCTCTGCTGGCCTGGTCACCCCTAACTGCCCTCCCCTGCAGGCTTGATCACCCTGAACTGCCCTCCCTTGCAAGCCTGATCCCTCCCAACTGCCCTCCCCTGCTGGCCTGATTGCCCACAACTTCCCTCCCTTGTAGACCTGGTCCCTGCCAATTGCCCTCCCCTGCTGGCCATCTTATGGTGGCCATTCTGTGTCCACATGAGGGCAGTATCTATGACCACGTGGAGGCAGCCATCTTGTGTGTTGGAGTGATGGTCAATCTGCATATTACTCTTTTATTAAATAGGATAGAGGCCTGGTGCATGGATGGGGGCCAGCTGGTTTGCCCTGCAGGGTGTACTGGATCAGAATGGGTGTTCCCTTGGGGTGTGGGGTAGCCTGGGCAAGGGGTCTGTGGTGGTTTGCAGGCCAGCCACACCCCCCAGCAACCCAAGTGAGACCTTGGTATGTGGGATTTATTTATCTTTTGCAATTGAAACTTTGTAGCCCGGAATGGAGCCAAGCCTCCTGCTGTCTCCATGGTGGTAGCCATTTTTGTTGAGATTTATTTATCTTCTATAATTGAAACTTTATAACCTTAAGCAGAGGCCAAGACAGGCCAGAGCTATAGAAGATTGGCTTCTTCCATTGCCAGGTGCAACCCAAGCCTCCTGCTCTCTCCAGCTCCGTGGCTGCCGCCATTTTTGTTGGGATTTATTTATTATCTATAATTGAAACTTTATAGCCTTGAGTGGAGGCCTAGGCCAGCCGGGGTGTGTGGAAAGCTTGGCTTCCTGCATTGCCAGGGAAACCCAAGCTCCCTCCTGCTCGCTCCATGGCCACAGCCATCTTGGTTGGGGTTAATTTGCATACCCTTTCCTGATTGGCTGGTGGGTGTGGCTGATGGGCGTGGCTTGTGGGTGTATTGGAGTGGTGGTTAACTTGCATATTACTCTTTTATTAGATAGGATACAGGTTAATAACGCATGCAAATGTTAACCAACTTTTATTTATACTCTAATTCCCATGAAGAAAAGATAGGAAAATATTCAAAACAACATGGGAAGTTTAGTTGGATTAAACTGATATATCCTTCTTAACTGTTATTAAAAAAACATTTTTCTACTTAGTATGGCTTTTCAGAATTGCTTAAAGAGAATGTAAATTAACTTATAATAAGTTAATGACTAATTTTTATTCTTTCTTTTTTTAATATTTTCTTTCTGTCTTTTTAAAAATTTTATCTTTATTGTTGAAAGTATTAAAATATCCTCTTTTCCCCAATGACCCTCTCCATCCAGCACCAGTACCCCCCACACCCATCCCATCCTCTGCCCAGAGCCTTCAGCACACTATGTGTTATGCATATCCTATCTAATAAAGATGGAATATGCAAATTGATCATTACTTCACAACAAAGATGATGGCACCCACAGCCAATAAGAAGGGAATATGAAAATTGATGTGACAAAGATGGCAGTGGCCGAGCTGGGCCACTTGTGATGATGCAGGTGTTCTGCCCTGTCCCGGCTGCTACAGGCCTCTGGGCAGCGTGCAAAGGCGGAAGGCGGCTCTGGGCCAAAGTGAAGGTGGAAGGCAGTGGCCAGAGTGAAGGCCCGGGTCCTGGGTGCCAGCAGCCAGGGGAAGGAAGGCCTATTCTTGCATGAATCTTCATGCATTGGGCCTCTAGTATACATATAAATTCTTTGGTTAATCTCCTACCCACCCCCCCCACCACCACACCTTCTGTACATGGGTGTCAGTCTGTTCCATTGCTTCTGAGTCTCTGGATCTATTTTGTTAATCAGTTTATTTTGTTTACCTAGCCTGCAAGGAACACTATTTCAATGTTCTTTTGCGATGGAAATGCTGATGGTGGCAGTTCTTGATTCTCATAAAAGCACTGGCTCTGACTTCTAGGAGAGCCCATTTATTGAGCTTTTTTGCAATAATCTTTAAGGGGCAAATACTTTCCTAGACTTGAATATCAGAGGAAAGTTTAAGACTTAGTTCAAAATTCAGTTGCTATTTCTTAGCCATCTTATTTCTTTATATTTCTTAGTGTTTGAGGAAGTCAGAAGTTCCTAGAATGTGTCAGCACTAGGATTTTCTTTTAGGAATTTCCTTTTTGATATGGAAGGGACACAAACATATTTCTAGCATTGCTTGCATCATAGCAGCACCTTTTAATTTTTCAGTCTTGATTCTTCTTTACTCTCAATGTATTTTTATCTGACTGCACAGTTATTTGAGAAGGTTAACATTGGAAAGATTGTGAATGATTAGCATAGTTTTATCAGATATATTGAAAATTGGAAATTATCTTGTCTTCATTAAAATGGCTCATATTCATCATATGGTAAAAACTGCTAGCTGAAATTCAACCATTTCTATTGACATTTTAAAATTTCTTCAAAATTATGTCTCTGTTGTTAAAAGAATGTATAAGCCATATGATAATCAATATAATTTTGATGATGAAAACAATAGTCATGAATATTTTACTTTTTACTAATATGTCATTCTTTCTCTGCCTAGTAGGTAGCTACTAGGTTTAAACTCACCCCTCACACACCACCTTCATTTTTTGTCATAGATAAATGTATATTATTTCTGCTTTGACAAATTAAAGTTTCCAGGGAATATTCCAGTATTAGAATATAGCATGATACAGCCATTCTATTTTTGTTGCCTTTTTTGCTCAATTATTTTTCAATCTTACAACCATTTGTTTAATAATCATTCACAATTATTCAGTAATATTGGAAAAGGAAATGAACTTTGAGGAGATACAGGAAGAAGGTAACTGTTAGACATTTTTTATTTGTTCATAAAATTAATGTGGAGATTTACAATTTCACCCTTCATTTTATACTTTTAGGCAGAAAAGTCAAACAAAATCAAAATGGAGAAAGCTTGCCATGTCACCAGTATGATGCTGAATGTTAAAGCTGTAACTCTATACTGGTCTGTGGTATTACTTCCACTTTGGAACCATGTAGTTGTAATAAAATGTGTCAGAGAAGAATGCAAAGTTTGAGTCATGATATCTGCCCTTGATTTTATATAGTAACTATTATAACACCTTGAGATTTTTAGAACATGTCCAACAAAATAGCACGTGCCAACAAGGTTGTAGTTTAGAAACTGTCACAACTTAAATGGGATTTCTTTTTAGGGTGGAGGGTAATACCTTTGGTTGAAGCAGGGGAAGGGAATTCATTATCTTTATTTTTCCTTCCTTTTGAAATTGGTATATTATTTTATACAATCTTCCTCTGTGTTTTGAATTAATATTTCTCAAGAGGCAGATTAGAGGCTACAAAGTGATAGCCTGTGGACAAGAAACTGATAGTAGCTAAATTTTATTTGGCTTTCCCAAATTGGTTGCTAACATTTTAATACTGGCAATTTCAGATAAAAAAAAATCTTATTTTTTAAATTTCTCTTGCTCCTTTATTATTTTTTAAAGTATAGTTGACATACAATGTTATATTACTCTCAGTTGTACAACATAGTGATTCTGCAGTTACATACCTTACAATGTCATCACCATAATAAGTCTATTAACCATTTGTCACTATACAAAGTTATTACAGTATTATTGACTATATCCCCTGTGCTGTACATTTTATCCCCCTGCCTTATTTATTTTACAGCTAGATGTTTATATCTCCTATTTCCCTTCACCTTTCTCACCCATCCCTCCACCCCTCTCAGCTTCTGGCAACTGTCAGTTTGTTCTTTCTATGGATTTATTTCTTTTTTATTTTGTTTGTTCATTTGTTTTTTTGTTTGTTTAGGTTCCACATGTAAGTAGTCATACAGCATTTGTCTTTTTCTGTCTGACTTATTTCACTTAGTACAATACCCACTAGGTTCATCTATGTTGTCACAAAAGGAAAGACTTCATTCTTTTATATTGCTTAGTAATATTCCAGTGTGTGTGTGTGTGACATCTTTATCCATTTCTCTATTAATGGACACCTAGGTTACTTCCATATCTTGACCATGTATCTGCTCCCCCATATAAACAAGTGACATCCTATATAATAAAAAGGCAATATGCAAATTGACCATCACTCCAACACACCATATGGCCACTCCCATGTGGTCAAAAATGACCAACCCCATGTGGACATAAGATGGCTGCCACAGATGGGGGCAGTTGGTGGCAACCAGGGGAGGCCATTTGTGGGCAATCAGGCCAGCAGGGTTAGGTAGTTGGGAAAGACCAGGCCTACAAGGGAGGGCAGTTGGGGAGGGGATTGGGCCAACAAAGGAGGGCAGTTGGGAGCAATCAAGCCTGCAGTGGAGGCCAGTTGGAGGCAACTAGGCCAGTAGGGGAGAGTAGTTAGGGGTGACCAGGCCTGCAGGGGAAGGCAATTAAGGGTGACCAGGCTAGCAGGGGAGGGAAGTTGGGGGGAACCAGGCTTTCAGGGGAGGGCAGGTGGGAAGGATCAGGCCTGTAGGGAAAAGCAGTTGAGGGTGACCAAACCAGCAGGGGAGGACAGTTAGGGGTGACCAGGCCTACAGGGGAGGGCAGTAATGGGCAACTAGGCCTACAGGGGAGGACAGTTATGAGTGACCAGGATAGTAGGGGAGGGCAGTTAGGGGTAACCAGGCTGGTAAGGGAGGGAAGTTAGAGGTGACCAGGCCAGCAGGGGAGGGCAGTTGGGGTGACCAGGCCTGCAAGGAAGAACAGTTAGGGGTGACCAGGCCAGCAGGGGAGGGTAGTTAGGTGTCAATCAGGCTGGCAGGGAAGTGGTTAGGGGTGATCAGGCTGACAGGCAGGCAAGCTGTTGGGAGCCAGCAGTCCTGATTGTGAGAGGGATCCCAGATTGGAGAGAGTGCAGGCTGGGTTGAGGAATACCCCCCTCTCCCTTGCACGAATTTCGTGCACTGGGCCTCTAGTCAAATATAAAGGTAATTATAGAGAATTCAAGCATATCCTAAATTGCCATCAAGATTTAGTCCCATATGGAAACATGCAAATTTCAGGGGTATTTTCAAGTCACAGGCTATGTTAGATTTGTGTAATTGAATTGACTCTGAGAAAAACACTAAAACTTTAGGGTGAAGATCAAAGGGGGATACAGTGTTGGAGAATAGGACCAGTTAAGTAGTGGAGGAAGGCTCCTCGAGTAGTACTACCAAGTAACATCAGTCTCCAGTGAACTCTTCCAAGCACTCCATTTGTGGGTGTTGCTGAGGTCATTTTTGAAGAGTTCCACTGTTGCAAAGGGCTAGCAGGCATCTGCTGTGGGTCACATTTATTTATGGAGGAGGGTGAACTTTGGATGTGACATAGGAAATACAAGGATAACTGTGCACCCGTTACAGCTGAGCCCCATGGGCCTCTCGCCAGCTCTTTTACAGGCTGGCTTCCAGCCATCTACTCCTTCTGTTGGAAGAAGAAAAGAGGCTGCCATCCAGGGAGCATGCCCAAGGAATTGTAGAGTCAACTCAATCTAATACCATACAAAGGAAGTTCAGCAAATACCCAGGAAGCCAGAACTAAATAGTTTCTAGGAAACAACAGGACACTTTTGCTTTCTCTCCCAGAATGAAGAATGCAAAAAAGTTGAATTTTTCTCACAGGTTACTGGACAAATGCCTATTTTTTTCTTCAATATAAAGTGCCCTGTCAGCTAACAAATCCCCCTTTTTCTTGGCACTGTTCTTTCCTAATCCTGCTGTGTCTATTCTCTCAGAGGTAGACCGTTTCCTTTTAGAAAATGGATAGGATACATTCAGGTTGAGGTGAGCCTTGACCTGGCAACCTCAACTAAAAAGCAACCTCAATTTCATGGAATAGTAGATACAGACTATTATTTGTATTGTACACTGTCGTGATACTTTGTCATCTCAGAGGGAAGAGTACTTAAAAATTAAAAAGGCTAGTAGTTTGCGGCCCATAATTTATCATTTGTATTTCATTGCATAAGATTCCGATGGGATGGAATTTAAATTTTCCTTTTGCATTATTTATATTTGTAAAGAGGGGCGGGCTCTTAAGCAAATTATTATGCAGTGATTGGTAGTCTCAAATTGATCTTCTAAACAAGATTTCTGGAGGAGTGCTTTTTTAAAAATTTCGAAAAGAACAAAATATTTACAGTTCTGTTTTTGCATTTACTGGCAGAATATATGCTAATTACAATGTGCTTTTTTATTCATTAAAGCAGTTAATTAAAAGATGTATATTTGATAGCAATTGATCAGGATAGTTCTGATTAAAATATAAATTAAAATTATAAAAGAAAATTTATTTTTAATTTCTATGAACTTATATAAAATTATAATATATAATTCAGATTACCATGTATGTAGACAAGGCATTTGCTAGTTAATTTGCCCATACTATTAACAAGTTTCATTGTTTGAAACTAAGTTAAATGCTTTAACTGCAAATCTTAACTATTCTTTCTATAATCTCTAATTCTATTAAAGGGACCTTTATTGTCAACTTTGAAACAAGCTAACAACTCTTTCTTGAAACCCTCAAAGTCAAATGTGTTTCAGAATCTAAAGTTTTAGGCATTAGAAAGTTAATACTGTTCATATACTGCTTATTGTCTGACACACTCAGAGACCTAAAGCTCAAGCCATCAATTTTTGCAGTGAAACATGTGTGTTCACACTAAGAAGGAATATTAGTCACCATAAATGGCCTCACATCTGTTCAAATCCATCTTTGCCACCAAGTGAGTTTGTTTAGACTTATAAAAACATTTTATTTAGTAGATTTTAGAATTACAGAAAAGGAATCAAGGACTGTATCATTATTTCTATTCTATTCTTCATAATTTTGCCTGGGTTGCCTTCCTGATGCCCACTTATGCCATGGCACCTGCATTGTGTATCTTTTTGGCTTCCCACTACTTCCCTTTAAGCTTCTTTATATCCAAAAGATATATCCTAGTAACTTTTCCATGGTCTTTCCAAAATATAAGTACTTCACTCCAATCAAACTCACCTTACCCGCAATCCCAGAGTGTACCTTCCACATCTTTGTTCACTGCACTTCAAACTGGAGTACCTTGCCTCAAGTCTGCAATTCACTTCAGACACTGTCATCCTATTATCTTTCCTTTCCTGTCTGGAATTCCACCTTTATAGGATCCTTACCCATTCCATAGTCAGAATTTGCTTAAGTAAACCAGTCAGAGAAAGACAAGTGCCATATATGGAATCTAACGAACAAAATGAACTTACAAGTAAAATAATTACAGACTCATAGATAGAGAGCAGGCTGACAGCTGTTGGAAAGGAGGGAGCGGGGTGGAGGGATTGGAGAGATTGAGCAAAAAAAAGAAAAAAAGAGAGAAAACTCATGAATACAACAACAATATGGTGATTGCCGGAGAGGGTCAGAGTAGGGAAGGTGGAAGAGGGTATTTGGGGGACATATGGTGATGGACAGAGACTTGACTTGAAGTGGTAAGCACACAATACAGTGTAAAGATGATATGTTGCAGAATTGTGCACCTGAAATGTTTATCACTTTGTTTACCAGTGTCACCCCAATCCTATCTAATAAAAGAGTAATATGCAAATTGACCATCACTCTAACACACAAGATGGCTGCCCCCATGTGGTCAAATATGACTGCCCCCAAGATGGCCAGCAGGGGAGGGCAGTTGGGAGGGACTAGACCTACAAGGGAGGACAGTTGGGGGTGATCAAGCCGGCAGAGGAGGGAAGTTGGGGACGAACAGACCTGTAGGAAAGGGCAGTTGGCGGGGGTGGGGGGAAGACACCCAGGCCTGCAGGGGAGAGCAGTTGGGGGGGATCAGGCCAATAGTGAGGGCAGTTAGGGGCAATCAGGCTGGCAGGGAGTGGTTAGGGGGTAATCAGGCTGGCAGGCAGAAGTGGTTAGGGGCAATCAGGAAGGCAGGCAGGTGAGCAGTTGGGAGCCAGCAGTCCTGGATTGTGAGAGGGATGTCCGACTTCCCTAAATGGGCAGTCGGACATCCCTCAAGGGGTCCCAGATTGGAGAGGGTGCATGTTGGGCTGAGGGACATAACCCCCCTCCCCGTGCATGAATTTCATGCACCAGGCCTCTAGTAAATTCAATAAAAAGGGAAAGGAAAGAATGTGCTTAAATAGAATACTGCCTGCCCTCTAATTATAGCACTAATTTAATATATTTTCAGTGTACTTGGTGTGAACATACAAGACATTGGTTACATGAATGAATAAATGTGTTAGTTAATATCTCTCTTGATCTCATCAATCGACCACCCACAAGGAACCTTACACTCTGTGGTCATTGCCATTGCCCAGATCCTAAATGTCCCCATATGGAGAATAGGATAAAGATCTCAAGGGAGTACCCAGAAGAAGACAGACTCTGTGTTCTAAGTGCAGATTTAGTATTACTTTGGAGAAGGAAACTGTATTTTCTCTTTGATTTTAGTATTCATCCTGACAATACTATCAAGAAGGCAAGGTGTCTCTCCCCTTTGAGAGTGGCCAGGTACTAAGGGTCTACAAGGCTACTCCGTTCTGTGGGTCTCCACTTGAATAACACTTCCTGGGGGAAGACCTTCCTGACCAACCAGCCTGCATTAGTGTTCCTTTCTGTGTACTCTCAGCTTTTTGTTTTGTTAATAGTCACCATATTTACTTTTAGGGTATGAGTCTCGATCCAGAAACTCAGGTCAGTAATAAATAGGACTTACTTTTTTGTAAATATTTGATTTCTGAATCTGAGCCTCCATTCTTCTGAGCTCGTAAAAATAAACAAATAAAAATCAGTCTTCTTGGGATCTCTACACTGTGTTCCACCTTTAGGCCTGCTTCACACTTCTGGGAGTCTTATAGTATCCAACGATCTGGGGTTGGAAATAGAGAGGTCCCCAGTCTTCAGATGACAGACCAACAGTGTGCTGCTGAGAGGCTGCATGCCTTGACCAACCGGCATGGCCCTTCAGATACAGGATGTCATTCCTGCATCTTGGGGCACAGGAAACTTTCTGCAAAGTCTGAGCCACCCTTCAGACTGGGGAATCTTTTACAAGGCTTCCTCTGTTTCCAGATATCTAGATATGTCATATACCACTTTAAAATATATATATATATATATATATAATGCAGCTGCAAATATTTGATTTCTGAATCTGAGCCTC
>JAAGEH010002534.1:12330996-12464002 GCA_011751065.1 Lasiurus cinereus | reverse complement strand
ATATATATATATATATATATTGATTTCAGAGAGGAAAGAAGAGGGAGGGAGATAGAGAGAGGGATGGAAGAAAGGAGAGAGAGAGAGAGAGAGAGAGAGAGAGAGAGAGAGAGAGAGAGAGAATCATTGATTGGCTGCCTCTTGCCTTCCCACTCTGGGGATTGAGCCCTGCAACCCAGGCATATGCCCTGACTGGGAATTAAACTGTGACCTCCTGATTCATAGGTCAATCCTCAGCCACTGCACAACAGTGGCTGGGCCCATTTTCTTTTAAAGTTATTGTTGCCTTTCTGGAAGTGCTGCTGGGAAGCTGGGCTAAGGCCCCACTGCTCTTGGGGAACACAGATCTCTTTCCTCTCTTCTAGTTTGTGGGAGTTTCTTCCTAGATATTCTTGATTTCTAGAAATGTTGGTGGACAAGTTTGTTTCCTATCTTGCCTCCTCAGACATTTTCTGAGGTAATATCAGATGGCCAAAGCTTGGTGGAATGGCAAAGGAAATGGAAAAATAAGAGAGAGAAAAACCTAGATAAATATATCAAAAGAGATCTCAGTGTAATTGCTTGTTTAATGTCTGCCTTTCTTAGTTAGACTTTAAACTTCATCAAGCCTGAAATAAGGCTTTCTAATCTCAGTGTTCAAGTATTGTCTTGTTTGTGTGGGGATCCTATTGAAGTCTTCTTGAATAAATGGGATAGAAATTCAGAAACTGAATATATGAAAAATATAATGGCTAAGAGGGCAGACTCAGAGAAGATGGCCCAAATGTGAATCTTGGCTTTCCTGTTTACAGTTAGATGGGCAAAACCCTTAACTTCTTCATGCCTCAAATTCTTCATTCACCAGGTGGTGATTGTCAGAATTTAGAGTTAATGTTTAGCCTGTCCAGTGTGAGTCAGTAGTTGAACATCAACCTGTGAGTCAGAAGGTCATGGTTGATTCCCATCAGGGCACATGCCCTGGTTGCGGTGGGCTCAATCCTGGTGGCGGGAAGGGGCAGAGGGGATGGGGGATGGTAGCATGCAGGAGGCAGCTGATCAGTGATTCTCTCTCATTATTGATGTTTCCATCTCTCTCTTCCTTTTTCTTCTCTCTGAAATCATTTTTTTAAATACATTTTTAAACAAGTTAACATTTAGCCATAACCGGTTTGGCTCAGTGGATAAAGTATTGGCCTGCAGACTGAAGGGTCTCAGGTTCAATTCCAGTCAAGGGCATGTACCTTGGTTGCAGGCAGTTGATTAATATTTCTCTCTCATCAGTGTTTCTAACTCTCTATCCATCTCTCTTCCTCTGTGTAAAAAATATATATATTTTTTAAAACTGCAAATAAAAAAAGTTAACATTTATAAAATTCTTAGGTTAATACCTGGCACATCATCTGAATCATATGAATGTTATCAGTGGAAGTGGAGTTCTTGAGGTACTGTGAGAAAAATAATTTCCTGAGGCATCCATGGGAAGATGAGGTTTCATGGAAAGCTTTATTGATGATGTAAAATTTGTTGGGGTTCCCTTCCAAGTCCTGTCTCTGTCTGGCCATGGAAGAAGTCCATTTTTTGTCTTCAGCAGGGCCAGAATAAGGCCATTGCCCAGAATTTCTGCTCCATATTAAAGTCCAGCCCAGTCCAGCATCTGGCTAGCTTAGCTTGTGTTCCCAGCTGCAGTCCATTTCATGTGGGGTCTGCACGGCCATGTGCCATGCAGCTGCTGAAGGCTGTAAGGCAATGAGACAGAACAGGCGAGTGCTTGGGCTAATGTAGTTCCTGAGCAAGAGAGAACAAGAGTGAGCAAGAGAGAGGGTACCCTTTGTCTGGGGATTTTAACTTTCCAAGATTTTGTGCGCTTCTGATGGGGTCTATCCCCCTAGCCAATCCACTGTTTCCCGGGTTAGATTGTCAGGCAAGCACCTTCCCTAGGTCATCCCAACTGCACTGTGCATGTGCCTATCTCCCCCTTTGTTCAGTCTCTTTCCCAATGATGTGCAGGAAATAGACCAGTGGTTCCCTAGGATGCATGAAGCTGTAGCTTCCTGGTGAAGCTGCTAGGTGACCATGCCTATGTCTGGTCTTCCCTTTGCTCTCTTCTCATTAGTAATATTAATAAATTAATTACAACGATAACATTAATGTTGATCACTATTCTTACCATTGTCCTCATTATTTATCTTTATTACCAAGAAATCCTCAGACAAGACTGTTCTCTTGATGTTCTAAGAGAGAGAACAGCTCTGGTCCAATGCTAGCAAAGTTTATATAAATAAGGTTGATGCAGTTTTATTTATTTATTTATTTATTTAAAATATATTTTATTGATTTTCTACAGAGAGGAAGGGAGAGGGATAGAAAGTCAGAAACATCGATGAGAGACATCAATCAGCTGCCTCCTGCACGCCCCACACTGGAGATGTGCCCGCAAGCAAGGTGCATGCCCCTGACCGGAATTGAACCTGGGACCCTTCAGTCCGCAGGCTGACGCTCTATCCACTGAGCCAAACTGGTCTCGGCGATTCAGTTTTATTTTTGCATGATCTCCCAGACTGCTAAACTATTTTATATTTCTTTCCTGTATTCTGTGTCCACTCTGGTTCCCTCAGAATCATGCTTCTTCGGGAATCCGACTTCTTTTCATCTTCTGTTGGCCTTTCTTAGCTGTATGTGCTTAGGAAATATTGCAATGACCCCCAGGCGTCCCTTATTAGGTTGTATATGAAGCCTTTCTCAGTACCTGTGGTTCAGGCAATTTTTCTTATATTCCACACTTGCTAGTGTTGAAGTTTATCTGCCATCTTTCTGCTTATTTGCAGATCCTTTGCGGTTTGTCTTTACTTAGCATTCAAGTAGCTACAGTATTTAATGACATCTGTCAATGCAGAGATTGCATTGTTCTCTTTCTCCTCTAAATAATTTGAAAATTCACACATGTCATTTACATGTAAAAAGATAATTCCTGGAGTGACTAGGGTTAACATTTGTAATAGAACACAATAGAATGGAACATGGAATATCTATAAAAAAGAAAGACTAACTTTCTGAGCCAATATTGCATTCAATTATAGGAAGCTAGGTTCTTTTCATAAATAGTACTTCCACAAAGTGATCTTTTTCACTCAGTTATAAAATCTGATTTTTATAGGCTCAAATGCTCATATTTTGGTTTTTCAAAGGATTTCTTTAGCTATTATATAGTTGCCTTTTCTCTTCAGATTGTACTATCTACTACAATGTGGAATGATTTAGTGGTAAATTTTCTTTCTCTTAATTCCTTTCCTGCTGTTAAACTAAAGTTATTCTTTTACCTAAATATTTTTGCATTCTATTATACTATTTCCCCATCTGGTCTCTCTTAGCTAGAAATCATCTTATCAACTTCTCGGAATATTTATCTTTATTTATGCTGCACACATACCCACTGTGATGGTTGTGTTGTAATGCATGATATATTTTGGGCAAACAGAATCATGATACTATTTACATTATGGAGAAGCTTAGGGATTCTCATTTCTCAGCATAACACATATTTTTTTCTTGTATTGGGGCCCTTGGAGACCTTTACAATTAGAGTAATTGCTTGTTTTCCCTACTTACCTCTACAGCTCCCTGTGCTTCTTGGTGAGCACTGTCAGTGACATTGCCATTGTTAGCTTATTCTTACTATGGGTCATTTCTGTACATTTGTACAGCGCAATTAATGATGCAGTAAACAGTGAAGTCAAGTGTGTGTGTGTGTATCATTTTGAGTCATTTGCCTGTATAGAAGAGAGCTAGCATTCTCCTGCTTCTATTGCCACTTTTATTAATCTTTTGTAGTTGCCTCTTTCTCTGCTCAGCCCTTAAATGGAAGGCTGTTCTGCCTACAGCCTCCCTTCATGATTTCACAGAACCCTATGACTCGTGATTCCCATTTGTCTCCTATTTTATGTGCATATCCATCCTCTGTTCCTTGGCTGTCCATAGACATCTCGAATTCAGTAAGTTCCTAACTAAATTTGTCATCTGTAACCAGCTACCCCCAGAAAATCCAGTCTCTTCTAGTGTTCCTTCTAACAGCCTCTATTCCTCAGTCTATAGACCAAGGACCATTCTCTGTTCTTTCTCCCTTATGTTTTCAGCCAAGCTATAAGTCCTACAAATTCTACCTCCTTCATATCACTCAAAACTCTCATTATGTCTCTTCCCTAGTTCTATGGCATAGCCCTTCAACTAGACCATTATAGCATTTTTATAGACAGTGTCTCTCTGTTCGCTTTTCCTCTTTCTGTGCCAACTGCCATCCTCTCATTCACTTTGCTGGAGTCTCTCAAGGCTCCTAAAACCTGGCATGAGGTAGCATGTACTGTTTCCTTTGTAGCCCCTCTAGTTCTCCAACAAAACGGCTGTCATCCCATATGATTATCAACTGCTTATTTTTCCCCATTGTTTTACCAGACATTCAAACCTGTGAGCATGGGGTCTTGGCTCACCATTCAATCCCCAGGGCCTAATACAGTGAATGCTGCACAGAAGGCACTCGATAAATACTTCTCAAATATTGTGGAATATTAGTCAAGCTTTCTTATACTTAAACTATAAATAAAGTACAAAGAAACTATAAACACATAAATAGCATGATGACAAAGTCTGGAATTAGAAGTCCTGGATTGAATTTCTGGCTCTATCGTTGCCTTACTGAATACTTTTGACAAAACACACAATTTCTCACTGTAGTACAATCATATAACACTCATCGTTAGTGAGTACACAATAAAAATGACTATAGCATCTTGAATTTATGGTTTCTAAGTAGGTTAGAAGCATTACTTATGAATTATTTACTTGTTCAACATCCTGTTGGGGTAAACTTGCATCTTTCCTTCTAGAAGGTAGTAAAGGGAGATAGAGCCCCTTTTGCAATGGTGGCAAAATACTTGTTCTGAGATGGTTATCTACCTCACAGCCTGACAGGAAGATCCATGAAGGGCTCTTAGTGTTTATTCTCTCAGGAGGATGGATTACATACAGTAGTTTATACTTTTGATATACAAATTCTTAAGAATTCAATATATTTGGGAGTGATATTTGTACAAATAATTTCAGTATTTTAGCTTATTCCTGAACTCATTCTCTATATTTTTCTGGAGACACACTTTTTCCCCACACCTACTAGAACCATCTGTGTACCAGGCAAGTTTTCTGAGATATAAAATATGTCCATTCCACTTACTTAGAAAGATGTATGACTAATGATACTGTGGGAAAATGGCATAGTAATGAACACGTACTCCCTCTGTGTAAACAGCTAGGAAATCCTAGCAGCTACAGCACACAAAGCAGTGACCTACAGATAAGCATTCAGCACAGGTACTTTTCAGCCTTATCCCCCAAGACCACCTGCAGGAAGCAGAGTCCATTTGTCTGTGTGTGAATCTGGAGTAACCTCAATGAGAAGATATTCCCTATCATCGTCAAATAGTAACATTTTAAAAATGTGTGCAAATTTTAAATTCTACCTTAAATTATGTTAATATTTGCTTTACAAAACCAAAAAGTTTAAAATTATACATATGATAAGGGATGAGTATCAAAAATTTATAAAGAACTTATACAACTCAACATCAAAAATACCCCACACATAATCCCATTTAAAAGTGGGCAAAGGATGCATAACCCATGGACACAGACAATAAGGTGGTGAAAGCCTGTAGTGGGGGTGGGGTGGGGACATTGTTATAATACTTTCAACAATAGAGATTATATATATATATATATATGCAAAGAATCTGAATAGATGCTTCTCCAATGAGGACATACAGATATATGAAAAAATGCTCAAAGTTACTAATCATAAGAGAGATGCAAATTAAAACTACAATGAGATGTCTCTTCACACCTATCAGAATGGCTATCATCAATAAATAAACAAATAACAAGTGTTGATGAGGATGTGGAGAAAAGGGAAACCTGGTGCACTGTTGGTGGGAACACAGATTGGCATTAGGGCTGAAAAGAATCTTATACTACAAACATAATTTTATTGGTTTTCTTAAAATGAACTCTTAAGCCACAGTGGAAAGCAGTATGGAGCTCCCTCAAAAAATTAAAAATGGAAATGCCTCAAACCCAGTGATTCTACTTCTAGGAATATATTCAAAGAAACCCAAAACACTGATTCAAAAGAATGTATGTACCCCTCTGCTCATTGCAGTGTTACTTACAATAGCCAAGATTTGGAATCAGCCCAAGTGCCTATCAGTAGATAAGTGGATAAAAAAAAAAAGCTGTGATACATTTACATAGTAGAATACTACTTGGCTATGAAAAGGAAGAAAAAGGAAGGAAATCTTAACTTTTGTGACAGCATAGAGGGACCTGCAGAGTATTATGCTAAGTGAAATAATCCAGTCAGAAAAGGCAAGTACCATATGATCTCACTTATATGTGGAATCTAATGAACAGAATAAAGTAACTAACAAAATAGAAACATAGATACAGAGAATAGACTGATGCTGTCAGAGGGGAGAGGTATTGGGGGGCTGGCTGAAAAAGGTAAAGGGATTAAGCAAAAACAAACAAACACACAAAAAAAACAACCTCATAATCAACTCATAGACATAGAAAACAGTATAGTGATTACCAAAGGGAAAGGACAGTGGGGAGAGTAGAAGAGGATTAAAGGGGCATAAATAGTGATAGAAGGAGACTTGTCTTGGGTAGTGAACACATAATCCTATAAAATAAAACCCTAATATGCAAACCGACCAAACTATGGAATGACCAGTTGCTATGATGCACACTGACCACTAGAGGACAGACACTCATTGCAGGAGCTGCCCCCTGGTGGTCAGTGCACTCCCACAGGCAGAGTGCCACTCAGCCAGAAATTGAGCTCATGGCTGGTGAGTGTAATGGCAGTGGCAGGAGCTTGTCTCATCTCTGAGGCAGCACTAAGGACCCCTCAGGGGATGTCTGACTGCCGGCTTAGGCCCAGCAATGGGACATCCCCCAAAGTGTTTCAGACTACAAGAGGGCACAGGCCAGGCTGAGGGACCCCCCCCCTACCTCTGCCCCCAGTGCACGAATGTTATGCACCAGCTCTCTAGTACAATATACAGATGATGTAGTATAGCATTGTATTCCAGAAACCTGTGTAATTTTATTAACCACTGTCACCCCAAGAAATTTAATTTAAAAACAAATAAAGATAAAAGTATTTGCTGTTAATTAAAATGAACTCTTAAGGAAGATGCTCCATGTTTATTATTGCCTTTGAACACTCTTGGGATATTGACAAGTACCTACCAAGCATTACCACAGCTTTAAAAATACAGGGTCCTAGATCATTGCAGCCCAGGCCATGGGAATTTTGTTAGAATTTAGGAGATTTCTCTCCATGTCCCCTTTCTACTTTGCTATATGTAAACTCTTGAAGTCCTTTTGCTTAGTTCACTAGTGAGATTGTTAAAATGTAGTTCTAAGCACCTAATTGGTAGCATGTCCACAGTTCAGATGACAGAGACATACATTCAGCTTCCTCAAACAGAAAAATCTCTGTCCGAGGTGAGAATTACCTCTCCACTTCCTCTTTAGATCTGGTTAACACTGGAAACCAAACTGAGAAGTTCTAAAACATAATGCTTTGTTTTGAGCATTTAGAGAGTATGATCAAACAGCAAGCTGATCATGCTCAGATAGGAGTACAAGAAGTGACTTATTTATACATTCAAATTTCAAAACATTTCTGAGGCCTACCATGTGTGCTGTTAAAAGGTTTTTAATTTTAAATGATTTTTGTTAGATAATCTGTTTAAAGTGACATTATGATTTATCGCCACTAATCAAGATTCTGATCCCTTGTAGACTTCTTGTTTGTATCTGTTTTTGTTCTTTGTTACATAAATATGAGGTTTATACATAAAATTCTGACTGTGTAATATAGGGCTAATGAGTCACAGATGGAAAGATGCTGGCACATTACCATCTAATAACATTTTAAACTCATATTCCGTAGTAAAACAAAAGCAAATTGTACACATCTGTTTTCCAACTTGTAGCATTTCTGAATTTGTGTAGAGTCTATGCTTAAAGGACTTTTACTCAGGGAGAAGAAAAAAGAGGATTCAGGTCACCTTGAAACTACCCAGCCACTTAATTGCCTTATCGGAAAGGATTTGGCGGAAGGGATCTGACTTCCTCTGCTTTGCTTCCTGAGGAGTCCCAGCTCTAAGGAATGAGAATAGAAGGCATTAGAGCTGAAAAGAAAGTCTCATGTGACAAGTATAGTTTTATTGATGTTGTTAAAAAATATATATATCCCTAGTAAGGGGAAAATAAAGGAGAAAATGTACCCAAACTAGTAAAATTGAAAAACTAGAAATTTTCTGGCCTTTCCTAAAAATATTTTCAAAATAGATTTGGATGGGAAGAGGAGAACAGTGAGGAGGAGAGAATGTAGGGAGGCAACACGGATCGCCCTGGTGTTTGTTCATTTTGTTTGTATGGTGAACATGTTCTATGTGAGAGAAATGGAGGAAAAAGCTCCCATATCACATGTTGTTGCAAAAGATGTAGAACAAAGGCAGAATTTCTCCCTCAGACCTACCCACTCAATACTGCCTTTAGGGCTGCTTGAGTACAGTTAGTGATGTACAGGATTCTAGTGCAATCTCCCCCGTGCTCCTGCGTTAAGGAATTCAAACCCACTTTTCTGCTTCAAGGGGTTGTGTGAACTGTCAAGTTCTTTTGGAAAAGGTACGTGACAGAAGTAATTACTATGGAGTGTGACCATAACTCCCCCTGACATGAAATACCCATGTTATAAGAGACAGATTTCCATCTTCCAACTCTGCAGGAATTCCTGAAACAGGACAGACCTGAGAATCATGAGATGATTCAGGAGGGAAATCCTGATATGTGGGTGGTATTTTGTGAGGCGTACTGCATTTATTCTGAGGGATACTGCAAAATTCTGTTCATGGTAGTCCAAAAAGGAATTAATGCACATATTGGATGCCCTGTGTTATAGATTCAACAGAATATCAATAGAGGGAAATTAAAGTATTGTTTTCATAACAGTGTCTGTAGTGATCTCCAGTTTGTACTAACATTTTACACATAAGAGTCCAGACATGTTGGGAGTACTAGTAAACCCTGCGATATATTGTACCTGCCATAAGAGCAGTTACAAGGGTTCTCAATCTGGCATTCCCTTTAAGGAATGGTTCACTTGGGAGCCTTGTGTGTCTGATATTGTTTATGGCATGTCAAGCAAGGCAAGACTTAGAGCTGGGACAGGGTGATTTTAGGTACATGCTTGTTTTGTTTGTCCACCAGTGAAATGTCTGTGTGACGTTTTGTGTCGTGTTTTGGTGCTGTGCCCTGTCCATAGGGTCTGCCAGGCTTCCCCACAGTTGCTGCCCTGCACAGTAATCAGATCCTCACCGTCAAGGTTTGTGGTTGGCACCCATGTCCTCCGTCAGAGCCCGCAATCAGCATAAGGGTGAGCAAGAACAGCTAAACTGGCCTGCCGAGTCCTGATGCTCCCTTGCATCAAATATACTAGCTTCTTGGGTTATTGGATCTCATGTACATCAATGAGGTCAAATATATATGAAGGAGAATCTTGAACAAATGAGGGAGTTAAGATATTGAAGTCAAACAAGGACAGTGGACAGAGGCAGGCATGACTCTTCAGGATGGTGCCGGATCTGAAGGGTTTGAATGAGTATGCTTTGCAAAGCTCTAAATATTTTTCAATCAATTAAGTCATCCTAAGTACTCTGGACTTCGGCATCAACAAAATGGCAGTCGTGTTCATGCCACATTATGCTGGTTGACAAGTCTGACGGAAATTGAACTGGCGCTTTGTCTGAGGACTTTCTGCTCAGAGTGCAGAATGCAGGTGGTTCAAGCATACCTGCCCCTTTAGTATATTACCTTAGAAAGGCCCAAACCCACGGCAAAACAATGGAATCCAAAAAAAAGGTCCACCTCTAACTAAAAATCTGGTCTCACCATCCTGGTTCAGGTTACATTTCTTTCCAGAAGAGCCTGAGGGTCTGATGTCAGACACAAACGCCAGTTCTGTTTTATTTAATGGTCATTATAACTCTAATGCATATATCTTTATTTCTTTCTTGGGGCCTTCTGATGTCTATTCTTCAACTCTCTCACCTCTGAACTTCAACCTTTGACCTCACCTGACTGATCAGATGGTGTTTCCTAAAATCAATCATGGGTTTCTCTCTGCTGATCAGCAGCTCATTAAACGCCGCTTGATTAAGGTAGTGCTTATTCTTGCTCAAGTCTTTCTTCTTTGCATTCAGTTTTTACTCTGTTTACTGTTACTTTGCCATTTATCTCCCTTGGGTGGGGGTGGGGATGGAAGTGTATTTATTTGGCAATATCTTAGAATAAAATTATGCTTAGTGAGCTGCATTTGTTTGAAATGTAAGTACCAAAATTTTTTTAATTAAGAAAAAGATTTTTTTTAATTAAGCTATATTCAGTAATAGACCCAATTTTTAAGGTCTCTAGCTTTGGTAATGTATAAGTTATTATAAAGCGTGACAAGAGGCTTTTATGCTTAATTTTTATAGGTTATGAAAAAGTAAACATTGTCCAATTTCAAATGCAGCCATTTTATTCAGGTAGATATAGGATTGTCATGAATAAAGTTATGCAACGGCTTTAACCCAGTTCTGAATCGAGGGATAACAGACACAGGATTTCCAAGAGCTGTGAGTGCTGGTTCCTGAGCTGCTTGGTTTTAATAGCTCCACTCAGCTCCTCAGCATGAATATTTATTTGATCCCTGCTGGCAGGCAAATTGCCTACAGGCTTCATGCTTCTGCTTGCTCCTGTTCTTTCATGGTGTAAATGTGAATTAGATAATGCAAATTCAAGGTCTTTAAAAGAAGACCTGGTTCTTTATCCTCCATAGTCATGGTTGGTCTGTCCCCCTCTCCACTGTAGGGTGACCAAGGACAAGCTGGACCCCCAGGCCCACCTGGCCCTCCAGGCCCAAGAGGGCCTCCTGGAGACACAGGGAAAGATGGCCCCCGAGGAATGCCAGGAGAGCCCGTGAGTTGCTTTTTGGATCACTTGTTCTCACAGGTTTGGTTTTGCATTAAGGGCTGAGAATTAGGATAGAGTGTGGTTGGGAGGGGTTAGAAGGTCGAGGAGTGGAGCAGGTTGAGGGATGGGGGAAGCTAGGAAAGCCGCTAAGCAGGGCACTGCCAGCCAGGCTTCTGTTTTACCACTCAATCCCGGGGAACCATGCAACCACAAGGACCTGGGGAGACAACTAAGCCAAGCGATCAGGTAAAGCTCCGGAGTCTGATCCGAGAACCTGTCACTTATGTCCTGACTGCACAAAGTTCATCGGTGCCTTTGGTTCAACAGGGAGACTAGCTTGAAACACTAGATGGGGGATTAGTGACAATTTCAAAAAATCGATAGCAGAGACAATCAATTCCCATATGATTTATGGAGAGTAAAGAATTTAAGTATTTCTAATATTTAATCCCTTGTAAATAACTTGACCAAAAGAATTGGTAAAACAGTAAAGTTAATAATTAAATCATCAGTGGGTCTGGTTTGAACATTATTTGTCATTGGAATATGAAGCTTATTAATAGAAATGATTTAAAGTGAGTTGTTACTCCAATACATTTAACTTAAAAATATAAAAAATAAAAGCGATCTCAATATTTAGATCTAAGTACTAAGTACTTAGTGTCAAATGTCAATATATAGCAGCACAGGACACTAGATAAATGATTTGCTTTGGTAGAGACAACCCAGCAATTTAAATAAATATGTAGAAAAGGGTAAACAAATTTTACACTTATATTATGAGGTCAGAATTTGAAATTCAGGTTTATTGATGAATTAAATTGTTTATTTTATGTATTGATTTCAGAGAGGAAGGGAGTGGGGGAGAGAGAGAGAAACATCAGTGATGAGACTGAATCATTGTTTGGCTGCCTCTTGCTGGGGATGGAGCCCACAGCTGGGCATGTGCCCTGACCAGGAATCAAACCATGATCTCTTGGTTCATAGGCCGATGCTCAACCACTGAGTCACACCAATTGGGCAAGTGTATTACTTCACTGTAATAATTATATTCATTAGTGTTTTCATAGTACAAAAGTAATACGGAAACTATCCATAATGTAGAAAATTTTTAAAATAAAGACAACCAAAAAGAAAAAGAAATCATCCATGCTCATCGTTTTGGTATATTTTATTTTTGTATTCATATATTATGGCCTGTTTTGTTTTTGTTTTTTGTCTTTCAAAAAATGATTCTGTTTGTAAGAATATAGAGTACTTTAAAACTTTTCTCAGACAACCTTCTATAAGCCCACTTCCCTTTCTGAAAGCTACTGTTCATTTGTCATATGAAATGAGGAATTAATTTATAACATATGATTTAGAACTGCTTTAACTAAATCATCAGAGATAATAGCTTCGTCCTAAACTGTGTAATGTTTCCCCTTTTCTTGGGTTGATATCTTAAAAGATAGAAAAAGCTACAGCTTTAAGGATATTTAGAACTCTCCAATTGATTGCTGGTTTCCAACAAGATACAGTGTGTCTTTTCAAGTAAGAAGTATAGTTAAGACCCTTTTGATGGGATAGAATTAGTCACATCATTGAGTATTATATACTGTACAGAAAATTTAAAGCATAAATTACTTTCAAGAAACAAGAAAATTAAGGTATGACATTTTGTAAACCATCCAAATATTATGTCCATCTTTAAGTGAATGTAGTTTATTCATCTAAGTAAGAAATGGAGCTTTTAATACAAAGGTATGAACTTTTTAAATTCCGCAAATATAATTTGAACTGGATTTATAATCTCAGACTTGATTTTTATATACTCTCTTAACTAGTGGAAAAGATTTTATAAAAATAAACTGAGAAGTACTTATTTTTAAAGTCCAACAACAGCTATATATACTGGCATTACAATCATGTTTTTCAAAAAAATATCTGTAGCCAATGACTGTCATTATAATAATATAATAAAACATGTATGAATCTGAGTATTAGAAAGTTATGATAGTAGTGTAATATGGCAGGCAATTTTATTTTAATATGTGCTGTCAATTTTAATAAAGAATGTTACTTCAGCCATCATTAATCCAGGATAATTAAAATTTAAAATCAATGTCTGCTCCTTTTCTTAATTCCTGCACTAAGAGCAGTTGTCTCTATGTCGAATATGTGGGAGTTCTGAATTCTCATACAGAGGACCATATCATCATCTTATGTCATTATAAAGAAGACATAATAATAACTAATAGATAACTATAATTGCAATTAAATAAATGATATATGACTCACTATAATTAAATTTTTTCTAGGACTATTTAATGATTTATATAATTGCTCCTACTAAATTTTTTTAGAATATATTCTTGGCATAATCTTAAATCTCTACCATAATCTAGACTCACTTTATTAAATCCTAAAATGTTTATAGAATGCATTTGAAGGAAGAATGTTGTCTTTTTTTTTTCATTGCATTGTGCTCTCTTTTTAGTTGAAAAGTATATTTGACATTCATGCACCCCAGTGGGTACTGTAAAAAGGGCAAAATATATATTGAAATTGTTTTTTTAATATTTATAGCACTAATAAAATTATCACTATTCTTTTTTTAAGGGTGAACCAGGGAACCTAGGAAAACAAGGCTCAATGGCAAGTATTTCGATTTATCTTTTATTTTAAATTCTATAATTTTTCATAAAATTTTTATAAAAAGTAATGGAAATCTATTCAAAACTATTGCCAGTATTGTGTATAACATGTGTATCTGTCATGTAACATATAACAAAAAGAGTGAAAATTATTACAAGTTAAAAACTAATATGTCCTTTTACACGGTAAGCATCACAAGACAACACATGTATAGAACTGACCGGAGAAGAAGAGGAAGGTTCTAGAAGGGAAGAGTGAAAGAGATAATTAGGAAGAGCAAAGGGAGAATTTGTTTTAAACAGCTCTGCTAAAAGGGAGATTAAGTGTAGGGATATACCTATTAGTTTAAATAAAGTGAGTTTTGAAAGGGATCGGGTGAGACTAAGTGTGAAGTAGTATAGGCAACATTTCATAGTGAATCAAGGAGCTCTTTGTTGAAGGGCTTCACCCAGAGGAAAGCAGTTGTGTCTCTTGATCTCCGTCATTAAAGAAGATCATAAAATAATTCCCCATAGACACGCAGGGTCAGTTCCTCGGGATTGTTTATCCTTTATCAGTGGGAGAAATTTGGGCAGCTTGCTGAGCCCTGAAGAGTAGAATCCCTTCAACTCGCCTCTCCCTGTCTCTCTCCCCTGTCCCTGGAGCCATCTTTCTGACCAACTTTATGACATGAACCATATTGGGGAGCACAGGTTGACAATGTAACAACCCCCATTTCCCAGGACAGCTGTGTCTCACTGCATTGTCCTGGACACAGTGATCACAGTGAGCTCAATCCTGTTCATTCTGTGGAATGTGTGACATGCAGCACACAGGTGCTCAGGGTACAAAATTTATTTGTAAAAACATGTCAGCTAAGTGCTAGTGAAACTGATGCATAGACACAGGACAGTTGGTCAGGAATTAAAACAAATGTGTGAAGGGGTTAAAGGTCAAAGTCTTATCCCTGCACAGGATGCTTTCAACAGCCCTCATGGGAAGAAACTCACCAAACTGTGGTCATTCGTAGCAGTAGTGTAGCTGCCTTTGAAACATCACTGGTGAAATGAAAGCCCCCTGGGGCTGAAACCAACGCTTTACCTGGAAATTCTCTGTTCCTGACCTATGATTTTAAGATAGGTATTTGATACAGATAATGTGTGTGTGTGTGTGTGTGTGTGTGTGTGTGTGTGCGGGGGGAGATACTATATTGGGTTCTTTTTAAAGAGAATAAGATTAACAACAGAAGACCATATATAAAAATTAAACAAAACATTTGTCATCTGTGGTAATTTTGCATACAAGAACAGCATAAGCTGTCGGAGTTATAGAGTCACAGGAGGTAAAGGGTTCTTGGAAAACTACAATATAAATTTTGAAATTGCTTTAGGCAATTGAATGCACCTGTGATTGCTGTCCTGCATAATGGTCAAAACATATTTCTCCCAGACCTCCTTCCATTGAAGGCTCCTTAGGACTCTTAGGAGCCTTGTTTGTTCCCAGGTGTGCACATCTTACTCAGATTTAACGTTACTTTTGGCTTTCTACCCCAATGCCCAGTGCGATATCCTGGTATACAGAGTTCTAAAAGAAAAATGGATATTTTAGAAAATTACAGTCTTATTCTCCTCAAAGTCACATTCTTTAGAATATACTATATGAATAATAACGGAATCTCATTTCCCTACAATTCTAGGCTTAATATTATTAAATATACATGTTGCACCTGAAATTATCTGAATGTCCTGCAATTTCCCATTTCTTATAGCAACTTTTGAGATGCAGATAATCCTGGGTTTAAAAAATATATATTTTAATTGACTTCAGAGAGGAAGGGAGAGAAAAGAGAGAAACATCAATGATGAATCACTGATCGGCTGCCTCGTGCATGTCACACACTGGGGATCTAGCCTGCAATCCAAGAATGTGCTCAACTGGGAATCAAACCATGACGACCTGGTTCATAGGTTGATGCACAATCACTGAGCCATGCTGGATGGGCTTGGTGTTTTTTTTTCTATAAGCTATTTTTCTGTTTTTAAACTCTTCATATTTAGTTCATATTCTCATTTTTAAAATGCAGATAAAAAACTTGATTAAATCACAAATGTTTAAAGGATGTGTGATATAATGATCTTCTAAAGTGCATTGTATTGTTTTTCAAGATATAAAATTCTTTTTTAATAGAAAACTTTTATACCAAGCATGTCAAACTTCAAAAGCTAACTCGAGCCAAATAAACAAGCTTTAAGTTTATGTGGGCTGCAAAAAAAAAAAAAAAGCTTCAGTTTTCATAGAAACAGGTTTATTTTGATAGAGACATGCTGAATACAAAGGGCTGAAATAAATGAATAATCATTAACATAAAATAATAGAACACTTTAACAAAATTAATATTTTTTCTTGAACATTAACTTACCAGGCATTGAATAACTGCACAAATTAATAAGTGTAACACAAATAAACCTAATTTCCTTGTCCTCTGAAAATGAAATATTTCCTATTGCACACACCAAACAAGTCAGTCAAAGACTAATGACGTGGCTGGCAATTGGCTGTTAAAATATTTGCTGCTAGTATTAGTGAGGAGAAATGGTGCGCCTGTGCATGAGGTACATAAGGGAAATGAATGCAACACAATTATAGTAATCAGTTATTAGTGAACATTATAGTCCGTTATGAATAATTATGTATAACAGGATATTGTAAAAATTAAGTTATGAAATTTGTATTAAAACCTTTCTTACACATCATTATATTGGCTGGGCTGCAAAAATATTCGTTGAGGGTCGCATGCATTCCATGGGTCGCATGTTTGACAGGATTGTTCCACACTATACTTAAGGAAAGGAAGACAAATCTTAAGTCTGGATCTCAGTGAATTTTCACAGTGAACATAGTTAAACAACCAAAAATCAGGTCAAGAAATAGAACGTTATCATATCCAAGAAACCCCCTTGCCACCCCCTTCTTCCCAAATTTTGCCACTATTCTGCCTTCTGCCACCATAGATTAATTTTGCCTGCATTTGAATTTTACATTACTAGAAGCATACAGTATGTACACTTCTGTGCCTGACTTCTTTCGTTCAACATTATATTGTGAGATCATCTACCTCTGTTTTTAATAGCCTTCACATCTGGTTAAAAAAAAAAAAAGTAGGAGGAAGAACCTTACTTCCTTGACTACCCTGTTAAGAGTACATCACTAAAATAGCAGTAAATGAATGAATAGTCTGTCTGACCTTGGGCAAATCACTTAACCTCTCAATTTCTCATCTGTAAAGAAAGGATAATAATACCCTGTCTGCCTTCCTTTTAAGGTTGCCAAAGACAAATGCAATAAATTAGAGGAAAGTACTTTAAACTGCATAATGAAGAATATATGAGTATGTTATTATTATTATCATTCAGTTGTTCTCTCTAGAGTATATTACAGGTGAGTGTGGATTTATATAACAGATGCATTCCTGTAAAGTTCTGTATGAATCAGATTTTCATAAATCAACATATCTTATATGTGCTAAGGAATTTTGCTATATAAAGCAATCCTTTTCAGAATTTTTTTGTAAAGTAATATAATCTCTTAATTCTTCTTCCCAGAAAACTGAATTTTTATATCTTTTATTTCCTTAACTTGAAATATTTATGATTTTTAAAGCTATCATTTTTTAAAACCACTATTTATGTTTGTTAAGTTAAATTGCACCTGTGTATATTAAACAATCTCAAAAAAGAGAACTAAAAATATAATAGCAGTTTTCATGAGGAGAAAAAATTCCTTAGAAAGTTTCTCTTTTCTTTTAAATAATGGTGTGTGTGTGTGTGTTGACTCAAAGTCCAGTAAGCAAAAAGGTACATTGCAATCCCCAGTTCTGGCTTCAAAACCACTTAGGAGTGCATGACTGTAGTCTGTGATCCTTTTTACGGACCTAAAACATGTGGATAAATTCCCATTTTACCTATCTCACTGGGTTATGGAGAGAAGCAAGTAAAATAATAATAATATGAAAAGGATTTATGAGCTACAAAGATGCCATAAATGAGAAGTATTGGAGTTAAAAGTCCAGTGATGCAACTTGACACACAGAAAGACCACTCTGAAATGTCAGGGCTAAGGACAATGTGGATATAGTCATCAGTGAGATCATAGTGTGTCAGATACTTCGATGATAATGCCACTCACTCCTTTTGTCCTGTTTGTTGTTGTCATTGTTTTTGGCCTTCTGCCATGTATTACATCATCTTACATTATCAACTTTTCACAACACTGTCCAGCTCATCCTTTAGCTAAAGTAAGGAAAGACAACAAATGCAACTGTTCTCAACTGTTCACAAACCCACTACATATCTTGGTTTGTGTTGTGCGGGGCGTGTCTGTGTTTGCTTAAATGAGAGTTTTGAGAAGCACTGGAGAATTGTTAAAATTTTTGAATGTCCCTGATGGTATAATGAAAAAGCTAGGAACAATCTAAAATTAGCTCTTACAAAACTGTTTATGAGCGTGTCAGGTGGGGAATTTGTTTTCCTGATCCAAGATATATATTTTATATTACAAAAATAATCATCTGAAGATTAACAGCTTCTCTGGCAGAATGAGGAAGACCTGCTGCTTAGGCGGCTCCACATTTATTTAACCCTGCTGGGCATCTATTCTGCAAACACGACCTTCGGGTTTTCCGAGTTTAGGAGGAGATTTTAAAAGACAGAATCTTGAGCTAAAATAAATTAGACTGCATCTGAATAAAGAGAAAACTGCTCTAGCTCCTAAGACCAAACCTGAGCATCAAAGCAAGGATTGACCGCAATTACTGGTGCTAAAGTTCTGAACCCTCATGGGAGTGACCTTTATTTTTCAGTCCTTCAGAAGTTTCAATGGTTGTTAAAATGGTACTTTTTAAGGTATCTTTCTTTTGGTCTTCTGTTTCTTTTGACATATAAAGTAGAAATTCTCAAAAGCATAAAAGGTGGATGGTATACACACACACACACACACACACACACCAACTAGTCTGTTTTCTGAGAATTATTATTTTTATCTAAAGTGTCTATAGCCAAGGTTTTATAGACCAAATTATTTTTCCTACTCTGAAACTCTTTCTTCATTTCTCTCCCTCACCCCAAATATATGTAAACTCCATAGCATATCCATTCATCTCTTTCTGAATTATAAGAGTACTTTAAAATGTGTCAGCATTCAAAACCCAGAAAAATTTTGCTGTTATTGTCCCTTAAATTGAAATTTGGAAGGTGTCAGAAAGGTTTCAGATATTTTCATTTATTTCAGTTTTGCCTGTAAACACATTTAGTACCTTTGGGTCAAGGTGAATACTTATAATGCTTTTCAATTAATTAATAACATTAGCATAAATAATTCTCCTGCTTTGTTTAAAATAAAATTGCAATAGCCAATATGTAAAGATTTACTCTAAATATATTCAGATGTGATGCAATGCTATCCCACAGTTTTGATAAGACTCGTCATTCTACTTACTCTGCCAGCTATCTTGAGCAATAGGATAAGCAGACATTGGAGACAACAGCAGGCTTCTCTTCTTGATTTTAATCTGGCAAAGAAAGCAAAACTTCATACCTTCAGATCGCAAATTACAAACATGACCCAAATCATCTTAGCATATTTAGTCATTAGAGTAGATGTTCAGAATAAAACCGTGTGTTCCTAAGTTGTGCACCTTGCCTGCTGGGATGGCTTAGGAGCCCTTCTAATGCTCTATTATCCTCACTCAATCTGCTTGTCCATGAAGTACATGTAAATGGCACACTGACAGGGCACTGCCCATCTCCGGATCTGCTGGATGCTTTTGTCCAGAGCCTGTAATGCTGAGTTTTCCAAATGGGCTGAGAGAAAGTAGGCAAGTAATGCCTTCTCCTTCTGGTTCTGTCCCACTGCCCAAAGTTGTCCACCTTAGGGGCAATCACTCTGTGCGTGGATTTCTCTGTGGGTGTCTAGAGGTCACTTTAGCATGATAATAGATGGGAACATCTGACTTTGCGTTATGCTGGTTCGATTTCCAAGAAACAGAAGGTTAAATGTCGGGGGTCCAATCGTGATTTAAGAACACAATCAAGAAACATAGTATGAAAAGTTAGTCTAAAAGGCCAAAGACATGACTGTGTTCTTTTCTTTCTCATTCTGTTTTTCTTCACTACCTCTGGACTGGAAATTTATTTTTAACTATGTTGCACAGTTCCAGTTAAAGGTCTAATAGGCTCTATCCTCATGGACCAATTAAGATTTCTAGGCCTAAAACTCCTCATCTATAAAAGTGGCAAGACTAAATGATATCTGGACATACTTCCCGCTCTAAAGTCCTGTCCTCATGTTTTCATTATTAATGCACAGATACATGTTATATAGTCATTTAATCTTATTATATATGCACACCTCTGGAATTCTGTAAATAGATACAGTGAACAACAGTCATATGGTACAGTTTAATGGAAGAAATTATCTCCTTTGTTATCATTTATTTTAATTTTAGAATCCAACCTACTGTAGCTAAACTAGTATAAAATATGTCCATCTTGTATGAAGATATTAGTGAAATTAACCTCTTTTGCCAAATTCTCATATCATTAGATTAAGAAAAACTTTAAAGTAAAGTTGTGCCTTACATCTGCAAGTTAAACACAAATGTACAAATTTTAGGGCAAACATATAAATGGCAACCATTATCCAATATACCTAAATATTAAAAAGGTATAACCCAAACTAATAAACTGGTAAGTAAGTACGCTCTATCCTCTAACCTTCATGATGTATCCTTACACTGACTTGGAAAGTTCAAATGCAGAATTGTTGCCCTTCTTGGAGATCCAAGCTAGAATGTGGCAGCATTCTGGATGAGGAGAGCTGGTACCCAGCCCGAGCTCTTGGCCCTGACCTGCTCCCTTTCTCTCCCACACCTCCCCCATACCTTAACATGATAAGACTCAAGCTCTCACAGGTAGGCATTCTGGGATTCACATAAGATCCAACTCCAGCCATTTACCTCAAAATACCCGCCTCTTTGCCCCTTTCTCTAGCTCATTATCTCCAGTGGTGTGGTTCACCTCTGGAAGAACAGACCAGAGAAAGAGGGAACTCGCAGCCTTTGAACTGAACTCCAGTCATTGGGGCAGAGGACTCCAGGGTTATTAGTACTCAAAGCAAAGTGTAAGGTCAAGGGGTCAGCTACTACATGAGGAGTAAGCCAGAAAAGAGTTCCCTAAAGCATGGGTCCCAAAGAAAGTGCCCTCCTGCCCAGGGCTAAAGGCAATATAGAGTCTCTGTCTGAGAAAACTTCACACACACTCACTCACATTCACACTCCCCCAGGCAAAGCTGGAAACTGTTTTCTCCACAGCATTTATCATGTCATATAATAATTGTGCTTAGGACTTAGTGTATTCAATAAACTGAATGACTGAATGATAGGAATCAATAAATCAGGTACTGATGGAAAAGAAGCAGGTTTATATTTTTCTTTCAACCAATGTCATTGCATGTCAGGACTAAGATTAAACAGGATAAATCCAGCAGAATTACCATAAAACTGCTATATCTCCTGCATCTTCATATAGTCATTCATGTATTACAGATTTCTTGGAGTACCTGTGTGTTTGTGGATGTGCATGGTGTAACTAAAAGACTGATTTTCATGAGGACAGTGATATTTGTATCAACTTCTCATCAAACTATGTGGCTATTTTTAAACTAGAGTATAGAAGACAGAAGAAATCATAGGAATGATCTAGTTTATCACTTAATTGATTTAAAAAAAACAGCATCAGAGTGAATAAGTAACTTGATTAAGGTCACAAAGTAGTCAGTGGCAGAACTAGGCTGGAATCCAGTTCACCTGATTAGTCTTAGCTATTTCACACTCTGGATCTGCTAGATCTGCACTTTCCAATACACTACCCACTTGCTACAAGTGGATGTTTATATTTAAACTAGAAGCATGGTGCATGAAATTTGTGCACTCAGTGAGGGAGGTCCCTCAGCCTGCACCCTCTTGTAGTCTGGAAGCCCTCAGGGGATCTCCGGCTGATGGCTTAGGCCCAGGGAGCAGGCCTAAGCTGTCAGTCGGACATCCTTAGCACTGCCATGGAGGCAGGAGATACTCCTGCCACTGCTGCTGAGCTCACCATCCATGACCTCAGCTTCTGGGGCACTGACCACCAGGGACAGCTCCTGCATTAAGCATCTGCCCTCTAGTGGTTAGTGTGCATCGTAGTGACTGGTTGTTCTGCTGTTCAGCCTATTTGCATATTAGCCTTTTATTATATAGGATTAACTCAAATTAAATACAGTTTAAAATCCAGTTCCTAACAATTGCACTAGCCACCTTTCAAGTGCTCAATAGTCACATGTGATTAGTGGCTACCATTCTGAATAGAGCAAGGTAGACCATTCCCATCATTCAGAAAGTTCTTTACATAATGCTGGTCTAGATAGAAACAGACCAGAGTCTGTTTTATACTCCTAAATTTAAGTCCTTCTTCTGCTGATCATGGGATATTTAAATTTTAGTAGCTGGTGTTTCTCAGCATTGTTGACTTAAAATAGTAAAAGCACTTATACATAACTGAATAGGAACATTTTTTACTGAGTGTAGTATAGGATGATAGGCCTTTGTGAATCATAAATGTATTTCCTTTATGGTTCTCTAGGGAGGAATGCTTAATCACAGAGGGCAGAGGAAGCCTGCTAATTTTTCTTTCTTTCCGGGTCATTTCCATTTTAGGCTTAGCAACAAGAAACAATTTATTGAATATTTAGAAAGGATGGAGTAAGCTATTTTCAGCCCAGAATATCTGGTGATAGGCAATAGAGTCTCTGTTTGGGGACCAAATCAGAATATAGATTTTCAAATACCTTGATCTTTCTTTAATCTGCTGGTGGTAGGATAATGCTCAATATTTAGTCTTGGGTCCTGGTTTTGTCAGGTGTTGAGAAAAAATGTATTACTTCTTTAATTTCCTGAGCTTTAAGAAACCTCCCTTACAAAGGTCACTGCAGTAAATGAGTAATCCTGATTTAATATTTCCCCCAAAAAGTCAACATGTGAAATAGTTACATCACATGTAATTTATTTAAAAAATAGTTACCTCACTTAAAGTTTTTTAGTCAAATATTTATGAATTCATATAATGACCCGCCATCTTATTGATGTGATCTAAATTAGATCTGTATTAAAGAAACTTCTCCAAACAATAGAAATTATGGAGTTATATTATTGAAACAAAAATACCAGATACTTAAACAGAAACAACTGCCTCCAAATTGGAACTCTTTCCAGGGGTATAGGCATGATGGTTTGCATAGTAAAACAATGGAGGAAATGCGGTAAATGAAATGTAATACTTTTTATATTCACTGATTCACTGTTTCAGTTTAGTCAATAATTTTATTTATTTGTTAGGCATTGATCTAAGTGTCAAGGATATAAAATAGGTGGCCTGAAGAATTTCCTGTCTAGTCAAGCACATTTTATAAATATGTACATGTATTAAAATACAGCCAGTTAACATGCTAGAGAAACTCAGATAAAAACAAGCCCTATCTGGGTGCATTGGAGAAGGCTCACCAAGTAAATGAGTTATGACTGCAGAGAAGAATGATTAAGAACGTCTCAAGAAGACTAATAGGAGAGTTCTTGGGAAAATGCAGAGATTAAGTGTGACAGAAGACAGTCCATGAAAGACTTGAAATAAGAGATGAGACTCTCCCCCATCTTAGCACTGTCCTGTCCTTTTATTGTTTATGCTGAGTTTCTTCATACCCAGTTCAACTAAATCATTGGCTTTTTACACTGAAAACATTTCAGCACACTCTCTTATATTCTAAACATTTCCCAGTAGTTGCTAGTTTGGCACTTCCACACACTTAAGCTATGAAATCTGAATCTTATAAAACATCGCTAGAATTATACTCCAGACATACATATAATAGTGGCTAGAGTTTATGTTTCATGACCTTCTATCATCAATCATCCAAGTAGGACGTGCGGTTTTTATATAAGTACATCTGAAGTGAATCCTCCTTAAGAAAAATTTCCTTTATTTAATTCTAATTCCCTCTTATTCTTTATAAACCAATTTTATAGATCTTTTGATGTATTTGACCAGGTTAATATCTTTCAGAAGTTATCATTAAAGTCTGTTGCACCAAACCCTTGAGAAAGTCCAATACTAACATGTTATGACTTCGTAAGTTAGATGATATGTGCTATCATTCTTTCCTACGGAATCAGACTTTAAAGATAATTTTCTTCACTTTATTAAATCATGGAAAAACTTACCTCAAAAAAAAAGGAAATAATTTTAAATGGCTTCATAGTTTGGGGCTTTTATCTCCCCTTCACAGAGAGACCACCTCTTTTTTGTTCTCTGTGTTTTTTATGACAGGAGCTGGTTGTATATATTCTTGTATCTAGAAATGACCAGCAGCTTTCAGAGCTTCACATTTTACTGCTAGCCATCAGGGACAGAACAGGAACTTTCTCCGCCTCCTGCTCACGCAGAACATCATTTCCTAATAGCAGGCAGCCCGAGCTTGCCTTCAGACACCTCCCCAGAGGCATCCTAAAGCACATCATTTAGAAAATCTGCATCCTGTTTAAGTAATTAATACTTCAATCAAATTTGTGCTAGCATCGTTTTTGTAAGAAAAATCCATTAACTTTTCCCATTCCATGATCTACCCAACAAAAAGCTTTTTTAATTAATTTTTTTTTCATTTTTATGAACTGTAAGGTGTAGCAAATGCCGAATGGTTATAGAAACATTCATTTCTATAACTGCCTGCTCTGAAGATGTACTTGAGTTAATACTACTACTTACTGTTTACGTGATGGCTTTCTGATGTGCGTTAGAAACCCTATATCTACACCCATATGTACAGCACCCTAAGTGTTAATGAGATAGTGTAGCTAGGATGATTTTTGCTTTGCTGTTTTAACATAGAGGCCATGAACTGAATTCCCCCATTCACTTTTGCACTTCGAGGGGATCTATCAAGAGGCTATTAGAATAGGCCCAGAGGATTAGAATGACTCTGGTGAACACAATGGTGAGAAAATTTTTGATTTACTTTATGCATTCACTTACTCATTTTTATAATTTTACCAGAGGCTGGGTGCATGAAATTTGTGCACTGGGGGAGGGGGGACGAAGAGGATGTCCCTTAGCCCAGCACAGCCTGCAACCTCTCCAATCTGGGACCCCCCAGGGGACATCCCTCTCACAGTCCAGGACTGCTGGCTTCCAACTGCTCGCCTGCCTGCCTGCCTGATTGCCCATAACCACTTCTGCCTGCCAGCCTGATCACCACCTAACCACTCCCCTCCAGCCTGTTCAGTCCCTAACTATTCCCCTGACAGCCCGATTGCCCTCATCTGCCCTCCCCTACAGCCTGGTTTTCCCCAACTGCCCTCCCATGCTGGCCTGATCACCCCTAACTGCCCTTCCCTGCAGGCCTGGTTGCCCCCAACTGCCCTCCCCTGCTGGCCTGGTCCCCCCTAACTTCCCTCCCTACAGGCCTGGTCGCCCCCAGCTGCCCTCCCTCCCTTTCAGACCCAGTTTTTCCCAAATGCGCTTTTCTGCTGGCCTGATTGCCCACAACTGCCCTCCCCTGCCAGCCATCTTGTGACCACATGGGGGCAGCCATCTTGTGTGAGGGCATGATGGTCAATTTGTATATTACTTCTTTATTATATAGGATGACACTCAAAGGAAACACCATTGTGCTTAGAAGCACCTACAAGGCCATGCAAATAGGATCTCTCTTCCATATCCATATCCCTATCTCCTACTGCCACCTGTAGCCTGTTCTTTGTACACACTTAGCAGGTGCCCACCTCTTGGTCTTTGTTCTTGCTGTTTCCTTGCCTGGACATTTTTCACCTTCTATATGCTTAATTCCTGCCTAGTCTCTTTCAGAGCTCCATCCAGGAGTCACTTTATCATTAAGACTTTCACTGACTCTCCAGTTTAAATGCTACTACATCTATATCTCCCACCCCAACCTCCTTATTGGCTTTAGCACTTACCACCCCACACAACTTCATATTTTATTTGTTTACTGTCTTTCTCAATTGACTAGATATGAAGTCCAGGGGCCATGCATTTTTTGTTTAGTTTGTTCACTGCTGTATCCTCAGTGCCTAGAATGTGGCCTGACACTCAGTAGACATTCAAACACTGGTAAAGAGATGAATTAATGAAGGAACCCAAAAAGATTCACTGAGCAATTACTGTGTGCCAGATACTGAGCATGATAAACACATTGAAAGTCAAGAAAGAATTAACCACTCAATTACAATCCTTTTGGTAAATTCTATAAATAAAGTCCTACCATGGGTGCTTTGAAGAACAAAAGAAAGGAATCTAACCCCACGGGCAGGGGCGAGGGGGTGGGAGGAGAGGAGGACACTGAGCTCTGCATTATGGAAAGGCTGGGAGAGAGGACCAAAGAGATGAAAAGCCCATTATAGAAACCAACGGCCAAAAGTGTAGAGATGTGAAAGTATGGCTTATGTGTTGAACTACAGCTATTATGAAAACTTGTACTTTTCTCAAAAGCTCTGGAAAGACACTGAAGGGGTTTTCAGCAGAGGCAAGATATGAATGCATCAGCCTTTAAGAAAGCTTATTCAGGCAGCCCTGTGCAGAAAGGATGGAAGGAGCCTAAAAGCAGAGAGGCCCCTGGTTGGCTGTCACATTAGCTATGTGACAGAGAAAAGAGTTTGAACAAGAGCTTAGCAATGCTGCTGAAGAAAGATGGACCAGAAACATATTCTTGAGTAAGTATCTGTTGGACTTGGAGCACAAGAAGTAAAGGATTACTCAGGCCTGAGCAGCACACTTTCGGTAAAGACAATCACTAAACGGAGACTATCATATTTCTTTAACTTATGTGCTAACCATATTCTACCTAATATTTTATATAACCTTTAGAAAGGGAAACTAGCAGAGGTGGGGTAAACAGGAAAGAAAATCAAGTGCACTGTGTACATTTATTAGTTTTTTATAAGTTTTAACTTGGCATAACTCCCCATGGTCTTTTCTGAAAGACTGTGAAAACTTTGTTGTAAAAGTTCACCTATAGATAAGTGAAACTTTCAATGGCTCATTTGTTTTTATCATTTGAGTAAAAGTATGGCCATTATGTAGAATCTTTCAATGAAAGAGCTTGATATATTTTACAACACCCAGAATCTGTATTGAAATGAGCATATTTTAAGGTTCAGATTATATTTTAACAATTCTGGAGTTAACTTAAAAATGGGTTTGTTAACCTAAGGATATTCAAAGCATATACATAAAAGCAAAGTCTGATTAGTAAAATAACTATTGAGCATGTGTGTGTGTGTTGTGTGTTTACGCTTACTCAAATGTATGTATGTGTCTTATATTCAACACTGCTTTATTTGTAGTCCCCTCCTAATAATGGGTGACACTATCCTTGGCTTGCTACCATTTTTTCCGCTAATGATATCCAATGAGAAATGCAAATTTTTGGTAGCTGAGAATCTTATCCTTGGCAACGTAGTTATGAATAATTCACAAGACATGTATTTGCAATTCAAAATTAATGTTGTATTTTAAAAACTGCTTTTACTTTAGAGTTTAGCAAAAATGGCAGTAGTTTTCTAACAGTGAACAACTTTATGTCTATAGCAATCTTTGACTTTCATTAAATACTGTGCTAAAATAAATTATACAATTAATATAATTTTATGGATTTCAGAGTTATAAGTAGTCTTCCCAAATATCTGAGAGAATGGGATCATCTAATAGAGTCCAAATTAGAAAATACCAAATATGTTATTTTCTAGTTAAAAATTTTGATTTAAAATTTGCCCTTAATTTTATATGACATGTTTTTCCCAGGGTTATATATCAATATAATAAAATATTCAATTTTAGTGAACAATATTTTTTCAAGTGGCAAAGTTAGGTTTGTAATGGGAAACAAACCCTTTTGAATTGAACATACACATTCTCAGTCTAAACATTGAATTAATGTACTTTTTGTTATATGATTTTCTTTTTAACATCAACATTTTAAGAAGTGAAATACTCTGGAGACCCTTGGAAAAATGGAATCATAGACAGTGATAAAACCCAAGTCTTTTCTTCACTCTCAGATCTATAACTACAGCTTTCAAATTCTGACTTTACTCAGCATTAACATTCATTTCCTAAACAATTTACCCAAGTGAGGAAATGATTAAACATGTTTATGTGCTAAGGGGAAGGAACTAGTGGGAAGCAGGATGCTCTGATATGGATGCAGGGATAATTGATTTTCTCAAAGCCCCAAGGCAAAGGCAAGGATGGATTCCAGTGTCTCTAAGATATTTGCCTTGAAGAGGAAGAGGGCCTCTTCTTCTGACAAAGAAAGGAGGTACACTGGGTTTGAATTGTTGAGAGATACGATGTTGAGAGAATTTACACCTGATAGCCTTATTTTCTCTGTAAAATCTAAAATAGGGAGAATTTGCCCTGTCTGGGTGGCTTGGTTGGTTAGAGCATCATTAGGTGCACCAAAAGGTTGCAGGTTCAATTTGTGGTCAGGCTAGATAACTAGATTATGGGTTCCATCTGTTCTCAGTGGGAGTGCATAAGGGAGGCTACCAATCAATGTTTCTCTCTCACATTGATGTTTCTCTCTCACTCTTGCTCTCACTCTTGACCAATAAAATCATGTCCTTAGATTAGGATTTTTAAATATCAAATAAAACTTGGAGAATTTGAAATACAAGGAATGAGATGGGCAGGAAGGATTCTGACCACCCTGATATGTCAGGTAACAAGCTAATTAAGAAGTTGGTTGGTTGAATAAATCTGAAAAGAATATATAAAGGTGATATTGTACATGTGCTTTCAATAATTTGAAGCTGATTATATGAGGAAATTGTTACTCTTCCTGTGAGGATTACAAAATAATTTATGAGGAACAGGTTCTTCAAATGTTCCCAAACATTGTGTACTTTTTACTAAAAATTATGTGTGACCAGTTCTTCCTCTGATGACCACTCTAATGCTTCAGTGTTTCAGATATGAATATAAGATGATGATTAATTGAAAACAAACTAGTTAAGTGTAATGGAATAAAGACCTCTTTATATAAAATGATATCTATAACTTGGTTAAAATATACTAAGATTAAAAGTATTTTTAATGGAAAAATTGCTTAATATTTTAATATTGAAATAGATGTGAATGGTCAGAATTAGAGAGGCATCTCTTTGTGCTCTTTTTCATCACCCCAAAGCCATGCTTTGTTCCAAATAAAGACAATGGAATCCCAACACAGACTTTGTAGTTGAAAAACTGCTAAATCTCAGAACTGCCACATTTCCATTTTGTATGTAAATATTTCCATTCATCTTCCTAAATATTATATTTCTTCTTCCCTCACCTCCCTCCCTAGCATCACAGTTTATGCAACAGCTGACAGCATCATTTGTTGCTTTTCTGGCACACACTGGGTGCCACAATTGACCTTATCATACCCTCATTTATAAACAAGTGTTTGTGCAGGTCAATTAGCCACATCTCATAAGAAGAAGAATAAAATAAAATGTGTTTATTTGTAATACTCTTGAATTATGTTCTTTGCAAATCTGCTGACTGAGGTTTTGAAGATGCCGAAGTCAGAGTATGTGTCCATTTACTGGGGAACTGCATTGCATTTTAACTGCTTCTCATAGCAACAGCTGAGCTTTCTAGAAGACTGATGTTATGGATTTGCAGGTATTTGAAAAAAACAGAGGTGCTGGGATACAAAGATTCTTTTTTAAAGGAAAAAAATCAGAATCTTACCGCATGTGCTTAATGTTCTTCAAAAGAGAATCAGAGACAAGAAAAGATCTCTTATGTACTTCCAACTGAAATTTTCATTTTCCTTGATGTACAAAATATGAGCATATTTCAGCACAGCTAATAGAACCTTACAGAATAGCACCGTTTTAATTGGTCATTTAAGTTTAAATGGTTATAATATGTTAATTGAATTATTATTTTTTTAGGGTCCTATGGGGCCTCCAGGACAAAAGGTAAAGTAAAACAATACTGTGAAAGTAAGTATTCTCCCACTGCCTAATGGCGAAGCATGAAAGTGGATGGGATTAGCTGCCTGGTTTATGCAATCTAAAAATAGAATCATAGAATGAGAGCCATTAGATTTCTAATCAATCCCGTTATAGAAAATCCAGAGAAGACTTTTTCTGCTATCTGCCAAACTTGTAGGTTATTGAATTTTTAATTAAAATATTGATTAAATGTGACATCTGAGAATGTGGAGGATCATACGACACTACAAATGAAATGCATGGCCTTACTCAAACATCTGATTGCCAAATGACCATAGAACTGATCAGACCAAAGGATGTACTTATTGCTTGGTGACTGTACTCAAGTGGCCCATGAGTGCCTTCCTTTGCTGAGGTAATCTGAAAAGTGACTTCCTGATGGTCATTTCAACATCGTGCATAGTCATAGAAATTGACCATTATATTCTAACTAGAGGCATAGTGCACAAAATTCATGCATGGAGTTGCATGTCCCTCAGCCCATCCTGCACCCTTGCCAATCTGGGACTTACTGAGGTATGTCCAACTGCCCGTTTAGGACCGATCCTATGTGGATCGGGCATAAACGGGCAGTTGGACATTTCTCTCACAATCCAGTAGTGCTGGCTCCCAACTGCTTGCCTGCCTGCCTTCCTGATTGCCCCTAACCACTTCTGCCTGCCAACCTGATCACCCTTAATACTCCCTTGCCAGCCTGATTGATGCCTAATTGCTCCCCTGCTAGGTTGTTTGCCCCTAACTGCTTTTCCCTGCAGGTCTGGGTCCCGCCCAACTGCCCTTCCCTCTAGGCCTGTTGCCCCCAACCTCCCTCCTCTGCCGACCTGGTCACCTTTAACTGCCCTCTCTTGCAGGCTTGATTGCCCCCAACTGCCCTTCCTTGCAGGCCTGGTTCCTCCCAACTGCCCTCCCCTGCTGGCCATCTTGTGGTGGCCATCTTGTGTCCACAAGAAGGCAGTCATTTTTGACCATATGAGGGCAGTCATCTTGTGTGTTGAAGTGATGGTCAATTTGCATATTATTCTTTTATTAAATAGGATTAGATAGGATAGAGCCCTGGTGCACAGGTGGGGGCTGGCTGGTTTGCCCTGAAGGGTGTCCATGATCAGGGTAGGGGTTTCCGTGGGACATGGGGCAGCCTGGATGAGGGGCCTATGGTGGTTTGCAGGCCAGCCATGCTCTCCAATGACCCAAGTGGAGGCTCTGGTATCAAGGGTTTATTTATCTTCTACAATTGAAACTTTGTAGCCATGAGTGGTGCCAAGCCTCCTGTTCTCTCTATGGCTGCAGCCATTTTTGTTGGGATAATTGAAACTTTGTAGCCTTGAGTGGAGGCCTGGGCCTGCCAGGGCAGGCAGAAAGCTTGGCTTCCTCTATTGTCGGGGAAACCCAAGCCTTCTGCTCTCTCCTTGGCCGCAGCTATTTTGGTTGGATTAATTTGCATACTTGCTCCTGATTGGCTAGTGGGCATGACTTGTGGGTGCGGTGGTTATATAGTCAATTTGCATGTTACCTTTTTATTAGAAGGAAGAAGGAGAGGGTCTAGAATTTCTGAAATTACACCAATACTGCAGTAATAAACATATTCTAGCAGGTAGATGGCCCTTTGCCAGCTAAGTATCTCTAAATCCCCATTGCCCATTACATCTCCCACCCAACAAGGGGAGTTAAGAGACATTTAACCTGTAGAAAACTAAAGAAAACAATTGTATCACAACAGGTGGAAAAGTGATTATCTTTGTCTTTGGAATCCATCAAAGATAGAGGCTTTTTATCCCCAAGAATTGGGATGTGGCATCTGTTGAAACATAATCCTGCAAACCAAGTAAAAGCCAATGAGTTGTGAGACAACTTGAGTATAGGAACACTCTGTCCTTCGCAATAATGTCTCTATTAAGCATGGTGTGAAATTGTAAAGCTACCCTAATCCACATGCAACCAGGATAAAATTACTGCCTCAGGCTTCGGGAAGTACTTTAATGACCCACTCAATAGAGTCATGGAAGCACTAAGGAACTTGCCATCTCAATTTGTTTTGTTTATAACAACTGTATTTTTAATCAACTTATTTATAGAGCAGTTTTAGGTTTATAATTACTATTTTTTTAACTTTACCCACTATTATTAAGAAACTTAATAGCATACATAGACTAAGAAAAAGCTGTTTTCTAGTGCTAGGCAAAGAATAAGCACATTCTCTTTAAAAATGGTTTCTCCAGAGCTTAAAAGGAAGGTGTATGGAAGGAAATGACATCACTATTTGAAAACATTTGTTAATGTTACCGTATCCAGTTCAGTGTCATAGATTTTCCTCAGCTAGCAGCTTGCTTATTCTCAGCTCACCCCACCTATGTCCAGCCATTGGTGTTTACCCTAGTGCACATGCACACATGTCCGAGTGCCTCTACGCATGCGCACTCACTTAATATTTTATATACAGAAGTCATATTGTTCCTACTCAGTGTTTAACATTTGTAACATTTTTCCTAGTCTGCTTTGCAAGACATAGTCACACTCAGGTGGCTCAGTGTGCTCCCTTAAAGTCTGGGGAGAAATTTTGCAAATACAATAAATTTGAATTTTACAACACGGGTCCCTTATTTGACTAATTGTGCAACAAGTGGTTGTTATTTTAATTACCTTTTGTTTTATGGTATTTAAATTCATAAAATTCAAGAGTTGCTGCTACTGCTAGGCATTTTCCAGATGGAACTAAGCCTGTTTATTTCCTAAAAGCACCCAAATTTAGAGCCATGTGGCCTTGTGACAGCTGTGGATCTCAATTTATGATGTGACTTTCTTTAAAATCTTACTGCAGTTTGGTGGATATGGAGAAACAGCTAAATTTAACTCTATAGTTTCTGAAAAAAGCTTGATGAACCTGCTTACCTTATTGAATGTTTAAACACAAAGGTTAAGAACTGAAAAACATAGCCTTCCAGATATGTTTATGGTAAGGTAAAGTTATGGCTGACATAACTAACACTATAAATTTAGAATTGAAATATTTTGTGATTGTGATTATCAATTTAACTTAATCATGTCTCCTTAGGGTTCTGTTGGAGCACATGGAATTCCAGGGATGAATGGGCAAAAGGTGAGTGCTCTATTTTTGATCACTTGGAGATAACTGAAATTGCAAAATTATTCTAATCAGTAATGTTAGTAATAAGTTTATGTGCGTATAAAAACTCTACAAATATTTTTGAAATATAATAAAATTAATGGATCAGTGGTCAAATTAGTTTAATTTTTGAAGATGTATTAAATAGAAACTCATAGAAATTTTTTCCATTTCATTTTGATAATTTGTATAAGAGCTGTACCTTTCTCATAAATATATATGGAATAGGGAAACTGCTATGTTAAAACAAATTGTGATCAATATATGCACTCTAATTATTCTTGTCAGGGCCAAAGTAGTATGCATTGTTTTTCATGAACAGAATTTATTCTTGCAGTGGGAATCTATTGAAATCTGAATCTAGAAGCAAGCTCTTTTTACTGATAAGCAAAATTAGAAGTTAAATAGACTTGCCAAGCTCTGGTAATACACTTGTATTGAACTGCTAATAATGAGGGGAGCAGAAATAAAGTTTAAAAAATACTGACACTGAGACCGTTTTGGCTTGGTGGATAGAGCGTCGGCCTGCGGACTGAAAGGTCCCACGTTCGATTCCGGTCAAGGGCATGTACCTTGGCTGTGGGCACATCCCCAGTGGAGAGTGTGCAGGAGGCAGCTGATCGATGTCTCTCATTGATGTTTCTAACTCTCTATCCCTCTCCCTTCCTCTCTGTAAAAAAAATCAATAAAATGTATTAAAAAAAAGCTTTAATAAGAAAATACTCACAACTCTACAGAGACATATCTATGTACATGTATACTTTTATCCCTGCAACATACTTACTAGTTGGAAAAAACATGTAGCTGAATCCCACAGCGAGGTCTGGATGCTGTTCTCCCCAGTAGTTCTGACTGGCTCATCAATCTGGAACCTCTACAATAGTGGTTCTCAACCTTTCTAATGCCGAGATCCTTTAATACAGTTCCTCCTGTTGTGGTGATTCCCAACCATAAAATTATTTTTGTTGCTACTTCATAACTGTAATTTTGCTACTGTTATGAATCGTAATGTAAATATCTGTGTTTTCTGATGGTCTTAGGCTCTACAGCAGCAGTTCTCAACTGGTGAATCACAGCTTTAGAAAGGTTGAGAACCACTGCTCTACAGAGACCAGGAAAGCCACGGTGGCAGAGTATAAAGCCACTAGCTGGGCCAGTGCTTTGGAACCAGCGAGCTGAGCTAGGGACTTGCCTATTCTCCTTAGAGGTTTTGGACTGGCTCTGTGAAATCCTGTGATCTGTCAGTTTCTCTTCTCGGAAGTTTTAAATCTATGCACTCTGGATTGAATTCTGAAATCAGAAGAAACCAAATTCTTACAGACAAAATAAACCACTATGTGACCTGTGACTTTCTCCAATTCTTTTTTCCTTCCCTAATAAGATAAAAACAATCACAGCTTAAAATCTACTGGGTGGCTGTGAGCACGAGTCTGCCACTTAGGGACAGTGTGAATTTTGGCCAAAACTTTGAATTCTCTGGCCTCAGTTACCTCATCTGCAAAAAGGAGACTATAGCAATACCTCCCTAATAAGGTCAATGTGAGGATTAAATAAGTAAATAGGCATAAAGCCCTGATGTCTGTGATGTAACTATTCATCTTTCCCTTCATTTCATGTTAGCGAAATTCTGGAAATTTGATGGATCTATGTTTGAAAAGAGCCCCTCAGTTTCCAAGTGAAATTAATGTTCACAGCCAAGGCTCTTAGTGTCTGGAAATCCCCCAACTAAATACTGCACGCTTATCAATAATGGGCTGCCCATGCCATTTAGTCCCATGCACACCCATTTGTTTTACAAACCCTGGTAAAGAGAGGAGATTAACTTTCTGTCTGCAACGTGGCAGATCAAGGAGAAACAAATAAAAATTCAAAAGCGTATTCATTAGAAGATGGATTTGAAAATTACATAACTCGGTCTATCTAAAAAGTACAACATGTGGGTATAACATAAATGTTGTTTTTAACATTGGTGAGAAAACAAACTTGTACTTGAGGTTAGTGTCTCCCTTTTTCTTCTTGTTTTTTTTTTTTCTTTCTTTTTTCAACATGGAGACAATCATGAAAATTTATAGAAACCTTTAACCTCAAACAAGACAACTTTAAAACTGTCACATATATGCTTATGAAGACTGCATATATTTTATTTTTGCAAAGGAAATTTGCAATTTCCTTAGCAAGAGAAAGGAATGTGACATTTTCTTGTCCTAGTCACCACATTTAAATTATATTTCAAGGAAATAGACAGGTAATACTTGCAGTTTTATGCTTGTTATACATCTTTGTGGCATTTTAAAGTGTTTTCTGTAAAACCCAGGAAAGCAAAATTATTTCACACTTTTATGAAGTTATCAGCAAAATGTAATTTAAAATTGTTTTTTCTACTTTGTAGGACTTAAGACTTGGGGTATAGGATTTCTGTTAATCCTAGTCATTATCTAACATTTGTAATATTTGGCATATCATCTTTAGGAAAACAAAGTGCAAAAAAATGAGTCCACTTCACTGAAACAGCGGGTCATTTAGAAGGAAAAACAGTTGGAAACAGAGCTCTATCCTTAGAGCACAGGAAATATGTCTTGAATCTCTAGAATTTGCTTCTCTAAGAAGACAGCTTACAATGACTTAAATTTTTTTTTTACAAAAAAAAGCACCTCAATGTCTTTAAATTGTCTTGAGAAAACATTTTTTCCACATTACAAATTTATTTTTTCCACAATATACTTTTAATGCATAGGAAATAGTTTTCAGACAATGGTTAAGGAAGGAAATGATTTCTGAGCCATAAGAAATTTGCCAAATAAAAACCAGGAAATATAGAGGGGATACGTGGTTATGAAAAAAAAAGTAAAAAAATAACTAGAAAATAAAACGATTTTTTTCCTATATAAAAAAAAAAAAGAAAGAAGAGTAAACTACATTAGGAAAATGTTTTGTTTTCTACTGGAACGTTTTCCATCCATTCAAATTCACAAACTTGGTAATTGGCTTTGACGAATCAATTTGGTGGAGATACTTTTTAAACTGCTTTTCTTTAAATTTTGGTTACCTTGATTGCTAATCTGAGCATTTTTTATTTTTGTAATAATCTTTCCATTCTTCAGATCCCAGTAGGTACAAAGACTTACATAAGCAGTAACATGGTGTAAACTCCAATCTAGCTCTTTCAGGCATCACAAATGGCTCCTGAGCACTCTTCTGTTAGCAGAGGGAGGCAGGAGGGGCAGAGGGAGGAGCATGGACTCTTCGGGAAGAGAGAGGAATGCTTCAAGGGCCGTCCTACTCTGGACAGGTCACGAGATGTTTCTAAGGCTCAAGTATAAAATGTAAGTGCAGAGTTGGCAGTAGTAACTTGATGACATCTCTAAAGTGAACATAATATTACTAGAAGCCCGATTCATGAAAATTCGTGCAAGAGTAGACCTTCCTTCTCCCAGTTGCCAGCACTGGCTTCTCTCCTGCACCCAGGACCAGGGCTTCCCTCTGGCCACCAGCAGGCACCTGGGGCCTGGGCTGGCTTCCCTCTGGCCCTGGCTTTGTCAGGAAAGACCTCCTAAATGATTTCCAGAAGGACGTTTGGTCTAATTAACATATTACCCTTTTATTATTATAAATAGATGCTCAATAATGTTATCAAGTATCTATAATAGTAGTATATTAGGGAGTTTAAGCATACCCTGGCTGGTTTTGTTCAGTGGTTCCAGTGCTGACCTGTGGACCAGAGATTTGATTCCCGGATTTGATTCCTGGTCAAGGACATGTACCTCAGTTGCAGGTTCCCCAGCTCTGGCCCTGGTGTAGGCAAAGGCAACTGATCCATGAGTCTCTCTAACATTGATGTTTCTCTTTCTCTCTCCTGCCGTTCTCCTCCCTCCTTTTCACTCTCTAGAAATCAATGGGAAGAAAATATCCTCAGGTGAGGGGGGAAAAAAAAAAAGCATTTCAGCAAAAGAGCCCTAGGCTTAGTCTCAAGTAGGTAGCAGAAGCCAGTTGACTTCATGAGAGGGAGATAATGAATATGCAAAACTACACATAAATATAATGTGTAAAATATATATAATCTCTAAATATGAAACATTTCTCTGTCCCCTGGAATTCCACCACATGCACCATACCAGGTAGTTGGGATGTAAGTACTGCGGACATAGGAAAGAGAAAGGCACATCTCATTATCTGAAGCTCAACCACTAGCATGGGGTAAAAATGTCACAGCGCTGTCCTGGAGTGGGAACACTCTGTGTGTTCTGCCTCTTTTGCAGCCTTTGAAAGGCCCTTTTCCTCTCTGGGACAAGCGGCTTCACTTGTAAAATGAGAGAGGGACTGTACTAAGGTATCTCTCAATCCCTAAGTGATGCTGTGTATCTGCTGCGTGAGCATCCTATGTTCCCAATTCTGAAAGTTGTTTCCACATTTGGGATGTGTTTCTAACAAGTAGCTGAAGCAGTTAGAGCAGATTTAACACCATCGTATCTAAAAATATGAAATGTTGTCCTCTTTTTAGGATAATTGTATTGGGCAGGCACAAACATTTTTGTAATTCTTATGAGTAAATCTTATTGGCAGAGTATAATTAATATTTTATTTGTACTCCATGGTTCCCTTCCCCCCTTCTCTCTTAAAAAGAGACCACACACACACACACAAATGTACATCTGAATATTTGTAAATTAAACCTTATTTCTCAGATATACTGGAGAAGTATATGGACTTTTAAAAATAATTTTTTGCTAGATCTTTTTTAAACTGAATCCTCCTTTGACAAAATAAATTGCTGTCTACAATATATATATATCAAAGCTTTTAAAACTTCAGCTTTTAATTGGTGTTATTAGAACCCTATACTTTTTACTTTCCACATTTCCACATTAATTGGCATCCATAAGTAAATCATCATGATGATAAATTATTTGAATAACAATCAAGTAATTGATTGGACTGTGAAAATGTCATAGAAGAGGAGATCGTGGGGAAGAGATAGAGTACAGTAAAAGTCTAATTTTTGCATCACTTGGTTCACATCCTTGTCTCTTTGTTACTGTAAAAATAATATTAAAGATTTTTAAAGATTAAAAACAAGTTATTTTTGTCTAAGCAAACTAGAATTTTTCTGAGATCCCAGTCATATGGATTGCTTCCAAAGCAAAAGAGAATATCAGGTGAACTTGTTTTGTGTATTTTTAAAGTTATTTTAAGACTTCAAAATAAAATATAAATTAAAAATTGCTATTAATGTATCATCTATGAATCTGCCCCAGATAGCAATGTGATTTTTAAGTCACATGAAATTTTAATTAGTTTATAGTTATGGTATTTAGACTTCCTTTTCATCTCTTATCCATGGGTCTCACAGTTCTTTACTGACATTCATCCTCACAGCATATTTCTAATGGCATTTTTATTGTAAGCATATTTAGAGAGCAGATAAATTAAAGCTCTCAGACTTCCAAAGGTCAAGCTGTTTATTAAAGTCTATGCAGGGGACTATACAAGGAATTCAGTATTTTCTTATTCTTGATTTACTTATTGCAGTCACTAACTACACTTTTATTTGGCTACCTTGATTTTATCATTAAACAGTCTCAATTAAATTCCTGAAGGATTTGACTATGTTATAGTTCGGCTTGTTTTCTGTTTAGTTTAAAATTTTCCTGTAACAGAATTTACCCCATGATCTCCTACCCAATCTATTTATGACTTTACAATTTTAGACTTTAAGTAAATATATTTGGAGTCAAATGAAGTGATTAATTTCTGATACAGATTAATTAATAGTTCAAGGAAAGTATCTTACAGCACCTTAGTTCTTTTGTAGGTTAAAGTTGAAAATTACATTATTTTTACTAATTTTTTCTCTTTTAAAGTTAGCAGTTGTATGCAACAGAAATCTAAAAATAAGTGTGTGTTTTTCCTCTCGTGATTAGATATAACAATAGAATGCATTATTCTTAAAGAAACATCATTATCATCTATTACACGATATTTCATATCCTCAAATCACATCATCCCTGAGTGTGATTCACACATTCTGAGGCATTTGTATAATACAAATTTACTCTTAAAGATAATTTTTACTCAACTTTACTTAAGTGAGACAAACAGTATTTCTATTCTTTATGTAATTAACTTAAAGTTCCTTCAGAGAGGAATATAATTGAAAGAGGTAATTTTATGCTGGCTCAAAATAAAAAATGATAGTAAAATACTTTTAGAACGACTTTCCCCTCACTCTGTCTAGGCATGTTACTGTCAAACTTGACACCAGTCATCCTTCTGCTAAATGAAAGTGTTTCGAGAGGGGAAAATCGAAAATGGAGGGAACTGGGTAGGTGGAGTGAGGAGTATGAGAGGAGGGGAAGCTGCTCACAGGCTGTTGCAAAACAAAGAAATAACCAAGCAAATGTGTCTGAAGGTATTGTGACATCATCAGCACCACCTGTTTTCCATTGTAAAATGCACTATATGTTGTAGAAGGGGTCTACAATATATAGATCTGATTAAATTGTACTAGATCTGATTAAATTGCATACATAATTTTACAACTTTTTTAAAAAACTTCTCTGATATGTGATGTGTCCATTGATTTCACTGATTGGCTTCTTCAACCATCTGTTCAGTCCTAACTGCTAACTACAAGCACCATCTGAGCACTGACATTAAAGCTCTCCCTGCCCTCATGGAATTTCCATCCCAGTCGGGGCAATGGACACTAAACGAACATTCTTACTAAAATCTGTTAAATTGCACTGCCGTTAAGCACCACAGTGGAGAAGCACGGGCCAGCCTGGCCTTGAGCAAAGGGTCAAGGAAGGACCTGAAGTGGTGATTTTAGGGGAAACTTAAAAGATGTACAGCACTTGGCAATGGGAAGAGAACCTATCACTAGGCTTCAGTACTTACACATGACAGCTTGGTTTTTAATACAAATTTCACAAATCAAGTGCATCATTTAGAGGTCAGATCTAATGACACAAGAACAGCCCTGGCCAGTTTAGCTCAGTGGTTAAAGAGTCAGCTGTCACACAATAACTTATTATGACAATCGTAACACATTAACCCAGTTCCGTCCATTTGATACCATGTTGTCCAGGGGACAGTATCCATTCCCCAATTGTGAAACAGCATCAGTAGGGCTAATTTATGAAGAATTGCATCTCTCTCAGGATTCCCTTCTCTTTCTTCTATGCCCAGTGCCAAGAAGTACAAGTGCAGTATATAATCATTATTAACATTTATTCAGGCACTGTCCTAAATGTATGCATATTAACTCACTTATGCCTCACAGCTGTCCTAGGAGGTGGGTACAATATTATGTCTACTTTTTTTGCTTTTATTTATTGTGTTACATGTATACATATCTCTCCATTGCCCCCCCCTCCCAGGCATACCCCAATCCCCCAGTGTCTGTGTTCATTGGTTATGCTTATATGCATGCATACAAATCCTTTGGTTGATCTCTTATCTACCCCACCTCTCCTTAAACTTCCTGCTGTAATTTGACAATCTGATGCTTTACTGCTTCTATGTCTATCCTTTTGTACATCAGTTTATAATGTTCTTTATTATCCACAAATGAGTGAGATCATGTGGTGTTTCTCCTTCATTGACTGGCTTATTTCACTTAGCATTTTTTTTTAATGAGGAAACTGAGGGGAGCACAAGAAGAACCAGTGCTTTGCCCGAGATCATCACATATTTGTGGTAAGCTCAGCTTCAGAGCCAGGAGGTCTGCCCCAGATTTAAGAGTGAGGATTTTATGCATGCATAATAGCATAACCAATGGACACAGACCCTGGGGCAGTGGGGCTTGCCCAGGTTGGGAATGGCAGTGGGAGAGAGAGGGTGGCAGGGATTAAGCAGGGAAAAAGGAAATGAATGGAAAACTTTAGACAATAAATAAATAAATAAAAATAAAAAGAGTATTTTAAATTCTGCCCCAGCTCATTCGCCACTATTTGTATGACCTTGGACAAGTCACTTAACTTCTCTGAGCCTTAGTTTCTCTGTTTGTCAAATGAGGATTATAACATTTACCTCAAAGTGTAATCAGAATATAGACATTAATAAATATAACTGTTTACGCAAATATAACGTAAGTCCAGGCTATTTTTCTCTGTGAACTGGAGACAGTGATTAGCTGCTTCCACTGAGTTTCTTTTCTGGCAGCCCCAGTCCCATGGAGAGTTGCAAGAAACAAACATTGTCTAATTTAGAAGAGATCTGTGTAGCCAGGGAGCTGACCATTGTGTTGTGTGTGGTTTAACCCAGTGGTTGGCAAACTGCGGCTCACAAGCCACATGCGGTTCGAGTTGCAGTTTGGCGCTCTGTTGACTAATGAGTTTGCCGAGCACTGGTTTAACCCAGTCCTAGTAAACTCTCCCACTTCACATATGCCCCTTCATCCATTTTGACATTTTGTCCTTCTAAAACATCTCTTTGTTCTTCATCTTCTTTCCATGAGAATACACAGAGTTAAATTTCTTCCTTGTATGCAGAAAGACTGTTCTCTGTGGCATCATACTCTGGCCGGTTTGTGCCCACTTTTGCACCTTTCTTAAGTTAAGCAGGAAGTACTGGATAGTGTTTCTCTTAGTCCCAGCACATGGTGCTCCTCGTCCAGTCCCCCTTGTCCCTCTGATACATGGGATTTGTCCCCATGGAGTGTGGGGTCTGTAAGGCCAAGGGGACATGCCTACCTACAGCCCAATCTGCCCACTTCTAGATTATACCGGGTGCAGGAATTCCTCCATCATTGTCCTGATTCTGCTTCCAGTACCTGTAATGGCCTTGTCCCCAAGTCTGTATTCCAAAGGGTGGACCACACAGCCAGGGTGTGTGCTCCTAAGCCTGTAGGTGGCCTTGGAGCAGCTATCAGTGGGATCTGCGGGCAGAACTCCCAGGCTGTGCTCACACACAACCCCAAAGCTCTTCCTGGGGAACTGGAGAACTGGGGCTGGGAAGAGGGAAGACATTATTAGCATTGTGGGGTGGATGGGAGCAACCATGGACTCCTACCCAGACCTTTAAACTTTAGGGATGTGCTCAAGGTAGATAATTCTCATTTGTGTTAAATTTCATTCAAATAAGCTCAACTGAACTACTGTCTGTGACCCCCCCTAAATTCTTACTATGTCTGCATTTGAATTTCTTTGTTCAAATTATATTTGGTATATTTCCATCTCAGGAACAATACAAAAAACTAAAGAAAAAAAGCTAACCAGTAGACTTATTTCTGAAATAGTCCATACTGTAATATTATTGCTATAACTATCATGTTTTTTTATTTTATTTTACATTTTTAGGCAGTGGTACTTTAAAAAAAAAGCATAATGAAGGCTTGATTACGAGGTTTAGTTTAGTTATTACTTTAATCAGTTTAAGACCCATTTCAGTATATTATCTGAAATAGAATATTTTTATTAAGTTTCTAGCTGCTAGACCTGTCTATTTTCCTACTCATTAGTATTCATAGTTCCAATGCGGATGAAGGGACTCTAATTTTAGGGCTGGAGTTTGCTGATTAGAGGAACAAAACAAAGTCCTCTGAAAGGGAGCAGAGCTCTGACGAATAACCAACCCTAACCGCCCAGGCCAGGGCCCCTCTGATTTTCTTTCGCCATATTCCAAGCCCTCTCCACCTCCAGGAAAGAAACAGAAAGAGAAGTAGGGATTGGGTATGCAAGTAGAAGCTTTTGCAAAACTGCTGAATTGCTCTGCAGGAGAGAAAGTGAAGCTGAATTCCCAGAACTCTTAAGGAAGGCAGAGAGGGAGGGAGTAGAGGGGGAGGGAGAAGATAGGAGGGGGAGGGAGGAAAAGGCAGGAAGATGAAGAATGACTGCATGCTTTGTGACGTGACAGCTTCCCGAGAACACCAGGTATTCAGTCCTGAGCTTGCAAAAGGTCTGAGGAGAGTGGGGTTCTCCAGGCCACTGACTGACTGACATGTCGGAATTGGTCTGGGGCAAAACAGAGGGGACACCTGCAGATGTGGGACCAGAGAGCAAATCTTGGACTTCCACAACCTGTGAAACCGGGACTCGAGCCAAGTTTAATCAGATGTCTGAGGAATAAGAAGCCACTAGTGACATCTTTAGTCCAACAACAACAAATAATAATAATAGTGAAACTGAGTCTTAATTCTTTAGAGCCGGGAGAGAGGAAGCATTTAATTCACCCCCACACAGTGCATAGAAGAAAAACCAAGCTCCACAAAAGCTCAAGGCGTTCGCTCTGTGTCCCAGGACCAGAAGTGGCAAACATAGGACTGGACTGGAGGCTTCCTGAAGCCACTCTCCTAGTTTATGCTAAAATTAAAGAGAAAGGCATAAAAACGAATGGGATTTTTTGACACAAGTTGCTCAAATAGAAGGAACACAAGATGAGAAATCAAAGACCCAGCTTCTAACCTCACATTTTCCTCTTTGCAGCGAGTTCCTCTGGGGAAGTTACTGCCCCTCTCTGAATGTGTTTCTTCATCTGTTAAGAATGAGGCTTGGTTCACCTAAGACATTTCACTAGTTTGTGTATGTTTCTGCTTAGGGAAAAGCAGATGTTAGCGTGAGTTCATGAGGTAAATGATGATACTTGGGTGAGTTCTGAAAGCATGTTTTGGAAACTTTAGATGACCTGTTAATTTATATAACCAATACTGCCCCGGCTACTGCTCACCCTTCCCCTGAGGCACATGGGGTGAGAAACAGGACGGATGGGAGAGGAGATAACTGAGTATATGAACATGTTTATGGCGGCCCAGTCTCTGTACCTGCAGGTAGGATTGTTGGATCTTTTAGTCCTGAGCAGCCATGCTTCCCCTGCAGAGTCCTGGAGGGCCTCAGAGGCTTTCTTGAGCTCGTTCCTGGCATCCAGTCCTTGATGGGACTCCTCTCCACACTCACTCCCACCCTTTCCTCTTACCCCATGCACTTTCTCTGCTCTTCAATCCTAATCTTCTAGATGGACCTGCAGATTGGAGGTGTCACTGTTGGGTTAAGGTCTCTCCCATCTTTTTCCTGGGTCCTGCTATAGCTGAGACAACTATCTGTTGTCACCATGGTTATAGGGCTTTTCTACTTTCCCAGTATTGAAAGGATTATAAGCACGTCACATCTTTTATGTACGTTTAATGTACTTGCATCTCCTGTATTTACTCTTTACTCCAATATGTATGTTCTGAACAATTATTAGGTGTCAGGAACAGTTTCTAGTGAACAAAATAGACAAAATTTCTATTCTAGTAGTGGTGAGGGGAGAGGGGTGAGGGTTGCCAAATAAAATACCCAGTTAAATTTGAACTTCAGGTAAACAATTCATAGTTTTTAATATGACTGTATCCCTTTTATTGCTTGGGATATATTGACCTAAAAAAAGGTTTGTTGTTTACTTAAAATTCAAACTTAACTGGGTGTTTTGTATTTTTATTTCCAAATCTGGCATTCATAGTAAGGGAGAAAAAACACCTTTTTAAAATTATAGCTTAGGTGGTAATTGGTGCAATAGAGAAAATAAAATGAGACAATGGGCAGAGGGAGTGCAAGCAGTGGTGGAGATTCTGGGACCAACCCTATAATAAGGGGACATTTGTATATCTCCAATATACACATGGGCTGTGTTTTAGATGTAAAATGAGTGTAGGTAACATACATAAAAGAACTGTTGCCAAGGATGAATAGTTCAGCAGATCACCCCTCACAAACTTACTAAAAAGCTAGCAGAGCAGAGCTATATGTTATTGTACACAGGTACAAAAAGAACAAGGATTTTCCTAGAACACTGATAACACTTGAAGGTTGGAGCTAAAATTCTTATTTTGTACTAGAGGCTCATTGCAGGAAGATTTGTGCAATAGGCCTTCCTTTCCCTGGCTGCCAGCACCGGGTTTCCTCTGGCACCTGGGACCCAGGCCTTCACTCTGGCTGCTGCCTTCCATCTTTACTCTGGCTGTAACCTTCAGTCTTTGCTCTGGCCAGAGCCTTCAATCTTCTCTTCTCTGGCCAGAGTGCCAATCCTGTGGCTCCATCCACCTCCTGCCCTCCCCCTCATAGCAGGAGTCCTACCCCACTGCTCCATGCCTGCATATGCAAATTAACCTGTCATCTTTGTTGGGTTAATTTGCATGCTTACAGCTGATTGACTGGTGAGCATTGCAGAGATACAGTCAATTTGCACATTTCTCTCTTATTAGTGTAGATTGTTCTGTCGTGCTACATTTCTATAAATGTTAAGGTAAAACACATTGGTTATGTCGTACCTTCTATCTTCACTCAAATTCATGTTCATACTAATTTGCCATTAGGAGACTAGAATGAAAAACTAATCAGAGAGAGAGAGAACACATATGAATGGAGAGCAGGAAACCCATTTTCCTACCTCTTCCCCAATTAGTTATATCTGAAGTCTGGGTCGGATGCCTCACCTTCAAAGAATCCTCCTCTATCAAGTGTTGTTTATCCAATTGCTGCCAAAGCCTCCGAGGCCCTGAAGCCTAAAAAAGGGACAGCTACTCTCCACTGTAACTGCCCATTGGAGAAGAAAGACACAAGGCCAGTCCTGCTCACTAGGCAAGCTACTGAGGTTCTTCAGCATTCTGTCACTGCCAGGAGAAGGGTCCCATACAGCCAATGTTTTAGAAAGGTAACTGTGGCCTCGCTGCCCACTTTTAGCCTTTATTTTATTGCACATATGCACCAACACCACCAATTCCAACAATCTTAATTCTGACGCTACATTCTGCTCAATATCACACTCCATCACTGCTGGTCCATGTTCTTTGTAGTTATTTCTGTTTGGATGAGTTTTTGAAGAAAATGCAGTACATAACAGAAGCAAATCTGTTTTTGACACGTGAATGTAAAACTATATTATGCTAAAATGTTAAGTTATGACTCGTTCTCATTGCCAGAATGAAAAACAATTATGATTGAGTAATGGCGAGCAATATTACTGCTATATAACCTATCTCCATTTAGCACTCAATTACATGAGAAAACTGCATTCTTTTCTATCTTTAAGTATTCTTCCAAATTGTACCTGAAATAATAGTAAAAGCCCTGAATTATGTCTTTCATTAGAGTTCTAAAGAGTGTTTGGTGTAAAAAGAAAAGAAAGAGAGCCATCCTTCTTAAAAGTCAGCCTAACTTATTTTTAACTTGAATATGCAAATTGTCCTTTGGAATAGCCTTAGAATTTAAAGTATATTAGAGAAAACCCCATCAATCTATATATAATTAAGATGTTAGCTGATGTTTCTCTTTATTCTGTTCTTCAGAATGTGTGAATGTGAAATGCATTCAGAAAAAGAATGGATGGATTACCCAACCAATTATACTCTCTCTCTACACAAATAAAACCTAATTCCCTTTTCTTTGGTCTGTATTTTTCTGATATATTTCTCTGCATATGTACATTTTTACTATATTATGTAGCAATATAATATCATTATAACTTTATTTGAAGAAACCTCATGATAATTATATTTTATACTCATATATCAGAAAATATGAATACCATATATAACATATAGTTCATTCTTCATTAAGACTTACCTTTGATTTATATTTATTGTGCCTCTTTACTTCATAAAATATAAGAAACCTTTGCCTAAAAATATCATCTATGGCCCTACAGATATAGCTCAGCAGTTGAGCATCGACCCAGGAACCTAGAGGCTATCAGTTCGATTCCCGATCAGAGCACATGCCAGAGTTGCAGGTTTGATCTCTGGTGGGGGTCGTACAGGAGGCAGCCGATTGATCGATGTTTCTATCTCTCTATTTCTCTTCCTTCTTCTCTCTCTAAAAAATCAATAAAAACATTTTTAAAAATAGTCTATGATTTCAACTAGAGGTCCCACGGTTTTTTTGTATATATTTTTTTCTCAAAAGAATCTCTTTAGACACAGATATCTGCCACATCTATTTCATCTTTATATCCCATGAAAAGGCCCAAAGTAAGACATATAATAAATTTTCACTAAATTTAGTGTTAGTTGAATGAATTAATGCCTTCCAGTAACCCATAACCTGACCTCAGTATGCATAATTATACAGCATTTTATCGTTTACATTTCTTTCTCACAACCCAAGAAACTAAGTTTATATAACAACAGTACACTCCAAAACCTTCTAATCTAGGTTCATATTTTTTAATATAATTTATTAAAAAGAATGTAAATCATTCTTTCCTTCTTTATGTTATTCTCTTTTGGTTCACTTAGGAAAGGCCTATTCAATTTTTAGTTTTAAATTTTTATGAAATATGTATTTAAATTATAAACACATGAAAAGTATTTAACCTTACAAGTGATAAATGCAAAACTGAGTAACAGTAACTCTTTTGCGCTTATTAAAATAGCCAAAAATTATTAAAATTGTGATGTCCAATGCTGATGAAATTGTGCAAAAGTAACACAGAATGGGTGCCTATACACGCAGATAAAACTCAGAACCTTTTTGGAAAGCAATTAAATATTTGCACAGGTGGTTATTTTTAATAGCAAAAATTTGGAAATTACCTAAATAGTCAACAATTTGCGACAGATTAAACAGGTTCACACCTAACTTTAGTAGATAATTATTCAACTATTCACAAGACAATCATGAATAGTGTGTGAAAACAAATGTGTGATATAAAATAATAATAAAAAAACAGATCAGACTGTAATAGCTGACAATTGCTTAAAATATGTAAGCATACATAAAAAAAAGACTAAAAGGAAACAGGACAAAGTGAAAACAATTATTATAGGTTGAGGGGATTTGGGGTGCAGTTTTTATTTGTTTTCTTTTATGTTAAAATATTATTTTTTTAAATGTATAAAATTAAGGAAAAAAGGGATCAAGTTTTATTCCCTTAATATCTATATATTAAGGTAGATGTTATGTAGATACCTAAGCAATGTTTCCCTTCCTTGCTTCAAAATCCAGCATGTATTTTGTCCCGAATACCAGGACAAAGGTTAGTACAAATAAATCTAAGCAGAATCATTTGAGACATGCATTTTCATGAAATTATAAACTATTATAGTTTTTAAATATCCCACTGGTTTTAGACGGAAATAATTTTTTTGTCAATAGTATATTATGCTACAATACAGACCTTTGTGACTAATGAATAAATTATGTTTGTGATTCTTGTTAGCATTACAAATGCAGTATATAATTGTCTAAAACCTATATTCTGGGACACTTAAATAACATGAGAACATCCAAGTTTCAAATATGACTTGGTCATTTGACACTTAACATGAGCATATTAAAACATAGGCCATGTCCATACTGCCTAAATTTTACATACTATTTACATAACTTTCTAAAAATGCTAGGCTTACCAATTATTATTATTGCTACTATGGTTATTCTTTAAAAGTCTAAAGTTCGTATTGTTCTCTGGTAATATCTCATTTACATTCAACCATGAGTTCGGACATTAGCGCATCCTATTGTAGTCTTTGAAGAAAACAGGACTGGGTAGCTCTTTTTCTGATTGCACAGTAAAATGATAGTCCTCTTTTGGGGTGTATTCTATTTCCAAGCTCTTACCCTTTTGATTTACAAATGGCCTATCAAAATTTTCCTATAATGGCCAGCGTTATTCCAAGTCAGCAGTTTGCCATTTTAGCAAGGAAAATGCAAGAGTTATGATTATAATGTAACTTGATATAGGAAGCAGATTTTCTTCCAGGAAGTTAAGACTTTCACAATTATAATAATCCAGTATAATAGTAAAACATATTTTTCTTTTCTAGAAAGATACCATAACTTCACATTGCTTAGTTTATCTGATAGATGTACATAAATCATCTTTGTAAGTAATATTTAATTCAGGTTTCTATACATCCTGAAAGGGCAGTTATAAATGAGAAGTATAATCTGACTGATAATAGAGATAGCATACTCATCATCTACTCTCTCCCGATCTGTGGATGTACTCACTCAGTCAGCAGTGCATCATATTGTTAAGAGCACAATCTCTCATGCCAGATCATGAGAGTTCAAACCATGGCTGTAGTTGTGTAAATTTGAAAAAATTATTTAACCTTTCTCTGCTTTACTTTATTCATTTGATAGGTAGAGATATTTACAGTACTTACATCATAGAAATTTGTGATAACTGAGTTAGTGAATGTAAAGTTCCTGGCACTTAAATATTATGATGACGATCATTAATGTACATATTTTCATACATGTACATTTCATGTGTATTTTTGCTGGAGCACCAATATTAAAATGACACAATCTCTGCCTCCCAGATGACTTAAAAACATGCTTAAAAATCAACTAAATTTGCTGTGAAACTACAAGTAATCTAAGGATGAAATCTCTGTGTGTTTTTTTAATTAACTAAGAAGCAATTTTACAACTCTCAGTGGAAGAAGAAAGTGGTCCAGTCGTTAGAGCACATAATCAAGGGCTTTGAAAATGTTTTTAAAAGAAAATGAAATTCTAGTTGCTCTAAGTTGGATCCACATGGAAGCACTGAGAGCCAGGGTATCTCTCCTTTGCTTCAGGGCTTTTCAAGGCCCTCCTCCTTGGTAAACATTTGCTGGCTCAGCATCTGAAAAGACTGGTATGCATCATCATCTTTCTGAGATGGAACGCTTTCTAGCATAAAAGCCATCATCTTTTCCCCAAATTCCTATCATTCAATATGACGAGAGCCATAAGTCTGAATGTTTTATTCTAATTATTTTTACAGTGAAATTGGAAAGAGAAAACAAAGCCATTTTCACTTTTTACTTTTGTGTCAAATGTGTCTAAATGAATTAAGTAGATGTGATTCATGATTTAGATTTGGAAATGCTCATTTGGTTAAGTCTAATTATATAATGATTTAGTCTATATTTTCCTGAACTGAACAATTACGTAAAAGTCTTATGTTTTCAGATGTTTTTTTACTCATGTAACAAATACTTATTTGTTGCCTGCAATGTATCCAGTACCATGGTAGATGCTCATTTCACATTAATAAGTTGCTTTTGCTTTCTTTAAGGAGAAAAAACTGAACAAAGGAAATTAGCCCATTTTATCCTTGGTGCTCAGCACATGGAATTTTGAAACAAATAAGCTAACTTGTATTTACACTGGTAGACACTTACTTTCTATCTACACTTAGAGCATTGTTGGATGGCCATCTCTTCCAATGATCTACATAATGTGCTGATATTGTCTATTTTATTTAGTAGTACCTATTTTTTTATTTTGAGGGTGAGCCCGGGTTGCCTGGAGCAGTGGGACAGAATGGAATACCAGGGCCAAAGGTCAGTGCAAATAAAACTTAAGTAAGATTATTTGAGACATGAGTTTTCATAAAATCGTTAATTATTACAATTTTTTAAAATATCCCCCTGGTTTTATGTATTTGTTATTGTTGTTTTTTATCAATAGTATAATATGCTACAATATAGGACTTTTGTGACTAATGAATAAATTATGCTTTGATTCTTCTCAGCATTACAAATGCAGGATATAATCATCTAAAACCTATATTCTGGGACACTTTACATGAGAAAGTCTATGTTCAAATATGACTATTGTCATTTGCCACTTAATGTGAGCATATTAAAACGTAGGCCATATCCATACTGCCTAAAATTTGCATACTATTTACACAACTTACTAAAGATGCTGTTCTCAGTGCCACTGTGGCTTTTCCTCAAGATTTGGCGACCTCTAGCACTTACACAACACAATCAGTTAATCAAATAAAGAGCAGAATAGAGACGTGGCATGTTTAAAATTTTAAAATGGATGTAGTCAATTACTAAACAGGGAAAAAATGTAATGAAGATTCTTTTTTTTTGGATTGCAAGTTTTCTTTGTTTCTTGAAGAACAAATGAATCTGTTAAATATAAAAAGATTGGTGACAGTTTAGTTTAAACCAAACAGGCAGACAAATCCCAAATCCTTTGATGAGTGTACATCCCTTGAAGTACAAAACTAACGTCTAATCCTGTCAGCTGTGCTGGTGTTTATCCATACTCACAGATGCCTGTCAGCTGATTTTACAGATCACATTGCTATTGACAGGCGCTTAGGATGGACCTAAAACCTGTAGACCTGTCCTTTGTCCTGTAAGAGAGGAAAGAAAATATTCCTTCTGGTTCTACAGCCATTCTCCTGTCTGTTCCCTCTCTTGTTCTGTGCTAAAGACTCAAGTGATAGGAGTTAATGCTCAAGGCCTGTTCTCAGTGCTATTCTTCTGTTGCCTAGCAACTCTTGGATGGATTTTGAGCGATGAAAAGGTAGTCAGAAATTCAGAAAGTCAAAGGGTCAGGCTGACTTCCAGTGAGTGGAAATAATCTTGACTCCAAACTGACTTCTAGAGTGGGTTATAATTTTTAAAAACATAATAATCACCTTAAATCATTTTTGAAGCAGTTGATCTCATGGCAGCACTCCGACTTTTTGTAAAGGGAATATTCGCCTAAAGTGTATAATTTATTTTAGAACTCTCCTTCTCCATCCTTTGTTCCTTCCCAGGGAAAGGGAAAGTGAGATACTCTGCAGAACATGGTTTTTCACTTTAATCCTCATAGCGATTGGGTCATCATTCTGAGTACTAGTAGAGACATTCTCCTAAACTCACTTTGATTCTGCCATTCTCATGTTTTTCCTAAAGGTACCAGTGCCTCCCAAAATACACCTGATTTGGAACATGCTGGTTACCAGTAGGGTAAAGAGAGTTCATGACATTGTGAAGGGGCCCAAGCTCAGGACTGTATTTATGGTCATGATAGGAGAAGACAACTACACGAAGACTCTGAAACCCTGAAATAGTTCATGTACCAGGGGCTTCTTTGAATAAAGACTGCATGCAAGAATGTGCTCATCCACCTTACTGATTCTGAGTTCGGGTAGAATACAAAGTCCTAGACTAAAACTCTGCCAAAGACATTAAATTGCCACCACACTGTTCTCCTTAGAGCCCTGGTTTAAGGATGAAAATCTTAAATATTTTTCTTTAGTCCTCTAAAAGCAAAGAATTAAGATTTTATTTTATATTGATATCTATACCCAATTCTCCAGGAAACTCATATTATTGTTTATTTTCATGTAGCAGCTATATATTGCCCCCAAAAGGGCCACATATATATGATTTATTGACTATGTTCAATATCTGATTTTGTTTGGTATTGTTTAATTAGGTGTTTTACAATTTAATATGTCACTCAATCTTTGTTCTTTTGTTTTCCAGGGAGAACCTGGAGAGCAAGGAGAAAAGGTGAGGCTTATTCTACCCACATTTATCTTCTCTCCTTACCTCCCGCAAAAGAGGTACCAAGCTGTATAAAGTATGGACAGATGAGTAGATTTAGATATAGATATATAGATGTATAGATATAGATATAATGGCCACTGTTTTTTTTCATAATTAATTGGTGGAAGGAGAAAATTGTGTAATTCTTATGTATAGATAGAAATTTTTAAAGGGCTTAAAGAAATGGAGAGAAAGGGAGCAAATTTAAACTTTCTGTGTCTGAATTTTAAATGACTTTCAGAAATCCCTAGGCCTGCAAAATTTCTTTTCTCCCTGCTCACTAATGCCACTCCAGTGCTTTTTTGAGCATCCACATCTCTCTACTGCTTCTTAGGTCACTGAGTTAAAGGGATACAGATGTTTACTGCAGCAAATATACTGAGAGTTGCCCCACAAAGAATTCCCATAAAAACCAAAAAGAGAAACAAAAGAAGAAGAGTGCCATATGTTAAATTTCTCTTTGCTGTCCTTCCTTACTACCTTGGGGCATGTCCTGATCATTTTTAGACTTTCAGAGTGTATTTTAAAGCTAACTTTCCTGGTTCTCGCACTACTTCATAGTGTTGGAGAAGAGAGCTGTCTGCGCAGGAAACTTCCAGATATTCCAGAATGCTCTTCATAAGTGATCTGATCTTTCTGACAAATCCGTATCATCACTTCTGCTTCCCAGAGAAATACCTCTAAAGACTCAGCAAACTTTTGAATGTAACTGTAATTTGGGTGTTGAGAAACAAAAAGAACAAAAAGTCACTTATTTAAATGGAAGGAGAGCAAACCAGAGGGGATACTCAGACCCTCTGTCTCATGTCCACTCTGGTCCTGTTTTCCTAATAAAAAAAGTTTCTTTGGTTTTGTTTTTTAATAAAGGGATTTCCAAGCAATTTTTTAAAATATGCTGCCTATTAAGGTCCCTCGTAACAGATAATCAGTATATTTATGTGGCATCCAGCCAGTTCATGGTAATTAGCTTGAAGTTAATTAGTCACCCGGTGACTCTTTTGTGTGGACACTAAGGAGGAAAAAGAGGCAGAGCCAGCACCATCCTGGCTCCTCAGACAAAGTAGCTCGGGCTCCCAGGCTGCAGTGGGGTATCCATCACCAGAGACAAAGGTCTGAGCAGGTTAGTTTCATGCTTGTGAAACAAGAAACTAGAGAAAAAGAAAATGTCTTCTTCTCTCACCACCCCTCCTTCTCTCAAGGAAGCAGTCATCTATAGTTTCTTATTTTAAGGACATTTTTAAGTGAGAGAAAAGTGACCTCTTTCTGAAGCTAGACAGAAGGCTATGGAGTGTCAGAACAATAATGCATTGTTGTTGCTAACAGCTATCTTTAACAGCTTATGTCACAGACAGTCCTAGTTGCTTTACACATGGTATATTGTTTATTTCTTACCACCCCATAAAGTATTCTTGCCCTTATGTCACACATGAAAAATATAATGCATAGAAAATTTCATTTTTCCAGTCAGTTTTGGAGTTGGGCTTAGTCTCTCAGCTCCAAATCCATGATATTTCTACCATAACATGCTACGAGACACAAAGAATTCAGAATTTAAGGAAGCAAAGCATGGGTAATAAACAACTGATTTTTTTTCCCCACAATGCATTGCTTTGTGGATAGAAAGGAGATGTTAGTGAGAGAATAGGCATAGGAAAGCTAAAAAATAACAAAGGCATAAACTCTCCAAGTTTTGATTTAAAAAAGCAGTTTTGTAATAAAATAAAAAACATTTACTTCACAAATGCAACACATGTAAGTACAAATAAGTCAGATGTTCAGGGCGCAGGTCTTCAGGGCTGGCTCATGCACTTCGAAGCCCTGAAGATTTGAGATGGGCTTCAAGACAAGAGTAGATTTATACAGGTCAAAGGCAAAGGAGGATCCGGGCTCCAGATGGCAGGAGTAGGCACAGAGGTGATGAGGCAGGTGGCATATTAAGGGAATAGTCAGGAGAAAGTCTGTTACAGCAGAGGAGAAAGAGATGGAGTGAAGAAAGCTTTAAGTGCCAGAATAAGCTATTAGAAATCAGAGAAATTGCTGATTTTCATTACTTATCATGGAGTAATTTAAAACTGTTAAGCCATGTTCATTGTAAAAAATAAATAAATAAAAGTATTTAGACCAGTGATATTGGTCAACTGCTCAAGTAGAACATTTGCAATAGATTTTAATATATGGTGCTTTTGAAAGAAAATTTAAAATAATGGAGAATACTCTTATATAATGTCACCAATATATTTTACTTGTAACGCTTTTTCCCCCCTCTTAGGGAGACTCTGGTGAGAGTGGTCCCAAAGGTGATGCAGGTGAAAAGGTACATTATTGATAAATACAAAAGAGTATGTGCATGAGAAAGTGTTCTGTATATGTGAAAATGGGAAACTTTGAAAAAGATATGTGAATGATAGTAACTTTGTTTCATAAAAAAATAGAAAATTCTACACATTTAGAAAATCTTTAAATATTTAATGTATAAAAGGTGATTATTATTCAAGCTCCTCACTATAAATTTTAATATTTTAGCCATAAAATGTTATGTCACAGATTTTAAAAAATGTATAGACTTTCAAGGAATAAAAACACTTATTCATGTATAAATGGCACACTCCCTTTATATGCAAATATAAAAATATAATTTATAAAGTGATTCTGTTTATCCCATGTTAGGAGAGGATAGGTCAGAGAAGTGGAGTGAGATTTAAAAGTTTGAGAGTAAATGTCACTTGGTTAGATTCTCTAATGGAGTCGAAGATTTGCCTCAACTTGAAATGTACTCAATCCGGATATTTTGTCAGTTTTTTGTCATTATTTTTGGTCCTTTAAACCACTCTTCATAATGCAGTGGTCTTGTGGCTTATCTTCCTACTCACTCTCTTTTTCCCTCCAACAATCTGCCTCAGTTCAGACTGGCAGACATTTCTGACATAAGGAGGAAATTTTATTTCCCTTGGGCTATCTGTTAAAAATGAAGGAAAAGATCTTTTTAAGGAACTGAAAATAGATTATCAGTCATGTTTTAATTTAAATCAACCTAAGTAGTTGAGTATTGAAAAAAAAGAACTGAATTATTTATTTAGGCTTATAGTTCAGAATAAGAACATTCCACTTTGAAAATTATTACAATACAGATGGGTAATGGTTATTCATAAAAACATACTCATAAAAATAAAGAAAAATTTACTTTTCTCATTCTTATAAATATTAATATAAATATGGCATGGTGGTAGGAATGAATTAACGTCACCAACTAGAGTCATGTTTGTATTCAAGGAGCAGCCTAGTCATTAGGGTAGACTCTCAGTTTCTTGAAGGTTGTGGTTTCCCAGCTTCAGCACAATTGACAAGACCAGATCATTGTTGTGGGAACTGTTGGATGTTTAGCATCATTCCTGGCTCTGCCCACTGCATGCCAGTAGCATCCTTGAGTTGTGACAACCAAGATCCTCTCAAGATATTGCCAAATGTTCCCTAAAGACAAAATTACCCCTAGATGAGAATCACTGATGTAGGCCCATTCTATTTACCTGTCAAATTTAAGTATCATGCTGAAATCAGATATGACATGAATATATTTAATACTAATGAGAATGATGATATACCTTGATTATTCTCAAAGTTTCAAACCCTAGACATATAAACCTATGTGTTATATTTACCTTTTCTTATTTTGCTTAGAGCAGAAGTTAACAAACTTTTCTTATAAAAGGCCAGAAAATAAATATTTAGGTTTTTTGGGCCAGACTACCTCTGTCACAGCTACTCAACTCTGTCATTGTAGTGTGCCAGCACCTGTAGAAAATATATACACAAATGAGTATGATGGTGCCCTATAATTTTTATCTTTGGATGCTGAAATCTTAATTTGTGAAATTTTCATGTACTAAGAAGTGTTATTGTTGATTTTTAAAAGCTATATAAAATATAAAATTCATTCTTAGTCCGTGGGCTATACAGGAACAGGTGGGTAGCTGATTTGTCCCTGGGGCCATAGTTGCCACCTTAGTTTAAAGACAGGAAATCTAAACAGAGAGCAGTTTTTTCAAGTAAAGAAAAAAAAAATTATGCCAAGTCTGAACCATGCCTATGTGAACTTAGGTAAAATTTTATGCTTCAGAAGATATACTTTTAAAGTTTCATTTTTGGAATATAGACCAATAATTGTTTCTTTAATCACATATTTTTTTAAATGTAATTTTCCAATAGTAAAATAACTTTTTTCTTTTACAAGACCATGTTCATCTCAAAGGAATACTGTTCTTACTTTTTATACTAATGCAAATCATTTACCATACTGACTCACACATAGTAAACTCTCAATAAATGTTAGCTTTCTTACCACATGGAAATTGAAATCAACTAGATTGGTTGTTTTTCTTTTTTATCAAGAAGTTTTATTAGTCAACTGAAATTAAGTGCAAGAAATGCTTCAGTTAAAACGGAAATCATTTCTATAAACTTGCAATGGGTCTAAACAGGGAATTGTAAATAGGAATCTGTAACGTATAATATGTAATCTGACCTGCAGCATTCATCCCCGAGAATGCTGTAATTGGAATATAATTTTTGATGTGTTTTTTAAACATTTCCTGCTTCTGTCACATAATTTGTTTCCAGCATGTTGGAAACACTCTTCTCATGGCCTTTGGGTTTAGTATGTGAAACTAATTCATCATATACCAAGTTTGAGATGTAAAATCAAAAAATGCTTCGTTTCTGCCATTGATGTAGTAAAAATTACATCATGGATGGATTCACTTTAATAGGATTTTTTGCCCTTTTGATCCAACTCGGTGCCTTTGGATGGTAAAGCAATCTAAGCCTTTCCAGACTGGTCATCTGGAAACATTGTGCAACTTATAAAACCACTGGGCTGGGCGTCCCCGTGGCCAGAGAGTGTGGTGCACTCCAGGTTTAAGAATGACCTGCCAGAGACTGGCTTCAGTCATGTGTGGGTTACTCTGGAAGAGCTGTGTTCTTCCCTTTGGAGTGTTGACCCCACCAACAAAACTAGAAATGGTTTTCTTATCTCTTTCCCTCCACTGGAAACTAGATGTTTGTGCGGCGCACTGGATGGTTTTGGTGGTACCACTCTTTTGTATATAATAGTATCTGTGGGTACAGAAGCTCTGCCTTCATTTTCTTGGTCTTATTTCCTGTGCCTTTATTCTCTTTGCTCCCCATCTCCATTCCCGTAAATACACTGCCTTCTTGGGGTAGGGCCGCATAACGTCTGTGATTTACATCCCTTGAGCCTCTGTAGAAGCCACACTCATATTTAGAACCACTAAGCACATTGCCTTCTTTTCTTAAAACCACAGGTGAAGGGCTATCTCAGTGGGTGCTCCCACCCCAACCAATGCAGAGTCTTCTCTAACCTGGCACATCTGATTCCTATAGCTTAGGACACTCTTGCTCTGTCCACTTCCACCTCCAGCTCCTAATCCTATTCTTCAGGTTACTAAATGTGAATTTGTGTCATTTCCCTGGGGCAGCCTTCCATTCTCCTCTGAATTGGTTAGTTACCTACTGAATTCTCCCACAGTCTTCCTTATGATCCCTTTCAGAATCTGTATCACAATTTATTTAATTCTTTGTTTAATTGGACATTCAGCTCACTGAAAAAGAAAACAATGAAAAAACTATATGATACCAAATTGTTCTAGCACCAGTCCAAGTTCCTGGAAGAGAACAAATAGTTATTGAATGAATAATCTTTACAAAAAAATGTGTTGCTTTCAGCTGTTTCTTATTTTCACTGAATGTGAGAACTTCTTCCTGTGCTGTGCATTTGTGTATGATGTCTTCTGTGTATTTACAGTGACACAGACTTTTCAAAACCTGGGAATCTCTTCCTATCCCAGGTTTTTTTTTATTATTTAAATGAAAAGAAAATATCTTTGATGCTTGCAATCAGTGATATTTTTGTGCACATGTGTAGGTGAATGCAGGGATTGTGACTACTTAGTTCACTGTGGACACCCAACTCCTAGCATCCCTGCATCCAGAACATGGCTGGCACATATTGGTGCTCAATAGATATTTATTAAATGAATGACAGAAATATAGCCAAATTCACTTTAGATACCCACATAGACTTTATTAACATATACATATAATTATACACTGCGTTTTGTGTTTGAAAATAATCACAACTAAAAATAACTCTGTGTGCTTGAATGAAAAAATACTGAAGTCAAATTCATTTACCTTGAGTATGTTCTAAAAGTATTTTCCCCATTTATGAGTTGCCCATGAAAACTTCTGTTTCCAAACCAACTGATTTATAAAGCCAAGAGTATACTTAAGGCACAGATTTTCCCCCCTACTTTAATCCTGTATTTATTTTCACTGTTCATAGAATGAGGATTATAAACACTGACTTTTCTTTCCGCTACTTGTGACATTATTCTTTAAAATGTTTAACTTTTGAATGTCTTCCAGAAGTTACCTTGCCACTTAAAATATATAAAAATTCCTTGAGATTTCACAGTTCTAATTTTTTAAGAGAAATTAAAATATTACTCATAGTTGTCCAACAAACAAAACTGCTCCAATTCCCACAAATAAATCAGTCTTTTGGAAAACTGTCCTTTTTGTTTTTCCATCCACTTTCTAAGAACTAAATCTAGTCTTTATTCTCATTAGCAGGTTATCTAGCCACTTTCTGTTAAAACATTGAAAAAATGAATTTAACCTACAGTTAATATAAGCAACTTTACATAATCTTTATGTCCTGTTGTTAAAATAAAATAAACCAATAATTCTCTTATGACAATAGAATTTAGGAAGTCTAAAATTCATGTAGTCTCTAGCTGCTTCAATTTCCTCATCTATTAAATGAATATAGTAATATCTGCTCTAAATCATGGGAGTTCTGTGAGGTCTAAATGAGATGAAAGAGGGGACTTAGCCAAGTCAAAATTGCTTTTATGAATACAAAGGTATTTTGTAAAATCTTTCAAAATTGATTCAGTTGTGTTGTTAGCTTTTAGACTTGATTTAGTAGAAATATATATAAGTATTATTAGCCACATTTATTTCACTTCTCATTAGAACTCAATTGATTGTTAATGATTGGGAAGAAAAATCATTGTCATTCTATAATATTTGTGGTCTTCTTTATGTTTCATCATGGTTTAATTTTTTTCCTTGGCTAATACTAATTACAGATGTCAAATAAACTCACATATATATCAGTTTATTCAATAAGCTAACTTATTATTTCCATCTCCTTCCTAAGCTTTTTTTTCCTTCCTAAAGTTTTTTTCATTTTGGTTCTTGACTTGTGTTCTGCTTAAAATATTCTAAGATTTGTTCATTCACTATATGTGTATCAAACATATACTATGGGCCAGCCACTGAATAAAAATAGACACTGAATCTGATTGTCTCATGGAGAGACACATAAAAAACAGCAGAAAACATAAATACCTAATTATGAAGTGTGTTATGTTGCACAGTCATTTAATGTATGTGTGAAGGACATGTGTCTAAGTTGGATGGTTGGTTGGTGAATGAAGGGTCATTTTTGGAAAAGCCACTTCAGCCAGGATCCAGAGAAAGAGAAGGTGCCAGCCACAAGAAGAGGTCAGAGGGGCTAAGAATGGGAAAGGGGGACAAGTGCTCTTCTCTGCACATGCAGAGGCGTGAGGCCTTATCTCTCTGTGAATGAGGTTGGTTAGCAGCTTCCTAAATCTAGAACAAGAAAATAGACCCCCAGAGCTCCTTGAGCACTTGCACAGATAGAACAGCTGAGGAAATCCCACCCAATATGTGCCTTTCTCCTTGTGGCTATTTCTATTTTCATAACAGTCTCAAAAAACTATGTTTTCTCCCTTTATGTTCATGGGACAGAGGGCTAAAAGGAGCTTGAAAATGCTGGTCCTTTGCTGGCCTCATTTCAGAAAAAGCAGCATTCTCAGCTATCCTCCATGATCATTTCCACTCAGCCCTGTGTGCTCATTTATAACATATTTGCTCTCAAAATGTAGACACCCTTTGTGAAATCCGGGTGGAATACAGTGCTTTTTAGAAAACCAGATTCTTATCTCAACATTTTCTCTCAGATCTTCCATGTATCCCTGTTACCCCCAAGCCATTCATCATCTTGTAACTTTCCGGTGGCTAGGTTACAATGAAATAACTGTAAAGCTGGGAAAAACATGCTGGTGCTAACTGGGACAGTGCTTCAAGGGGAGACCAGCTGACCTGCTGCGTGGCTTTTTCCAACACAGCATCATTAACCCTTGACTTCATCTGTTGAACCCTGACTTTTTGAAGATTGGAAGGGTCAGGGAACTCCCACTAAATGATAGCCATTGACATTAATAAATTCCAGAAACAGAGAAAACAAAAATTCCAGATCCCCAAAATTATAATTTATTGCTTTAGAATACAATGTTCGCAGTAGATCAAGGGAAAGGCCCTTATTTATATATTCATAATTTCCAAAAACATAATGGTCCTTATGTATTTTGCACTCAAAGTAAATCCATGTTTTTAGAAAGTACATTGTTTATCTTGGAAATTGTTGACATTTTAACAGCTGACAGATTGATACAAAGTCTTAGGGAGCCTAGTTAAGCACATTAGTCATGGGGTTTCTTTGAGTGTTTCTGTCGATAATGGCTCTCTGTATGTTTGTGTGTTTCTTGTTCACATAATTTGTGGAATAATCTCTTGTACGTTTCATTTTAGGGTGACCCTGGATCATCTGCTGCAGGAATTAAGGTAACGCTAACCTTGCAAGAGTGTGTAGCCCAGGAGTTACAATTTTGATTTTTATAAGCCTCTGCTTTCTCTTCTCTTTTACCACCATTGATGGTTATAACTCTGTTCCTATTCTCCTGCAATGATCAGGCTCCAAATACAACAGAAAGTGTCTGCTGGAAATCTGATAAAGGCTTAATAAGAGGTCTGGCCTTCTCTTGCCTTTCTGATTGGTTTTTATGGAAATGTGGGTTTGTATGTGAGCTTTAGGTATATTCACAGCAAAAGAAACATTTCCTGTGTCTAGTGAGATGTAGGGTAACAGAATAAAATAAATGAAATATATGTGATCGAGGAGGCTGGGTCATCTCTGTGAGAGTGTCCAGAGGCATAAGAGTTTTGGAAAATTCTTGTAAGATTATTCTTTTCATCTTTGGCTTTCTTTGGCCAGGGAGAACCTGGAGAATCTGGTCGTCCAGGACAAAAGGTAATTAATATCATCTTTATTTCAGTGTGATCTTTGCACTGTCTCACCATTTTATATCTACTATCTGCTGTGTAGTATGAGAATGACTATTACAAAATGAGGTGGTTTTTGTGCTTTGCATGCTGAGTGTTGTTGATTGTTTTGCATTTTAAAAGGGATAATGCTGTCACAAAAGTGAAAACACACTGTATACATGTGAAAGGATGTCTAATGAACTAAAGTCTGCATGGGCTGAGCTATTTGAGACTGACAATGACCAGTTGGGTTGGAATGCAACGATTTACCTTGCATGCTCAAAGACACTCTATTCTGCATGTTTCTATCTTTCATGAGAAGAAATGAATATTTACTAAATGGTTTCAATAGGGAAGGATGGACAGTTTATTTTAAAATTATATTCCTTTTTCTCTCATTTCAAATACTACCCTACTCACAATTTTTATGTGAATAATATCTGTCTGTGCATTGACTGTTATATTATACAAAGAGGTTTGTTCAAGAACTGAAATTTAATTACAGACACCAGCCAAACTACACTAACCAAGCTATAGTTATAGACATAACTTTATGTTTATCATTTGTGCTTCACTTCAGTGATGAATGAGAGACCGTGCAGTGAATGTGTTGAGATCCATATTCTCATTTGAGTCTGAGGCAGGAAACAACTGTTAGCAGTTTATTGTCACAGCATCTGGCCATCAGTGCCCAGTGCAATCAGATTTGCGATAACAGATGTATTACAGCTAACAAGTAAATGTGAATTCCCCATTAGGTTAGATCTCTGAAGAGCATGACTCTGTCTTTGTCTAGCAGTAACTGATATAGAGGGAAGAAAATAAAAAGGACATGAATAAAAACATAGAATTTATCTCATTAGTGTAAAGGAAAAAAGAGAATCAATTCCCTTGTAAGTAGTTTGGAACCCTAAAACATGATAAAATAATGTTCCCACATTCTTGAAGCCACTGAGAGGATCATTGCTTTGTTTTAAATAGGTGGCTCAAAGTAATTTTTGATGTCTTTCACATTCTTTAGATGTTTCTCTACTTTATATATAGATTTTCCTCTAGAAACTAAGAATCTAAGAGTAATGATTCATCAGGCCCAGTTTCAGGCAAAGTTGAGACTTCCAAAGAGCCCAGCAGAACTCTGAAAATTTTGCTATTCAGTTCCTAAGATTTCCTCCTGATTCTTTTCTTGAGAAATTTGAAATTAGTGATGCCACCCTAATAGAGATCCATGGTCTGCTTTGGTATAAAAAAAGAAACAACTAATTTTCTCTAATGATCTAATTTTAGGTCCCTTAGTAAAAATTAAAGGCTAATTTTAAGCTGCTTTTCAATTCTGTAATATCTCTAAAAGAAATCTCTACAACCATTAATATCTTTTTTCACTTTTTAATTTTCTATTTCATTTTTTCCCTTTTTATAGAATGTATTGGGAAGACACTATTTAACGACATTATACAGGTTTCAGGTGCACAATTCCATAATACCTTACCTGTACACTATATGGTGTGTTCACCACCCCAAGTCAAGTCTCCTCCCATCACCATTATCCTCCCTATACTCTTCTCCACCTCCTTTAGCTCCCCTCCATCCCTCTGCAATTGCCAAAATATCATTCCTGTTCATGAGTTTTTTCTCTTTTGCTCAATCCCTTCATATTCCCACCAAACCCTCTCCACCCAGCTAATGAAGGCCAAAATTGATTTTCAGTTGCTTGATAAAATATTGCCTTGTCATGAATATTTAGAAATATACTGTAGATTCATTTCTGGAAGTTTGTAGATTTGCATATGGAAACATTGACTTTCTTTTGTATTTCATCAAGCACCTGTTTTAAATTGTATTGAGGGGGAGTTTTCAACCAGACTGAATGAACATATGCCCTGAAATGAGCAGCATCATTTTCATTAATATTTAGGCCAGATTCTACCCTTTGACGCAATCTCACTTTCCCACAGTATTTATGACTTCCTTTGTCTAATGTCTGGATTTAGCAATACTTACTCCAACATTAATTTAAAAGTAGAGTATTTCTTTGCTTGCTTGCTTACTTAGGTTAGAAAATGGCAAACAGAAATGACTACAAAATCAATTCAAGAGATCTCTCATAGCCCTTTTCTCACCACTGCAAAATTATGCTGTGGGTTCACTGGCACTGAAGCTCTTGCATCAGGGACATTCCCAAAAAAATAGAGGATGAAAAGCCCCTTGATTAGTTTCCACTGTCTGGTATTTTGTTCTTTAGAGTGGATGATTGATAGATGAGTTAAAGTGTGTATATATGTTTATGAAGTGTGTAAACATTGTATTTCACCACATAATTCTTTCCTTCCCAACTTTTCCATGTAAAAAATGATACTTGATCTACCATTGGAAGGGACTCTCACAGTTAAATTCTATCAGGAAGGACAGTGGACCATCATAGGGACATAGGGTAAAGGCAGTGTTCTTATTTTGACAGTAGACAGAGACTTCCTAACGTGTAAGGAAAAGAGTGAAAGGGAAGGGAAAGCAGAAGTATAATGTATCTGTGTGAATTTCAGTCTACTTAGCCAAGTATTCTTTAAATGGAATAACAAACTAATTCTTAATTATGACCTAGATCTCACCTTGGGCAGTGTATGCCCAAGAACTCAATGTGGAGAAGCTTCTGAACCAAAGAGTAGGCAAGAATGGAGGAATTAACTAAATTACTCTCTCTTAATTTGAAAATAAGCCTTAATAGTATAAAGATAAAAATTTTATATAGGAAGAAATATCTTCCTAAGACTGTTAAGAGATGTTCCACAAAGGATAACATTTAATATTTTATAATCTTTTCTTAGGCCACTTTGTAAGTAAACATAAATCTGGAAATGTCAAATTTATGAAAATATAAGACTATGAAATATTAATTTCTGAAACATTTGTTCATTACTATATACATTTATAACCTCTAAACATACATACATACACATATAATGTAGGGAACAACTATATGCTCAAAGTCTCTAAGTATTCAATCTACATTACAAAATGTTCCATAATGTCTTATAAGTCATTCTCATTGTTAGAAAACATGGGTGTGTGTCTATATATGCATGTGTATATAAAAATATTTCTCCAAATTAGTCATACAGTCCTTTTAATTTGACTAGAGGGAAAGGTGTGGTGAGAACTGCTGGGAAACAGTGTTAAAATCTATACATTTTTCACATATGTTTCAAATAGAATGTCATGAGATTTTGGAGACTTTTCTAAAACCATACAGAACTATAGATTTGTCACCAATAGATTTAATTTTTTGGTTATATACTCTAATGCAATGTAGTATTTTCCAGAGCCTTTTTTTTAAGTAAAAGAGAATTGCCCAGTCAATGTGGCTCAGTAATTGAGAGTTGGCCTATGAACCAGATGTCACTGTTTGATTCCAGATCAGGACACTTGCTCAATCCCCAATGTGGGACATGGAGGAGACAGCAAATCAGTGATTCTCATCATTGATGTTTCTATCTCTCTCTCCCTCTCCTTTCCTCTCTGAAATCAAATTTTTTTTAAATAAAGTAAATGAGAATCTTCAATAAAATATGGGTACCAGCACCTTTTACTAAATCTTCCTAAATTTATTGATTGAAGGAAAAAGGAAGAAGAAAAAAGAAAACCAAATGTATAATGTGGTATATGTATGAACTATAATTTACTTGGACAGGTATTATTTGAATGAAATAGCAAATTCAGAGTAATCATCCTTTCTTCTCTGACTTAATCTCATCTTAGTGTTCTTGTTCATAATGCAAACTTCCCTTTGTAGTTTCATACATAATAGCTTTTCTTTTGCATTCCTGAAGCACCTTTGACCAAAACCATCAGGAAAGTCATTGTCCTTCCTATGTCTAACCATACAGCTTAATCAACAGTAGATGAAGTCATTTAGTAATAATAGAGCAAATTGTGACTCTTCATAATTTGAAAGTAATAATATTTAAAAAAAGAAATGTCTGATTTTTCTTAGTATATTTTCTTTGAAATGAAAGTCGTTAAAGCATTTAGATGAAAAGAAATGTCTCTCTACCACTTTTTTAGTTTGATACTCCTATCTCTTAGTATAGTTATCTTCCCACTGACTATCATGAAAATGTGTAACCGTTTTACTTTCCACAAATAGTCACCTCAATCCAGCATAAGATGGACTTCCATTTTCTCCAACAATTCTATTATGCTCCTTTGGTGGAATTTAGAAGATTTTCTAAGCAATGTAACCTCTTGTCACTATACTTTGTACTTAAAATAATGTAGACCCTTCTGTGAAAATGAGAAGGTTAATCATGACTCCAGTGTGCTCACCCCAAATCTGCCTCTTAATCTCCGACCTGTACTCAGGAACAGCTGCATGGTACCATTAGCCCTAAATTGCTAGGCAGGGTTACCCAGACTCAACAATTGTCAGAAATATGGGCTGGAGTTAAGTATAATATTAACCATGCATTTATCTTCTCATCATTCAGGAATGGAAAAGAAACCTTACTATACTTTTAAGTAAGCACGACTTTTAATGTATATTGTGTTGATGTAACCATCTGTTCACACAGCCAACTCTTGATTATCTGAGGTAAGAGAGCACTGGACTCGGAGGCATTATTCAGTTGCACGCATAATCCTCACTTCAGCAGAGCTTCCACCTCCCTAGCAAACCATTTACCAGGAATTAGTAGAACGTGGGAGCTCGTTCTCCTTTTACTTCTCTTTCTTCCTTCTGGTAGAGATGCCAATGAGTCGTGAACTGGCAGGGAAATCTGCAAAAGGGTCAACCAATTTTGAATCAAGAGTTGACTGAACTGTATAATCTCACCAAGTTCTTGAAACGAGACAGTGTATATGTAGATGGCAAGTAATCAGCGAGGAACATTTGCCATGCTTTTCTCCAGAGACTGTGACTGAGTGAATATTGTTCTGTAATGTTGTGTGATTTTCCTATGTAGGGTGAATCAGGGCTTCCTGGGCTTCCTGGACTACCGGGGATAAAGGTAAATACTGCATTGACAGTCTTGGCTTCATAGAACTGCGATTGAGTCACAAAAATTGCAGGAAGATAGGGAGGGGATGAAAATTAAAAACATAGTGGTGTTCTTTAAATACTCACCTCTCCACCACTTAAATTTTTTAAATTAAAAATTAAGCATAGGTATTTTTGAAGTTTCCTGGGCTATATTTTCTGTTATGTAACCTAATATGCCCCTAACTTAAATAAATGTAAAAGCCACTTCGTTTGAAATCATAGGAATTCTTTAAAGTCTAGAATGTTTACCTTCACATTTAGCTTCATTCTTAAGATCTTAACAGGTTTCTTTTACCAGAATTATAGTGTTCACATCCTCATAAATCTAACATATAAGCAGCTGTTTTTATGATTTGCTCAATATAACAATCCCTCTAAAATGTTTTGTGCTTCTACTTCCTGTCAATAATTCTCACTGAAAAGTACAAATCACTTTATTAAACTACTTTCACTCATACTAGTATACTGTTCCCATAAATTTTTTATGTATCTTTTGAAGTAATTGCTTAAAGCTTAGTTTAAAATGTTGTTTACATATTTTTAAACCATCTAAAATTTTTAAAAATAATTTTTAATTGTTCAAAATTTTTCACATGGCAATGGAGAAGGCTTAAAATTTCTACTGCTTTAGCTGTAGTTACTCCTTTAAAATCAGCTTCTTATTTTAAAGTTCTTTTTTAAAAATTCCACAGCTGTTTGATAAGAAAACACAATGCAAGTAGATTTTTCCTTACATTTTTCTCACTTTATAGAGTTTTTTTCTTTTTAAATATATTTTGTTGCTATTACCTTATAGAGTTTTAAATTAATCTCCAGTATGTATTAGAGCATTCTAAAATTAATATTCTTAGTTTCACTGTGTGGCTTGTGTACACTGTTTTATGAAGGTTGTATCTGAAGTATGTTAATGAAATAATATGATTTTAGAATAAATATGTTAAGTTATTGAGCTCCTAGACATCATCTGGTATCATACATAGTATTTTTGGGTATATTTGGTGTAATTAACAGAGGTGAAAGCTATGTCTTCCAGGTTGGCATTCAGAAACTTTGGTTCTGCTTTTTGTTTGATGGTTTCAGATTCGTTTATTGAAGTTCAGATGTGTGTTTTTAATGTATTATTAATCTTGGTTTCTTTCGTGGAAAAAAGTACACTCTATGACAATAGTTTACTAAAAAGTCAAATTATTTCCTTATCATTTGATATTTAGCAAAAATAACTTAATAAATGAATATGTGATTTCATACTATAGAGTTAATTTATAGCAGTTCCTTTAGAAGTTCTCACACTTTTTTTTAAAAAAAGGAGCTTTTTAAAAATAATTGAAAGGTCATAGATTTTTTTAAATAAACTTAAGAAAGTCATAGCATTAACTATAAAGAATCTTGTAGCAGTATGAGTAAAAGAAGACATTTAAAAGGAGCATTTTGGAAGGACCTGGGCAGGGCTTCCTGCAGTGCTTGCCTGTAGGTTAGAAGGGCTGTGCTGCCAACACCAGGTCCGCAGCACGGATCTCCATGCTGCTTTGACATACAGTGGTTTCTTCTCCTGAGCATGAGGCACTTTCTTGTTGTGAGAGTATATAAGGTGACTGTTTTGAGTCTTTTTTCTTTAAAACAAACAATTTCAATTACTACTGTTTATTATCATTCCCTTTTAGTTCTTTTATGTCCCAAAATATCCCAGGTCATTTTTCTAGTCATCTGTGGACTAATTTGAATGTTTTGAATTCTTTCAAATCACGAAAGATGATGGTGATTTGCCTCCCCCAGTAAATACTTTTATTCTTAGGGTCATATGCAACTGCCAGACAAATTCTGTCAAGATCACATAGTTGGCATTTGTCTTTCCTTTTCCAATGTTGATATTGATTACAGTGACAAAAACCTTTGCTGTATAATTACTATGTACTGTTGGGTAACTATCTAAAAGTTTATTTAAATCACAGGTTCTATTTTTGGAAGAATAAGCTTTGTCTTCTCACTCTGGTTCAGGATTTGAGTGACATGATTTCCTTATAATGTAGTAGCATCTCGGTACAAATAAATAATTTTGTAAAGGAGACAATTGAAGAACATATCATAGTCATTAGTACTCATTAAGTAGTCATAAATGTAGAGTTATAAGTTTGTAATTATATAGCTTGTGAAGTTATTATTTCTTGAATATACCAGATTTTATTAGGTAGCTAACCACAGGAGAGTTCATCATTATTTCACAGTTTGAAAGATAACAATATTTAAAAGATGAAACTACTGTGTATTTAAAAAGTGTAGCAGCAAGAACATTAGTCATAACCTCCCCAAACTTGTGTATTTGTTTATGCTTTGGAAATACTTCCTGTTGCTATTCATCTCCTTATCTGCTGGTACTATGGAGAGCATGCAGATGCCATCCGTTATTTCTAAGACATTGAGGAAACCAGCCATGACATACCAGGGAAGCTTTGATTTGCCACCTGTTGCACTCGGGGAATGGTTTGGAAATTTAATGAGCATCCAAATGCCTTCCACACAGCTCTCAGGAAATGAGCAAAGTGCCTAAATACAGACAGCAGACTCATCTATCTATCACCTCAGGGTCCCACTCAGAGAAAAGTGTTACTACCTTAGGAATACATAATAGAAGTCACTAAGAACAGGCATAACCTAATTTTAAATTACTCTTCAGCTTCCTGCACAAGTATTGCAAAGTCCTCTCACCATGTGGAAGACATTTGAAATTCCTATTTCATGCATTCATGGTTCATATAGTGTCAAGATGTTCAACTGGGAAAATTAAATTATGCACAATGTACCATGCAGACATTGATCTTCTGGAATAAGGTTTGAACTCAGAAAATTATTTTTATAAACAAGCTTGCAAATATATTTTTCATGGGCAAAACTGCTAACTAGCTTTTCTGATATTCCATAAAAGCGTAAGATTCAAAGTTCCTATTTTAAAAACCCTTTTCTTTCCATAGTTATTTTGAAAAAATGTAAATACATTACTTAACCCTTTTATGATTATATGACCCTAGTAATTAAGGAGCATAGAGCAGGGGTCAAGACCCCTGACTGCAGAGCCAGATCACCACTGTGCAGATCTGGTACTGCCCCTCACCAGTTCATGAATCTATATCATCACATTTCCTTATAAAAGGAGAATCATTGCCCAGATGGTGTGGCTCAGCAGTTGGGCGTAGACTCAGGAACCAAGAGGTCACAGGTTGGCTTCCCAGTTAGGGCACATGCTAGGGTGCGGGCTGGATCTCCAGGAGAGGGCATGCAGGAGGCAGCCGATCGATGGTTCTCATGGTTGATGCTTCTTTCTCTCTATCTGTGTTCCTTCCTCTCTCTCTAAAAATCAGTAACCTAAGGAACATAAATACATTTATATTCTACAGGTTAATAGGTATAAATTCTGAAAATTCATTTGCAGTGATAGGTAAATGTTACCTTTAAAAACAGTCAGGAGAATCCAAGATGGCGGCATAGGTAAACACCTACACTGCTGCCTCACACAACAATTTCAAAACTACAACTAAAAGACAGAACAGACATCATCCAGAACCACAGGAAAGCTGGCTGAGTGTAAGTTCTACAGCTAGAAGGAAATAGAGGGATTCACAGAAACCCAGAGGAGCTGCAAAAAGCTGAGGTATGGAGAAACGCGCGTGGAAAGATCGGGTGCCTGAGTACCTGGCTGCTTTTCTCTGGCAGGAGGGAAACGGAGACTCTCAAAGGCATTGAACCCCTTATCTTACAACACTAAACCCCAGATCCATCTGAAACTCATACGGGGGGAGTTTGGACTGTGAAAAGGGAGAAGTGCATGGAAATTTAGGGGAATCGCAAAAGATCAAAGGCCTGTGCACAGGCATTGTGCACAGGGCAGATTGCTGATTGTGCCACTGGCTTTCACTAGTGGGCAGGAGACAGACCCTCCCAACTGTGCCACTTCTGACTGCACTAAGCCCTGTTTCGGGTGAAACCCTGGGGACCTAGACTCGTGTGGTCCTGGTGCGCAGGGGAGCCAGAAAGGCAGCGGTTAGAGGCACTGCGGGTGTGCGAGAACAAGGACTGCTCCAGCGATTACCCAGTCATGTGAGACTTAGGGGCCATGGAGGGCAGGGCCGACTGGAAGGCAAGGCGGTCCCTTAAGTCCTGAGACTCCACCCCTTCCAAGCTCAACAGAGGCTTCTGCGGTTTTGCAAGTCTGGTATCATAAAGCTGAATTCAACCAGAAGTTTTCCCGGCATAGTGAAAATGCCAAGACAAGGGAAGGGATTACAAACAAAAGAAATGGAGGGAAAAAAACGACTGGATATAGAGTTCAAAACCACACTTATAAGGTTTTTCAAGAATATGCTAGAAAAGTTGGATAAATTTAGTGAGACCCAAGAGGAGATGAAAAAGGACATAGTAGAGACACTGACTGAAATAAAAAATATTATACAGAGTCCTCACAGCAGACTAGAGGATGGCAAAAATCAAGTCAAAAATTTGAAATATAAAGAAGCAGAAAACATTCAACTGGAAAAGCAAGAAGAAAAAAGAATCCAAAAATGTGAAGATAATGTAAGTTGCCTCTGGGACAGCTTCAAGCGTACCAACATCAGAATTGTGGGGGTGCCAGAAGAAGAGAGAGAACAAGATACTGAAAACCTATTTAAAGAAATAATGACTGAAAACTTCCCACATCTGGTAAAAGAAGTAGACTTACAAGTCCAGGAAGCACACAGAACCCCAAATAAAAGGAATCCAAAGAGGACTACACCAAGACACATCATAATTAAAATACCAAGAGCAACAGACAAAGAGAGAATATTAAAAGCAGCAAGAGAAAAACAGTTCATTACCTACAAGGGAGCACCCATACGACTGTCAGCTGATTTCTCAACAGAAACGATGCAGGCCAGACGGGAATGGCAAGAAATATTCAACGTGATGAATAGCAAGAACCTACAACCAAGAATAATCTTTGCAGCAAAGCTATCATTCAGAATTGAAGGGCAGATAAAAACCTTCACAGAGAAGAGAAAGCTAAAGGAGTTCATCAACTCCAAACCAGTATTATATGAAATGCTGAAAGGTACTCTTTTTGAAGAGGAAGAAGAAAAAGGTAAAAGACAAAAAATTATGAACAACAAATACATATCTATCAACAAGTGAATCTAAAAATTAAGTGAATTAAAAATTTGATCAACAGAATAAACGGGTGAATATAATAGAATCAGGAGCACAGAAAGGGAGTAGACTGATAATTCTCAGGGGGACAAAAATCATAAAGCATCAAACAGACTGTGAAATTACAGCAGAAAGATTAAAGTTAGGTGAGGTAGATAAGTGATCAATCAAAGGACTTGTATGCATGCATATAAGCATAACTAATTATCACAGACACTGGGGGGTTGGGGTATGCCTGGGAGGGAGGCAGGGGGGCAATGGGGAGATATGTATAAAAAATTAATAAAAGTTCATAAAAAAAACTTTTATAAAAAAAACAGTCAGATAACCTACTTTTTCTTGAAATATGGCTTCATACTATTCCTCTTTTCCTATCATCCGAGTATATTCCAGAAACAAAAGATGAGAGGATACAGTGTTCTGGGTGTGAGACACTATGCTGTCAAAGTTCTCCTTCCTGATGCTGTTCACACAAAAGCAAAATGAAACTTGACAAATTGATTAAGAAATTCTCTAGACCTCAGTTATGGTGTTGCTTAGCCCAAGACATTTTTTTAAATAAAACATTACCCTATGTCTCAATTTTATGTCTCAATGGAGATGACATTAAGAAATGAGAAATAGCACGTTTATTTGTTTATTTGTTTTGAGGATTTTTTTTTCATTGATTTTTAGAGAGAGTGGAAGGGGGGAGAGACAGAGAGAGAGAAGAATAATGTGAGAGAGACACATCCATTGGTTGCCTCCCCACCCATCTCAACCAGGGACAGGGATCAAACCTGCAACTATGGTATGGACCCTTGACCAAAATCAGGAGCCTTCATTCTGAGGGCCGACACTCTATCCAGAGGGCCAAACTGGGTAGGGCCCAAGACATTTTATATATATATTGATTTTTCAATGCTTGCTTTCTCCGTTACACATGGACCACCAGATTATCTAATATTCAGAAAAGAAATTGAAAAAGTGTACATAGTACAGTGAAATCAATACATTAGGGAGACATAAAACAGTAAAAATTACATCAAATCATTTAGATGGCAAAGAAATTTTTATAGTATTTTCCCTTATAGCTTGATATTTTTGCTCTGGCTTCCCAATTAGTGAAAATTTGACATTTAGAACAAGAACTTGAGGATCGGGAGGCTACAAGACAGTAATTCTTTATACCTCATTATATGAAATCATCTTTGACACTAAATCATATAAAGACTAACTTTTAAAGGTGATGGGAACATTTATTTTGGCATTCTTATGATTAAGTAATCTAATAGAAACCTAAGTTTTAAATCCACTGGAGAGGAGGTTTCTTCCTCAGAAACATCAAATCACATTTTAAAAATAGCAGAGGAAACTTTTTGGAAGTAACATAGGATATGAAATGAATTCCTAAAAGAAAAAAAAAAGAAAGAAATACTGGTTAAAAGGATAACATTGTTATTGTTACTTATAATTATTTCCTGCTTGCACCAAGTGTGTCTGAACAGTTGAATAATTTAAGAGTCCAATTAGGACACTCAGACAACCAGAAATCAGAGATTTTTAGCAGCCAGAATAAGACCTCCAATAAATATACCAAATGTGCTTTCATGATGTAATTCTGTTAAGAAAAAAAAAATCAGAAAGATATGTTTTCCGGGCTATGGTAGTTCATTTTCATCGTAACCACCAAGATGTTTTAATTTATACTCAAATTTGATCCTAAAGGGAAATAAATGTTTTTGGGACAAGCTCTACTTTCTCATTTTTTCCCCCTCAATAATTTTACAAATCAATCATTACCAAAACTGGCTGCCTGGAGGTTCTTATTACAACAAATGTTCTTGCTGTAATCCTCAAAAGCAGGTATCATGCTGACTTGAATTCTAATTAGCCTTTAAGCAAGAAGAATATTGTGTGTCTAATGCATTCAGTGTCAAGACACATTAATCAAAATTATTGGTGATGCTTATAACACCCACGCAAATCAGCACATATTTTTGAGCCCTGTAGTACTGTTTTGGGGGCAATGAAGATTGGATCTGCTTGGGGTAATAAATATCATGGAAAATATGGCTTGTATTTAAGCAGGTATTAGAGGAGTCTTTTTAGACAGGTTAAAAAATGATATCTTATACTCCTTTAATTGATAATGACTTATAAAAATAAAACAAATGGTAATAAATGAAAAACCAGAGATTTTTCTGTGGGCAAGAGCTAATCAGTTAGGACTTTCTGTCCACCCTTCTATTTAACAGATGTTGAGTTCTCGAAGTTTATAGGGAAACACCTGGTGTGCCATTTCTGTATGAATGAAGCTGTCTGTTTCTTCCTTTTTCACCTTGACTAATAATCCCATTCCCATATTTGCTGACTCTTCTCATCTATATGAAGGACATCCTTTATGTAAATTTGACCAACTAGTGTTAGGTAAATTGTCCCAATGGTCATTTTAAAGTTAAAGTAAGGTTATCTGAATACTTTCTTGCTATGTATCTAATGTGAGTTCGAAGAAATATTGGTCCAGATTTTCTATGGTCTTTGTTAGAGTTCAGAAAGGGCAAGTTCTTAAGGTGTTTCCTGGACTTCACTGGCCTTTTTGTACTACAAAAGACCAGATTTTGTTGCCTTCTTGGTTTGTAAAGATGGTAATTGTTTGCATTATTTGGGGGATTTACATTTTGTTTTGGGATTGTTTATTCACATGCCAGAGTACACAGAATTTAAGCTATCTCAGTAGGCTATTTAAATTTTTAAAAAAATAATAGCAAATGAGTTGAACAAAAGTGACTTCAGTCAAAATCTTACTTTTGTGGTATCTTCGCTTTACCTTATAGAGTGAATAGATCCCAATTTCCTATAGCTAAATCTCCTGGTAGTTTGTTTCATTTATCTGTACATATTGCCACTTTATGAAAGAAAGTAGACAGAGAGCATGCATGCTCTCTAATACTGATACTCTAATCAATAAAGGAACTATTGTTTGGTGAAAAAAATAGGATAATTTTTCAAACATAGTACATATTAGTTTTCATTGACATATTCATTGAGCTTCGCATTACAAGATCAAAGTTATGGCTGCTGAAACAGTTAGCCGTAGTTGGAAAAATCAATGTGAAACTATCAGGCCCTTCAAAATTGGTCATATGAAGATCCACCTTTCATCCCAGCTGTATAGCTGAAATCCATAGACTTGGTTTTGCATCTTTATGGGCCCTAGCTGTTTAAATGAGCAACATGTGTAAGATTTTTTTCAGCTGCTGCCACTTCCAGCAGTTTACTACGAGGCCTCTATTGGCCTTCATCATGAATTCATAGCATTTCTGCTGCCAACCTTGGTTTCAATATAGTTGCCAAAACCACATCTTTCCCACCAGCACAACACAAGGAAATGTGTGCAGTCTTGGTATTGAACCTGGATTATTGAATTCATTGGTGGTGAGCTGATTAATTAATGTTAAGAATAAGTAAAGGACAAAACTCATGAACCAACTCAGGAAGAATCAGATGCAATATCCAGGATGAGGCCAGAAAATTAAATCAAAGATTTCTTCATTTTGGAATTCGATGCTGTATTAGTGCCACAAACAGAGCTGAGATTTCTATTTCTCTTACAACCATTTAATCACTGGTTAGCATGTGGCTTGAGTAGCACAATATAATGCCAATTATTAATTGTGTTTTAGTGATTAACATTTTGGATTGTATTAGGATTCTGAGAGTGTTGTATATATTTTATCTCCGGACTGTGGTTAAGTCATAACTCCGTATTTATTTTAAGACTTAAATATGATATTGTGATTTTGTTTTGTTTGGCCCAAGGATAGATCTAGTTGGACATTTCTAGCAGTGAAAACAAACAAACAAACAAACAAACAAAAAACACAACATATTAAACCTGGATTCAATTGTTATGGCCATGATAAAGGAATATAACATTTTGAGATGCTTTTTTCTCTCCATTCTTCCTCACCCCTCTTGTCTTCTTCCATCTTTCTCCTTCCCCTTTTCTCCATTCCTCCTCCTCCTCTTCTTCCTTCTTTTTACTTTTCTCTTCCCTGATTAGGTATTTTGCAAGCAATTGCATTTTAAGATCTTTCAGTTGGCTGCCTTCACTCTTTTAATTCCTGTCCTCATAGAATCCCAATTGATATTATTCTTAACAATAATAAAAGTAAAAATCTAAAATGCTACCTCCCTTGAGATGGTGAGTGAATAGAGAGACAGAGGTAAATTTTGAATAGCTGAAAGGTAGGGAAAAAATGTATGTGACATTTGAGAGAAAAACAGGTTAAAGTGCTCAGAAGTAATTAGTACTCCTCTTTAGTTATTCCTCTGTTTTCATTGGGTTAAAGACTTTACCTTTCCCCCATTTTCTTTAGACATTTTTTGTTGTCATAAAGAAACAGTAGGGAGAAACCAAGATGGAAGCATAGGTAAACACCTGAACTGCTGCCTTGCACAGTAACTTCAAAACTACAACTAAAAGCCAAAATGGACATAATTCAGAACCATAGGAAGGCTGGATGAGTAGAAATTCTACAACTAGAAGGAAAGAGAAAAGCACACTGTGACTCAGAGGAGCTGTGGAAGTAAAGGTAGAGGTACGGAGGCACGCTCATGGAGAGGACTGGCAACTGTGTATATGGCTGGCTTTTTCAAGCCACAGGAGAGACACAAGCTTCCAACTGCTCTGAACTCCAGTTCCAGGGACCCAGATTCATATGGTCCCGGAGCACAGGGGAGCTGGAAAGGCAGCGGTCTAGAGGCTCTGCGCGCACACACAGGGACTACTCTAGTGATTACCCAGAGTCACATGAGACCCAGGGGCCGTGAAGGGTGGAGCCGACTGGAAGGCAAGGTGGTCTGTTAAGCCCTGAGACTCTACCCATCCCAAGCTCAACAGAGAGGCTTTTAGTTTTGCAAGTCTTGTATCATAAGGCTGAATCTAACACAGAAGTTCCCCGGCATAGTGAAAATGCCAAGACAAAGGAAGAGATCACAAACAAAAGAAATTGAGGAAAACAAATGACTGGGTGTAGAGTTCAAAACCAAGGTTTTTCAACAATATCCTAGAAAAGATGGATAAATTTAGTGAGACCCAAGAAGAGATGAAAAAGGACCAACTAGAGATGAAAAAGGACCGACTAGAGATGAAAAAGGACCAACTAGAGATGAAAAAAGACCAACTAGAGATGAAAAAGGACCAACTAGAAATCAAACATACATTGATTAAAATAAAAAATATTATACAGAGACCTAACAGCAAACTAGAGGAAGGCAAGAATCAAGTCAAAAATTTGAAATATAAAAAATCAGAAAACACTCAACTGAAAAAGCAAGAAGAAAAAAGAATCCAAAAATGTGAAGATAGTGTAAGGACCCTTTGGGACAGCTTCAAGTATACCAACATCAGAATTGTGGGGGTGCCAGAAGAAGAGAAAGAACAAGATGCTGAAAACCTATTTGAAGAAATAATGACTGAAAACTTCCCACATCTGGTGAAAGAAATAGACTTACAAGTCCAGGAAGAACACAGAACCCCATACAAAAGGAATCCAAAGAGGACTACACCAAGACACATCATCATTAAAATACCAAGAGCAAAAGACAAAGAGAGAATATTAAAAGCAGCAAGAGAAAAACAGTTAATTACCTACAAGGGAGCACACATAGGAATGTCAGCTGATTTCTCAACAGAAACTATGCAGGCCAGACAGGAATGGCAAGAAATATTTAAAGTGATGAATAGCAAGAACTACAACCAAGGTTACTCTACCAGCAGAGCTATCATTCATTCAAAATTAAAGGTCAAATAAAGAGCTTCACAGATAAGAAAAAGCTAAAGGAGTTCATCACCACCAAACCAGTATTAGATGAAATGCTGAAAGGTACTATTTAAGAAGAGGAAGAAGAAGAAAAAGGGGTAAAGATAAAAATTATGAACAGTAAATACATATCTATCAAATGAATCTAAAAATCAAGTGAATAAAAAATCTGATGAACAGAATAAACTGGTGAATATATTAGAATCAGGAGCATAGAAAGGGAGTAGACTGACATTCCTCAGGGGGAAAGGTTGTGTGGGGGGTGCAGAAAGAGACTGAACAAAAAATCGTACACCTATGGATGAGGACAGTGGAGGAGGAGTAAGGGCAGAGGGTTAGGTGGGAACCAAGTGGAGGGGAGCTATGGGGGTATAAAGAGGAACAATTGTAATAATCTGAACAATAAAGATTTATTAAATTGAAAATAAGCACTAACACATCATAAACTGAAAAGATTAATATTGTTTAAGAAAATTTCATATTTTATTGTTTTCACTTTAACTTTAAAGCTAGTTTACATTCCGTTTACTTGTGCAAGTTTCTGTTTTCCTGCTTATTGGGTCAGCATCTGCCCTTTTCAAAGGCCCTCAGCCTTATGTTTCCCATGTTATTCCTAAAATGACTCATTGAAATTATAATTGGGATTTTCTAATTCAGGTAATTGACTTGTAAAATAAAAGAAAAAGAAAAAGCCCTCTAGGTTTAGTTGTTTCTTCATTAAAGTAATGTAAGAGCTTAATTTCATTATAGTGCTAATTTCCTCTATTGCATCTCACTCCCACCTGTCTACTTAGACAAATATGTGTGAATAATTTCCAATTTAGCAGTCTCCTATTTCCCACTGACGAAATGAGAATCAGTTTATAGTTCAATATTATTAGTTACTCTCCCTGTTTATTGCCCTGGAAACTTATGTAACCTCATTTTTGTGCAGTCTGCTTTACTCCAAAGGTGATTTCCCCAAACTGTTTTGTGTTTGAATCACATTTCAGCTGGCTTCTCCTGATCCAGGTTCCTTCCTCTGTGCTGGTGACTACAGTAGAATAGCCATTTGCTTTTCTATCACATTAAAGTATTCATAGACCTGTAGGTTGACATAGCCTTTCTAGTAGGCTTTTTAGGAGATTCTAGAACCTTTAATCTCTACATCAGTCAAAGGGGCAAGACTTTATTTTAAAAAAGATTACATTTATTTAGGGAAATTCACTAGGTCTGACCATTTTCTTCTTTCTTTTTCTTACAAGATGAAAACTCATTCATAGTAAATTTGTCACTTCTCTTACCCACTTTGGGTTTGCAATCCTAAGTTCTCTAAGAGATGTATATTGTGTCATAAAATGATATCTTCACACGAGAAAATTTATGGTTACTTCTTGAAATACGTTGAAGAGGTATTGAGTACAACCCCATCCAAGTTATAAAGAAACAAGCGCTCACCTTGTCTATCACAAATTAGTTGGGGAACTATAATACTTGTATTACTATTACTACTAATAATAATGATAGCCAGAATTGTTGAGCTAATAATAAGGGCAACAATAATAAAAAAAAAACACTTATTGTTCATTTACCTCATTATAGAGACAGTACTGAAGACTTTGATTACATTATCTTTATAATAAGTCTTAACTAAGCCACTAGTAACAATGCCAGAATCTTCCATTATATGGCAGGTCAAGATTTCAGCTTGTAAAATTAGGCTTTAATCTAGTTCTTTGACTTTTGTACCAATAGTCCTCACACATTTTGGTCTCAAAACCCCTTTATATACTTAAAAATTAGGATTAAAACAGTTTTGTTTATGTAGATTCTATTGATATGTATGTACTAGAAATTAAAACCCAGAAATTTAAAAAACTGATTATATGTTAATTAAAACTAGTTATGTGTTTTATGAAAGATAACTAAATCTTCAAAAAAAAAGGAAGAGAAGTGACTTTTTATTTTTTGTAATATCTTTAATGTCAGGCTTAATAGAAAGTAGCTGGATTCTTATATCTGCTTCTGCATTCTATCTGTTACAATTTGTTGTTTTGGTTGAAGTATATAAAGGAGAACCAGCCATATGCAGATAGGTAAATGGACAAGGAAAAATTATTTTAATAAAGCCTATTCATAAAATTATGAGTATTCTTCTTTAATACTAACCCAAACTCTGTAAGTGGTAATTTCTTAAAGTTTAGGTGACATGTGGAATCTGAAATGTATCAATGATTTTTTTTCCTATTCTGTCCACTAATAACGGTAAGTGAAAAGGTTTTGCTCTAAGTTTTGAAAGGTAAAAAATAATCCAACCAGCTGAATCATGAGTAGATATATTTATGCCTTATTTACTTCAATAATTATCCTTCAAGCCTGAGACAGAGGTAAATGATTACTTCCTTCCCATAGAGAGGATGGAGCTGTCTCTGAAGTCACTGAGAGCTCTGGAATTAAATAAAATGTCTGTGGTCCTAAAGTTAAATATGCTATCTTCCCCTTGAGTATATTGAAATAAGAATATGGATGTGATGGGTGCTTTCTTAAGTTTTTCCTCTGACCATTCTGTTTAAAGAAACTTTTTATATATTTACTCGGGATAGAATATGTTCTATTTTCTAAAAAACGAAGAAAGGGCCATTTTAGTCTGATCACTGAGATCACAAAGCCTTATTTGTTTATTTGTGAACTATGAAACTGCATGCTTCATCTTTTTATAAACTAAACACTAACACGAATAAGAAATATTTTTGCAACATTTGCTTTTTTTCTTCTCTTTTATTAGTATGCTTTAATGGTGCTTCTATTGCTTTGCTAAACAGTGAGATCATTTTATTTCTACTTGAAGATATTGCAAGAGTCTTGTCTACATGTAAACTTTAAACCTATTAACTTGCATTATGTTTCCATGCCAGTAAGCCAATTCTAATGATTTACATTGAATTGAATACAACTTTATTTCTTGAAGGTGGAGAGGAAATATATATAATTTTATTGGGAGAAATATTTTACTTATAAATAAATGAATAAATATATTCCATATAATATAATTTTTTGTTTAAAGTAACAAGTTAAACTCTTTTACCAGAAGTAAAATAGTCATCATGATTTCTCTAAATATAGTTGATTTTCATTTTTTAGACCATTAAGAGATCCACCAAAGTTTTTTGTTCACATTTGCCTTTCCAATGTGTGTAAGGGTATGGGAACAGGTAGAATAGAGTTATAAAAATTTCACACAAAAAATAAACTTAAAGCATTCATTCTCCTCCACCTTGTTTTGTTCTTAAACCAGTACCAGGCACATCAGAGCCAGAGAGAAATCCATTTGAGTTATATGCCAGTCTGATGTATTTATGGTGGTTATATCAGTTTGTTGCTTGCCCAAGACCAAAGATTTTATAGAGTATTTTAAAAATGTAACTCCAAATATCAAAAAACAAATATTGAAATATTACTACCTTAGGAAAAAAAACAAATGCATCAACATTAGCAACTGCTCCAGAAATAATTCATTGTGGGGTGTGGTGGGGGAGGGAGGAGGAAGAGAAAATATGGAAACAGAGCCATTATATTTTTTTACTTTAAAACTTTATTATCAATTTTAGGAAGTTAGACTATCTTACATTTGAGCTCACATTTTTAAAAAGAAAATAAAACTTTATGGCTAGTCAAGAAAATATGAACACTAGCCTCAGGTGTTTCCCAACACCAAATATGTAGTGTCTTTTCCAACACCAATTATCCAACTCTGATTCTCTGACATCAACTGTCTTACAACTCAAACACTAACTACTCAGAGTTATCATCAGATTCTTCAGGTTGCAGGGCTCAGTGCCACAAGACTGCCCTTACTTCAGACATGAATCACAGGAACGAGGGCCCTTGGTTACCTGACTTCTGTCTGACTTAACTACAGATTTGAGGGTACTCAAAATCTATTCTGACTCTAGTTTGATTTGCTAGAACAAAAATATCATTCTAAATATTACAATTTACTATAAAAGATAAAATGAACAGCCAAACAAAGAGGTGCATGGGGTAAGGTCAGAAGGGTTTGGAGCACAGGAGCTCTGTCCCTATGTTGTAGGGGTGCATCATCCAGCCAGCATGTGGATGTGGTCACTAGCTTAGAAGTTCTCCAGTCCCCTTTGTTTAGGGGTTTTTATGGAGGTTCCATTGTAGGTACAATGGCTTAAATTATTGGCCATTGGTGATTGAACTCAGTCTCCAGTCTTTCACTCCTCTCTGGAGACGGTGAGAGGAGGAAAAGGACTGAAAGTTTCCTCCTATCACAGCTCCATTCTTAAGCTATCTAGGAGCCTACCAAGAGTCACCTTACTAGCATAAACTCAGGTATGTGTGAAAGGAGCTTGTTAAGAATAACAAAAGATCACATACACTGGGGGGTCGGGTATGCCTGGGAGGGAGGGGGAGCAATGGGGAGATATGTATAAAAAATTAATAAAAATTAATAAATAAAAAAAAAGAATAACAAAACATGCTCCTATTACTCTTATCACTCAAGAAATCCAAAGGGTTGAGAAGCTCTGTGCCAGGGACCAGGAACAAGACCAAATAGAGTTTTTGGTATACCACAACTGGGTTTCCTCTAAGTGGAGAAGAGGTTATGGAAGTAGGGCAAAGAGAAAGGTTTTCTCTGTCATACTGAAGATTCCTGAATCTCCTCTCTAGCCACATTCAGGTATTATTGCTGCATATCATTTTTACTCCCCCTAAAACTGGCTTTAAACAACAAACAATTATCTCACAATTTTGGAGAAACAGGAATCTATGCACAGCTCAGCAAGGTGCTTTTGGATAGGTGTCTCCCATGAGGTGCAGTCAAGCTGTTAGGAAGGGCTCTGGTCTCACCTGCATGGAGCATCCCCTCCCAAGCTCATACATGAGGTTGTTGGCTGACCTCTGACCTCACCTCTCAGATCTCCCCATAAAGGGTATTCACAGTATGGCAGCTTGCTTTCCCCAAAGAAAGTGATCTAAGTGAGAGAACAAAAAGACCCCCTGGAGAGGGAAGCCACAGTGTTTTTATGACTTAGTCTCAGAAGTGATATCCCATTACTTCTGCCAAATTCTCTTAATCAGACATGTCATTAACTCCAGTCTGCACTCAAGCAGAGGGCATTACACAAAGGCATGAAAGAGGTGGGATTGCTTACACCTATCTTAAAAGCTACCACACTCAACCAAACATAATTAATTGGACTGGTAAATGGTAAGAATCACAGGACAACAGATGAGAAAGGAAATTATAAAGACACTGGAGGCCCGGTACACGAAATTCATGCATGGGTAGGGTCCCTAGGACTGGCCAGCAATCAGGGCCGATCGGGTCCTTCCTTCCCCTGGCTGCTGGCTGGGGCTTTCCTTTGTTTCATGCCACCCTCTGATGATCAGCACATGTCATAGCAAGAAATTAAACTCCCAGTTGGTCAAACTCTTGAGGGGACAATTTGCATATTAGTCTTTCATTATATAGAATGGCCAATGCGTGTCATGGCAGCTCCTGCATTGAGCATCTGTCCTCTGGTGGTCAGTGCACATCATAGCTACCAGTCAGAGGGACACTTAGCCTTTTATATATAGATTGATCTGTGTGGTTTGCCACTTTTACTTTCTACAGCTTCTCCAAAGCTTTGCTCAAAGCATTCTCATTGCTCAAAACCTATTTAATTTTATAGTCAGTGGCTGAATTTCATCAAGAAAGCTGTATGCTATCAAAGGAGTAAAATTCCAATAGAAATAAATCAGTTTAACTTACTGTCAAGTGATAACAATCTCATTTGCCCATCTCTTTAAAGGGTGAACCAGGTTTCATTGGTCCTCAAGGAGAGCCAGGCTTACCAGGTTTACCAGGAACAAAGGTGAGTGGAATTTTCCCTTTCCTTCTTTCTGAAATTTTGTCATAAAATTTTAGTTCATTCTGTTGAAAGAAATGTGGGGTAACTTTACTGTTTAGGTGACCCTACATTTTTGTCTCATAAAGAACAAAAGCAGCCTATCACCCATTTTAACACTTCTAATGGGGGTCCCATATTAAATAGAATAACAGGAAGTTAATCTTAGAAAGCCTTGGGCAAGACAACAGGAAGGTGGAATATATTAGTTGTTCCATTGTCCCCCAAATTGCTCCTAAATTGATGTGGTGCTATTAGCTTCCTGGCCATATGGAAAAGTGGGGGAATTCTGAGGAGGGGAGATAGAACTCATTAACTCCTCCTCCTTTATCGCTGATTTTAGGACAAACTTGTAAATCAAACATTATTATTATTCCCACATCACTCCCTAGATTTCAAGGAGTACTGATGTCATAGAGATTCCTAAGTGCCTCATCCCAAAAGGATCCATCCTGAATAACGTTTGATCCTGTAATAAGATCCTGTAATGAAAACCATCTCATGATCTTCCATTTGGCAACTCTAGAGAGGGCTCTAAAAGCACAGTCTATATGCCGCCAAATAAAAAATTATGTTGCTGTAGATACAGTCAGGCCTATCGTCCTCTTTTTATCTACCCAATAAGACATTAAAATGTACAGCTCTGAGGAACGTTGCTCATGACAGAGTCATGAATCAAAGGAGGGGCAAAATTAAATCAAACTACATTTTTTATTTTTAACCCATAGCCGCCTTTGCCTCCATGTGTATTGCATTCGCCAGAAATAAACCAGGCTGATTTCTGGGAGCCAGAGAAATGTGTTCATGGTCTGTTCTGACAGAGGCGTCCTCATTCCCACTGCTCAAGAGAAAATAACTCTAATCCCAGTAAACGGAAACTATGCATGGCCCAAGGGGCACTGGGTTGAATGTATGCAAAATTGCTGTTTTTTCAAGCAATTTCATTTTCACATAATGAGCTGTCAAGCTTATTAACAAAATATGAGGAATGCTTGTTTTAGCCTGAACAGATTTACACAGAAACACACTAGAGAGAGAGAGAGAGAAAGAGAGAGAGAGAGAGAGAGAGAGAGAGAGAGAGAGAGAGAGAGAATGAGAATACTGAGCATTCTGTGTTCATATAAGAGCTGGTGTATGTATTCAGACTTGAGCCTCAGAGAAGGAAGGCAGCCTGGTTACAGGCTCAAACCTCTGCTTGGTGGGTGCTTCAGAGAACCAGGCTGGAGCTAACTCATCTCTAAATGTCGTTTGCTAAGCAAGAAAATATAGAAGAAGCACGGACCATAAAGAGGGGAGCTGGCTCTAAATATCTCTTCTCTAGTTCACTGACTTTAAGCTATTCCACAGATTCAAAAAAGATCCAGACGCAAGGCCATAAAATCACCATTAATTACTGCTCATGAGGAGCCCAGCCTGATTTTTCAGACCAGATCCTCTTATCACAGATACTACTCTGAGCTCCCAATAAAAATGAAGAATGTTCTGTACCTGTTTTGTATTTCTACAAGAAGGGATGTAGATAGGCTATTCATTTTATTAGCAATATTGTGTGGTTTATTTTTCAGCTAAATTGCCTATCATACATGAATTTGGTATCATAACGGAAAAGTCATGATTATTTAAAAATTTTCTCCAGCCAAACACTGGTTGTTGTTGTTTTCCCCAGTTGTTTAGGTAATCTGGTTTTGTCCCACTCAATTCATATTAAAAATATAAATTAATCTGTATTTTACTCCCTAACACCGTGAAGAGAGATCATAATGAAGGAAGGTGTGTGATGGCATTTAAAAACTTGTTTATGCATTGCTGTGTCCTTAGCATCTATGTCAGTCCTGGGAGAAACCTACAGCAGTCTGAAGAAATGGAGTGCTATTCTCAATAATTTAGAATACTTTGAGTGATACTGTTTATTTGTTAATTCAACAATTTTTTGCCAGACTTTTTTTTTAGTATCTGAGAATGGAAACTAAATGCAGCAAAAATGGTCTCTATTCTCCTGAAGCTTATCTTCCAGTATGTGTGAGGAAGGGTGGGAGGAGAGAAAGAAGTGAACAAATAAATAATATAATTCCAGAAAGTGACGAGTAACCAAGTAGGGGCATTGTAATCTTTTAAAGTGATTCTAGGTAAAGATATAGCCACTCCACTATTATGGTATATAGCAGGTAAGTAATTTTCTGTTTTGCCCTAAAACAAGCTTATAGTTACTATTTTAGAATTCTTCTGTAAAATATTAAGAGAAATGTCAAATATGGTACTTTTTTTAAAATAAAAATTCCATATATCAACCGAAGTGCTTCAGTCTCTAATCCCTGGGAAAGCTTCAAAGCATCTTTTCCATCTGCTGCATCCCTCAAGTCCCTGCCTTTCTCCCACCTCCTCCACTGGCCCACTCTCGGTTCATGCTGAGCAGCCACCCGAGTCTTCTTTCATCCTTGCATTACTCTATCCCACCTCGCCTGCAAAACCATAACAGTTTCCCAGAGAGGACTGATCCAGATAAAGATCTTGGAGTTGAAAGCCCTGTGTTATCCAGCTAACACCAGGCTGAATTCAAAACCTGTTTGAGTACTGAATGCTGCCCATCATGCGGGAAGCCAGACAGTCTACTGTGCTCAGGGAGTGTAAAATGGTGGTGTCATCCTGGAGGGTGATTTGGCACACTTCTAATATGTTCATACTTTTTGACACTTTTTGACACAGTATTCACCACAAATTTTTCCTTAGAAAATGACCAGAGATGTTCAAAGGATCACATATGAACATATTTCTACAGAGGTTGAAGATCAAGCACCGTTTTAAATTATAGCTCTTCCTTTTAAAAGGAAGACTTTGAGAAAGTTACTTAACCTCTCTGAGCTTCAGTTGTCCCGTTTGTAAGACTGTGAATATTAACACCTTTCTCATCTACCCTGTGGATTCCATAGAATAATGCATGTAAAGTGTTTTGTGCAGTTCCTGCACTCACTAAGGGCATAATCATAATAGTAATACTTATAAAATAGAACCTACTCAGCCTTCAGAACATGACTCGAGTCTCACCCTCAGAGGGCCAGTTTGGATGATTAAAAAGCCCATGGGTTTCTTCTTCTCTCATATGTGGCCTTATGCTCCTGAATTCTTGACTATTTTGTTATGTGGACCTTGTCTAAGTAGATCACTGGCTCTTTGGGAGCAGTGGCCATATTCATACTTCACAGAGCTGTGGAGAATGTGAAGCAGTAATACCGATGTGTCGTGTACTGCATTTATAAGTTATGAGATCAGTACTATAATTTTCCATATTTTGCAGAGGAAACGGAGGCTTTGGGGACTTAACTAACTTGCCTCAAAACCTAGAACTGAAAAATAACAGACCCAGGATGTGGGATTACAAGAAGCCTGGCCACTATTAAGTGATGAGTTATGGCCATTGCAAAGCCTTAACCACTTTGCCATGCTGCATCCTGGTAGTAGTGAGAAAGTGGCCGCAGAATGAAAACTGTGTCTATTCCTGACTTGAGGTATCATCATGGCCCTTATCAGGTCCCTTTTAAAGGTCTTGTACTTACTAATGTAGGTGTCTGACAGGCATGTACCATTTCATGTCCTTATCAATCAAAGGGAAGTGATAATACAATGGATTGAACAATCATTTGGTTAAATTGGATAATTCATGCTGCAATTAATACAGTGCTGGATACATGATAAATAAATGGCAATTATTTGCTTTCTTTAATATTATTCAACTTACTTATTAATCTACAGGTACCAGCTGGGGAAGTGGGGGAGAGAGGAGGGTTGCCATTTATGGTTTTGCATTTTGTGACAGGGTGAGCGAGGGGAGGCAGGGCCTCCTGGGAGAGGTGAGCGAGGGGAGCCTGGAACTCCTGGACCAAAGGTCAGTTATTCTTATGTTGGAAAATAACATTCTTTGGTTTGAAGATGTGTGCCTCTTGATTTAGAATATAAAATAAAATTTAAGATTCCTCAATAAGTATTATTTTATTGAAATGCACAAATAATTTATTGAAATACACACCAATTGGTTCTTTTAAAAAAGGGATTTTACAATTTAACTTTCCTAACTTTCTCTCTTTTCAATGAACAAATGTAATAACACATCCGAATGTAAAGAGGGGATTACTGTCGTTAACACATTATCATTCAATGGGTATTGAAACATATGAGAACATGTTGATATGTGTTGTATTTAGCTTTGATGCTAACTTGATGATAACACCTTGAAATTTATTTCACTGTTCAATCTTTATTCCTCTAAACTTTCTGCAAACTAATATGGTAACACTTTATTTTAATAAGCCAGCCTAGATACACAGGAAATGATTTATTCTTTGATGAAAAGGAAATTTATGCAAACACTATTGAGACTAATGAGAATCATTCACAAAGAGGGCAGTCTTCAGTTATAGTTGAATGAAGGTTGACAGGGAGACCAGGGAATGAACCAGTGATACTGTGATGATACTTACGTTTAGTATTTTAATAGCCAACGTTACATAGAGCCATATAGTATGGCAGTTAAAATAAAGTGTTTCCATTTTTATGTCACTGATCATTTCTTTTCTCTGTTCTTACTACTGTCTCTTTTCTCTTTTTCATCTTCATATTCTCCTATAATAGGGGAAACAAGGTGAATCAGGAACTAGAGGCCCAAAGGGGTCAAAGGTCAGTAACCAGACAATCATTTTAATATTACATGAGGCCTTCAAGAGCTATGCTTTGGCCTCTCCCACAGAGAATCATATTTTAAATTAAACTCTTCCAGTAATTTCATCCCTATGATGATATTTCAGAACAATTGGTTTGCTTCATCTTGTTTGTTTTTGTGTATTTATGATTATTCTTTAAGGGAAGTTTTATTTCCTGTTTCATAGAACAGTTTCTTTGGAAAAAATTGAGTACTGTACTTAATTTAACTTATGTATGGTATAATCTTATTTTTCATTTTCTGGCTATCTTTGTAATAAATATTCCAATTATACTTTGCTTTTTAAAAAAATCCTCACCTGAGGGTATGTTTAGAGAAAAAAGAGAGAAAAAGAAAGAGAGAGAGAGAGAGAGAGAGAGAGAGAGAGAGAGAGAGAGTCATCAATGTGAGGGAGAAACATAGATCATTTGCCTTCTATATGTACCCCAACCAGGGATTGAACCCCTGCTGCCTTTTTGTGTGTGCCCTGATGGAGAATCGAACCCACAACTTTTTGATGTATAGGATGACACACCCAACAATTTAGCCACCCAGCCAGGGCTACTGTGCTTTTAACTTAGTTGACTCCTTTCATTGCATTAAAATTTCATCACTAATTGAAATTCTTTTCTGTACCATGTTCTTTATAATATTTACAGTTATCTGTACATTGTTAACAGAATCGTGTTATTTAAAATGCTATTAGCTAATATATGGAAAATTGGTGCAGAAATTATTCTCTGTTCTCTCAATTTAATTATTATAGGTCAATGTGGATGGATAAAATTATAAAGCCTTTTCTTGTTTCTCTTCATTGGTCCTTACCCAGTTTATAGGAACATATAGAAAGATATATCAAAAAGCTTTGAATTCCATTTAGACAAAGGTCTCTATAAATTTAAGATGGTTTTAAAGAACCTTCAAATGTACACAGATTCAAATCTCTTCTCTAATGTTTCTATTTAGACTTCTGAGAATTTTGAGTGTTCTCAAAGTGATGTGGATGCAGTTTGAGACTTGCACTAGTCCTTGTGTCTCTGCAGGTGGGGTAATAACACCATAAGTGGAACTTCAGAGATTTTTCATTTAGCATTTAAAATAATGAGAGAGCTGAGTTTGCCCTGCCCCTGACCTTCAGCCCTGCCCACCAGGCCCAGTTAGCTGCTGTCCACTTCAGCATCTTCTGTGTTAAAATGCCTGTACCCACAGGAAAAGTCTTCCTCAAATCTCCATCATCAGAGGAAGGCCTACCTGGTGACCTTTCCCTTCTGATTCTCCCAGAATGAGCTCTCCATTCCTTCCCTGTCTCCATTATTTACACATTACTTCTCTGAGGAAAGATAGCCAAAGTGGTTGGCTCTTTTTACCTTTGCCCCAGTTTTCATATAAAGGCAAAAACATAGCTCAATCTGAAAAGTAACATTGTACATTGGGTGTCATGGAAACCACCTGCTTTGCTTTTGAAGATCCCTAGTGAAAGAGCTAAAATATACATTGTTGTTCCAAGATACTCTCTTATCTGAAAGGGGAATTTTAATTCACTGCAAGGCACATCTTAAAGAAGCATTTGCCATGTAGGTAGTTATTGTTCTCCTAGTTGTGATTTTGTACTTCAGAAGTTTGTAATAAAGGTGCTGCTATATGGTATTAAATACATCCTTAGATCTGAGGTATTTCTATACTGTTAGCCTTCCTATTAATTAGGTTTTTCTCTTTTCACTGGTAAAAGGGTGACCGTGGAGACAAAGGAGACTCTGGAACCCTGGGACCAAGGGTGAGTGTGTCTCTCACCCCAGCTTTTGCCCCACATGCCCCACAAACCCAGAATGAAAGGAAGTATCTATGTGGCTTTTCACAAGGCACCTCGACTAATAATACCCAATAATAGCACCGGCGGGAGACTAATGTAATTATTGATACCCCCTTTCATATTATTTTCAATTTTAGTCACAAGTAGCAATAAGTGGATAGATTCTAACACACAAAATGAGCTCAAGAGAAGGTCTAAAGAACTCTCTTGGTCTACTTTCCCTCTGCTAAACAAACAATAGCAGGTCCATAGTCATCCAGCTAGTAGAATTTTCCATTTTTTCTAAAAAAAAGCAACCACCTCTATTTTCAGAGCCTTTTGTTAAAATACAGGCAAGGAATTAGGACATAACTAAATAGAAATTCAGTGGCAGAGCTAATGAGTAAGGTAGAAATTTTAAAGATATATGTCTTCTTTGCATTCCCTCTTTGGTTTTATTTCAATAGAACTCTATTCCTGTTGGGAAAATCAGGAGTTTCCTAAGAACAGTGCTCTATCTTCTTAAAGAATGAGGAAGCAATCATTGAGTTGTAAATGACTAGAAAAGATTAGGGTTGCTTTAATAAATATGGATAAAGTCAATGAATGTTTACAAGTTGAATCAGATTAGCCTACATTTTATAATTTTCAGAAAACAGTTTCAGAGATTGAGTCATACCTATTTTTTATTCATATTTCCTATCTTTAACATGCACTAACAAGGAAGTTAGAAATGGCTCTTCTCCTGTGAAATAAGGACAAAATTCAAACATGATATGTATTCTAAAGTGCAGTTGTGCCTTAGCCAGGAATTGATGGTCACAAATCTTTAAGTTACTAATTCTGTTTTTGCCTAAGTCCTTTCTATATCCTAGCCTAACCCACATGATTTCCTGTTGGTTGTCTTTTTTCCATAGGGCCCACCTGGTCAAAAGGGGGATCAAGGAGCCACAGAAATCATAGACTATAATGGCAACCTCCAGGAAGCCTTGCAGGCAAGTGACTGCTCCATGCCACAGACAATGACACTGATGAGTATAAATATCAGCTTCCCTAACCCCCAAGGATTCCAGAGGGGCTCCATTGCTCAAACCACACCCTCTTCCTATTCTGAACCCATCCCCTTCTGCTTGCCCTAGTTTATCCTCTTTATTTCCTAGCATTTTCAAGCTTCCCTTTCCTTTGTACTTTCATATATGTGTAAGTCTTACCTGGTTTAAACCTTGTGCTTGTTTCACCAATCTTTGTCTCCTTGCTTAGAAAGCAAGCCAAGCAAAGCAATGAAAAGCCCTGTGGTTCTGGAGTTGAAGATGACTGTGTTCAAATCTCAGACCCTTTGCTTACTAATGACCTAGGCCTCTGTTTTCTCTAAAATGAGGACAGTTGTAGTATTTACCTGATAGGGTTGTTGTGAGCTGCAAATGGCTAAATGCCTGGCATTGAGTAAGTCCCCTATGAGTGTTTCTTAATACTGCTACCATTCGATTCTTTTTCTTCCATTAAGTAAAAACCATAGACTGTGTGGCATGTCTCCATCACTTTGCATCCTATTCATCCTTCCCATGCTTAGACTCCTGCATTCTATCCTCTATCACCAGTCTGTTGTAACGTCTCCTATAAAGGTCACTAATAACCTCTAGGACAAGTCCATTGTACTTATCACCCTTGCCTTTTCTGTGACATTTATACTAAACCACCTTCCTTTTCTGAAACTTTTCCTTTCTGATTTCTCTGATCCTCTACTCTCATTTCTTCCAGTTTTCGTCTATGAAGGATCCACTCTAGTTTTATATTTCCAGTTTCTCAATCCAGTCCCTAATTTTTGGTATCCTCAAGTCTCTGATCTTTTCTTGGCATATCACTCCATGTTCTTCTGTGTTATGGCTGCTTCTAAATCTTTCACACCGTATCTGATCTGCATATACTTCTAGCTGCCTGGGAATATTTCCTCAGTGGGTGCACAATTGATTATCAACTTCCACCAAGATATGAAGTTAAACTTTCCCACCTACCTAGTGATTCCCTTTCTTAACTTACCAGTTTCTGTTAATGATACAAGTTTTTTAATTTCTTGAGATAGAAACTTTAGAGTTATTTTTTAACTATTCTTAGCCCTTTATCCATTATATCTCACCAGATTCTACTGTTTCTTTCTTTCAAGCTATCTGTTGAGGTTGCCCCATTCTATTCCTTCCCAACTAAGTCCACATCCTGTTTATTTCAGGTCTAACACTGCAACAAGCCCTCAGCCAACTCCCCTGCCCTACTGCCTCCTTATTCTTCTAATCCATCCTGTACATCACTTTAAGGTTAATTTTCATAATTTTTACTATTTTGATGGTTTCAGTCTTCTCAGAAACTGAAATGGACCCCCTCGCCTATTCTATCAAGCTCAAACTTCTCTACTTCTCTACCTGACTTTTAAGGCTCTATATTCCTCTGTTTTCTATACAGGATTTTTTATTTTTCCAGAACGCATTTCCCTCTGAAGTAGTCTTATTGATCCTATCCATAAAAATCCTCCTCTTTTTCCTAGTTCATCCCATCCTTCTCTTCCTTTTTTTATCCATATAAGTCCTCTCCAACAATGCACTGCTGCCACCCAGATGAGATCCTCCTCTTTTAAACATTAGCAGTCAGGGTCCAGTAGCTTAACATTTAATTATTCTTTAAGTCACATAAGCTATTTAATCTTGCTGCTTACCTGACTGGAAGTTATTTGGTGACGGGAAATCTGTCTTGTGCTTACTCTGCATCCTTCAACATGAATGACACAGATCTGGGCATAAATATTAAATAAAGTCATTGGTTGAATGAGTGAGTATATTTATCTCATATGTACAATCCATTTATCTGCTTGAAATACTCAACAGTTGTCTTAAATATTTGCTATTTCTATTTGTTTGGGGTTTTTTTCTCTAACCTCATGACTTCACTAACATTCTCTAATTATTGTAGGCCTTCATTCCTATGAGTCTTTTGATACAACTATCATTTTTATAGAATCTATGTTCAGCTCAGCCTACTTTTTCTGTTCTTCTCCTTGGTATGTGTAAAAAAAAAAAGAGGGAGAGAAACAGAACAAGAAGGTTAGTTAGGTACATCTACTGTTTTCAAAGTTCTTACTTATAAACTATAGGGACACTTTTTAAACTTAATTTATTAACAATGTTGTAAACTTCCCTTATACTGCTTCCAATGGCATTATAATTCTTACTATAATATTTAAGAGATATCCATTATCTTACCTTCTAAGAACTGCTCCAACATTATTGGCCATTTATCAAAAATAAAATTATAAAAGAGGATTTTTAAAGCATCTTATGCATGAACAGGGACTGGCATGAAGCGATTCCTGTCTCAGATTCGAAGACTTGTGGTATCATTAACAGAAACTGATTAGTTAAGAAAGGGAGTTACTTAACCTAAAACTGAAATCTCTATTTTGATCTCCCCTCTACTACTAATTAGCTAAGTCATTTTAGAGAAATCAATGTATTTATACTTCATTGACTGCATCTGGAAAATGAGGATTTGATTAAACAGATTTTTTTTTCTAAGAGTCTTTAGATTTTAACATTATACTTAGGATTATTTTCTGAGTTTCTGAACCCTTTCTGCTGGTGTGCCTGAACACACTGTATTTTATTTTAATTGTGACACCTGCTTCTTGATATGAAAGAATATCTGTGCTCAGTTTCTTCTTCTCACCATGAGTTCTGTATGACTGTAAACAAGTCAATATTTGTCATAATCAACTGGTTCATATTTATATCTCAACTTCTAAAAATTTATTATCCTTATGGGCTTGTTAGGGCAACTATATTTTTGCTTGTAAATAGTTTATAGTGTCGTTTTTCACTTTAAAACTGTTTGCTTTCCTAATTATATACTCTAGTGCAGTGGTCAGCAAACTCATTAGTCAACAGAGCCAAATATCAACAGTACGATTGAAATTTCTTTTGAGAGCCAAAATTTTTAAACTTAAATTTCTTCTAATGCCACTTCTTCAAAATAGACTCGCCCAGGCCATGGGATTTTGTGGAAGAGCCATACTCAAGGGTCCAAAGAGCCAGCCGCATGTGGCTCGCAAGCCGCAGTTTGCCAACCATGGCTCTAGTGGATAAGAGTCCCTTAAAAAATGAACTAAACTAAATAGCCATTAGACTGAACGGAAATAGCAGACATTTATTCTTCTAATTCTCTACCCAGTGATGGATTTTCACAGTTTTGTTTCATTTTACTATGCCTTCTCTAAAAATTCTGCAAAAAAGTCTAGGATAATTAGATAAATATGAGTATTTTACATTTATAAAAATATCACATTACAAAATTTTGCTGTTGCCACAATTGAAATTTGTTATTTACACGAACATTTGCCATAGCCATTTATTTTTATTTAGGGTGGTTGCATTTCCACAATTTGTATTAAAACTTCCCCATTTCCTATTCAAGCTTTTAAAAGTCCTCAATAGCATTCAGACTAAACCTGTTCTCTGGTGTAAATCATGGGTAATTTTAAGTGTGCATCTTTGTCAGAAAGGAAAGGAAATAACCTCTAATTCTAAAGTGATTTGCCTAAGTATCTTAGGGAATAAATCTCTAGGCATATCCAATTTAGTCACTCTAACTCATGCTTCCCATTTCCCATCATGCCTCATGAGAGAATAGCATGCCTTTTTTCTCTACCAAGAACATTCTAGCTTTCAAGTCATAACTGAACCTCAAGCGAGAATCCTGCTGAGCATATATCTAGAAGAACCAGACACAAGAAGTCCAACATGTGCAAACATCTTTAGGATGTTTCTGTGTGTCTGCACACTGGTGCTTCAGGATGGCCATAAAAACTTTAGTTTTGAGAACTTAGCTTAGTGTTTTGTCATTTGTTCTTCTAGTAACTGGATGGAACCTGCCCTGCCCTCTATAACTTTTAGGTCTCACAAATACAGTTATTTAACAATATAATTTAAACCCCATCTTTAGATAGTTCAGTTACCATTAATAATATTCTTTTATTATGTACCTCATTCTAAAACATGCTGTTATATTTAAATTTATAAAAGAACTAGTTTTGTGTTTAGATAAAAAAAAAACACACCTGTTGGAAAACCTGTTGGAAAACCTTCGAGGGTTTAATTTTTAAGCTCATTTCCTTTTCTAAGGCCTTATGACTCTGTTTTCTAGTTAAAATTGCAATGTGTAATTGGAAGACAATGATAAGAAAGTATTTTTACTCTAATTTTTTAGCAGATTTTTTAAAATGACTAATTTACCTATGGAAATGAAGAAATAGCTTTCTCATAATCCTAAATTTGACTCTTGTTTAGGTAAATCTCCTATGAATAAAATAAGTGCTATCTGTATTTGGATTCTGGTCTAGGGCACATACTTTAGTTGCAGGCTTCTCCCAAACCCAACCCTGGTTGAGGCACGTGCAGGAGGCAACCAGGCAATATGTTTCTCTCACATCAATATTTCTCTCTCTCTTTCCCTCTCTCTTTCGGTCTCTCTAAAGATCAATGGAAAAATATACTCGTGTGAGGATTTAAAAAAGAAAAAAAGTACTGGTTAATTTTCTCCTACTATGTTTTCTCTGAAGCTGTAATGACCATAACAGATTTTACTATAGAGTACAAAATTGAATATTTATATACACGCATAATACATTGTTTTCTAAGGAATAATGATATCATGTCACTAGAGACACAAATGTTTGAGGTATGATAGATAATATTAAGATTTTTTTCCCACAACAATAATAATAAAAAAACAGCAACAACAACCTACTAGTAAATCAGAAATTAGAATAGAGTATTAGTGGAAAACAAAGGGATGGTGCTAAACTGGTTTTCACAAGTTTCCGTGTAATTGAATAATGTTTATCTTTGGGACTGGAGTATCCATGGAGAATGTTTCCCCCTCTATGGTTGCATAAATTAGTTATAGGTCCTATAGAACATTTAACACAAAACATAAATTAGAAAATATTAACACAACAATGATCCTAGATTAGGGGTCAAATGTTTTAGAGATTTATACTTTCAGAGATTATATTTTATTATAGAACTCTAGCACTTCACATTAAGAAACTAGATGAATCCCATGTTGGCTTCTATCTTTAGACATGGCACAAACTAAAAGAGAAAAAAAAATACTTCTTACACAATTAGATTGTTCACGTTTTCTATAATTGAAGTACTCTAGAAGATCTAGAGATTGTATGAATGATGAAGTTTCTCAGGTCACAGTTAACTGATAAACCTCTAGTGTGTAGTATTTTACTACATAATTTTTAAAAATCAGGTGAATTAGCCCTGGTAGAGTAGGTCGGTGGGTTAGGTTATAGGTTCAATCTCCATTCAGGGCACATGTAGGAGGCAACCAATGAGTACATAAATAAGTGAAATAACAAATGGATGTTTCTCCCTCTCTCTTTCTCTCTCTCTCTCTCTCTCTCTCTCTCTCTCTCTCTCTCTCTCTCCTCTCTCTCCCTATTCCTCTTTCTCTATAAAATCAATAAATTTAAAAAATAAGTAAATAAAATGATAAAATCAAGTGAATTAAATTTTTGATATTTTTTCTTTATTCACAGATTTTTTTAAAATAAATTCTAAAAACAGTGTTTAAATGAATCTTTATAATTTACTAGTATTCTATTCATTTGAAGATAGGATTATATGCTCTCAAATTCTTGTCAATTCCTTATGAGTTATCAGTCTTGCCAAAACATATTCAAAACAATGATTATTTCAGAAATGTATTACTGTACTTTAGCACACAAAATAGGTAACTCTGTCTTTATCAATACATTTTCCCAACAGAGGATTACCACCTTAACTGTCACGGTAACTCCTATTGCATGATTTCTGTGGTTTGTGGCTTTGTATTTGATGTTGATGCATGCTGCTCATAATGTTACTAATATAGCAATTGTTTTTATATGAGATTTATTTTTCTTATATAAATAATCTTTTTCACATTTTCTCCAGTTTACCCACTTTGTCTGTTTAGTGAAAAAGTCAAGAAATAAAAAGAGTTATTTTTCTCAAAAGTCTTTGACCTTATCTTAATTTTGTTTTTTAGTGTTTGGAAAAGCACTTTTGGCAGGGAGGGGAGGAATGTGTCTAGAGGCACATATAATATTAATAAGCTAATTCAACCCAAGAAGATGAATGTGAGATAGTAGCAATTTTACATTGTCTTATAGTTCAACTCAAAAGCATCTTCAGTATTATTTTGGCCTATGTGTTTGTTGATGTTTTTGCATATAAGTAGGTCGCAACTCGGGAAATTTTCCTCCTTGCAAATCAATATTAGGAAATATTTGATTATGATAGAAATTAAGGAAGTGTGTATTATACTTATTAAAGTACAAAATTTAATGCATAGACTTGGTTCTCTTTCATAACTCTGTCTTTTCTGGACTTAGGGTCCCCCTGGACCACCTGGACCTCAAGGACTACAAGGGCCAAAGGTTATTCTTTATTTTACTTATTTCCATTTACCACATATGGTGCAGAGAATCCTATATTAAATATTTATATCTTTGCAAATCAATCTTACAAAATGCTGGAGAGCTGAGATCAACAATATTGCTTAAAGGGGGTAAAAATAGAAATTGAGGTTAGGTTGAAGGAAAAAGGATTTAAAAAAAGGAAAATTAAGAAAGAAGAGAAATAAATAGGAATGGCATTCAATTTAGGAGGAGGATATTGAGGAAAAGAGAATATTAAATAAGGGGAAAATATGTTTTACATCAATTATAAATATTTAAAAAAAAACACTAAATGTGGTGTATGATGAAAGGAAAGTATTTAAATAGAGAATTGAAGAAAATGTACTAGGACACTAAAAAGGATCCTTCCTTCCAATTATTTTATAATAAAAAGAATAAAGGATGCATTCACAATGACAATTTTAGAAATCATTTGAGTCATTTTTATAGCATCCCATTATTGTATATATTCAGACATTCTGCCATTTAAATCTTATCTAGTGAAACATACATGGTTATTATATCTAAAATCTGTTGCTGGCATTAGCTTTCTCCCTCCACACTAAAGTTTCGTTATTCGATCAGTTAACACTAGTCAGTTACTCTGGCTTTTCAGAACTAGCTATGCATCTTGAAATATGACTTTCATCATTGGATTTTTGTGGGCAATTCAGGTAGTTTAGTAATCAATCTTTTGTTTATGCTTCTTAAGGCAGTTTATTTGCTAAGTCTATCATACATATACAGACATGTACACACACACACACACACGCATGCACATCAGCTTTTGTACTTTTTCAAGATACTTGAGAACAGAACACTAGCATATTTTTCAATTATAAAAAGAAATACAAAGTAAAATATTACTGAGATCCTTGGCTATGGGAAATATATTTGAACATAGATCTTAATTTCAAACAGATTTCCTGTATAACAGTGTACAGTTTAGGATTTTTAACTTTCTATTTCTCCACCGCATTCTGGTCCCTATGAGATGTAACACAGCCATATATAGTCTTTATTCCTAGTGAATAAGTCAGCCTGGATTCATATTCTTTAATATGGTTGTGAGCTGGACTTCACCACCTAAAAATAAATACGCAGATCTGTTTTCTTCTATGTAGAGTCAACAATGGTCTGAGTTCCTTGTTTCATCTCCTCACTTAACTGAGTCTCCAGAAACAAAATTGTCCCCGGTGCTAACTGTGCACCTCATTCCCTATAATCCTCCACAGCTTCTAGGACTTCATTTTTCTTTACAGCCCAAATGCCTGCAAAAGCCCAAACGGTGCCCATCCCTTGGCCCACAGGGGCAAAAAGGACCACATAGCTGCAAGGGTGATATCATTAAAACCTGCGTACCCTGGTTTTATAATCCAATTGCTATTCATTTATTAATTTAAGTAGAGGCCCAGTGCACAGATTCGTGTACCGGTATGGTCCCTCAGCCTGGCCTGTGCCCTCTTGTAATCTGGGACCCCACTCAGGGGATGTTGAACTGCTGGTTTCGGCCTAATCCCTGCAAGCCAGGCCGAGGGACCCCATCTGTGCATGAATCCATGCAGTGAGCCTCTAGTATGCATATAAGATCTTCGGTTAATCTCTTCCTGCCCTCTCCCCCACTTCCCTCTGAGATTCATCAGTCTGTTCCATGTTTCTATGCCTGTGCGTTGAGTGTCTGCCCCCTGGTGGTGACTGTGAGTCATAGCAAATGGTCAAACAATCAGATGGTCACTTATATAGATTATTCAATAAGTAATTTTTGAGCCTCTACTCTGTACTAAGTACTAATATCTAATAACAATAGTAAAGTATAGTAAGAAGTGTCAACCAGGGGATTATATCCTGAGGAGGAAGATAGGCAGGTAATGGCACAATCATCTATATATATATAAAGGCTAAGTGTCTGACTGGCTAACCAGGCAGTAGGTATGATGTGCACTGACCACCAGGGGGCAGATGCTCAATGCAGTAGCTGCCAAGCTATGGTGACTTGGCAGCATCAGTTCTCAGGTGACACACCCTGGAAACAGAGAGGAGGGAGCCCGATTCCTCACAGGGCTGTGTGATTCCACCTTCGGCCGTGGGTTATGTTGTTGCCTCCTTCTAATGAATTTCCTTTCAATGTGCATGAATCCATGCACCGGGCCATTAGCTTATAAATAAGAGTGAGTGCTTTGATCAAGATGCAAAATAAGAAGGCTTTCTCAGCCTTGGGAGTCAAGATTCCTTCAAGCTGAAACTGAGAAACAGGAAAATTGACCAAATGAATGTCTAGACAAGGGGGAGGCAGTTAGTCATACTCCCTCTTACCTCACCATTATTCCCACTGTGCTGTCACTCTGCCCCGCCCCTCACACCTCTCAAGGAGCTTGTAATTAAGGTCTTGGGTTAGTTGATATAGTCCTTTGTGTGTTCCATGATCTCTCCTTGAGAAGGTTGAGATAATTGGAGGGAGATGTGCCTATGACCAAGACTCAGCAAATACAGTCTGAGTCAAACATAAATCCTATTCTCCCTCAGGACTAACAGCTTCAGACTGAATGGAAACTTTTTCAATCAGCATCACTCCTTCCTTTATCAAACATGAATTGTTTGACTTCTTACACATCAAATAACTCTTTACAAACCACTTTTGATCGGTGAAGGATAAATGAATAACTCATGAATTATGTTTTTCTTTTAAACACGCATGGGTCACATTTTGAAGGTAAAAGTTTAGCAAAGCAATCATTGGACCCAGAGTATTGACTGAATAAAACTAGGGCTTAGCCAGTTGCATCCAACCTCAGCAGGCTTTGTGGCAAAATAAACTTTGCTGCTCCCACAAAGAGCAGGAAATCTGGAAAGAAAAGCCCTTTTCTCTTTCTTCCTTTCTTTTCTTTTTCTTTTTTTCATTCGTTTGCTGGGCCTTCTAAAACATTGGAAAGCTCAAATTTCATGCTGTGGCCAATAGCTGTTAAAGTTTTTACCGGAAGGGGGGGAAACGGGGAGGCTCTAGTCATTTCAGTACTGTGGTTTATAACATCACCAAACAAGCCCTTCTAGAAAAATACAGTCTCAAGTCAGCTCCCTTGAATCCTATCTGCGAGGCAGGCCATTCAACCCTCAAAAGAGCTGTTTTTACAAAGTTTCCACAGTGTGGAAACAAAGGATATTTATAATGGGATTTAAGTACATGATCCATTGATATAAAATAATATCTTGCCTTTCAAAGAATTTGTTCAGTACCTTTCCAACTGAAAGGTGATTGGACATTTGTTTGAATAAATCTCTAGCACATTGTTTAAATTTGTTTTTAATAGAATATCTTTAGTTAAGAAAAAATAAATCTATATATGTTGGGTTTGTCAAAGGTTCTAATAAATCATAATATAAATAGTAAATGTAGTGCATTCCTAGCATAGTATGGGAAATCGAATTGATTCAAAAGTAATTTAATGTGGATTAAGTTATTATCTGATTTATTACATCTTTCAGTGAGACTTATCTGAAAGTAGCACATTCACAACCATTATGAATTTTTGTTTGTGGTTCAACCAGTGTCAGTTAAACTATTGTGAACTTATGTGGTTTTGCATTTTATTCTCTCTTAAGATAGCGGTCATGTGTTTACTTATTTCTCAAATTGAAAAACAAGAGAAATCATACAGATTTTTTAGGAGAGAAAAAGTTAACCAAGGCATATAGGTTGTTGCTATAGATTCATAGTATAGAATATGGTCAGCCATCAAATTTCCTTTCATCAATTTTTGTTTAGCCTACAACTCACATGAGGGAAAAATAAAAACACTGGATCTTAGCTATATATGAGTACTCTCATAAATAATATTCAAGAAAATGATATTTTATTTAAATTAGATATGTGGTAAGATGTAATGTAGTATTCTTGGGTTATGATACATTTGCTGAAAGTCAAATTGTACCATTACCAACTAGCAACATTTTTATAGAGCTTGGTATGCTACTAATGATAAATGGAAGGAAGCCATCAGTTTTTATCTTAACAGGGAGAGCCAGGATCGCCAGGAATCCCAGGAGTTGACGGAGAGCAGGTAATTTTCAAAGATACGTACTGTCATTTAAAGCATTGTTATTGATCATTACTTTTATTATAGGTTTGAAGCCAAAAAAAAAAAAAACATGCGTGTTGATATGTGATATCCTTTTTTTTCACCATCTGTTCTGAAGACTATGTTAACTCTAAAAAGCAATTGCTTTTATTTATTTTTATTTTATTTTATTTTCTCTTCCCATCACCATTATCCCCTCTATGCCCTCTTACCCTCCGCCCATCTCCCTACCCCACCCATTAATGACTCTGTTGTTCATGTCCATGAGTTCTCTTTTTCTCCTTTTTTTGCTCAATCTCTCTACCCACCCCAACAGAACTGTTTGTTTGCTTTCTCTATATGAATCTATTGCTATTTTAAAAGGCAATTGGTTTTAAGTCAGTTTTCTTTGCAGAACATACAAGCTATATGATGCTTTAGTTTTATCTTAGTACTCTTTATCAATCTACCAGTGAGTCCTTTGTGAATTTTTAATAGATTTGTAAAATGATTACCTATTTAGTAAAACTATCCTGCTTTTGTCAGTGAATGTAAATGATTCAAGATTAAAATCAGTGAAAGAATTAGATATTGCTTATATGTTTTCTTTTTGCAAATATAGAATATACCTAATAGTTGAGATTATTAGAAAAGACAGAAACAATCAGGGCTATTGTAGCTTCGCAGTTTCTCCAAGGTTTCCCCTAAAACAGAGATTGGCAAACGTTATTTATAAAGGACCAGATAGTAAATGTCTTAGTCTTTACTGGCCACATACAGTTTCTGTTGCATATCTTTTTTTTTAACACCCCTTAAAAAATTTGTATAACATTCAGCCTTTACAAAACAAAACCTGGGCTGCATATGGTCCATAAGCCAAAAAGAATCTGCCAGTATTCCAATTCCAGAATCAAATCACAGGTTAGTTTCAAGCTATTTGATGTTTTCTGGGCTTCCATTATTTACTCAAGAGATGGCTAAAATCAAGTAGATCATAAGAAATCAAGGGAATTCTTTATACAGTTAGTGAAATATACTTCTCAGGTGATAGTGTTAGATAGGGAAATTAAGTTTGGATATTTTAATATGTTAAAATTACATAATGTCACATTAAATAAATGTGGTAATTAAAAAAAGAGATTTTAAATGATTCACTATATCAGTCAGAGATCACAGTAGAATTTTTTAATCTGGTTATATTTTTCCTTTCGCACTATTAGTCATCCATATATATAAAAAGCTGGGGCCATCATGACCAAAACAAACATATTAACAACCAAATAGGCTGTGTGAGTTGACAAAGCCAGCAGGGGGGTTAGTGAGAGATGACTAAATGACTGAACAGCAGTCTGCATGGGGCGGCCGGGCCAGGGGGGGAGGAGGTGCGGGGGGCAGTGAGGAGCAACCAAATGACTGAAAAGCATGCTTCATGGGGCGACCAGGCTAGCAAGGGGGGCAGTGAAGGGTGACCAAACGACCAAACAGGCAACCAGGCCAGTGGGTGGGGAGGGGGGACAGTTGGGGCAACCAGGCCAGCAGAGGGGGGACAGTGAGGTGTGACCAGGTCAGAAAAGGGGCAGTTAGGGGCAACCAGGCTGGCAGGGGGCCAGTTAGGGGTGACCAGGCCAGCAGTGGAGGCAGTTAAGGGTGATCAGGCTGGCAGGAAGAGGTGGTTTGGGATTATCAGATTGGCAGTGGGAGGGGGGGCAATTAGGGACAATCAGGCAGGCAAGCAGGCATGTGAGTGGTTAGGAGCCAGCAGTCCAGGATGTCTGAGGGTTCCTGATTGGAGAGGGTGAGGCTGGACTGAGGGGACCCTTCTTCCCTCCGTGCATGAATTTTGTGCACTGGGCCTCTAGTTATAAATAAGTTGACATCCATAGCAGCCTGCTTCGTGGTCCATACACATATACTAGCTGGGTTTTTTTCTATAGACTTTATAAGGTTTTCTTCTGCTACTGTGTCCAGCAGGTTGACGATTCTACAGCAATCACTAAAGCCCTAAAACCAACCAGGGTCTAATTAACCAGTAAGATTTATTTAGTCATTCAGGCACCTATTCACCTACCCACCTAAACAGTGCTTCTGAAATAGGTGCTATAAAATAAGTATAAATTACAAGAAAAGGCACATTTCTGTGTACAAGTAGTTTTCAGTATAGAAAAGATGAACAGATTATGTAGCCTAAGCGTTCCTTATTGTAATAATTATGATTATCTCTGCTGAAGATGGGCCATCTGGTCATATTGCAGTGAGGAATGCAGTGTTGAGGAATGAGGAAATTATGCATTTCTTTCAATGAAAATGCTTAACAACATAATTTCAGTATTAGTATCATTAACTCAGAGTTGTTGGCTTTCAGAATATACATTTATGTATTTCCTCATACTAAAAGGAGAATAAAAATAAGATCTTGGATCACCTCACAGAGATGTGCCGAGAACAAAATAAGAACACTGTGGAGAAGTTGAAGTATTTCTAAGCATTGATTAAACATTAGTGTGCAGTGAATGGTTTTCCTGTCTAGATTAGACCATTGAAAACTGGTGGTGATTGTAACTTCTGCCTGCATTTCAAATGGGTAGTAGGGATATAGGGGGAGATGGCAGAAATTTATTTGGACCTTTGTTATTATAACACTAGGTTCTGATTCAGATGTGTACTTTGCTGTTGAGAATTAAAGCCATTAAATTGTTTTCACGACTGGCGATATAGAATTAGCTGCCAGGTAAATAAATATGGAATCAGGAGATGTGATGTCAATACCTAAGTTCATATTTTTCATACTTACATGGCTTAAATGATAGAATTCAATGCCTTCTATTACACAGGGAAATAATGTTGATTGACTATGGAAGGTTGCTACTAGAAATAACTCTACCTAAAAATGAAAATCAGAATCATCTTTACTTAGGACCTACCTACTGACAAAATTGATCTGGAATTCTGTGTTCCCTAGGATGTCACTATCAAGGGATAGTTTGATTCTTACATGCAAACGTATCATTTGTAGGGACTCAAAGGCTCAAAGGGAGACGTGGGGGACCCAGGTATGCCAGGTGAAAAAGGAGGAATTGGACTTCCTGGATTACCGGTATGTTTCTGTGTTCCTATTAAGATAAATAATCAGAAAAGAATTATATTATTAGCCGCAGTTTCATCTAATCAGTCATATCACCTTCTAATTTTAAAATATTTGAGATATTATTGGTTAATTAATGTAAGTGGGGCCTACAACAAATTTAAAGCACCCAAACAAATGAATTATGAAATAAACCTTCATGTTTCCCTGAATTCGTTTTACTAGAAAGTACTAAAATAAATAAATTTGGTCACTTTAATTTAGTATGCATGAGATAGTGATAACTGATCATTTTTTAATAAATCATAATTTAAAATTAACCAAAAAATTTAAAACAGAAATAAATTACTATTGAAATTATTCTCTTTACATGTATTATACTATGGGATGGTGTTTTTATGGATTTTTCCCCATAATTTTTACTAGAATTGGAAGGGAAATTATAGACAGATGTAGGGAGAAAATGCAAAAAACCTCATTGCCCTCAATTTTTTTTTAAATAAGGAAGTGTATAAATAAACATTAATGACATAGTTAAAAGACAACTTTGCCTTTTAAAGTGTGCACTGCCATAAAAATATATATATAACACTCATAATACATGTTCAGCAATGTATAAGTTGAACCAATCAAGCCTAACTTGGTTTATATTTACATTGTATTTTATTTCACATATCACCCACAGTCTAGGCGTTTTGGGGAAGCTAGAATGTAGGAGGATAAATCGTTCTTCTACATATCATGTGTATAATATGGAAATTTCAAAAGGATGACGGGTTTGGGGAGAAAATTCAGTTGTTCTTATACTTTGCAAATAACTTGTCCAGCTCAACTCTCTTCTGTCATTTGTAGGGTGCCAATGGAATGAAAGGAGAGAAAGGAGACTCCGGATTGCCAGGTCCTCAGGGCCCTTCTGTAAGTCCATGGTGGCTGAACTTCCATGGTTCCCGAAAAATTCCAAAACGGGCCTATTATTCATCTAGTTCAACCTTTGCCAGATGGCTTATCAACAGTGGAAAAACCATGAACCTCTTGGTTTGTCAAGCTGTAAAATAAATATCTGTTGGCCTTGTACAGTGAGAGACAAAATGCCTCAGTGGTCTCAGTTAGAAGCAATTTTTCAGAGGACTGTCTAATCCAAGGGGGAGAGGGATCAATGGTTTTCCCACGACTCTTGTGGGTAGAGCTTTGTGGATATAGAACATACGTTCTTTTTTTCCTCCAGAGCCCTATTGTTACCTAGTGAAATATAGGAGAGTTTAATAGTGGTTGTGGCATTATAGCATTTCTTGGAAATCAGTTGCTTCCTTTTCGTTTAATGTACATTTGATTTATTCTGGCTTTTGTAAAACAACTGTATTTTTTAAAGATTTTTTTTTGTTCTCATAGAGGAATTTCTAACCTAAAGAATCAAACACATCATTTCTTCCAGTATCCTTCTTTCTCTGCAACTATTAATGGCCTTAGCAGAATCCCAGCAAAAGACTCAAGCCAAACCGCCTTATCTAAATGAAGTAACCAAATCCATGTTTATTTTTTTTGACATACAGATCATAGGCCCACCAGGCCCACCAGGTCCCCATGGTCCACCAGGCCCCATGGTAAGTCTCTCTTCTCTCCAAAATGTAGTCATTTATTTATGAGCATGCTACTAGAGAAAACATGAGCGCATTCCTCAAAACAGCCAGCTTGTATTTCCTACTACTCTCTGTGGAATGGACAGAAAATACGAGGTGCTTTGAGATGTACTGACTTTACAGTGTTGTCTTTCACTCCCCCAAACACGTCTGTTGGAAAGAGATAGAGTAGTTTTGTGATAGGAAAGTTGAAGACAGACAGATTTGGCAAGCTTTACTTCCAGCCTTACAATGTGAACATCAGAAAATCATTTTAAACACTGTTCTGGGCCATCAGTTGCAAAATAAGATTAATAATTGTAGCCAATAATGAATGTTTTTAACTACCTTTGAAGATGAAGATCCTTTAATGAAATGTTCAATGAGAACATTTATAAAACAATGTAAAAATTGAAGCTCACTCCCACAGGTGACAGACATTGTGGAATCCTTTCCTTTGCGCTTTAAGGTATTTGATAGGTTCAGTCCTTACTGCAGGGATCCCTCAGTGATCAGTGTGACAGTGGCCATGTCCTCATGGAACTTAGGTCCAGTGAAGAAGACAGCCATTAAACCAGTATAATCCTCCAAATGTCTGTTTAATGATGGTGTGTTAAGGGTAGAACACCGAAGTCAGATGCTTTCAGTGCTTTTGAGCGGGCCAGGACGGGGATAAGTTTAACAGCCTCTAAAATCACATTCATGTCTGAGGGGTCTCAATAATCACCTGTCATCAATCATACGGATTAAATACAAATCTAAGAAAGAGCTTCATTGGAATGATGCAAGCCACAGAGCATAGTCCAGACCCCTCATCTATTTCTTACTGCCTTTTCTATTTCACCCACAAGACAATGGTAAATAACCTTTTCTTAAAAACTAAACAGTTTTTTAAGAATGAAGCAAATGGCATATTTTGGTTGTTTATGCGCCCTCCACTTTAAGTTAGAAGATTAAACAACACTACATCCCGTTCATTTCCTAAAATTAATTAGTTTAAAAGAATTTCAAATCATTACTAAAATGATATGAGAATACTTGATAAAATATCAGACACTTCCTGAAAATGTTTATTCACCACTTATCTAAGGAGAAAATATTCTAATATACATGTATGTAACAAACTTCAAGGTATTGCTTGTTAAAAATTTTTCCTACTGTCATATGATTTTACTGATGGGTACTTAAATACTCCTCTTTCCAATAATTTATTTAAATTATTTGAAAACTTTAAATCAATTCACAGTAACCTTTAGTTAACTAAAGTTAGCTAATTAGTCTCTATATTTAGATTTTCCACAAAATACAGGGAAAAAGTCCTGATGACTTCTTTATATTGCTAAACATTTGTTGCAAGAACCTTGAAGAATTCATTTTGGTCAAAATAAGTACATTCTAAATAATACTTCCCACTATTGCATTAGATCCTTTCCTTATTCTTACATTAAATAAATTATGCAACAGGGTTGCAGAATTGACTATCATCTTTGCGTTTCCTTTCTACCTTAGGGTCCCCAATACCTGAGTCTAGAGCAGTTAGCAATGGAAAAGGTCCTCTCTTCATTGGTATTTAAAGTCCGGGACTTTCCTTTGCTAAATTTTTATCTTTTAAGTCATTTATATTCCATATACATTCATACTATATCTCACATTTGCCACCTATATTTTTAATGGGGATTTGAGAAATAGGAGCAGTGTGGATTCACAAGACTTTCTTTCCCTATTATTTTCTTTCCTATCACTCACTGGGATTCCACCCACCCCTTTCAGGTATTTAGCATGAAGAATTGCTTTCGTCATGTTTAAACACTGTGTGCCATTTACTTTACTTGCCATGGCTCTGGCAAGAGTTTCTTTTAGAAAGAATACTATGAAATGACAGGGTTTGTCATTATGTATCTCTCAGTGATGGAAGTTACTATTGATATTTTTCCCCTCTGTATTAGCTTTTGTAATGGCCATGAAACAATGAAATGATTGAGTAAATCATTATCTTTGTAGTTGTTGTTTAAAAAAAAAAAGAAAAGAAAAGAAATGAAAAAAGAAAAAAATGCTATTAGTAAATTTCCTATAACGAAGTAATCCAGAAACTTCCACTAGGTATTAACATCCACTGGCCTGCCTGGAGCTATAGCTCAAACAAAGAGATTTTTGTTTTACATCTCTTTTGTTACGTTATGTAATCACTTCTGCTGGGAAACAGTGAATCAGTTCTTAATTAAAAGTTGTGTTTTTCATTTTCAGGGACCCCATGGACTTCCTGGACCAAAGGTAATCTAACAAATCCCTTGATTATTTGATTTCTGTTTCCTTGTTAATCATGGAGAAGCATGACGGAAGCATGTCTGTCCTGTCTTATTTACTTGTCAAGAATGTTGATAATCTTTAAGCCTTTAAGTATCCAGATGTTTAACTCTCACAACACAGAATGACTTAGAACAAATTTAAGTGGTATCACCTGGAGATGAATTATTCCTCATTTTGACTTTTTTTCCTTGTTATTATGTAAGTTTCTGAAATCACTAATCATAATATACTCAAAATCAACCATTTAGAAGTAAATCTGATGAGATTCTCAGACTAGTTCAGATGCTTTCTTTAGTTGTACATTTAGATGTTATTGATACTTCTTGCTTGTTATGTAGCAGTACAGCATCTAAATGCTTTGACTGTCCAGCATCTTAACTTTGTACTCCCCTGAGGCCACTGGCCTAGAATGGAGTGGGTTGTATCAGGTGTGCTATACTAAGAAGATTACATCACATACATTGAGACACACACATATACTCTGGATTCACCAGAGAACAGTGGAGAACGGCCCCTCCTTTTTAGCATTGCTGCAGCATGTATTGTGAAGATGATCTCTCCACCTGTTCTCTGCTTTCCTGTAAACCAAGAGGACATCTTGGAGGATTAGAATGAGCCCTGAAAGACCATCTTCTTCTTCCAGGGGACATGTATAATGAGGAACTATGTTCTAATCTCAGCTCTGCCTTGACATGCTATGTTACCTTGGACAGATTATTTACCCTCTCTGTTCCTTCATTTACTCAACTAGGTAACTTACCATAGAGGGTTGTGATGATTTAATAGCAAAATATCTGGTGCAGTTATTGATAATCACCCATAAGTGCCAGCTGTTTTTGTTATCTTCTCATTTGATGCTTTATTCTGAACAGAAAAATTTAGCTAGTCCTCAAGGCTGTTGGAGAGCAGGTTCACGTACTCTTAAAAGCTCCTCCGTAATGAGTTGGTGCATTTTATGGTGAGGGTGAGAGAACATGTAATGCAATGTTGGCATAGGAGTCAGAAAGGCAGGCCAGCCTCTCCTCTGGCTCACCCAGCTCTAGCAGCAGCTGAGATACTGATTTGACTCCTGAAACCTGAGTTTCCTTTTTGAGGTCAGGCAGGTGACTCACCCAAGCACAGAACGAGTGTATGCCTCTTTATTCTTTGTAGAATACTTTACCTTCTGGTGAGTGGTAGTGTCACAGAATCATGGATTATCATTTGGGGTCAGAGCATTATTCTGGGGGTCAGAAGAGAGAACCCATCTGCCGGCTTTGTAATCTTAGTAGTTACCTAACTTCTCTGGGCCTCTTTTCCCACCCTTGGCTTCTCCTTGGATGTTAAGGCATCCCTAACTCAAGCTAAAGCCATTAAGACTGTGTTTTTAATTCCTTGCGTGATTCATATATCCCACCATTAGATTAATAGATGCCCAAGATTCTTTTGCTATCTAAAATGCAGTGATATTTTTGCCTACACTTAACTTGAATTATACTTAAATCATAGACTTCAGAGAATTTTTATAAAGTTTCAAAGGCCTCATAGAATACCTATCCTAACTCCCTGATTTTACAGATGATAAACTATAGGCCCAGAAAATTTAGATAATTTACCCCAAATTACACTAATTAAATGACAGATCTGAGACTAGAATTTAGGTCCAGCATTGAAATTTGGTCTTTTTGCCACTGAATTAGACTGTTTATAAACTCACCTTCTAAGTTAATGACCAGTCCTATCAATACATAATTCCTCACCAAAAAATTTCACAGCCTACAAAAGCTTTCCTGCCTATCCATCATCTCAAGACCACTTGCTGAAAGACCACACACATGCAAAGCCGGGTATCTCAAGTTTAGACCAGTGGACTGAAGTAGACTATTGCACGTTGGTCTTGAACTCACATTAACTCCAGCTCTATGACATTCCCAGAATCATACTTTACCAACCATTTAGATTTCCAATAGTGGCAGCATTGTGATAATCATATCTTTAGAATCCCAAAATTTCATTAGGTTTTGCCCAAATGTGTTCATTCATTTGTGTTTAAACTGTGTGAAAGTTTAAATATGTAACATGGTACTAAGGATGATCTGTTTCCCAGTATTTCCTGATGAGAGGAATCACCTGGAAGGTTTATTAAAAATACACATTTCCTGTGCTACTGAGGTCTGCATGGGGCCCCAGGCTCTTTATGTTTAACAAGCACCACACTGATTTCATCATCAGACAAATGGGGAAAGTACCATTCTCCTGCCATGTAGACATAGTCTTTCCTTCCTCCCGCCTTACCCAGAAAGACTCGATAGGGCTTGGAGACTGAAATAATCTTCAAAACTTTCAAATTTTCTTGATGAAGTTGATGTCTATGCTTAAAAGTTAAAGAATGAACCAGTTAAACTCTATTTCTAACATCCTGCTGCTGCTGCTGCTGCTGCTGATAGAACATAGGTGTACTGTATTCGTAGATTAAAACAAAACACAGAGTCAACAAAATTTATCACTTCTCATTGCTTTTGTAATGTAACCCTAAACTAAATTCAAACCTTCTTCATTCAAACACTGGGCAGATGAACTTACTACATGTAAGTCCTGTGATCTTTATGTTTTCTTCTGGGATTGGCTATTTGCTGTCTACTCCATTGATTAATCCATGTAGGGACCTGTGTTGGCAATGTCAGTGAATGAGGACTCACTAAATGGCATTACTTCAAACATCAGTGGCTATATTTTTAGCTCATTCCCCTGGGTAAAATGCTTAAAGGCTTAAAATGTCTGTGTATAACACTGTCATGCATATTCCAGTTTTCCATTGCAGCAGAGTAGGTTTTTTATTACTGAATCTCCATTAGCATCCTCCATTGATGGTCTCTGATTTGCTTGTTCAGAACAATGTGGTGCAACACCAATTTTCTTGATATACAACTGAACATTTCAGGAAGACAGTTATATATATTTTGATTCTAAAGAGCATACTTTCTAGGGTGTTTTGTTTCCTAGAATATTATTTGTCCATTTCAGTTTGCTAATTTTGTAATGTTTTAGAAATTAAGTTTGAACTGTTACAAGACAAATCTAGCCTCACTCAGCTGTTACCTAAAACTGGAATCTGCAACCATTTCCGAGACTGGCTCTCTTCTCTCATAGCTGAAACGCCCGTGATAGCAACCAAAATTGGCATTTGCTTTTGCATTTAGGGTGAACCAGGGTTAAATGGTGTTAAAGGATTGAAGGGTGAACCAGGTCAAAAGGGTGACAGAGGACCCCTTGGTCTTCCAGTAAGTAAAGAAAACTTTCCATTTCAGTGCAAATCTCAGACTTTTTCTTTCTACCTTAAGCAATTACTCTGGTTTGCTTGGCAACTACTAATAGTGGAGATTTCTGTAACTGGAGAACACATTGTGTTTGTTAGTGCAGCGCCCATCCCCCGTTTCTTCCCCTGATGTCTGTTCTTCTGTAAGAGGAAGAGCCCATACACACAATGCCAGCACTGTTTTGTCCTTCGGTGACATACATGCCAACCTTCCTCTGTTAAAGCTGACAGTTCTCCTCCCATTACCCTCTTCTTTACAAATGTGCTCATAATTTCCCCCAAACTTTTTGTATAGTTTAGTGCAGTTTTAAATTTTCCTTCAGTTTTTTTACTCTTTTGATACCCAAACTGTAGCCCTCTGTTGGTGGCAGGTGTGCAGTTGGCCATTGTTGATGGCAAGATGTCAGTGCTGTGGCTCCTTACATTAATCAATCATATCGAGGTCTAAATGTTGTATGTTGTTTGTTTTGGAAATGCTCTCTTAAGAGATTATTGTGGCAATAGTGGATCGGATGGGAGAAGCATTTTGCAATTGTTTAGAGATTTTTTACTTTTATGAGAAAAAATGGATTTTTACCTTTCCTGCACATCATGCCAGTCTTCTTTCCACAACTAAAAAGATATTTTTTTAAAAAAAGGTTATTGACTATGAGGTTGTACTTTCAAGCTTTTACTGTGCAGTCTAGTCAGTGAATGCCAATGAAAGTCAATAACGAACATTATAAATTACATGATTAAAATGACATAAAATTGGTAATAGGAAATAATTTATACACATATTTTACATATAAAAATTGATTACTAGTTATTTTATTTTCCCTGTGGGTGCTATATATTAAGTAGTAAGTATTCTACTTGATAACCAGTGCCTTACATAAATCAAGGATGTAGTAGATGCTTAATAGATATTCATTTATTGAATAGTGATAGAGCATAGTTAAATCATACCAATTAGATCAATGGATGACCTCAGAATAAAACCTCCATAACATATGTGAGTCATGAATTTACATCCCAGGTGAATATATTATCAATGCAAAAATTTTACCATCTTCCTATTTACTTTTAATTGTTATAATAATGGTGACTGAACAAAGTACCAAAAGGCAAAAGAATCTTTGGATTTTTGGTTTTATTTAAATTTAAGACTAATGATCATCTTTATACACTAAGCAGAAAGCTCTGCATATGCTAGCATTAAACAGACAACACACTTTTAAAATTTTTCAATCATTGCTAGCTAAAGATGTTTTTGCAGTGATAATCCTCATAATAAAATTATAAAGAATGAATTATAAAATAAAATCTAAAATTACCCAAAATATATATGGTATAACATCATTGGTAGAGTTTGCAGCTGGGATATACTTTTTTCTTTACTTTTGTGTTATTAATTACATCTGAAGCATAAAATGGGAAAATAGTTTTGCAACCTTGTCAAGAGAATTTATAGGGCTAATGCCCTGTCTTTCCTAAATACTCCTTCATCTAATTAATTTTTAAAGGACTATAAATAACTATTTGAGTTTTGAGATACAAATGCCATATCAAAGAAGCAATTGTGCTTATTCTTGAAATAAGCATTGAAAATGTCATCTTTTAATCAGGGAGTGGAGTACAAGGTGAAGAAAAGCATGCGTTGCATTGGATTTTTAAAACATTTCCCATCCAGACTTTGCTGCAATGATTATCTGATTATTTCAAATGAGTCAAGGAACAGTTTTGTTTGGGACAGTTATTTTTTGTTTGGACTCATGAACTATTTCTGGCTTTTTCCTGTTCCTAGAAGTCCCTCTAGTGGTGAGTAATGTGAACACAGTAAGAACAACCCAGAAATCAATGACTTCATGTAAAAGCCTTAGTCATCCTGGCACATTCAAGTTCTGCATTTGTTATTCATAAAGGCTATTTTAACAAGCAAGACTAGAGTTCTTTTCTTCTCCCCTGAAATGTTATCCGTGATTGATTATTATAATGAGCCCTTTCTTATGAGATCAGCCTTTATTTTTCTTTCAGAACTTAAGAAAAATATTGTAAATAGTACAGTCTTTAGAAAACAAATTTCATATGAATATTAGCAGCCCGTGGCTGTTACTGTAACTACTTTAAAGCCCACTCTATCAACCACATTACCTTGATTTCTAAATAAGAATTTATCAAATGGAAATGTCATAAAAATGCCATCATCTTTGGGGGTGTTTATTGTCCTGTGTTTTGTTCTTTTGTTTTTTTTTTAACTAACAATTTGTAGCAATGTGATATTCATCCCAGAACCCTATAACTGGGTATTATGTTGTTTGAAGTGTTATACTTGTTCACTGGTACCTCATACTAATCTCTGTTCTTGTCATTCGTGTTACACCCACCAACCCTGCTACCAACCAAATCACACAGGGAGCATCTGGCTTAGACGGAAAGCCAGGAGCCCGGGTGAGTCAGTGCCTCGTCTTGCTCCAGCGCGTTTGTGGCTATGAATTCTGTGCTTCCAGACAGATCCCCTTTGGCTCATGTGTTCCCACTAAAAGATGATGATACCTAGGATTGGGGTGAAATGAGAAGGTGGACAAAGACAGTGGCAGAGAAGGGGAAGAGCATGGGTTTGCGGCTCTATGGGACGTACAGCCTTAACTACAGAACATGTTTCTGAAAAGGGAACTCAGGTCTGGATTACCTGCTAGGTGACAAGAATAGCCAGTCTAATTGGCATCACTGTCTTAAAATCCTGGCAGATTTCGCTAATCAATGACATTTTCTGTAATTCCAGGGCAGAGGCCCTCTGACAGGGTTAAATAATGTGGATTTATTTTGTTTTTCCTTTTATGTTTATGTTCATATTAGAAATGTAACTTCTTAATTGACTAACTTTCAAATCTTTGTTCATCAAAATGAATTGTCTGTCTTCTGTTGTTGTCTCTTTTCTTTGGCTCTTAACAGCTCCATCTCTTAAATTTCAGCTGCAGAGACTCAGTATTTATAAGTTTTCTAAAGATGAACTTTGAGTTCAGGCAGTAAAAGATCAGTTTAAGATGGTGCGAATTCACCAAGATTAGAATGAACTAAAAACTCTGAGTTACTTCCTATCACAAGGCTGTAAGAGAATAAGCAAGAGCAGTAGAAGAGAAATATAAACATGTATGCTGAATAATTCCATTTTTAGATTTTATGACAAATTCTTTGCAAATCTAAGCGTAGTCTTTCTGAAAATGGGCCAACATACTTGAAGTCCTTGCTATAATTTTAAGAATCAAAAAGAAATTTTAGCTCTTTGATTCTAAAAACCTTCCTCAGGCTGCCATTATTTCCCTTGGACCTCAGTGATCCTATATTCATTCAGATAGTAGGGCCACAGAAATCCTGATCCTAAACAAGAAGGCGAGAAGGCAATTATGCTGATCGATCATCAGCTGTCTGGTTTGTGCTTTGTAAACCTAGTGACTTCAGCCACTGCAGCAGGACCTGCAACAATAATTCCTTCCTTGAAAGCCCCCTGCTGCTCGCATGGAGCTCAAGAAAGTTTGGTTTGAACACTGTTCTCATTTAATTTTGTTCATTTGTGTAACTGTTCAAGCCTCTGAAGCAGCTGAAAACAAGGCTTCGGAGCATCGGTGTCCAAGGAAAGCAGGGCTGACATTGGGGGTGGAGAATGAATGTGAACAAGAGGTGATGTGAAGCAAAAACAACTGCGAGGTTTTTTTTTAAGATTGGGGGAGGCAAAGTGAAGATGTTCCATTTAGTCAGGAAGGAAATGTGTAATTAAATATGATCTACAGCTTTTTGTGTGGGCCTTTCATTGAAACAGGCAGTTATATAATTCATCCCGTTTGCATGAGATTCTTGAAAACCACTGGCCTGAAAGAATCAAGCATAAAGCACTTTGAAAGGAGATGAGTTGTCTTACTGACATTCTTGGGCGTCATTCACCCAAGAAAGACCAGGATACATTATAACTGCTTTTCTTATAGCCCTGGGATATGTCTCATATTATCTTTTTCTTTTTTTTTATCTTTCTTTAGGGTACAGATGGTCCTATGGGTCCCCATGGCCCTGCAGGTCCCAAAGGAGAAAGAGTAAGTTGCTTCTGAGGTTACTGAGCTATGACCTAAATAAGAAACTAAAGTGTGAACTTCCCAGAAGAAACAAAGGGCCATCTCCTATTAAAGGAAAATAGATATGATCATAAGTTCTAGTCAGAGTCTTCACTCTGAGAGAGAGAGAGCAACAGAGTATAACATGGAATACGGCTGCCCTAATAGAAAACAACACATGCATTTACAGAGCTGACATAAATAACTCAGAACCCATAAGGAAGATATTTTTACGTAGCCTTACCCCAGTAAATAGAAGTCAATAGGGCTAGCATTTCCACGACTACATGTTCTGGCTGATAATCTTTCATAGAAAATGATTTTATTTCATTGAGAGTAAGTTATAACTTTGTAAAGAAGATGACAAAAACCTACATATTCTTTTCCACACAGTTATACATGCTGCTGTTTAAAAAAAAAAAAGAAAGGAATAAAGAATAGACTGTCTTCCTTTAACCATACGGAAATAATTTAAGTGCATTATAAAACAAAAACCTTTCACTAACCTCACTATTGCTAGGCCAGTTTCCATATCCTTGGGAAGAAAAAAAAAGTCAGAGTGGAAGATAAATATCTGACACACAAAAATGTGCTGCCGCATCAGCAGCTGGTCATCTGTCTGGAACTCCTCTCCCTCTTTCTCCGTTTTTCTCCCACTTTTCCTTTTCCTCGCCTTGGAGCACTTAGAAGTGTTTGTGTGTCTGAGTGGAACTGTGTCATCAGTTTCCCCACCATCCAGGTTGGGATGAAAAGGAAGTATCCTAATAGTGAGAGCTTCAAACTGTTGGAATAATTCATTTGTGGTCTTTTAAAACCAAATAGACTTTCACCAACCTGGGGTAATTGTCCAAATAGTGATTTCTTTGGCATGCATCCCAATTCCCCGTTCCATAAATTGAATTCATTCATTCAATAAATATTTATCACATGTTACAATGTATAAAGTACAGTGTACTTTCAGTATGAAATGGAAACACACCCCTCCTTTTTTACTCCAGTGAATTGAATGCCATTATAGTTGATTCCTCATCCCTATAATCTTTTACTAATACACTACCTATATTTATTCAGTACTGTAAAGGAAGCAGCTATTTTCCCTGATCTAGAAGAGCTTATAACCTAATTGCAGAGGGAAAAAGATCTCTGAGAAAAATAACCAGATAATGAGGCCACAGTGAATACAGATAGGTCCAGGGAAGCTGGCTTCATCCAAGAATGCTTCTAGAAAGAGGTGACACTTAAAGGCATAAATAATCTGAATCTGCAACTACCTTCATTTGATCTTATTTCTAAGATCAAGCCAATGACTTATGAAGCTCTTCTTAATTAAAAATATTTAAAAGCAAAGAGCCTCCACTGCTGACCCACTCAAGCACTGTATCAAGAAATTCAGTACATGTACTAAAAATGGAGCAGCAAATCTCAAGTAGTCTTTTGGCAGGAGGCCCTGGGGCTCAAGAGGGTTTACCATTTGGTAAATCAGCTGCTACTTCCGCTAGCTCCATGCTGTCACAAGAGTATCAGGTCTCCGCCCTGGGGCAGGATTAACCAGGAGAGCAAATGAAATCTCTAAGAATTTCTGAAGGCATAGTTGAAGTCAAATGGTGTACAGTGTAAAGTGTTACACTTGTATTTATTTACTCAGCACGTTAACTATCTTCACTGGGTCAGATATCAGTACTCCCTAAGTGCCCCTCACCCAAAGTGCTAAACTGGAGTGTGATTCTCAGTGTTAATTGATTGAGGCGCCATCTGGACTGTCTTGAAGAAGTTTTAAATTTTAAAGTGGGAGGAATCAGGAAAGGGGGCCATTCTAGAATAATTTCTTAGTGTAGACATGCAAATTAGAGAGCCTGAATAAAATTAGACCAGCCTAAAGGAAGCCAGACATTTGACAGTGTTATTCAGAAACTGTCAAATGTGTGACTGGCACCATTAGTATTCAGCTCTTCAAGCTTGTGGAGGTTCCTGCCTTCAACTAATTTCTTCGTCTGGCCTTGTAACGTCTTAGGAACACTGCAGAAGTTGTTAAATTGGAGAGGTGCAAGTCTTTCTCTTTTTTTGAATTTTTTAATCCAAGAGAAGAAGCTGCACATTCCAATCCCTGTGTTAATATTTCACTCCTGGAGGTTTTCAAACTGAGACCATTAGGATGCTTTTGACTCTATATGATAGACCCCCAACTCAAAATACAATGAAGACCTTTATTGTTTTATATAACAAAACGTTCAAGGAGGGACTCTCGGCTTTGCTTCTGTGCCCTTCCCGCCTGCTGGCTTTGTCTTCTGACCACTGGCAAGCAGGTTCCCATGGTGCTGACCTTCCCCTGTACCCCTCCAGGAGCCATGGGCAGAGAACACACAGAGACCTTCTCCTCTCCTGCCTCTTTCCTTAGCAGTGAGGAACACACCCCATAGCATCCCAGCTGACTTCCCCCACACCTCCTGTCCACTTTTGAAGCAGTCACTGCTGAGAGAAGTGGATTGCTCTTAGTTTAAAGTAATTATTTGGGGAGGCCAATTCTATACGAGAAGTTCCACACACGTATGTTTGAGTGACAGCTTAATTCAAATAAGCCATGGTATATTCATTTCAAAAACAAAATAAAGCTAAAGTGCTCAATCAGAGGAGGAAGAAGGGAGTAGGTATATCAAAATAATCTGTGGAGCCTTTTCAAATGAAATCTAATCTGTTGAGTTTTTTTTAAACTAGATCTACTTTAGGTAGGCTATGTGGACACTCCTTTTGAACCCCTACCTCCCATTATATAACCACACCACCACCAGTATCACTACCACTACCACTATTTTAAAAATCATAAATAACATGCCAGCTCAAAATGAAATAAATTTATTTTGAATTAATTTGAGTTACTCTTTGAGTTGCTGAGCCTTTTTTTAATTAAAAATAAGACTCTAATGGTATAATAACAATAGCTACCATTTATGAGCCATATTATTTGACAACAGTGAGTTTCATATTTTATAATCAGAAAAATTGTCCTCAGAAAAATTTTTGTAGAATATGTATTAGTATTATTCTTATTTAACAGCCAATGAAAGTCAGGTACAGAAAGGTTAAGAAAGTTACCTAAGCCCTGACAGCAGGGGATAAGGGGTGGAGGGGGGCTCTATTGGTTGGAGCATAGTCTACACCAGAAGATTTTGAATTCAAAACCTGGTCAGGGCAGAGACTTAAGTTGTTGGTTCGATCCCTGGTGGGGGTGCCTAAGGGGAGGTAACCAATCAATGTTTCTTTTTCTCATGGGTCTTTCTCTTTCTCTTACTCTCTCTCTAAAATCAAAAAATATATAACCTTGGGTGAGGATTTTAAAAAAGGAAGTTACCTAAGGCCATACAGATAGTTAGTGACATGACTGGAATTCAAATTCAAATGTGTTTTATTTCAAAGCCTGCACTTTCCTGAAAGCAAATGCTGCTGCTCTTTCAGTAATACTGAATAAAAGTTCAAAAGCATTTATTGTATTTATTTTCAGTGGCCTCCCTATTCTTTATGTGCTTCTGGGTAACAGTGCTAGTTACCTCCACCAATCCCTATGTTTAGATTAAAGAAGAATGTTAACAAGGGCTTTTTAAATTTGCTCAAATAGGAATCTGGAGTATAAACAAACACAGCAAAATACATGGATCTGCATTCACAGTTAGCAGCTGAACTTGGCACTTTACTCATGAGAAAGATTTGCTAACCTTTAAACTTCTTCAGAGGTGTGATAAAAGAAGGTAACATTTTCTGTATGACCACTCATATAAACGTCATCGTGACTCCTGAAGTTTTCACACTAAGTCCTGACAAATACATTAATTTTGGAGATGGGGGCAGAGGGGATTTTCTACTTGAAATGCAGAATATCTTTTTCTCTGTCATTGCAATTATTTCATATTCATGGGACCACCTCCAATGACACTTATTCTTTATAAGCATTCAAGATTACCATTTAAGCCTTAGCTGGTTTTTCTCAGGGGTTAGAGCATCAGCCCATATACCAAAGGGTCCAGGATTCGAGTCCCAGTCAAGGGCATGTAACTGGATTGCAGGTTCTATCCCCAACCCTATAACTGGGTTGCAGGTTCGATCCCCAGCCCTATGGGAAGCAACCAATCAATCTGTCTCACTTCTCTCTCTTTCCCTATCCGCACCCCTCTCTCTCTTTCTTTCTCTCTCCCTCCCCAATATTCTCTCTAAAAATCAATGGAAAAAAATATCCTTGGGTGAAGATTAACAATAATAAATAAATACATAAATAAATAAATTAGTAACTTAAAATAATTTGTAGCAAATAAATATTTCACATTAATTCCCAAGAAACCCGAATACAGCATCCTAGACATGCTGGTCCTTTGGCACAACCAGGCAGTGGAAGTCTTATGCTCTTTCTAAGGTGACCTAATAAAATCATCTTATGTAGGTTACTTTTACTGTATAATTGACAGCAATTCTGGAAAAGCCAGAATCTTTGGTATTTTGATAGAATGATAATTCAAACAGGAGCTTTACACACAGGCCATTAGGACACAGGTGCGAATATTGGTGTTTGTGTCTGATTTGAACTTTCTACCTTTCATTTTAGGGTGAAAAAGGAGCTGTGGGAGAGCCCGGACCCAGAGGGCCCTATGGCCTGCCTGTGAGTTCCCTGTCTCGTGTGCGGTCTCCACCTTCAGCATCCACAGATCACCTGTCACAATACACGTAACCCCTCCCTTGTGGGACCAACTAATCATATTACAGGAGCAAAAACACTCCACTCATTCTCTACAACCCCAGTATCACCATGTCTTCCAGAGACAGGTCACATTCATGTCATCCTCCCACTCACGTACAGACACATGCCCTCACATGTCACAAGACTGAGAGGATCAGAGCTTGTCCATTGATGGACAGCATCAGCCTAAAGGTGGGACTCGCCCTGTCCAGTGACACCTTGCCCATACCATCTGACTGGATGCTCATGACTGGCACTTCTTTGGAAGGCCACTGTACCAGAAGTGGGTGTAGAGCTTTATTTAAAACAACTACCTGCAGATTTTATCTGTTCTCATACGTTACTTACTAAAACCACTCTTACTAATTAGTTATTTCTCGAATTGATGTTTATGATGACTCGATGTGTCTGATCCCTCTGTTACTGTCATCACAGGGGATCTTGAACATAGGATGTGGATAAAAATTCTCAATGACACAGACTTCAAATTGAGGCCTCAGGTTTGCTTTAGGGCATTATCTTTGGGATCATCATAAATGACCCCATGGGGTAGGGAAGGACTACAATAGAAGTGTATGCTTGTATTAAGGTTTTTAACCTTGATGCACTTACACACACCATGTACTTTCAGTTTTTATGAACTGAAATAATAAACTAAAACCATCATTACTTCAATGCTAAAAGAGAGGCTGGTTTTAAAATAGATTTAAAGTGAAGGCTGATTTTTAAAATAGATTTCAGTTGACGGAATCAAAGCAGTTCTCACGGCCCTGATCACCTGCACCAAGGGAGTTCATTTATCACCCTTGCACAACAGCCTTCTGGCTCCCTTTATATTTGGGTAGCATTCACTTACAAAGTTTACTTAAAAACAGTGTTTTAAGTTGTGACCTTCACACCCTCAATATGTATAGACAAGGTGCACTCTAGCCAAATTCAACCTATATTTAACAATCAAGTTTCCACATTTTTTACTCATGTCTGAGCTCACTACTCAGTTAGAGAATTAAAGCAGAATTGATTTGCATACTGTATTAGTGCTGGTGTATTTTTAAATCAGCTAAATGATGTTTGCTTTCAGTTTAACTCCTGACTTGATAATTTGGATACCAACCATTCACCTTCAGCAAAAAAGCAAACTATCTAACCAGATATATAAGAAAACATTTTCATGACTCTTAACAACAACATTAACAGTTATTTCACTTGATTTAGTAAAAAAAAAAAAATGTGTAAGACTAATCAGTAGAGGATCTTTTTCACATTGGTGAAGTAGTTCTAATACTAGTATTGCATGTCCAGGTTAAGATCATCATAAACGATCCTTTGAGATTGTTGGCATGGCTTTTTCCTTTAATGAAAACAACCTATTCATGAAACCTAAAAACACTAATAGAGTTACTGTGGTTCTTTGGCAGGGGAAAGATGGAGAGCCTGGTCTTGATGTAAGTAATACATACAATGAACATCTTCCTATTATAATAGATGCTGATGGTCTTTATCATAATAACAGCAAGAATACTTCTTATTGTTTCTGTACACATAGATATGCATACAACAAAAATTGCTATGCATATAAATAGCCACATAAAATACACCAAGAGTATTTGCATAAGATAAACTTGAAGGGGAAAAAGTAATTATCCTATCTATAAAAGAGTAATATGCAAATTGATGATTTCTGCTACACCAACAAGCCACGCCCACCAGCCAATCAGAGCTAGTATGCAAATTTACCCAACCAAGATGGTTATGGCCACAGAGAGAGCAGGAGGGAAACTTGGGTTGCCCCCCTGGCGATGGATGAAGCCAAGCTTTCCACAAAGGGGGGGTACCCAGGCCTGCAGGGGAGGGTAGTTAAGGGTGACCAAGCCTGCAGTTAGTAAACAGGCTGGCAGGAGAGCAGTTAGGCATCAATCAGACTGGCAGGGGAGTATTTAGGGGGTGATCAGACTGGCAGGCAGAAGCAGTTAGGGGCAATCAGGAAGGCAGGCAGGTGAGCAGTTGGGAGCCAGCAGTCCTGGATTGTGAGAGGGATGTCCGACTGCCCGTTTAGGCTCGATGCCTAAACGGGCAGTCGGACATCCCTCAAGGGGTCCCTGATTGGAGAGGGAGCAGGCTGGGCTGAAGGACACCTCCCCCTCATGCACGAATTTCATGCACTGGGCCTCTAGTCTGGAATAAAATTAATAATTGATAGTTGATAGTGCCACTTTAAAATACTTCTCCAAATTAGGGAAACTCTCAACATTTGTATTTTAACCACTTATTTTAAAATATGCATAAAATTAAAGTATCTTTCACCTGCTACCCTTAGGTAATGATGTATTATATCAATCCTCAAAGCTTTTATGCCATATCTTTTTAGCTGAAAGTCCCTATTTATCTTACAATTCTATAAATATAGAGAATCTCAAAAGTAAATGCCTCTTGAAATGAACACTGCTCATCCTGTATTAGGTGAATAATAACAATAGCAAAAGTATAGTAGTTATTATTCATTGAGCAACTTGTATGTGCAGACATAATTCTGGTACTTTATTTCATCGCATTTAATGCTCCCACCAACAGTCATTAACCCCATTTTAGAGTCAAAGGACTAAAATGCTGAGGTAAGTGATTTGCACACAGCCACACAGAGCAGTGAACTCCCCAGGGTTCAAACTAGTATCCTATATTCTCTCCACTGTACATTTCTTAGGAGAAAAAGCAAGAAACCTAGTATGTAAATAATTGACATGTTAGTAAACTGTTATTCCTAAGTGCTACTTTCTCTAAGTTTTGAAATTGTTGGCATGCCTTTTTCCTTTATATCTATGTTGCAGAAATATGCAATTTTAAATTTATTTTTTCAATTTGATTGTGCCACAGTTACATCAATAGATTTCTTTGGTTTGCTTTTTGTCCTCTAGGGCTTCCCTGGTCCACGAGGCGAGAAGGGTGATCTAGGAGAAAAGGGAGAAAAGGTGACCTCTGCATTTCAGCATGTGCCTGCTTGACCTTTGTCATGCTGTCTGCTTTGCTTTAGCTGTGCGGGTCTTTCCTATGTCTACCCCTTCTCTGTCCTGTGCTCCAAAAACATACTGATGCCTGTTCTGAGGACTCAACTCTACACAGGGGAAGGAAGAAGGCTGTGTCACTAGAAATAAGAGCACTGTCTAGTATGGAAGAAAACATAATCCCCAGATAGCCAGGCTACTATTTTTCAACTACCTGACACCAGTGTGTTGAAAGATGTAACATTTAGGGATTCTTGAAAGTGAAAATAATAATAATAATAATTCTACATTAACGTAAACTGAAATAGTACAAATCCTCAGTGGTTTTCTGGCCAAGTTCACCCAACCCAGTAAAGCTTTAGTTATCTTTACAGCATTCCCAGGGAAGGGACAGGAGATATTTTCTGTGTCTTGATTTTTTAACAGGAAAAATAGAAGACAAGCGGTGTGACTGATAAACCCCAGTGAGTCCATTAGGCAGCCTTTAGGTGCTGTAGTTATTTTTAAGTGAAGATATTGGTATATTTTCTGAGGTCATGTTTAGGTTCTATCTCAGGACCATCAGCTCCAGGGTACATAGGAGCCAAAATCAGGCAAAAGGGTTTTCTGTCTAAAACTAAAATTTATGGATTATGCATTTTTAAAATCTTTTTTTTTCTTTTCTCTCCCCTTTGCTTAGATCTTTGAAGAATAATTTTTTACAGTTCAAATGTAAATTGCACTTTCACAGTTCAATTAAATTTCTCAGAGTAAATCATGTCCTGATCTATTTAACAACACACTGTTTCAAAACCCTAGAAAAAAATTTTTTTAACAGTAAAGTTCATAGCTTTTGAAAAGCAAGGCCAAGTGAGAGCTGTCAAAGAAAGAAAGGTGTGAAGACTGCTCTGTATTCTGCAGGCCTTAAGTATGACTTAGCTTCCCATTGGTAAGAGAGTTCATGTGAGTGATTATGTAAAAAGCACAACCACCACCACTACCACCACCACCACCATAAATCTGATTACATTTATTGAGCACTTCAGTGTTTTTCCAAAAGTGGTAGTCTTTTCAACCTCATAACAACCCCCTGAAGTTGGTGCTATTTTGTTCCTATTTCACAGGCAAGAAAGCTGAGGCAAAAAAAATAATTGTTTTATTTTGAATTACAAATTCTAACTATAAATTATAAATGTACTGGTACTTTAGCTCAAAGTATATGTGCTTTAAAAGTTATAGATAGAAATTTACCTGATGGGTAGTATGAATGCAAATTTTACTCAAAAGTATGTCACCATTATGAGGATACTTACTTTAATGCTCTTGTAAACAAAGAAGAAAATACCAGCATTTTAACTTATGAAAACACTAAGCTACAAATTTAATCCTCAGAGTAATGTTAATCACCCATACAAAATGTTTTCATATTTTAGATTCCGTGTATGGAAGTTTTATCTATAGGAAAATTAGATTCTAAATGTGAATACTTTGACATGGGAGATAAATATTAGCAGAAACCCTTAATGTGCTCATACCCACATGGACAGATGGTTTTGGTTATAAAACTGTGTTGATTAATAATAACACTGATATATTGTTCCTTATGCAATCAGCCCTGGCTGGTTTGGCTCGGTGGATAGAGCGTCACCCTGCAGGCTGAAGGGTTGCAGGTTCAATTTTGGTCAAGGGCACACGCCTCGGTTGCAGTTCCTCCCCAGCCTGGCCCTGGTATGGGGCACGCGCAGGAGGCAACTAATTGATGTGTTTCTCTCCCATCGATATTTCTGTCTTTTCCTCTCTTCCACTCTCCCTAAAAATTAATGGAAAAATTCCCTCAGGTGAGGGTTAAAAAAAAAAATTTGTGTCTGTTTTTCATAATGCTTCAAGTTTACAAAAATATCACTGAGAAATTATTCGCAAAATCTCAGTCAACATCAGTATGACAACACTTTTTGGTTGAGTTATTAATATGAGTTGATTTACCAAACAATGAAGTGAATTATAAATTAAAAGACCTAACACACCTGGTGTCAGTCACACCTATGTGAAGAAGGAGAGCCCATTGCCTCCTGGGATGAAAGAACTCACCTAAACAAGTTTACATCCATTTTATGTCCTGGCATTGAAGTTATTTGCTGACCAAGTATGTTGATTCATTCCACATGAGTGAGCAATTTGCTCCCCAATGCTCCTCCCGGCCTACTTCCTGTCACACCTGCTCCGGTTTCACCCTGGCTTCTCTGGGCTTTGCCTTTAATCATGATCAACTAAACCACACAGAATTTCACTCTTTCCCAAGTGTTATAGCAACCTGAGTATTCTTGATGCTGAGCCTTCTGATGCAACCTTTTTGGCACACAGGGCAGGAATGAGGAGCTTTCACGCATGCAGTCAGAATGAATATGTTAATTTGAATGCATGGCTCATATTTCTGTTATGTGTATGTCTTTTTACCTTTGAATATTCATGTTGTTTGGCTTCTGAAAGTATTCCATTTTATCATAACTGCCATCCTGATTGCAGAATGAATACCCTAATCTAAGTATGTGTTGTATTTTGTACTCATCAACTTCCTGTCTGTAAATATGCAGATATTTATGTTAATGTAAAGCCGCTGAGGTGCCTTCCTTCCTTCTCCTCCTTTTGCCTCCTTTCCTAAATTCCGCCATCCCTCTGACCCACGCAGATTTTCACAACCTTTACCTTGATTCCTAAATACTAATTTCCATGGCTACCTCCCAACTATGTTATTATCCTGCCTACCTCATTTTCAGTGTTAGCTAAGTCCAAACTGCTTTTCCTCTCCTGAACAGAATTTGTTTTTAATTGTAAGTAAGCTGGAAACCCATTTACCATTGTGAGCACCTGGCATGAGATCAAGAAGAGTAAATTAAAGAAGATTCCCTGTGATTATAAATAAATCCATTTCTCCCATTGGTATTGCTAAGAAGTATTAGCACTTTTTAACTTTATTTATCTGACTTAATAAGGAACTTATTTGCTTTTAGTTACCTGAAAAAAATGTTAAATAGAAGCATATTTTAATACATTGAATATTTTTTAATGAAAGCTACAAAAAATAATGTCATAAAGTTGTTTATATTTTCAAAAAGGTAGACGCTCTTAATATTCTTTTCTCTGGCTCAATGTAGCTTTCACCTATTACAGGATGGGGGGGTGGGGAACAAGTTGACAGGTATTGAAAATTGTGCAAAGTATCTATTATTCCTCTGAACCGCACCTGCACTGGCTGGCTTCAGTACAGTAGAGAACACGCACACACGCACGCACGCACGCACGCACACAGCCCAGATCCATGGCAGAAACACCTCCTTTAAAAGGACCATCACACCAGGTTCTATGTCAGCATTGATTCTCCTTCTTGATGGGTTGGCCTTTGGTCTCCTTTTATCAAATTATTGAGTATAATAAATAAAATGCTACATATCGTTACCCAGAATCCATTGTCACTCTGTTATTTTTAGAGTATCATGCCTTACCTAAACCAGAAAACAATGGTAAATGCCCTTCCAGACTTTTATTGGCTAAGTCATCTTTTGAATCACCATTATTTACCCCACTCCAATAAAACCTGTCTTTTATTTAAACCCTTGTATCCACAGGGGGAAAAGGGAAAGAAAGGCAAAAAGGGGCCTAAAGGGGAGAAAGGAGAACAGGGTGCCCCTGGATTAGATGCACCTTGCCCGTTGGTATGTCTGACTCATGGAACTCTGACTCCAGATGTCATGTGTGAGGGGATAAGCTGGGAGAAGAGCAAGCTGGAGGGACCCATAAAAACTGGGTTTCTGATGGGGTCATTTAACATGGACTACAAGGTACTAGAGGTAATCCCGTTATTTCCACACCTTGTGTCTGGCCACCAGCTCTGCCTGGTTTCTTAACACTCTAGTGTGGAGCCAACATGAGGAACCGCATGGCTCTGTACTTCTCAACAGAGGCCCCGGTTCCCAGTCAAGCCCTCATGATACGTGGAGTTTCGTCCAACTTCACCGCATGTTACTGTGCACTTCAGAGTTGCTCCTCTCCCAGCATCTTATTGTGGTTATTTCTTTAGCAGAATTTGTGCATAAGTGATTTCTTGTTAGTAACATTATGAGTTAATCTTTACAAACAGGGATTCCGTGGCATTAAGGGGGAAAAAGGGGAGCCAGGCCAGCCTGGCCTGGATGGGCTGGATGCCCCTTGCCAATTGGTACAGTATTTCTCTTTCCTACGCCCTGCATGCAGTTCCTTTGTTTATTACATATTCATCTCTATGGGTGTAAAGTGGTGCTTCTGGACCAAGCTTTACATGATAAACACACTACATGCATGTGCATGAATGGCTCCTTCCGCAGCTCTTCAGAGTGAAGAGAGCGAGCATGCATGTCTACCAATGACTGGAAACTAATCTCCTAACGTTCTCACAACTGACATGAACCGGGACTGCCTTCTGGGGGATAATAATTTATTCAATAAATAGCTAAAGATTACATTAACATTACATGAAAGGCTTCTATGTAAAGGCACAGCTAGCCCATAATTTTGGGTTTTACCCCTAAATTGAACTTTTTTTTTCTTTTCCTCTAAAGGAAATAAAGGCATTTTTGCCTCTTCCACTAAATTTCTGTCTGGCTCTAAGGCCAAACCTACAGAGCCTCTTCAGTCAGGAGTAGGCATTTTTAGGGAATGCGGTTAAGAGACTGTAGGGAAGTAAACCAAGCTTCTTTGAGCTTCTAAAGATAACAGTCTACAGCCCAAGCTCTCCTCTTTGTCACATAACCTTTTGATTTAATGGTCTCTCCTTTTGAAACTCACTTTCCTAAAGTAGACAGAACCCCCTTATCTCCATTGGCATGAACCCAAAATCCTCCTTTTACTAAAATCTAAAATTCTACTGGGTGATCCTTCTCCTTGTACCAATCTGGCATTACCGAATTTTTCCCAAATACCTTATAAAGCTATTTCAAAGCAGGGTTGTTGTTTTTAAATTCTTTTAAAAAGTATATTCATATTTTCTGAGGTGTAAAGGAAAACATTTTATGATAGTGTTGATGGTAATATTTGTCTGCATGTTCTTATATTGTTTTTTTAATTCTAAGCATGTTTCTATAAAGATAACTGTTTCTTAAGCCTTTTAAGAGATTGCGTTTATAGAAAGAATTGTATTCAGTTCATAATTATAATTAGAAAATATCAATGTGAAGTGCCCAGTCTTTTATTTTGTTTGCTTGGTAATGATAATAAATAATAGTTTACAATCATTTCGTTGGGTGGAAACACAAGCATGCCTCATCATATCCCAACTCTCCTTGCTTTATTTATATCATTTGTATCTGAAGAGTGTTCACACTTTAAGTAAAAATAAATTCTGCAGCATTTAGGAATCCCGGGTTTATTCAGAATTTGTTAACCGGCTTCTAAAGAGTTTTGATAGAAAAATTGATGAATTCTATGAATAACATTTTACTATAAATATATAGGCTGCCTATGTTTTAATTTGGTTGATTAAATATATTCCAATATATCTGTTTTCAATATAGAAAAGTGAAAAATAGCCTCTGAATAGCTATAAACTTCAGATAGAAATGGTTCATCATTGTTTATTCATCATTATCATGCATTCAACCATAAACCATAGAGTCCAGGAAGTGAAGTTATTTCAGTTTACTTAATAAAGATAATTGTGAAGTATATGTAAATGAAATTAAGAGGAATAGTACAGATTTGTTATCCCAAGATAGAGCTGAGTAGACCAATATTCTTTGTAAATTGCTTTTCCAAAATGAGGTATATTTTCTTATACTTTATGTATTTTCAAAATGTGTACTCTCCCTAAAAAAAAAACATTTGAATTTTCTTCATTTTAATTAACATTAGGTATTATATTGGGAGTTTATTGTTAATAATTAGAAAAAATATGCCTATGACTAAAGCTACTAATGAGTAGAAATCCATCGTTTAAGACACTGAGTGTGTGAATCATGAAATGTGATCACTTTTATGGAACCTAAGGAATTCTTACTCTTCTCTTTAAAACAGGGTCCAGATGGATTACCCATGCCTGGCTGTTGGCAAAAGGTAGGGTTTATGGAATTATTTCTAAAAGAAGCACTCTCCCTTTCTCTCCACCTGGCCTACCCTTTTCCATTTAGAGCAGATCTTTTGAATTTGACATTGCTAAAAGTTGATTGGCTATTAAGAAAAAGATACCACCTTCAGAATATCCTTCCATTATTATGTTTACTGCTGATTTCTTCCTGAACTGAGGAGTGAAAACAGTTCCCAACAAACGTTGTGATTTGGGACCTTCCATCTCTAGTCCTTTCTTTGGATGGAAAGGGGCAGGCAGTGCATCTCCATAATGGTTTGCTTGTCTCTCAATGACCTCCTTGTATTCCTAATGTTTAAAACTACTCTTGACTGTGATTGTTTTTCTATTTATGTTCAGTTACTTAAGTAAACATGCAAATACATGGTAGAACCCTGTCAATATTAGTCACAAAGCTGAGAAAGCAGAAAATGTAAGCATGATCTTTTTTCATTGATGTCTTGAGTTACTTAGGAGATTCTGGTTATATTTAAGTTGCTGTCCTTTGTATTAGTTTATTCCAGCCTCCTCATATAGCTACCTATAGCCATTGTGTAGGAAAAGAAACTTACCCTAACAGAGATCCTTCTATGTAACAAACCCTTTTATATGAGGGGTATCATTTTATTTGTCACAATAACCCCTTAGGGTGTTATCCTCAATGATTCTGATGGGGAAGCTGAAATTCAGAGAGGTTAAGTAACTTCTAAGGCACAGAGCTAGTAAGTAACAGACCTAGAAGCAGGCGATGGGAACCAATGGACAAACCTTAAGCAGATAAAAGCTCTGTCCCTGCTGTGCTGAGGGAGTATCAAACCTTTACACAATAATGTGTGAACCTGTAAAGGATTGTGCATGCATGCTACTGAAGATGAAGGAACTCCACTGATGTAAAAATAAGCCAGGAGGAAGTATCCATGCTGCTTCGATCATTTTAAAACTTTGTGGTTTATTCAGTTATTTTTGACAGGCATGTTTCACCGGCAAAGTTATATAAAACGATGTAGGATTGCAGAAAGATGAAGAGAAACTTAACTCTCCTGGTTTCGTCTTAGCTTATCAACTGCGTTGGTGAGATCCAGTGTAACTTACTCTCTTGCTTGACCACTCTCACCCCACTTGACCAGGGAAAGAAACACCTTCCTTCTTTCTCGGCAGCGTCATTTATTTAGTAGCTTCCCAAACTCCACTTTCAGCCTGTCAGGTAATTATTTCAATCACATCTGAGGTCAAGTGGTTCTCAGGAAGATGGGCCTATCGTCATGTTCTTCTTCACCTGAGAAAAGTATCCTTTCACCCTCATAACCCCTGTTCTCGGAATGTTTAATACATCCTGAGCTGGGATTACCATGTGCTCTTTGACCTGTAATCTAATATTATAATGTTTTTTTAATTCATTGGCCAACTGATATAGAGGTAGAGGTGAAAGCCTTATTTTGCCAGCCTTCTAATACTACTCAGAACTTGGTTCATATAATTTTCAGCTGCTGCTAAATCACTTCCTTTCTGTGAGAGCATACTAATGGCAACAAACAAAGCACTCATCATCTTTTAGTTCATAAAAAGGCCAATCCTAATAGTAATATGCTGGCATCAGAAAATCAGATATTTCCCTTTTAAGTACTCATTTTCCACAGAATAGATACCATGATCTACATAAGATCAAGGATTTCTTAAATCTCACATCTTTTTATATAAAAATAATAATAATTCAATGATAAAACTCCGTATTGCTTATCACTCCCAACACAGATAAAAACAAATCATTGGAATCAACCTCGCTCAACACCTTCCTCCCCAAAAAGTAGAAACAATTAGAAAAAATGGAATGTCTTAAAATCTTTTATGTGGTCAATTTAGCTATCTCAGTGGTCGGTAAACTGCAGCTGGAGAGCTACATGCAGCTTGCGAGCCATGGTTTGCCATTCTGTTGACTAATGAATTTGCCGACCACTAAGCTATCTGAATACACTTAATCAAATCAAATTATTTTTTAAATATTTTTAAAAGAGGTCCAATAGATTGCTTATTTAGTCCTGTTTTATGTGGATCCTCCTTTTAAACATTAATTAGCTTCTGGAGCATAGTGGTAAATGTTTGAAAATTCAGATTGAGGCGGCCACATAAATCACTATGATTAATGAGCAAGTCCCTTCGGTTATGTTGCTCTCTAATAATTTTTTTATGCAAAATAATTTGATGTTTGTTTAAATTACTTTCCCTTTTAGATACAGTTCATTTTTCTGAATTTTGAAAAGTAATGATGTACCATTTCATAGTGTAATTCATACAGTGAGTAAATGGCAGCATTTATGGTTAAGAAAATACAGGCTATTAAAGTTGTATCCATCCCCATCTGGAAATTTAATTAGCCCTAACCAATTTGGCTCAGTGGATAGAGCATCAGCCTGCAGACTGAAGGGTCCCAGATTCGATTCCTGTCAAGGGCATGTACCTTTGTTTGCAGGCACATCCCCAGTAGGGAGTGTCCAGGAGGCAGCTGAATTGATGTTTCTCTCTCATCGATATTTCTAACTCTCTATTCCTTTCCCTTCCTCTCTGTAAAAAATCAATATAATATATTTTTTAAAAACTATTTAATCAGAAAAATAGCTTTTGTATTTTTTAATATCTTGTTAAACCTTATTTTTCCAGGTAAAGCCAACAAGTTTTTAGCAGAACCTTCCTAAAACAAGATGACAGATTTTTTTTTTAATGTTTTTATTGATTTCAGAGAGGAAAGGAGAAGGAGAAATAGAAACATCAGTGATGAGAATCATTGATGCCTCCTGCACACCCTCTACTGGGGATGGAGCATGCAATCTGGGCATGTGATCTGACTGGGAATTGACCCTAGCCTCCTGGTTCATGGATCGATGCTCAACCACTGAACCACACTGGCTATATTCTCTGGCTTGGTCACAACATGCATAAAAATGGAGTGAATTCCATCTCTAAAGATCATAAAGTTCCCAGCCTCTCTTAGGCACATCTAATGTAGCATCTATTTTTCTTGGGAGAGAGAAAAACAATTGTTTTTCATTAACGAACTGGAAATTTTACTTTTCTCATTGTTTTTTATTTTTGAGTAAAAGTCACCATATCCAAGATCTGCTGTATAAATTTATATTTCAAAGATGATTGGCCCTTAGTTCTCTCAGACTTAACTTTAGTTCTAGGAAAACCTTAATAATTATGGCTGTTCAAAAATGAGAAATCAGAGATTTATGGTATCTTAGATCACAGTGGAACCTGTAATACAACTTAAAGACCTGCTAGCAGACTGGTGTACCTTGCCTGTCATCCACAGCAGGGCAGGACTAACAAAAGGAAAAAGGAAACAGAAAGAGTCTGTGTTGGTGAAGTAAGTAGTACCACTGAGGTCAGAATCCTCAGCCTTCCCCACACTATGTTGTAATGCTTGGAGAGGTCATGTAAGTTGTATTTTAACTGTGGCACATATATGTTAAAAATCCTAACTTTCTGATTTCCCAGAATAGTTACTGAAACAAACACTTCCAGAAACTTCTCTGCAGCAAAAGGAAAATGTG
>JAAGEH010002534.1:12289388-12330986 GCA_011751065.1 Lasiurus cinereus | reverse complement strand
TGAAACAAACACTTCCAGAAACTTCTCTGCAGCAAAAGGAAAATGTGGGTTGAATCTAGGATGGAAATTTTGACGACACTGGATTTTTAGGAAAGTAAAGTATAAGACCCATATTGATTGGCTCATTGATTGACAAACAACAACTCTATTCAGGGTTCTACCAGTTTTCTTAAAATAAATGTTAATTTGGAATTTTTATCCCAGACCACTAATTCTATATATTTGTCTTTTTTGTTGTTTGTTTTTCTGCAGTGATGAAACTAACCTTCCAAGCATGAAGTTGTGTATATAGTGGTCCACTTTTTATATTTATAGTTGAAAATTGAATTGCAGATTTTACAAGTCTGAGATATGTTTACATATAGCTGCTTCTTCCTGTTTGCAGTAGTACACGTGTCCATCTTTTCTCCGCTTACATCTAAAAATGGGCAACATGTGAAACTAGTGAGAAGCTTGCAGAAAACTATAGATCATTATCTCTTTACCTTATGTAAAGATGCCTATTTATATGGACATATCAGTGATAGAGAATGATTGTTCTTGCTATTTTCTTACTTTGGGCTTGCTACTTGCATGGACTAAAGGGGCCATGAAATAGTTTACATAAAATTGTGACCAAATATGGACTCAAAACTATGAAAATGTACCATACTGACCAATGTTAGCATTTATCATCACATCCCTACTCACGTTCACTATTAGCACCGAGTTCACACCACCCATTGAAACTGACTAAAAAAGCATGACCCTGCCAGACCTGCCTGTTGTTGTGCACCTTCAGATGCTAGCATGCCTCTTGATGAGTCCTTCAATCACATCTGAGCTTTTCTTTCTTTTGTCATCTCAAGGGGGTTACACCATGGCTTATTGCCAGAAAGAGGTAAAGTGGTCGAGAGCACACACACAAGTGGTCTTGTATTTTGAGGGCGTTGCAGTCCCAATTGCTGATCTACAGCTTCCAGTATTGTGGTTCACGTGGCCACCTTGGTTGAAATATCAAGGGGTTGAGCTGGTTGTGCCTCCAGTTTTCCTTGGGCTGCCCTTAGCAGTGAAGACCAGGAAAGAGGACCGGTTCAGTATCCTGCGCTGTCTCTCCTGTGACCAAGTAGGAAAGAGGTGTAGGAGTGCAGGCACCCAGAACAGCAGACTTTTTCTTCTAATAAACTGGTGTTAGTATGGGTGCTTTTGGAAAATGACAGAGACATACAGCTCTTCTTTGGCGTAGAAGATTCTTGGAATAGCAGCCCCTGTTTCTTAGTAAAGGGTGTGTCCCTCCTGACAAAGCTCAGGTTGCTGAAGAAATCACACGTCCTGAATTGGGCTCACTCCACAGTCTCTACTGAAGCTGATGCGAGAGCCTCCGTTCTCTCCAAAATCGAACTCTTTTCAAACATTTTCTACAAACTTCTAGAAACAGAACATGTTTCCAACTCTTTTAAATACTTTTTCTTTTCTTTCTTTTTTTATTCCAAGGAATACTAAGCTGAAACTCTTTTGTCATATTTGTTTGAACTTTTTTTTAAAGTCTTCAAATTCTAATAACGAAACCAATAATCAAGATGACGTTTTACTAACTTTCTTGTTATGAAAAATTGAAGAGAATGTAAAAGAAGCTCCACTTTCACTTTAGTCATTTTAAAGTATCAAAGTTAAATTTTTTCTGTACTTTTTGACATTTTTTTTCATATGATGACTATAACATACATAGTGATTATCACTTAAGATAAAGTCAAGATTTGGTCACATTTGATAGTATTAACTCATTTCTATTTTTTATAGTTTTACTTAGATATAAGTTTTGTTTATATTTAGATTTCTTTATCTTTTTTTTTTACATTTCTTATGCACAGACCAAATCTGAGATCTCAGAAAGCTGTGAAACATAGTTGCCGTCTAGTTTCCATTAAGTGTATTTTTTCATCTTCTTGCTCAAAAGTTACCTACCTGTATTAGACTGAGCATTTCTTTGCACAGTAAAGTGTTGGTAGCATGTTTTGAAATGGCTTATTCTACATGGAAGAGTTCCATTAGGAGAAACATCATCAATGAGGAATAGTCACTTTTAGCTCATGGGGCAATATAATTTTTCTCTGGACTCAACACCATTTTGTGGGAAATTTTCTAGTTTCATGCATAGGTTATTACCACCAGAGGGGAAACTAATTCATCATTGACTTGAACTGACAGTAATTAAGGTATGATTATAAGACAAGGATCCTAAGGTCCTTATGATCTTTTTCATATTATATAACCAAATGCTCAATTGTCACATTGCCTTCTTCTTATTTCCATTAAGTTTTCAAGATTGGAAAGATGTTCAAACTATTACACCCATTTAATTGGTCACATTTCTAGTAACATTCCACACTCTGAAGCCAATTTGGCATTTTTAAAACAATAGAGGGCATTTTTCTAATGATCTCTTCTATGACATGGTTAGGATGAGGCATTATCATTCAATGTCTGAAATGACTTGTCTTAAATAGATTGGAAAAATGAACTAAAGCGGGTAGAACTACATTATTTTCAGGAAACCCAATAAGAGTGTCGAGAAAAATCTGGTGGCTATATTTCATTCTATGTATCTTTTCTACTCCTTTAGTATAAACAGGTATCACGATGGATCACTATTTAAAACTTGCACAGCTTCTAAAGAGAATACCTCAAAAGATAATCATTTTATGTACAAAAATTTTTTAAATACAGCCCTCCCTTAAAAATATTGTTCTGTCCTATATGTATATTGGGTCTTTGCTCTGATTTTACAACATTGACTTTTATTCCATGATTAAGGAATAAAATTAACTTCCATTTCATTTATTTCCTTTGGACAAACAAAGGGATGATAGCACTCCTCTTTGTTCAGTGAAATTACTAGGTCTTAACCACTATGGATAATCTTAAATTTTTGGTTCCTAAAATATTTTCAACCATCCATTTTGTCATCACATAATTGCCAAATGAACTAATAAATTATGTTTGCTGATATATGTGTTGGCAGATACATATTTTTCTTAAAGATTTCTTTCTTTTAATTTATATTATTGAATAGGTGATTGAGATAAACCCCTGAAAGACACAATCAAAATAAGTCAAAATCAGGTTCTATTTCTTATAAGCATCTTTTAAGGATACCAAATTGGTATGTGTTTTAGCTTTAAAATTGTTTTTCATTCATGTTGATGCTGATGTATTTCTTTTATTTTTCTTTACGGACAGTGCAACTCTACTATGGAATTCATTTCTCAGTTTAATAGCATTCCTAAACTGTTAGTGTGAGGTTTTATTTTTTTGTGTTCATGAATTTGTTGTAATTATGGTTCAATGACCAGTATTTTTAAATGTAAAACAAAACAAAACAGTATAACCTGCAGATGATGTGTCCTTACTTGGATCATGGATCCTCTTATTACATGTTCTTGTCATATGCTGTATGCCTTTCATCAACTTTCATTCTCATCTTTTAACTGACATAATTTGATTAAGTATGTCAAAACCAGAATTAGATGTCTGCATACATTCATTCATAGCATACCTGACACACAAATATGCCTAAATTTTTCTTCTAGATTTTATTTTTATTATGAAAAGAAGTCTTGGAGAGTTTTTCTTTTTTATTTGATTTTATATAAAAAATTGAGAATATCTTGAATTTCCATCTCCCAAAAAATATCTGTTCTTGAATTTACTTCCTGTGCATGATGTTCTAAAGGGACAGCAGGAATTTACCAGTATATGTCTAGTAGTTCATCCTATATTCCCTTTCCTGGTTTAGAAAGTGGTCAGATCAGCATGTCAGTAGCCATGGAAAAATTGTCTTTGGTAGCTTATATTTTAATCACTTGGAAAAGTGCTTAATTTTCCAAGGTTTAAATTTTTTAATGTTACTATTGTAGCATAAAAAATGTTAATACCATTTTTCATCTTTTCTTTTCTGTTTTTGGCCCTATGTATGATTTTCTCAGAAGTCAGTTATGTTTGCATAGTGAATTATGTTGTAATTATAGAAATATGCCAATATTGGCATCTTTCCTATTTCTTGATAATCAAGTAATATAAATAATTAACAGTACCAAAAGTGAACTTTTTCAAATTATACTAAAACAAAACACAAAATCCCTGCTATATCTAGAAAGTCAATACCTTAGCAATGTAGCAATGTATATGAATATTCTCATAAATAACAATTAACTGTGTTTGATTCTGGCTGTTAAAATTATTCATTCCTAATGGAATTAACATAATTGACCAATGATGATTTTGTCAGCCTTCAGTGTGTACTTCTACTTTTGTTGAATAATTTCACATTGACTAGATTTACTATATGCCGTAGCAGATACCCTTCTAACAAATTTTTAGTGGGTTTAATTTTCATTAATACAATACTGAAACATTTTAATGACATGTCTGATTTTTTTCATGTATTTAAATGCATAAGATTTCCTGTGTTGCTTCTTGACAGAACTGTCCTTTTGGGAATAGGAAGACTTTTTCAACCTGACCAGTTATGATTTATTGATAACTTAATAAATTACCATCATTTCTCAAAATGCAGTTGATAAATTGGATTCACAAAAGAATGTCTTATTATTGACATTTATGTGAATGTTCTTTATGCTGTTGTAAATGTTTCATGCAACTTAATAACATTTTTAAAAGATGTATGTATCTGATTTTCCTTTAGAAAATATTATATTTTTATTTGTATTTTTTACATTTTAAAGTTCATCTCTAATGTGCAGCTATTTTTATATTGCCAAAAAATCACATGAATACAAAATAAGAGGAAAATGCAGAAAACATATTTTGGCAAGCATTACACTGCATATTTTTCTTAATGTTTTGTGGGCCAGTCTCATGTAATTGATTATTCTAGGAATGTGTTGTGTTATCACTGTAAATATGGTACAAACCTGTTTTTCTCAGCAGTGTAAATAATTGAAAGATTGAATTCTCTCTTTTTGGTTTCTTATTTCAGTTTCATTTTAATTTCTCCTGCTGACATTGCTGAATTCAAAAGAAGTGTGTGGTTTTCACTTTGCAGTTTGAAGATAATTGCATTATGTTCAGTTTCTCATTTGTCTCTATTTGCTTTTGTAACTTGTTTACAGGGTTCCTAGTTTGTGAGAAGTTGATCTTCAAAATTATTTTTACACTATTTATGACTTATTTTCATAATGTACAAAGTGTGTAATTACTACAATATTAATCCAAACAATGGTAATGAATTGAACTGTTATAAAGCTTTATTGATGTTCATGAATACCTTGGCTTATTTTCTCTGATTTAAACATAGTCCATAAGTCATTTTATTCTACTTTTCTACAATATTGCAATACCATCATTCAACTTAGTGCACATACTTATCTATGATGATTTTCTAAAAAAGAAAAAAATGAAAGAAAGAAAATGTGCTCTCTGTTTTTGGGGTAGTAATGCCTCCAGGTTGAGCTTCCCCTCCAAACTCATCATTCTTCCATAATTATCCATCCTGGTGGATTAAATTTCCTTGTACCCCATTAACTAATTTCTACCACTTCAGATCAGTCATTATTACTCAATTAGAATGTAGTACACAATGACATGTGTTGGGGAATGAATGACTGAACATCTCCACTCAAATCACCAACTATTTACAGGTCCTGACTAAAAGCACTCACTATTCAGTCCTCATCTTTCTTGCTCTTAACTAGTCACATTAGATGCATTTGACCACGGCCACCATCATACACACACTTTCCTTTAGTTCCCATTTCCCTATACTCTTGTTTTCTCTTGCTTTCCTTTCTTGTTTTCCTTTGCCAACTCTTCTTCCTCTACCTGATTATTAATGATGATCCTCAGGACTCTGACTTACATGCTTCTTTTGCTTTTGCTTTTGCTTTTCTCTGCTTCACACTCTCTCCAGAAAAGCACGTTTAGTCCTATGAAGACCAAGTTTCTATCTCCACAACAGATTTTCTTCTCACTTCTGGACCAACTGTTACATGCATGTCCACCCAATTCTCTCACACCAACCTCACCTTCGTACCTGATTTTCTTCCAGACTTCCATATTATAGTGAACATACCATCTGCACCTGCCATCCAAACCAAGACAAAAATCAGAATTGTTTTGGACACTGCCTCTCCTTACCCACCCACTCCCTCGCACATGCACCATCTAGTTCATTACCAATTTCCTTCCATTCTACCTCCTAAACCTCTCTCAGATCCACTCCTTTCTCCTCATCTCCATTACTATTGCCTTAGTTTAGCCTTCCTCCTTTCTCTCTTGGACTTTTAGAAGAGCCTTCTAACTGACCTCCCTGTCTCTACTATCCACCTCCCCTCCACCTCATGCTGTATATCACCGTGAGGGGGAGGAGTCAAAGAGAGCAAATATGGTTGTGTTATTTATTATGAATTTATCCTCACATTTCACTTCACATAGAATTTGAGGCAAATTAAAATACCTATAAAGAAATTAAAGCCCTAGCTGGTTTGGCTCAGTGGATAGAGCATCAGCCTGTGTACTGAAGGGTCCCAGGTTTGATTCCAGTCAAGGGCATGTACCTTGGTTGTAGGCACATCCTCAGTGGGGGTTGTGCAGGAGGCAGCTGAATTATGTTTCTTTCTCATTGATGTTCCTAACTCTCTATCCCTCTTCCTTTCTGTAAAAAAAATCAATAAAATATATAAAAAAGAAAATATATTAATTTAAATATGATCAAGAAAACCATACATAAACAAAGGTGAAGACCACAAAGAAAGTTATAATGAAAACATATGTTGTATGGCTCTGAGCTTCTTGGAGTCCATAACAAAAAGAAAAATAAATCAATAACATGTTTACATCACCATAAGGTGAAAACATACTACTTCCTCAAAAGAATCAAAACTGATAGGTAAGAAATTTCTTATGAGCTACTCTTATAGAGGGCATTGTCTTTTAGGGCAACCCCTACAATGAATATAACAGCGAGTTTTTAGAATATTCCTCAATATAAGCCAAGTGCATGAGCCAAAACCTACTTTACTGAAAACAGTTCTTCACAGAAATTTCATCATGCTTTTCCCTTGCTTAAAATTCTCCAGTAGTCCCCTATTTTCATTGATATACTTAGATAAAAAGTACTAAGCATTTTATGATCTCATTCTGCTTACAGTTAACATCTGTCCCAAATGCCTCACCTCCATTTCATGGATCTTGCTCTGTTCCATCAACTTTCTTCAGACTCTGTCCTAAACACATTTAAATACATTCAAGCATGTTCCATTTTCTCAATACCATGTGCCCTTTTAGTTGCTGCCCTCTTTCTTTTCTGCCTCCCCTTTAAGACAAGCTTCTAGGAAGTTGATTATATATTCACATTTCTTCACCTCCCATTCACTCCGAAATCCACTATTAAGCTCTATCCCTATACTCTACCAAACTACTCTCACAAAGTGAACTTCTAAAATCTTATGAATTAAGTTACTGTCAGTATGCCTCTATCTCCTTCCACACTCCAGTTTTGATTGCAATGATTAGATATGCAACAGGATCCTCAAACTCAGTATTATAGAACTGAACTTGTCCTCTGCCCTCCAACCATGTGCTCCCTTTGTCAGGGAGTGGTCTCACCATTCATATACTTGGCAAAACCAAAATTTTCCCGTGATATCTGACTCAACCCTCCCCCTCATCATCCCAGTCACTCTCCAAGAGCAGCTGCTTTTCCTGGCTCAATATATTTTAGGCCTATCATCTTCATATCATTTCCATGGTGACAATCTTAACTTTTTCTCTTCCCTGGATTACTCTAGTAGCAAGTCTCACAATAGTTGGTCCTGGCTTACACTGTAGCCAGAATAATATTTCCCTGCTTAAAACTCTTTAAGTTTTTCATTTTTCTCAGGATAAATTTCAATCCCTTCTTTTTGTTTACAAGTTCCTTCTCTACTTAGTCCATATCCACTAGTACTTCTCTATCCTTACCTCCCATCATTCTCTCCCTTGCACTTTTTATCTAGACAACAAGGACTTATTTCAATTCTTCAACCAGGCTCTTTTCTAACACTTCCTTCTCTCCATGACTTTTTTAATCTTTTATTTACCTAAAAACCAGTTTACCTCCACAATTCCTACCTGTTTTTCAGATCTCAGTTTAAACCTTGCTATCTCTAAGGAACCTTCTCTAAACCCTCAACTCTTATTTAGATGCTACCTTTCCACCTCGCATTTCATTTATCATAGTACTTTTTACATGACATTTCATGAGAGAGAGAGAGAGAGAGGTCTTATGTCATTAATGTCCAAGACAATGAAGCCTGAAATATAGTTGGCATTCAATAAATATTTGTTCAATAAACAAAGAAAGCAATTACTGAAAGGGATACAGAAAAAAATCCATCCAAGGATAATACAAGCAACTGAGTGTAAGAATATACAATGCAACAGTAAGCATATAATTCAAGTGAAAGTTTGCATGATTATTCTGTTCACTTGGAACAAGTAATCCCTCAATATATGGGACATCATTCTATCAGCGTTTTCCTTTCTATTTTCTTACAAATTATAGTATCAACATCAAATAGTTACCTTTTGGAGTGAGGAATAATCTCCTCATTCTTGTGTTTTCCAGAAAACAAATGTCCTATGAAATAGGTATTTTATAAATTAAGGTAATCAAATATAAGAATATGAACTGAGCCCTGGCCAGTGTGGCTCAGCTGGTTGAGCATCGTTCCATGCACTGATAGGTCAAAGGTTAGATTCAGGTCAGGACACATGTCCAAGTTTCAGGCTCCATCCCCAGTAGGAGGCATGCAGGAGGCAGCTGATTGATGTTTCTCTCTTTCTCTCCCTTCTACTCTCCCCACCAAAACACAAACAAAAACAAAACAAAACAATAAAAAATATTTAAAAGAATATGAACTGAAATGTCTATGATTCGGATGAAAGATACACCATTTGGAAAATGCTACTCCATGCTACTATTTGATCTAACTCTTTCCAAATCTGCCAGAACTCAGGCACACAGCAGTCAGTATGTTTGTTGCTCAGTTGGCATTCCTATCACAGGAGTTGTTCTAAGGAGTGACTCTATTCAAAGCTGTCTCCACTGGTAACACTTCACTCTTTGGCACTCCTTTAAATTCCCCCTTTTCATCACCATTACTATCCTTGATCCCCTCTCATATCTCCACCTTAAAAGTATTAGGGCTCACTTTTTACCTTGAATTGGAGCCTAATTTTTGTATTGACCCAAATCTATCATTCAAAGGCAATGACAAGATCCAAGAGTAATAAAGTCCCATTTGGGAAATGTTTTTCAGCAGAGTGCATAATAGGCAGTCAACTAAAAACAAGCCTTTCTTACAAAATTATGAGCTGACTTGCAATTAAAGGGGAGGTTGGAATATGAGAACGAGGAAATAGGTGAACCACGTGTCTATTGAGTCAATATATCAAGGCACTGACTGAGAAGCGAGGAATGCTGAAAAGGTAAGACTATAGGAAAATAGTTGCTGACTTCACCTATGGCTAAAATGTGTGATAGATGGACAAAATATTAAATATCTTTGCCATTCAGATATTGAGCAACTGTGGAGTTTCCTAGACTATTCTATCTCCAGAAACTAAAAAACAAACTTAAAAGCAAGTGACAATAAAAAATTTAGGTAAAGGTGTTTGACAAGATAATTTACCCTGAAATTATTTTAGTCACATATTTTGCACTACTTGCCTTTTTTTTCTCTACTACTTGCCATTTTTAACTTACTGTCCATAGCTTACTGCCATAATTAGCTATTACTTCTGTTCTTAGTTCATCTGACAATTTTGGTACTGCTCTCAAAATGCCACCACACTAAAGGTATCATGTCTACTCCTAGAGCTAAAGGATGCATTAATTTTTTTTAATATATTTTATTGATTTTTCACAGAGAGGAAGGGAGAGAGATAGAAAGTCAGAAACATCGATGAGAGAGAGACATCGATCAGCCGGCACACCCCACAGTGAAGATGTGCCCGCAAGCAAGGTACATGCCCCCGACCGGAATCGAACCTGGGACCCTTCAGTCCGCAAGCCGACGCTCTATCCACTGAACCAAACCAGTCTCGGCGGATGCATTAATTTTGAAAGAGTATTTTTCTCACCCAGCTGGCATAGCTCAATGGTTGAGCATTGACCTGTGAACCAGGAGGTCATGGTTCCATTCTCGGTCAGGGCATATGCCCAGGTTGCCGACTCCATCCCCTGTGTGGGGTGTGCAGGAGGCAGCCAATCAATGATTCTCCCTCATCATTGATGTTTCTATCTTTCTTTCCTCTCCCTTCTTCTCTGAAATCAATAAAAATATTTTTTAAAAAGAAAGAGTATTTTTTCTCCCTAACTCATCACCTTTTCAAAGTATAAGGGTGGGGGAAGCCCAATTATGTCATGTTTTTAATTTTTAAAAAGTATTGAATATATAGCATAAGAAAAGGAAAAATTAAGATACAACATTTAATAAAGTTCAATAACTATTCTCAGCAAAAACTGAAATGGAATAGTGTTTCCTTAATATGATATAGGTATGAATATGTTAAAAACCTACAGCAGCTCTGGCTTGCATTATTCAGTGGTTAGAGCATCGGCCTTTGCACCAGAGTCACAGGTTTGATTCCCAGTAAAGGGCACATACGAAGGTTGCTGATTGGATCCTGCCCCCAATTGTCTGGGGAGCATGGGGAAGGCAACCTATTGATTGTCTCTCTCACTCTTTCTCTCTCTCTTCACCTCCCTTCCATTCTCTCTAAAAATCAATGGAAAAAATATCCTCACTCCTCAGGTGGGGATTAAAAAAAAGAAAAAAGCCTACAGCAAACATCTTTCTTTTGTTTTGGTAACTCATTTTATTGAGATGTAATTGACTTACAGAAAGTTGTATGGCCCAGCCTGCATAACTCAGTAGTTGAGCGTCAACCTATAAATGAGCAGTTTGGGGTTTGATTCCCAGTCAAGCATATGCCCCAGTTCCGGGCTCAATCCCTAGTAGGGGGTGTGCAGGAGGCAGTCAATCAATGATTCTCTTCCATCATTTCTTTATTGATTAAGGTATTACGTATGTGTTCTTATTTCTCCATTACCCAACCCCCCCCCACTCATGCCCTTACCCCCCTGTTGTCTGTGTCCATTGATTAGGCTTATATGCATGCATACAAGTCCTTTGGTTGATCTCTCCCTCTTACCCGTCATTGATGTTCTATCTCTTTCTCCTCTCCCTCTCTGAAATCAATATATGAATATATCTAAAGCTGTATATATTCAATGTATGAAACTTGAGTTTGGAGATAAGTATATACTCATGAAACCATCACCATAGTCTACAAACATCTTCTTTCAACAGCAAAAAGTTAGAAACGGTTTCTTTAAAGTCAAGAACAAGCCCAGCGGAAGTGGTTCAGTTAGTTGAGCATCATCCTATTCACCAAAAGGTTGTTTGTTTGATTCCTGATCAGGGCACATGTTTAGTTGGAGGGTTCAATCCCTGATTGGGGAGTACAGAAGGCAACTGATTGATGTTTCTCACCTCAATGTGTGTGTGTGTGTGTGTGTGTGTGTGTGTGTGTGTGTGCTCGCGTGCTTCCTCTAAGCATATTCACAGGTAAGGATTAATAAAAATAAAGCCAAGAACAAACAAATAATATTTAATATATCTGCTCCTATTAAAAACAGGCTTGGGCAAAAGGAGTAGTGAGTGAGTACATGAAACACTAAATTTATTCTTGTATTTAGTATTATATTATTTTCTATATGAACAACTGTAAACCTACTTTTGCCCAACCCTGTATTGTATTGAAAGTCTCACCCAATGAATTAGAAGGGGGAAAAATAAAGTAAAAGGGCTGAAAAGAAACAAAATTGCCTGTATTAGTTGTCTAAGGTGCTGTAACAAATTACTAAAATGTAGTGTCTTGAAACAACACAAATATATTATCCAATAGCCCCACAGTTCAAAAGCTCTCACTGGGCTAAAATAGGGTACTCGCAAGGCAGAATTCCTCCCTGGAGATCCTGGGGAAGATTTTGTGTCCCTGCCTTTCCCAGCTTCAAGTGGCTGCCAGCATCTTTGGCTCCATCCTCCATCATCAAAGCCAGCAAATCAGGCCAAGTCCTTCTGATGTCACTGTCTTTCTGGCTCTTCCTCTTCTTTTTCTCTCGTCCTCTTGTAAGGATCCTGTGATTACATTGGGCCCACTCAGATAATCTAGAATGATCTCTCTATTTAAAGATGTCAGCTAATTAGCAAACATCAATGATTTTTCTGTAATCTTCATTCCCCTTTGGCATGTATCAGAACATGTTCACAGGTTCCTGAGATTGGAGATGGACATCTCTGGGGGTCATTATTTTGTCTCCCACGCTGATGCTGTTCACATATAATTTGATTGTGTATATAGATTGTGGCCTCAATTCTCAGTGTAGGAATGCAACAGCCAATCAATATTTTCCTCTCTGAAATCAATAAAAATATTTTTTTAAAAAAACTTAAAAAAAACACAGCTGAATTTAGAGTGAGGCATTTGACTACATTTTCACTTATGTTGTTTGTACAATCTAGTCAAACTGCTAGACAAGAGAGAGCTCAAAGTGTCTTTCTCAAGCTGTTCATGTGCCAGAACATTTATATAACCTTGAACTTTCCTATTCCAAGCCTGGCTCTACACAACATACTATAATATTAACAAAGACAAAAAAATTATTAACACCAAGATTAGGGCAATGGGCTTTTCATAAACTAGTCTCTTTCTGCTTAAGTTCAATAGTACAGAATTTTATGGACACTCAATAAAAATTAATTCATGAAAATATTATCACAGATAACTACAAACTCTTTCTTCTGTCATATAACCCCCTATCAATTAAGTGTTTGGTTGTGTTCTCTTAAAGATATTTGCATTTGGGCTAAAATCTAGATCACACTGAAGCACAGCAAAGTAGCTCAGCTATGCTTCCTCTATGGAGATGAGGCCTCTCACTCATGTGCTTGAGCTGTTTTCCAATACTAATGACAGGTTTCCAGTGAACCAAAAAAATGCTCTTGAGGCCAGTGGTCCTCCCACGTGTCTAAACCTAAGTGGTTTGTGGCTCTATATACCATGGGGACTATGACCAAATTCTAATCAATCAGTTCAGCTCAACTGTCTCAGAGGTCTGCTGCCAAGCTCTGTGAAAATGAGACACAGACGCATCCGTGATCTGTACAGGTGAAGAGGTACTAGCAACACATATCACTCACTGAGCACTTATCACATTCCATTATGCTAAGCCATCACATATATCATCTCATTTAATTCACACACCGCCTGTGATTTCCGTACGTCGTTGTTCTCATCTTACACATTAGAAAACCAAAAGTCAGAAAGGTTAAGTATTTTCCCTAAGCTCACACTGCTAGAAAGTTGCAGAGCCAGCATTTGAATTAGGGTACAATTGGCACAAAGGAGAAACATTTGACCAAACCAACTTCATTTCTCATTTTATGACTCAAAGAGACTAAAAGGGATGTGGCTGGACTCATGGAAGGAGGCTGCAGATCCAGCCAGGTCTCTCCAAACGTCTGCTGCCAGCACCTGAAACTGGTTCATATGGGAGCTAGAGGGTGAACTTCCCCCTTCTCTCTGAGACTAGAACCAAAATTAAGAATCATGATACTTGCTAAAAATGTTTTCTGTCCCCTCTATCACACAGATCAAGTCCAATAGTAAACTGGGTTACTGTCTCTCAATGTTTTTCATTTCCAAAAGATAGTCACCCATAGTTCAATATACCTCTCTTTTCATATATTGTAATTGATTTTGGGGGGTAAATCGGAAAGTAGGAAAAGCCGGTTATAGTGGTTACATTGACAGAAACTCCAAATCTAACTCTGGACCCAAACATCAAATACACGCATATGTGTAAATATTCTTGTAAATATTGTATGCCAATATACATTTGAATACAAATTATTATATTACATTAATTATTAATTACACTAAACATGTATAGATATTCCTGTGCTTCTGGATCTCCAGACAGCAGGAAGCACAGCAAGAATCAACCCTGTGTTGTGTCCAAGCAGCTGATCTGTATTCTAAAACATTCAAGGATAAAATTAAGATGCAAAAAATGAAGAACAAGTCTCACTACATGATTAAGATACTGTTTTTGTATATTTACTATACTCTGAGAATATTCAACCATTTACACTAAAAGCACGAAAGAGAAATGTGAATCAGATAATGAAAAGGGATGCCTATGGAAAAAAAACTGCTAATCAGAATAAATTTACTCAACATATTCTGAGTTAAAACATTTGGTGGTGAGATGATCCTAAACTATCCTCAATTAATCAGCGTTTTTACAATGGAGAGAGGACTAAAAGGATGCACATAACTGCAATGTATCATGTGAGCTTGGCCACTGTAATAACAGCTTCCATTTAGTTGCACTCTGTGCTTCAGAACACTTTTCTGCACAGTGTCTCTGAAGAATCATCATATTTTGAATTCATATTGAACTTTCTTCTGAAGTGCTGAGGGCACCTTCATGTATAAAATTTAAGCAAGGAAAACCCACCTGGGGAAAAACAACATAGAGTTAATGAAATATAAGGGAAAATCATTTGCAATGTATTCCAAACCTTCTGAAAACCAAAATCAGACTCATAGGGAAATGGGGAAATGGGAGTTAAAAGATACGAATGTATGTTGGGGTACACATGCAGAGAACCACAGAGTAAACATACAAACAGAAAACCAGCATCCTGATGGTTTCAATGGGTTCCTAGTTTCTGGCAGCCTCAGGTGTTCCAAGGCTGGTAGATGCCATTCTCCTTGTGTCTTCATAAGATCTTCCCTCTTTATTTGTCTGTCTTTGTGACCAACTTTCCCCTTTTAATAAGAATTGTCATGTTAGATTAGGGTTCACTCTAATGACCCCATCTTAACTTGATTATCTATAAAGACCCTATTTTCAAATAAAATCACACTCACAGGTACAAGGGATTAGGACCATAAATTCTTTGGGGGGATATAATGTAATTCACAACCATGGTATGACAGGTGCCAATTGCTCTGGGAGCTTTGCTTTTCTGCCCCTAATATCATTGTACTCAGAAAATTGCTGTGATGCTTGAGTAACCTTCTGGAGGTGCTGCTGATGCTCTAGTAATAAAAGGTTTGGCATCTAGCACATTGTTTCTGCTGAATGCTTTTTAAAGAGAGAGCCTTTGTGCCAGGCTATAGTGGCTCAGTGATTGAGCATCAACCTATGAACCAGGAGATCACATTTCAATTCCCTGTCAGGGCACATGCCCGGGCTGGGACTTCAATCCCCAGGGAGGGGCATGCAGGAGAAAGCCAATCAAAGATCCTCTCTCCTCATCGATGTTTCCGTCTCCTTCTCCCTCTCCCTTCCTCTCGGAAATCAATAAAAATATATTTTTAAAAAATAACCAGAGTCTCTGTAATAAAGAAACATTGGTTTTGATATTCTTCCAAACTCCAAGCAAAGAGGAGAAATCTGCAGAGCTCCCTGTAGCTCCTGCTAGGTGGCCTCAGACACTAACTGACTTGCACCTCCTTGTAGATCCAGGAAACAGTGTACCTAGAGGTCAGTGTGAGATGACACTAGATTTCAACTCCTCACATACATAAGTGACACACTCAAGAGGCAGACTCGGTGAGCACCAAAGCCCCACTGAAGCAAATTCTGCCCCATAGGGGTGTCTCCAGCACAGCAGTTCTTCCATTAATAGACACAAATAATCCTCACAGTCATTTGGCCTGGAGGTCAATTCCTCCCAGTGTACCAATAGCAATCAAGGCTTAACTACAAGACTGTGAACCCAGCCCACAAAGGGGTGCACCAAGAATGTCCTGTCCACCTCAGGTGATTGGGGAGATGGAGCTACTGAGCCCTAAGGACAACTAGCACACAAATTCACTCCATCAACACAGAGAAACAGCCAAAATTTGGAAACCAAGAAACATGTCACAAATGAAAGAAATAGAAGAAAGCAAATGATTGGACATAGAGTTCAAAACCACATTTATAAGGTTATTCAAGAATCTTCTACAAACTGCCGACAAACTTATTGAAACCTCTGAGAAACTTAGTGAGAAAGACAAAGATATCAATGAGAATGCCAAAAAAATGGAAAAGGACCAGTCAGAAATTAAGTATGCACTGTGTGAAATAAAGAATTATATACAGAAATCCAACTGCAGACTAGAGGACCCCAAGAATCAATCAAAGATCTGAAATATGAGGAAGCAAAAAACACGTTAACAGAAAAACAAAAAGAAAATAAGAGTCCCAAAATGTGAATATAGTGTAAGTAGCCTCTGGGACAACTTCAAATGTACCAACATCAGAATTATGGGGGTGCCAGAAGAAGAGAGAGACCAAGATACTGAAAACCTATTTGAATAAATAATGACTGAAAACTTTCCCTACCTAGTAAAAGAAATGGACTTACAAGTCCAGAAAGCACACAGAACACCAAACAAAAAGGACCACACCAAGACACATCATAATTAAAATGCCAAGGACAAAAGACAAAGAGAGAATCTTGAAAGCAGCAAGAGAAAAACAGTTAGTTACCTACAAGGGACTACCCATATGACTGTCAGCTGATTTCTCAACAGAAACTATGCAGGCCAGAGGTGAGTGGCAGGAAATATTCAATATGATGAATAGCAAGAACCTACAACCAAGAGTGCTCTACCCAGTAAAGCTATCATTTAGAATTGAAAGGCAGATAAAGAGCTTCACAGATAAGAAAAAGCTAAAGGAGTTCATCATCACCAAACCAGGATTATATGAAATGCTGAAGGGTTTTCTTTAAGAAGAGGAAGAAGAATAAAAAGATAAAGATAAAAATTATGAACAACAAAGTGATAACAAATACATACCTATCAACAAGTGAATCTAAAAATCAAGTGAATAAAAAATCCGATGAACAGAATAAACTGGTGAATATAATAGAATTAGGGGCATAGAAAGGGAATGGACTAACAATTCTTGGGGGAAAGGGGGAGTGAGGGGTATAGGAAGAGATTGGACAAAAATATCACACCTATGGATGAGGACAGTGGGGGGGGGTAAGGGCATGGGGTGGGGGAGGAATCAGATGGAAGGGAGCTATGGGGGGAAAAGAAGAGAAACATCTGTAATAAACTGAAAAATAAAGATTTATTTAAAAAAAATTTATATGACCCTGTTAACCAAAGTCACTCCAATAAATTTAATTTTTAAAATGTGTTTTCCTCCCACAAGACTTCTCACATATATTAATTTTAATAAAAAAGAAAAGATAAGTGACTTAAAAGAATGCAACACAGAATTTTGCTCTATTCATTTTATTTAATGATCCCATTAAGGTTTAATATTTAAACTATGCTATATTATAATTTTAATTGTTTAATGAAGTTATAATTCTATTTTAAATTATAAATCCTTAAATTAGTGGTATTCTGCAATGAACTAAAAATGTTTGTGTCTCCAAGTATTTAGAGTCTCATTAGAAACTAACAAGAGCACTGGGTTTGCTATCAGGGAGAATCTGAAAACAAAGAGTATCAAAACATACTTGTGTGCCCTAGCCAGTTATAGACAGCAAATAGAGCATCGGCCTTCGGACTGAAGGTTCCTGGGCTCTATTCTGGTCAAGGGCACATGCCGGGCTGCGGGCTCAGCAGGAGGTGTGCAAGAGGCAGCCTATCAATGATCCTCTCTCATCATTGATGTTTTAATCTCTCTCTCCCTCTTCCTTCCTCTCTAAAATCAGTAAATATATATATTTGACATATTTATGTGAATTCAAATAGTGTACTAGGTACATTGAGGAAAATAGAGTGGATCTTACTTCTCCTTCAGTAAAGGTGTCTAATCCCTCATTTGATTCAAAATTTCAAAGTAAATATTCTTCTAAATGTGAAACTTAAAATGGCCCCTAATCTATTTTTTTCTTAGCCTTCTCCCAATCTGTCTTACTGCATATTACAAGTCCCAATCAAAGAAAAAATTGTAACTTGATTTTGAGTTTGTAAAACAAAGTTTTCTATCTTGTTCTTGCCAAACTTCCTGTAATCACTATGCCTAATCAATAAAATTTTTTTCAACCTAGTGCAGTATTCTGAGGGATAAAGGCATTTTTTTTGTAGCACATCTCGCCAACAGAGGGCAGACCCTGAATGCTCAGAAAAGTTAAGTGTACTTAAATGCCCTTGGGCCAAGTTCCTCATAAACTCACATAGGAAAAAGAATTATGGCTGCAAGCCCTTCGGGTTATTTCAGTGAGCCCAAGTCTAATTAATTTGCATGAAATGCATTTCCTTTGCATATACATTTTATCTCTCAAATAATGTCCTTTTGTTTTAAGAAAACAGTATTAAAAAAAGCCAACAAATAAGCTAACCAAATATTTCTACAAGTCCAAAACCATATAACATAAAGATAAAAACAAAATTTGATATATGCAACTAGCAGGATTTTCCAGTAAATCCAAGGAAAGATGTGTATTTGGTAATATTCAGAAATCAGTATGCTAATGAACAGAAAGATTTGTATTTCAATTAAGATAAATAAACTGCAAACAAAATAATGCCCCAGGAAAGCCCACTTATTTGAAAACTGGCAGAAAGGATTTGCTTGAGTGCTCACGAATTCCTGATTTTTAAAAACTAAGTAAATTGTGTAAGTGCTTTTTAAAATAGTAATATTACATTTAGAATATCAATGTAATAGATAGCAAGTTCTAAAATTTTAATTAATACAAAATTATTTGATTATGTTCAAAAAATGAAATTTGCTACTATTTTTTTCCAATTTTTCTCAATCTATTTTCCCACTCCCACATTTTATTCAAGTCAAAACCAACTTATACAACAAAGATAACAAAGATTATAAAAAGAGGCTCCTGCCCTAAAGGTGTTAGGAATCTATGTAAACAAAATCAACTCATTGAAAAGCTTGGGGAGCATAAAATTCCATAATGGTGGCACAAAGAAAGTGGTGGGAAAGCAAGAAGAAATAATGAAACAGTTCTTGAGATTGTGGATAGTAAACAGGAGAACCGTACTTTCATGTTACTGTCATGTTGGTCAGCGCTGAATCAAGCTTTTCTCAGCAAGTGAGGACATTCTGATTGGAGTTTAACAGAAGTTTTGGGACACCTGCAAATGAGTTTTTTTCTGCATATGAGCCTTTTACATAAAGATGTTTTAGATGACAAATGGCTGGAAATACATTACTGATGATGTTCCTTCCTGGCAAGACAAGGAAAACTCAGTTCTTATCTTCTTGAAGGAAATATTTCAATGAAGAGACAAAATGCAGCAAAGCAAGCAAGAATTATTTTTTAAATATGTTTTTATTGACTTGAGGGAGAGGAAGAAGGAGAGATAGAAACATCAATGAGAGAAACATCAACAGCAATTGACTGCCTTCTGCAACACCCTTTTACCCCCCAGTTGATCCAGAAGTCAAACTGGTGCACCTCTTGGTGCATGGGTCAACATTCAACCACTGAGCCACTGGCTGGGTGCAAGCAAGCATTTCCTGGCTGCAGCAAAAACACATTCAGCTCAATGAAACAAGGAAGGGCATAGAAGCCACAGGAGAGCCTAGCTGGGCTGTTTTGGCTCACTGGGAAATCAGAGAATAGGAGGCCTTGGGATAGGTTCAGGGGACTAGCCTGGGCCAAGCTGCTGCTGTCCATTGCTCCCCTGGATGCAGATCTCATAGGGATCCTTAGAGTTTAGGACACTCCTGTCTGTGGAGGCAGAGGAAGGGGGAAGGAATAGTGGGGGCTGATCCCCAGAGGGAGAGCAGACACTGGGTCCTTTGTCTTGAACTTTTCTCTCTCTCATGTAGGTGGGAATCTTAGGGGAGTTCTCAGGGGAAGGTTTCAACAAAATATTTACCAGTTTTCTAGATGTGCTTCTTCAGAATCGTGGTCTTCAATAATTGGTCAGTGCCAGGGCAGGGGGTCATTTGCCATTGCAGCTGGTCCTGGAGTCACCCACCAGCTTTTGCTGCTTTTCTGGGTCTGGAGCTGAAATATAACTAAAGTCTAGATGCTATGTCTAGGGAAGTGACCTTCAGTATCTGCTGTAAATTGCTTTTTCAGTTTTTTAGCTGTTTATCTCAGTTTCCTTATTTCACTTGTCCTGGCTTACTGGCCTGTCTCATTATCACATTAAAAATCTGAATTTGGCCCAACCAGTGTGGCTTAGTGGTTGAGTGAAGACCCATGAACCAAGAGGTCACGGGTTCAATTCCTGGTCAGGGCACATGCTCTGGTTGCTGGCTGCATCCCCAGTAAGGGGTGTACAGGAGCCAACTGATCATTTCTATCTCTCTATCCCTCTCCCTTGTCTCCCTTTAAAACCAATAAAAACGTATTTTCTCATCTGAATTTGACTTCTTAAAGCAAAAATAGGAAAACAAATTTTAATGTCAGAAAATTAAGGAACATTAAAAACAGTGTGTGCTATCTGTAGAGCATGAACATTGGCAATTTCAAATAAAATATACTTATGTATCAATAGCATTTTAGATCCCTTTAGCCAAAGGTCTTTATGCAGGATAAAAGAGGTAAGATTAAAGCTTCTAGGAACCTTCATAACTAATGAATGTGATGGATTGACTTTCCTGTAGTCAATAGGAAAAAGAGTTATCAGTAGGATGGGAATCCTTGGATCTTTATTTCTATAAAATTAAACAGCAGAAGTTATTAATTAATGTCCTACTAAGATCAGACATCTCAATATATATTATATATCATATATATGTGAGGCCTGGTGCATAAACTTCTTGCATTGGGAGGCTGGGGTGGGGGGGCGGTTCCTCAGCCCAGCCCGCACCCTCTCCAATTTGGGATCCCTCTCACAATCCAGGATTGCTGGCTCCCAACTGCTCGCCTGCCTGCCTTATTGCCCCTAACCGCTTCTGCCTGCCAGCTTGATCACCCCCTAAACACTCCCCTGCCAGCCTGATTGACACCTAACTGCATCCCTGCTGGCCAAATTGCCCTTAACTGCTCTCCCTGCAGGCCTGGTAGCCCTAACTGCCCTCCCTTACCAGCCTGGTTGCCCCCAACTGCCCTCCTCTGCAGGCCTGGTCACCCCATACCCCCCACCACCAACTGTCCTCCCCTGCAAGCCTGGTCTCCACTCTCCAATTGTCATCCCCTGCTGGCCCAGTCACCCCTAACTGCCCTCCCTTGACAGCCTGGTTGCCCCCAACTGCCCTCTGCTGCAGGCCTGGTACCCCCACAACTGTCCTCCCCTGCAGACCTGGTCAGCCAAACTGCCCTTCCTTGCAGGCTTGACCCCTCCCAACTGCCATACCCTGCTGGGCATCTTGTGGTAGCTATCTTGTGTCCACATGGGGGCAGTCATCTTGTGTATTGGAATGATGGTCACCTTACTTATTACCTCTTTATTATATAATATATATATATATATATATATATATATATAAACAACAATACTGGCTAATAGGAATTAAACCTTGACATAATAATGCCAAGGCACTGTTCTAAGTGCTTTATCATATCATGTCACTTGACACTCCCAACAACCTACTATCTGCTCTATTTTCCATAAGAGGAGGTTGAATAACATCCCAAAATTATATAACCAGCAAACTGTGGGGCCAGGACTTGAACCAAGCAGTCTGACTCCAGCACCTGAACTCTAACCCATGTATGACATGTCCCTTAACTTAATCCTGTGTCCTGTGAGTTCCTTTTTGGCTCAGAAAACTGTGTTCCAAATGAAACAGCTCAGTTTCAATTTCAGGTCAATTTGCCTACAGAACCCTATTCCTTCCACCACAGCCTCCCTAAAAGGAAAGAGATGCCATGGGAAATATAGCCAATAATCTATATATATAAAAGCCTAAGTATCCCTCCAACCATCCAACTGGTAGCTATGATGCACACTGACCACCAGGGTGAAGACACTCAATGTAAGAGCTGCCATGATGTTCAATGGCCATTTAAAAAGAAACAGCACTGTGGACCTGGCACTGACAAACCAACACTCACCTTCCCCCACATGGGACACAGGCCTTGTCACCACCCTGCAGTGACACCCCACCAAATCGTAGCTGATGCTGTCAAGACCCCATGGCACAAAATGGGTCCCACAGCCCTGCCCAACCCAGAAATGATCACCATGGGCACTGGGTAATGATGTCATGTAGCAACACCTGGTTTCCTCTCCCTAGGGACTAGCATCCGTGCAGTTTCTTCAGCCTAGGAACACAACTCTCTTTATAGCCAAGTGCAAACATTTTACAATTTAACCAAATGTCTATGAAGCATTTTCATATGCTTCATCTCATTTGATCCTCACAGAAGTCCTGGAGTAGGTAGATATGAGACCCAGTAGAATCCTATTTTCTTTTCATTACCTGGAAAACAGAGATTTGGAAAGTGTTGAAACTTGACCTGACTGAAAAGAAGTAAGAAATGGTGAAACTTGAAAATGACTTTTTACTGTGCAGAATATAGTCAAACACTGCTACAGTTTTGTTCTCCCTTTATGATCTACAATACTAATCTGCTTCATGTTGATATTTACTGCTGTATTGCTGACAATTACCTGAAAGAGAAGTTGGGGTGCTTCACTGGGCTGGAAAAAGTTTACCTAAATCAAAAAGCAAGTCTAATTAAGCAAGATTATTCTATATGTATAAAAGGCTAAGTTGCCTCACACATGCACAATACATATAAAGCTCTTGCTGCCACCAATAACACACATGTGTTTCCATCTGTCATTGTCAAATGTGAATTTGGTTGACACTTCTATTATTGAGAAAGGATGAGTAGTGATATTAAAATATTTTTTCTAATTAATTTTTTTCAATGTGCATGAATCCATGCACCAGGCTTTTAGTCTACCTTATAAATGAGTAACATGCTAATTGACTATATCGTTGCAATCCCCACCACCAATCAGGAGTGAGTATGCAAATTAACCCAACAAAGATGGTGGGTTAATTTTCATACACAGGCTTCAAGTGGCTGGGTGCGAATGTGGGACGCTTGTGTCATGGTAATGATGCAGGCGTTCTGCACCACCCCAGCCACTCCGGGCCTCTGGGCAGCATGGGAAGGCAGAAAGGCGGTTCCGGCCAGAGTGAAGGTGCTGCTGGCAGCCAGGGGAAGGAAGGCCCAGTCTTATACCAATCTTCATGCATCAGGCCTCTAGTATTATAATAACTGTGTATGGTCTCAAATGGATCCTAGACTTACCAGAATGATCACTTTGTAATGTCTATAAATATCTAATCGCTATTTTGTGCATCTGAAACTAATATTGAATGTCAGTTGTAATTGAAACATAAATTTAAAAAACTAATAATAATAAGTGAATTAAAAAGGTAAAGAGATGCCAAAGATGAAGACAGATGAGTCCCACATATCAGCTGGGGCTTCCCTGCACCTCAGCACCTAGGAAGTAGTGTCTACAAATAAACCCCTGTGTAGATTTTGAAAGAAGTCCCTGAAGTGGTACGGCACTATTTCCTTTGGACCATCTCTGCTCCAGGCTCCTCCCTCTGCTGAATCCTAGTCCTCACTTTGCACTGTGGACTCAGTTTTGCAATCCCATTCTATTTCCCTGGTTGCCACAGCATTCCCAGGATAAACATGCTATATATGGACCAGACATCCCTGTTCTGCTTGGCCTTTCCTTCCACACAAGCCCCTTATGATGCTCATCTCCCTCTCCCTGTTCTCTCTTCCTTGTGTCCTCTCCTTGAGCCCTTCATCGCTGGAACAAGAATTCCTTCCCCTCTCCCAGGCAGAGCACTTGTCTCATGAGCCCTCCCATCCAAGATTCTACTCTGATGCTTACAGTTGCTGACTCAGAAAACTTCTCAAGCTATTTTGCTTTCCCAGGGAGCTCTCCTTCCCAGAGCAGACTGGATTGGCTGTTACAGTAGCAGTACCCCAGGCCACGAAACCTGCCACAGAGCTGTAGAATCAGAAAACAATGGGCTGGGGGTCATGTCAAGGCTACACACATAGAATGGCATGAAAAGCTCAGTATACTTAGTTTTATAAACGTGTATAATATCAAACATAATATCAAATTAGTAATTGCCTTACTTCCATTTAAAAAAAAATGATCATACATATTATATAACTTTGGTTGCTACAGGACTGCCTCTGTATCTCCAGTCTCAGGGACAAGCCAGGAAGTAAAGGAATCTCACTAGCCAAACACTGGGCGGCCACATGGCTCTTGAGGCCTGCCAGTTCCCAGGGAGGCTGCTTCCTGGCAGCCTGCCCAGAGGCATTGGCACTCCCGTGTTCCATGTTTATTCTTGCAGAGTCGCCCATTGGCCCTGTACTTAGTCCCCTAAAGAGACTAACTGCATTTCTGGACTTTTTCATGTAAAAGGGAGTTAACATATCAGCTGAATGCTGCTGCATTGATGGCTTTAATTTGCAGGGGGCAGGGAGGTGGACGGGAGGGAGGTGAGGGGGACGGGTGAGGAGCGGGAGGTGGTTTGACTGTGAAACCTCAAACTTTCCCCAAGAAAAGCAGCTGAGGCTCAGTCTCAGCCAAACCTGCAAGAAGCTGTCTTAACCCTATGTTAGCAGACACTATCTTGGCAGTGTGAAGAATAGAATAAACACAAAATTCCTCAGAAAGGAGATTTGAGAAGAGGGTAAGTAACTATGGCAGATAGCCCAGGTGTTGGGCAGAATAGAAGGTTCATGAACTTTAGATCTTGTCCTGCAGCTCTGTGCCCTTGAGCAAATCATTTGACCTTCTGAGTCTCAATTTCCTAATCTGAAAATGGAGATAACAATGTCTGCCTTGCTGGTATAAAGATTGAAGAGATGTTAAGTGAAAGCACCCAGCATATGCCAACTCATCCTGGGGAAGGGCAGTGCTTTGTAGCTGTGATTGCTATGCTGACTACTAAATTTGAGGTTTATTTATTTTTTAAATATTTTTTATTGATTTCAGAGAGAAAATGTATGTGGGAGAGAGAGAGCGAGAGAAACATCAATGATTAAAGAGAATAATTGATTGGCTGCTTCCTGCACTCCCACAGTAGGGATCAAACCCACAACCTGGGCATGTGTCCTCTTGGTTCTTAGGTCAATGCTCAATCACTGAGCCATACTGCCCAGGCAATTTGATATTTATTTTTAAAATATGTCTTGAGTAGCTACCATGTGCCAGGCTCTGGACTAGTCGCTAGGGACAGAGTGGGGAAAAGGGCAGATCCAGTTTTCTGGCCCATTTTTCCTCTAGGGAGGAAAAATTAGCCTTAAACACATAATGACATAGTACATTTATTCGTTAGTTACAAATGTGACAAACGCCACAAAGGGAAAGTAGGGAATGTTATGAAAATCCTAAACAGAGAGGCTGGCTAGAACTGCTTTCCTAAAGGCAGATGAGGAGCCGCCATGAGATATCATCGATGAAGCTTCCTGAACTAGGAGAGGTGAGAGGAGGGTGGGCACCAGGACAGCTTCAGGCTACAGACCTGGGGGAGGCAGCTTTGAGGGACTGAAATAAGCAAGCAAGACAGAGAGAAGGCAAGAGGTGGGCCCGGAGGACACAGAGCTGGCAGGCAATGCTGAGGATCCTAGACTTTATTCCTGAAAGGCTGGGAAACCATTAAGAAGTATTCACAGGCAGGCCCATAGTGCTATGAACTTCCCTCTCAGAATGGCTTTCACTGTACCCCATAGCTATTGGATTGTTGTGTTTTCATTGTCATTTATTTCCAGGATGTTTTTTATTTCTTCTTTGATCTCTTTTGTAACCCAGTGATTGTTTAATAGCATGCTATTTATCTTCCAAGTGTTTAATAGTCAATAATATTGTAACAACTATGTATGGTGCCAAGTGGTATGAGATTTCTTGGGATGATCACTTTATAAGTTATATAAATGTCCAATCATTGGGATATATACCTGAAACTATACTGTCCCTCAACTCTAATTGAAAATTTTAAAAAAATATATTTAAAAAAAGAAGTATTCACAGGAGAGTGGATAATCCAGTTTATAGTAAATGTGTCACTGTCTACTCTGAGGATGACACAGGAGGGGACCTGAGAGAAAGCCTTGAGATCCATAATTAAGAGGCTGTTGGTATCATTCAGTCAAGAAATGGTGGTATTTTAGAAGAGGAAGAGCAGAGATATGTTGAAAGGGTGCTGTGTGCCGTGGCTCTAGACTATCTCCTATTACAATGTTTTTCAAACTCACCTAACGATAGAAATCTATGAAGTTTGTTAAAAATACAGGTTCCCAGGCTCCTCCTCTAGAGATTCCATTTCTATGGGTCTGGGACAGGGCCTGGGAACCTGTACTTTAAACAAGCTTCCTTGGTGATTCTTCTCGTTAGGCAGGTTGGCCCAGTGCTACCCTGCAGATTGCACTGGGAAGCAAAACCTTCATTCCCCTTGTAAAGTAAATCCTTAGAGATGATGCTTCTCATGATCCCAACCAGAGAAGGATCCAGGTGTAAACTCTTAGTTCACCAAATACTTTTCCTACTTAGAACTAAAAGCACTTCAGCTGTAACATTTCCAACATTCAAATTATTTTAAATTGGTGTTTTCTAAAAAGCGTATTCCTTGAAGTCTGAGTTTTTTGGAACATTAATAGGTATCTAGCTGTGTATAGCTGTCAGGGAGACAAGAAGCAGGCCCTCCGTGGCTGAGGACATTGCCAGGAGCAGCTGGAATGGAGCGTCAGCCTACTTTTGCATTTTAGAAAATCCCTGTACAGCTCAGTGACACCTCTCCAGCCCATCAGTTGTTCAACTGGAGACTTTGTCACTGAGCCCCAACTTCTGCCATGTCTCCAGAGGGAAATATCAAGACCTTACATGGATTCTGTCCTTGACCTACTTGCATATTATCCTGTTGGAGTAGGAAGAAAGTTTCTTGCAGTCTATCTAGTTGTCCTCTCCATCAGCTCATCCACAGGGAGGCAGCATAGCATGGTGGGGAACAGAGTAAGTCTGAGAATCAAACACCCACTGCTCAACTGCTGGCTCTTTTACTTATTAACTGGAGACGCTACTTCATCTTCTGGTTCTTCAGTTTTCATCTTTGATAAAGGAAATAATAATGGTATATTAGTGTGCGGGGGCTTTCATAACAAAGTTTCGTAGATGGCTTGGACAGCAGGAACTTACGTTCTCACAATTCTGGAGGCTCAAAGTCTGAGATCAAGGTGGTGGTAATGGTTGGTTTCTTCAGATGGTTGCCTTCTCGCTGTGTCCTCACATGGTCTTTCCTCTGTGCATATCCCTGTCCTAATCTCCCCTTTCATAAGGACATTAGTCATATTGCATTAGGACCCACTCTAATGATCTTTCCCCAAATACAATCATATTCTGAGGTATTGGAGGTTGGAACTTCAACATATAAATTTAGGGGGACAAAATTCAGTCGCCAACAAATGATATTCATTGGGATTAAAAGACCTAATATATGTACCTGCTATGTAGTAAGTGCTCAATAAATGTTTGTTATTATCTACTCCTTCATAGTGTTACCAGTGAGATAAGACCTCAGTTCATATCTTCTTGAAGGAAAGTTCTCAAGCAAGAGATAAAGTGTAGAAAAGCAAGCAAGAATTTATTGACCACAGCAATAAATTTACCTGACCCTTTTCACCTACTATGTCTTAGCATTCCTCGATGTCTTCATTTTTGTTTACATGTCTTGTCTGACCCTGCAGCAATGTAAGTTTACCAAGGGCAACAATCTTAAATCTTTTTCTTCTTCTTCTTTCTACAATTTTGTTTTTCACCGCATGCCCAGCACTTTGACCATAGTAGCTGACAGGTAACAGTTGTGCACTATTGTTACAGAAGAGCAAGAAAGTAGGAAAGTCCCAGGATAAACAGAATATGGAAACTAAAACAGATAGTTAAGCAGTAGTTTTCAGCTACCTAATAAATCCTATCTTTCCTAAACCAGGGACACTTAAGAGTAAATGGTTTGCAGTTCTTCTCTCTAACCAGAGGATAAATAGCTTAAATCACTCTACTGAGGGAGACTGATAATAGAAATACAATTAGTGCCATTTGCTAACCACCCAAGAACAAATTAAGAGAATAAGTCTCATTTTGGCACAAAAGCATAAAGCTGATGAATATTCTCTTGATCCTCACCTAATGCCTCCCCTAAACACTCAGCCTTTAAAATCCCTGAAAACCAAGATCCCAGAGCACTCTCCCTTCAGGGAGAACACCCATGCCATTCCCTTCCCCCACAGGCATGCATCTCCTAAACTCCAAGGGACCGCATGAGATTTGCAACCAGGGGAGCAGTGGGCATTGGGCAGTGGCAGTTCATTCCCAGGCTAATCCCCTGAACCTATCTCCAAGGCCCTTCTTGCTCTGACTTCCCAGTGAGCCAAAGCAGCCCAGGCTAGGCTCTCCTGTGGCTTCTTCTGTGACTTTCCTTGTTTCACTGTCCTGAGTGTGTTTTGTCTGAGGTCAATAAATTTTTGCTTGTGTTACGGTGGTACTTTGTCTCTTGATTGAAATTTTTCCCTCAAAAAGACAAGAACCAAGGTCTCCTTGCCTTGCAGGTAACAGTTCCAGTCAGAACTGAGATGAACCTAGGGTATTAAATGTAACCTTATTCCACCACCACAACCCCCTCCCCCAAAAAGTCCCCCAATCCAATGCACCACCACACACAAACACAAATCTGGCAGACTCTTGTGGACGTAGTTTGGGGGAAATTCAGGATGAGGGAGGAGAGGAGTAGGTACATATGATACTAATGTCCATTGGCATACAGCAGGGACACATACCCACATATCATGTATAGTCAAATGGCTCCTTTAAAATGGTTTTGGACTCCTAAGGATGGGAAGGCCTGTCAGGCTTCTACCGATGTGAATGAGGAGCTATGTGGATAGTTATATGCACAAGTGAGTGTGGGCTCCTGGGGGAAGTTAAGATGTGTGATCTGCACTCACATCATGTAAGGTCTGTCAGGGACAAAAGAGACCCTCTCTGGATATCGTATATCGTGTCAGCAAAGCATCACACCCAGCATTTTTCCCAGATGGTGTGTAGTTTTCGGAACAGGCAAGTCCCCATGAGAGGTAGGGTAGGTCAGGACAGGATAGGGTAACAGGAAATAGTGAGACACTAATCAAATTCCCTCATTCTGTCTTGAATATTATATAATGTGGGGGAGGAACATACTTTCCTCTACCCTCAAAGTTCTTTTGGCTGGTCTAATAATCAAATAGGCATGAGACAGATTAGCAAGAAAGCAGAACAAAGTTTAATACATACATATGTATGGGAACCCCGCAAACATATGAAAGAGTCAGAGACCCACATTAGGAAAGGCTTGGAGATGAAAAAGTACAGGGTGTACAGGGTGGAGCGAAAGTAGCTTACAGTTGTTCATATGGAAAATAATATAATAAATAAATAATAATATAAGAATAAACTCTGTTCCACATACAACTGGAAACCTTCCTTTGCCCATCCTGTATATGACCTCCTGAGATAGGGAAGAGGTAAGATGTGTGGGAGACTTCAAAGGTAGTTGCATAATGAAAAGAAAAGCATACTTTTAGAAAATAGAAGTTTGTTCTGCCATATAGGTGGGTGAAGAAGGTCATCGCTGATAATCTCTTATGAGAAAGGCCTCTAATTCAAATTCTTCTAATCAGTTAAGGATGGGGGACAGAAGTTTCACCTTTGCATGTTTATCACTGACAAGAAAACTAAACCTGCCATTCAGACTCTTCTCATGGGACTATTAGAAGTCTTATTGTCCCAAGCTAGTGTGGGCCATGCCGTTTCATTTCAGTCATGCACTAGTATGGTCCATCTGGCCAAGCCCAGACAGTTGAGCAATCTGTGACCTTCACTCAATAGGGTGAGCCAATCAATAGGGTCAAGAGCAAAACTGAGTGAATGTCAGCTTTTGGGAAGAAAAGGCCCTCCAGTGCCCCCACTCCTACCAAACAGTCATACAATGGAGAGGTTCATGAGAAAATGTACCAAAAATACTTTAGTTTTTGTATTTTACAAAACATTGTATACAGTGACCTGTCAATTTTTATCCATCTTTATTTCCATGCTATTGTGTCTGTTCTTTGCTTTAAAGGCTGTCCTTAATACTTAGATAAAATTGTATGTTCCAAGTTGTGAAATAACTTAAACAATGGGAAATGAGCTTTTATGCAACAGTAACTTGCTTCCTCATAAAAGATAATGAGTCAAGCATCTCTCTCTAAAAAAACATGGTTAAAAGGTAAGTTGGCAGTCATCACACAAGTAGAGGGAACAGTTTCAAAGGCTATATGGTTCATAAGAACTTTCATCTTCAAAACAAAATATTAAGTCTTAGAATGTGTTTCCTCTTTCAGTCAGTCAGTCAACAACTATTTATCAGACTACCATATGCCAAGAGCTGTGCTGGGTACACTGATGATCAAGACAGATAAAGAGAGGACTAAGACAGAGGAACAGGGTGGGACTAGTTTTGTTTTATCTTAATTAATTGAAAACTATTGAGACAGAGTAGTTGAGAATGACCTTTCAGAGATTGTCTGGAACAATTCAACTGAAAATGAAGCAAATACAAAGTCCTTGAAGTGACTGAGGACAAAGTAGAGCAGTGTGGTTATGTGTGTGCAGTCTGGGTTGGCAGGGAGGGGCCCAAAATGAGCTGGAGAAGAAAGCTGGAGGTCACTGATGAGTTTTATGGATGGAGAGGACTTGATTGGGCTGCATAGGATGGGAGAGGGAAGCAAGGAAACAAGTTATGGAGTGTTTTGCAAAAGTCTTGGGTGAGAGACAGAAGGCTTACATAGTGGTAGCAGATAAGGTAGTAAGCAGATAGATTTAAGATGTGTCTTGAAGTGGGGTACATTGGGCTTAAAAATAATTTGACATGGGGATGGAATTGAAAAAAAGGTAGGAATTCTCAGGACTCTCAGGTTTCTGACTTAGGATCATTTCCCTCAGTTTATTTCCTTCCAGGCTCCTACCACAATTAAAGCAACTTAAGCCATTATCTTGTTTATATCTTTGTTTACTTGTTTTTCTGTCCATCTACAATAATGCTGTCCAATAAAAAAGTAATGCAAACCACATTTGTAATTTTAAATTTGCTAGTAGCTACATTAAAAGGGCAGTAAAATCAATTTTAATTATATGTTTTACATAATCCAATATTTTCAAAATATTATTTGGAAACATTATATAAAAATGAATAAAATATTTTAACTTTTTTTGTATGAAGTCTTCAAAAGAGTATGTATATTTTACACTGACAGCACATCTCCATTCAGAATAGCCACATTTTAAGTCCTTAATAATCACCTGTGACAGTGGCTATATACGGGGCAGTGCAGGTCTATTTGGTCTAGTTCACTATTTTTCTCCAGCAATTGGAACATTCAGTGACATATAGTTAGCATTCAATATGTTTGAAATGACTGAATAATGTCCACTGATGGGAAGCTTATTGGAGGCAATAGTTTTGGGGGTGGGATCAAAGCTTCCATTTTAGACTCAGTCAGTCTGAGGTGTTTATGAGACTTCTAAGTGGAGATGTCAAGAAAGGAAGTGGATGGGGAATCTGGAACTGAGAAGAAAGATGTAGGGGTAGATGTGAATTTGGCACTGTGATTGTTCTAAATCCATGGGAATCATTGTGAATCACTTTGGGAAAAAGTGCAGAGAAATGAAAGGGTCCAAAACCCCATCTTCAGAGATACCAACATATAAATATTGAGTGAGAGAAGAGGAAAATCAGAAAAAGTGTGGTGCCCTCAATAAATCAAAAGAAAATGTTTCAAGGGGAAAGAAGTAGTCAGCTCTGCTGAGAGGTCAGGTGAAAAAAATCTCTATATATGAAAGCCTAAATGACTGTTACAACCAGTTGACTAGTCACTATGATGTGCACTGACCACCAGGGGGCAGACGCTCAATGTAGGAGTTGCCCCTTAGTGGTCAGTGCACTCCCACAGCCAACCTCCCACAGCCAGCCAACCTCCCAAGGTCTCCCCCTTTCCTCCGGTCCCCCCATCCCCTGGCAGGCCAGCCCCAATTGGCACCAATCACCAGCCAGGTGGAGGGACCCCATCTGTGCGTGAATTTGTGCACTGAGCCTCTGGTAACTAAATAAAAGGACCAAGAAGACAGAATCATTGAGGTCAAAATAATCCTGACACATTCCACAAACATCATCTTTTTTAAGCCCTATTGGTAATGCTTTGAGTCAGAGAGTGATTGTGTGTGTGTGTGTGTGTGTGTGTGTGTGTGTGTGTGTGTGTGTGTTTTAAATATAAAGAAATTTGGCCTCCAAAGATCAAGAAGCCCAGATAGTTTCTGGAAGAACTAAATCTAGAACCCACGATGCACTGCCCAGCAATTATATAAAGAACATATTATAAAGCAATGGGAATAACAAAAGATTTTTGGATGTTGATGGAGAAAGTGTGACTATTCTGTGACTTCATCAGATCTAGGTGGTTTGAAAGTAGATATAGATTTGGCAACATCTTTTAGGCATGCAAGTAGACCAAGATTATATGATTGGGATTACATGCAATTTCTTAAGTGCCTACTGCCCTTCATTTATGACACCTAGAATTTTTAACATACTGCTCATCATAAGCCTCCATTTCTCAACCTGTCTTAGACAATGCAATTCTACTACTCCTGAAGCGTGTTAGTAAACTAATACTTTCATTCAAGAGGAAGATCATTGAGTGGATAAAAACATTTTGGTACATATATACAATGGAACATTACCCATACATAAACAAGAATGAAACCTTATCATTTGTGACTGCATGGATAAACCTGGAGGGTGTTATGCTAAGTGAAAAAAGTCACTCAGAGAAATGCAAATACCATACGATTTCATTTACATGTGAAATCTAAAGAACAAAATAAAGGAACAAAGTTGAAACAGATGCATACACACAGAGAACAAACTGATAATTGCCAGAAAGAAAAAGGGTTAAGGAGAATGGATGAAAGAGGTGACAGGAATAAGTACAAATAGGTAGTTATAAAACAGTCACAGGAATGTGAAGTACAGCCTAGAGATTATAGTTATTAATCTTGTGATAACTTAGTAGGGTGTCAGATGCGTACTGGTAATATCTGTAAGAACACTTTATAAAGTATATGATTGTCTAACCACTATATTGTATGCATGAAACTAATACAAAATAGCAATGAATGTAAACTATAAAAATAAAAAAATAAAAAGGAAGGTCATTTTCAAACACTTATCAAATGTGCTATGATAGGAAAATTGGGCTTTCTCTGTTGCTTTTCAAAACACAGGAAGAATAAAATGACCTAAATTCTATGGCTAAGTAGTTGTGTGATCTTGAATAAGACTTTACCTTTGTCTAGCTGTTCTTTATCTACAGAACAAAGTGGTTAAGCCAGATTATCTCTAGTTCTCAAAATAATTTACGATTTAATGTTATAGCTAATTAGGGTTACTTCTGTCCATATATTTAACTTCAAACTGGATCAGTAGGCATAGACCCACCTAAAAGGAGTCAAGAAACCTAGGAATGAATTGCAACCTCACTGCCAGATTGACTACTAAGATAACCATAGAACAGGGAACAACCTCACTGTCTCCATACGCTAAATGGGGTGAAACCTCTCAGCATTGTTTCTCAGAACCAGACAAACACGGGAATATCTTGCAATCTGTATAGTACTAGAAAAAGGAGAAGTGCCGTTGTTGTTAAAGCAGGTGTTTGAAATACTGTACTTTTCCCAGCAAATACCAGGCTGAGTCTGTTATTTATCCTTAGGGCATGCGACTTGTTATTTTTTCCCTACTATACAGCAATGTCATTTTATTCAGGATATTGAAAAGGGTGCATTGTCATGTGAAGAACTGTGTGATAATATCTTTGCTCTTCAGCTGTGGTATTAATGCCTGAAGGAAGAAACTGTGTTTGCCCTGGCCAAGTGGCTCAGTTGATTACAGCATACACCATAAGATTGCCAGTTCAACTCCTAGTCAGGGCACATATCTAGGTTTTGGGTTCAATTCCCAGTTGGGGCAACTGATTCTTTGTTCTCGCTCACATTTCTATTTCTCTCTTTTTCATCAATAAAAACATATCCTCAGGTGAGGATTTAAAAAAAAAAAAGTGCTCGCTTGGGCAGTACATATACTAAAAAAAAAAAAAAGCTGTGACTATGAAGCTCTAAGAATCATGAATTTCTTCAGACCCTGAATCTTCCAGTCTGTTGTAGGTAAGAGGGACTGGTGGGTTAGGGGTCAAAGGAGGAGCACTGTCTATTTTTGGTGCTTCCATACCCGGACTTGTTACTTTCCTTGAGTTCCAGTATGGAATATTCTCAATGTGAGAATGGAGACCACTGTTCAGTCTTTGAATATTTACAAGAAAATAATGAGAGCCTGGCCTAGTAGCTCAGCTGGTTAGAGCGATCTCCTGGTAAGCCAAGGTCAAGGTTCGATCCCTGATCAGGAACAACAAATCAATGTTTCTCTCCCTCTCCCCCCTACACACACAGGGAAGGAAGGAAGGAAGGAAGGAAGGAAGGAAGGAAGGAAGGAAGGAAGGAAGGAAGGAAGGAAGGAAGGAAGGGAGGGAGGAAGGAAGGGAGGGGGGGAGGGAGGGAGGGAGAGAGAGAGAGAGAGAGAAAGAAAGAAAGAAAGAAAGAAAGAAAGAAAGAAAGAAAGAAAGAAAGAAAGAAAGAAAGAAGAAAAAAGGGGGGGAAAGAAAGAAAATAATTACACACACACACACACACACACACACACGAAAGCAAGAAGGAGGGGAATTCACAGGCAGAGGAGGAAGAAAGGCAAAGACAAGGTTAGAGAAATAAAAGACGAGTCTGAAGGAGAAACAGGGTTGGGGAGGGGAGGTGAGAATCAACAGGGCAGAAAGTGGAGCCAGTTAGACTGCAGGAGGAGATGGGTGGCGAATGAGTGGATAGTCCAGTGACTTGCCAAACAGGCACCAGGCGGAGGGGGGTGGGGCTTGGGGAAGGGTGAATGCAGGGCAACACTTAAAAGGAGATGACCCTAGCTAGTTGATGCCACCACTGACCTCCGAAGCCCAGGACAAGGGGGCTCAAGGCGGGGGAAGCGGGGAGAAAGACCAGTCAGTCCGTGAGGCAGTCCGCTGACTTGCCAGGAGGCGCGCAGACAGGAGAGGGGAACCCCTGGGAGCGCCTGGCCGCCCGCCACCATGTGCGAGCTGTACAGCAAGCAGGACACTCTGGCGTTGAGGAGGAAACACATCGGGTAAGGGCTCCCCGGCCCCGAGGGACGGCGCAGAGAGGGGGAAATCGTGAGTGCTGGGGGCTGAGAGCGGAGCCTGGCAGGGAGCGGGCCAGCCGGGAGCGCGCCCCAAGCTCCGCCAAAGCCGCGGCTAGACCAGGGCGAGCCCGCCGCCCGCGCACCTGGGCAGGGCGCCCCCTCCCGCCCCGGCGCCTCCCGCCTCCCCGCGCTGCCCGGCTCTGCAGTCCCGGGAGCGGAGTTCCCCGGGAGAGGTGACGGCCCTACAACACCTTTCCAGGGACGGGCGCCGGGAGGAGGAAGGAGCGCACCTCGCCGCCACTCCCACCAACTCAACTCGAAAGGTTTCCAAAACGATGAACTCAGGAATATTTATTTTGATGACGATTATGAAAACAAACTAATCCTGACTTCTTGTTTAAAGTGAACTTTTTCTTATTGCACGCTCGGCTCAGAGGTAGAGGGGTTAACGCAGCCGGGAGAAAACTTGGAAACAGCAGCCCTAAGGCGAAGTGGCTACTTGGGGTTCCGTTTAAAGCCGCGGCGTTCTCTCCGGAGTTGCGCCAGCGTTGCCCGCGCTGCAAACCACTTGGTCATGTACCGGTGGACGTGGTCGGACCTGGGCTCTGATCCTAGAGGGTGTCCTGTTACCTGTGTGACCTCTGCCAAGTAATTTCCTCTTCTGTGCCGAGTAGGAATAACATCCTGCTGCACACGAGCGAGCAAATGATATTAAATAAGCGTGGCCTGTTTTTGTTGTTATTTTTGGTTTTGTGACTGTTTTTTAAGGTACGTGCAAAAAACGTACCATGATTGCGGCTCTTCGAAGCCCTAGATTCTGTCACATCAAGGGTCTGCAAATAATGACAAGTAATTCCCAAGCGTTGCAGCGGGCTGCCTGGAGAGAGAGGCCTGGGGACCCAAGAAAGAAAAGAATCGGGGCCTCTTGTTCCAAGAGGTGTTGGGCAGTTTGTCCTACCTAACGAGGCCCCTGATATCAACCCGGGAAGTTTCTGAATGATTTCGGAGGCCGGTTAGCCCCACTGTACAATCACAATAGATTCCTCCTTACCTGATCACCCCTTCCCCTTTTTCTAATCACCACTCCCCTCTGTTAGTTTTCAGTCCTAGGTAGTTAGGTTCCAATGAAAACCTAATGATTTCTGACATGAGCAGAACACATTCTGTGAAAGAAGGAGTTTAGCCATGAACTGACTGGAGAATTTTACCCGAAGTCTGAGGGGCAAGGTGGAAAATATATTATAACACGGGAAGGTGAAGCCTGCCATTTCCAGATCTCATTCATAACAAAGGTTTTCTTTGGAGTTTAACTCTTAGTATAAACTAACAGATGAGCATGAACCAATAAGAAATTCACATTACATTTTAGTTTTACTTAGCTTAGGCAGTGTTAAAATTTCAGATGACCTATTTGCAATAATTAAAATACTTTCTAAAGAGATCAAGGTAATGTATAGGTATTTAAATAGCCTGTAGACTACCTTTAATATGTGTAGGGGGTGGGGGGTGGAGCTTTGCATGCAAAATCACCAAAATAAAAATAATATACTTAGTTTGCATTTCTAAGTGTCCCATAGAGCCAAGGTCAGAAACCTGACCTTGTTGCTATGTTGCTAAAATTTATACTCCAGACATTCCTAAATAACAAAAAAATGTTGATGACTTTTTTATGCTTAAAAGAGTGGATTCAATAGTTAGAATCATAATTAAATTTTTATTATTTAAGAATGGAAAATCCATTGGGTACAGAACAAGTACTACTCAAAGTAATCTCCATGGTATTTAACACTAAGTTACTTGTATTTAGCCTTTAGCGCTATATATTATTCATATAAATTAGGTCAGAGGAGAGAGAGAGAGAGAGAAAGCAAGCAAGCACTAACTTGGGCTATGGCATAAGACAGTCTATGTACTTTCAAATTCTGATTTTCTCACTTACTAGCTGTATAACCTTGATCAAATGTCTTCATTTTCCTGTGCCCCAGGTTCCTCACCTATAAAAATGAGAACAATAATAACCCCTATTTCATACAATTGTTGGGATGGTTAAATGAGATAATATTTGTAATATCTGTGAGTTCCTGACTCATAATAAACCAAAGAAATAAACAAACAAACAAACTTTGGTGTGTTTTTTCCCCCTGGTAGAACAAAAATTCCAAAGGAAAATTAGTTATTGGTTTATGTAACTAGAGCGATGGGAATTGATCTATGTGCCTTTAAATAGTATTGCCAACTCATGGCAAATTTAATATAACAACAAGAAATGTGAGCAGTGTCACGAGTGCGGGATTAAGATAAAAGGTTCCAGGCTGATGTGAAATATTTTTTTAAAAATTATGTCACCCAGGTTGTGTTTTCAGTTTCTTGATGTAATTGTAATTTTCCACTTATCATGTCCTTCACTGAGAAGGAAAAACACTGAGCAGTCCTAGCAGACCAGGATGTTCCCTTCTATTATTTCTAGGCCCTCCTGCAAAATGTTCTTTGCGGCAGACCCCATCAAAATAGTGCGAGCCCAGCGGCAGTACATGTTTGACGAGAAAGGTGACCGGTACCTGGACTGCATCAACAACGTCGCCCATGGTAACTGTCCTGTCTTGTTGTGTCGGGAGGGTACCTTTATGGAGTAGCAGACGTGGCACCATTAATATGTGCCCCAGGAATTCCAGAGGCTGCAGTTCCTTTGCTGAACGGGGCCAGCAGTCCCAGCAGAGAAAAGTTGCAGCAAAATGTGGAACAAGAAAGGAGTTCAAATTTTGCTCTGTTTTCTTGCTTCAGCATCCCCCTCACTAGCCAGGCATTTAGTATTGTGACTTATTTCTTCGGCTTTTGTCTCCTGGATTTTAGTGGGACACTGTCACCCAGAAGTGGTCAAAGCTGCCGCGAAGCAGATGGAACTGCTAAATACCAATTCTCGATTCCTCCACGACAACATCGTGGAGTACGCCAAGCGCCTTTGCGCCACACTGCCGGAGAAGCTCTCCGTTTGCTATTTTACAAATTCAGGGTATGTCTTCAGGGTCCCGCCCGTCCCATTCCCAGCAATCTCTTGGTTTCCTCTCTCGCACACCTTTCGTGGTGGGGCACCGATATTTCAAAGTTTGCTGACATTCTTGCCATTTACTAAATGACTGTACACTAGGGACCTGACCAGTCTGGTTCCTGTGCTTACTCCCCCAGCCTATTGTAAGTAGGACACCGGACAGCATGTTCCAAGGCTTTTGAGCACCGCCTATAACAACGGTCTGATGATAAATGTGCCACTCAATTCATTGCAAAAAATATTCAAGTCTGCTGCTCATGTGAGAAAACCTACCTAGTCAGATGGCACTCGTCTCTTCCAGCAGTAGAATAAGTAGCTAAAGAATCCAGGAGCTTAGTCCTTTCAAAGCACTAATGACGAAATTGATCAAAGAAAGAACTCTACTGAACAAGCTATTACTTTTGTAAGATTTTTTAAAATCCTCTCCCGATGATATGTTTATTGATTTTGAAGAAAGAGGAAGGGAGAGAGAGGGAGAGAAAAAAATTAGTGTGAGAGAGAAACATCGATTGGTTGCTTTCCCTACACAACCCACCCAGGGACCAAATCTATAACCTTTTCAGAGTACAGGTCTATGCTCCCACCACCTGAGCTACCTAGCCAGGGCTTTAGTAAGATTTGTGATTGATTTGTTTTCTTAGGCAAATGAACATATTTCCACAAAGGAAAGGAAGAAAAAATTCAGGTGAATAGATACATTCCAACTTTCAAATTGGATAAATTCAAATGATTATATATCTATTGTGGAATATTATGCAGACATTAAAAGTATGTTTTGAACTAGCCAATGTTGTTCAGTGATTAGAGCAAAGTGAAGGGTCTCGGGTTAGATTTTGGTCAATGGCTTGTACCTGGGTTGCAGGCTGGATTCCTGGCCCGAGTCAGGGCAAGTGTGCAAGGCAACCAATTGATGCGTCTCTCACATCCATGTTTCTCTCTGTGTGTCTCTTCCCTCCCTTCCATTCTCTCTAAAAAAAAAAAATCAATGGGAAAAATACATATTCTTGGGTGAGGATTAACACTCACAAAAAAGTATGTTTTGAAATTATATGCCTAATGACATGTGAAAACCTCACAATGCAATGTTATATTGGGAGGAAAACTGTATATTCAGCATAAACATATTTTTAAATGATTTGTATGTGTTAAAATTAGCTACGAGAAATTCTATAACTATATCATCTCAATGAGATATTTTAGTAGCAAATTTTAAGCCAGAAGGTCATTCTTTTTCTTTGTAAAGAGGTAAGTAATTTTGCCCTGAGAGGTATGTCTTAGTTGCAGATCATCCTATGCCCCAAAAGATTGCCAGTTGAATTCCTGGTCAGGGCGCATGCCTGGGTTTCAGGTTCAATCACCAGTTGGGTGCATGCAGGAGACAACCAATGTTTCTCTATCACATTGATGTTTTCCTCTGTCTCTCTCTCTCTCTCTCTCTCTCTCTCTCTCAAATCAATAAAACATTTTTTTAAAACTGTATAAAAAGGAATTAAGATAGGTTGTTTTAAAGCATTCTTGCTTTTAATAAATTAAATATCATAATTGACTTTTACTGCCAAAGAATCCTATACCGTCAGAGAGGGATTAGCCCCAAAGAACACTGTCCTCAAAGAAAGCTGTTCCTGCCCTAGCCACTTTGGCTCAATGGATAGAGTGTTGGCTTGTGGACAAAAAGGTCCCAGGTTTGATTCCGGTCAAGGGCACATGCATGGTTTATAGGGTTGATCCCCAATAGAGGGAGTGCAGGAGTCAGCCAATCAATGATTCTGTATCATCATTGATGTTTCTATCTCTCTCCCTCTCCCTTCCTCTCTGAAATCAATAAAAATTTATTTTAAAAAGAAGAAGGAGGAAGAGGAGGAGGAAGAGGAGAAGGCTGTCTCCGAAGACTGGAGGTGGTAGAGCCTGGGAGAGTACACAGGATAATCTTGAAGTTAAACAGGCTTCAGTCTGAAACCTGACTCTACTTCTTATTAGCTGTGAGAACTCATTCTGGACACTTATGCTCTGAGGCTGTTTCCTCATTTATAAAAAGGAGATGACAATACTAGCCTGTTAGAATAGTTATGAGAATAAATACAAGCAAAACACACATCATGATGTCTGGCAAAGAAAGCATTGCATAATTGATTATATTCTTCCCCTGTGTCTGAGTAGTATAGTTAGACTCCCTGAATCAGGTTGAAAAATTATGATCTTCATTTTATAGATAAGAAATTAATTAAATAGTGGGCCAGTATAATAGACTTTAGTAGCCAAGTTAATGCGCTCCCACACTCCCATTCCTCTCAGGGAGATCAGGCTTCTAAATGTCCTAAATATTAATCACCTACTGATGTGGCTGAACTCCACTAACGTGTGAAATGGGCAGCATATCCCTCATTTGTACTGTTTCTTCTGTGTCTCATTCTTTATTGAAGACATCTGGGAACTTGTATTAGAAGGATGAGATGATATTGTTGGATGGGCAAGATTAAAGGTGAAGGAGAGGAGTTCAACTTATTTCTTAATATATTTATGAATATAATGTTCCCACCCCTTATTCGAGAGTTCTCTTTTTGCAATTTTAGTTACCCATGGCCAATTGTGGTCTGAAAATATGGGCCATTCTGAGTAGCATAATGAAATCTCATGCCATCTGGCTCTGTCCTGCCTGGGACATAAATCATTCCTTTTTCCAGTGTAACCACAGTGTACACATCCCCCACCCATGAGTCACTTAGTGCCCCCTCAGTGATCAGATTGACTGTCTGATCCCCTATGGTGTCACAGTGCTTGTGTTCAAGGGGCACTGATTCTACTGAATAATGGCCCCAAAGCGCAAAGAGTGGTGCTGACAGTTTGGATATGCAAAGAGAAGCTGAAAAGTGCTTCCTTTGAATTAAAAGGTGAGTTCCAGTGGAGAAAGAGAGATCACATTCACAGAACTTTCATTACAGTATATTGTTATAATTGTTCTATTTTATTATTAGTTACTAGAAGCCCAGAACGTGATAGAAATCATGCAAGGAGGCACCCCCCCCGGAGTGCTGGGACCCACTCCTGACTAGCAGTGTTCCTTGGCCCCCCCTGCCTGTGTCTGCTCCAGGAAAGCCCAAGCCTCCGCACCTGCTCCGCCCCTGTCTCTGTCTGTCTCCGCTTCAAGCTTCACCTGCGCGTGTAACCTCCTCCTGTTCAGTCAAGACCCGTTATGGCATTCCAGCCTAATTTGCATTATATATATATATATATATATATA
>JAAGEH010002534.1:12266178-12289288 GCA_011751065.1 Lasiurus cinereus | reverse complement strand
GAGACAGAGAGAGAGAGAGAGAGAGAGAGTTGTTAATTGCTTACTGTGCCTTATTTATAAATTAAACTCTCATAGGTATGTGTGTATAGGAGGAAAATGGTATATATGGGATTTGGTATTATCCAGTTTCATACATCTGCTGGGGGTCTTGGAACACATGCCCCTCAGATAAGGAAAACTACTATAACTAGAATCTTACAACTTTCTAATTACAATTTTGAAATATTTTTAAAAGCGTTTATATGACATGGTTCCCTGTATGTTGTCTTCTAGATCTGAAGCCAATGACTTAGCCTTACGCCTGGCTCGGCAGTTCAGGGGCCACCAAGATGTGATCACTCTTGACCAGTAAGTTTTGGACACAAGATTTCTAAGCAAGAAGCTTCTTCAGAGACAAAATCATATTGGCCCTACCCATACTAATACCATGAACACATGTAGAGGGGGTGGGTGTGTGGTACAGTGGTTTTTACTTGTAATAAGCTATCAAGGCCAGTCCAGGCCTGCAAGAGACTTTATTTCCTTCTAAGTACCTACAAGCTGGAGGCTCTACTGGGTGCTGTGTTTATGGTCTCATGGGCTTGCATGAATCTGGGCTTATTTTTCACACATTAACTATTTATTGGGCCACTCAAGTATAAATCTTTTTCAAAATAAAAATACAATTGGTTTCTTAAAAATACAAGCATTCACTTCACTATTGTGATTATGCACCATAATTAATTTAAAAGATAATCGTTTAGAGCAAATTTTAAAGAAAACAAGGAGCCAAGTAAAAGTTAGTTTATGACTATTAATGATCACTATTTAATTTTACCTCTCAAATGTACATTTATGTTTTAAACAAGCAATACAACAACTTCAGTCTTTACTAAGGAGATATTTTTCTTTTAAATTGTTTCCTACCTCTCCACCCACCTCTTCGACACAGAAGTTTGAATTGCACATGCACCTTATTTCTTGCTCTCTGTAGGCTTCTCCCATTCTACCTGGCATGTGGTGGTTGGTGTATTGGTTTTCTATTGTTGCTGGAACAGATTATCACTAACTTGGTGGCTTACATAACACAAATATATTCTCTTACAGTTCTGTATGACAGAAGTCCACATGATTCTCACAGGGCGAAAATCAAGGCATCAACAGGGCTGGATTCCTCTGGAGGCTTTAGGGGAGGGTCTGTTTCTTGCTTTGTGCAGCTTCTAAGGGCGGCCTGCATTCCTTGGCTCATGGCCCTTCCTTCAGCTTCAGAGCCAGCCTTTGCATTACAGCAGCCTCTGCTTGCATCCTCACATCACCTCCCATGTTTCTGATCACCATTCTCCTGGCTCCTTTCACTTACAAAGACTTGTGATTACATTGGACCCTCCAGGATTATCTCTCCCTCATGATCCTTAATTCAACCACATCTGCAAATTCCCCTTTGCCATGTAACATATTCTTAGAATCTGAGGTTTAGGGCATGGGCATGAACAGTAATTTCATGGGGGTGGGATAGCTACCACAGCTGATTTTTTAATTCTATTTTATTACCATTCTTCCTCACTTGTAGACAACTATTCTAATACATCTAATGTATATCTTTTATTTTTGTAAAATATTATTTTATGTGCATCTGTTTTAATTTTGCAAACAATGCTGTAGATCTCTTTCTGTTTTTTTGTTTTTGTTTTTCCATCAGCACTGTTTCAGGATTCCTGTTGATGGCTGTACATCTATTCTATTCTAATTCAGCACTGTCGGATAGAAATATAATTTGAGCCACACAGGGAATTTACAATTTTCTGTTAGCCATTATACCCGACATATCATTTCAACATGTAATATCTCTCTCTCTCTCTCTCTCTCTCTCTCTCTCTCTCTCTCTTTCTCTCTCTCTCTCTCTCGGTATTGTCTTTAAAATCCAATGTGTGTTTTACACTTACAGAACATGCCAATTCACACTAGAGCATTCCAAGTGCTCAATAGCTGCATGTGAGTGGCTGTCACAGGGGACAGCACAGCTAGAACTGTTGTATATCTTTTCCCCCAAGAGTTGGACACTGTGAATGCCCTTTACCACCAGCTACCACAAACAGCACTGCAGTCGGCATCCTTGTACATGTGCTGAATTTCTTAGGAATAAACACACAGAAACGTAATTGCTAGACCATGGGGATACTATATACTATTGCTGATTTACTAAATGCCAGATCCTCCTCCAAAAATGGTTGCAACACTGAACAGTGCATGAAATTTTCCATTTTTCCATATCTTCAACAAAAGCTATTCTGCTTTCTAATTTTTTTCTGATGTTTGCCCATTTAATAGGTATAAAATGACTCCAATGTTTAATTTGCAATTTTCTAATTATGAATTGAGTCTCTTTATATACTTATGCATTTGTGAATTGAATTCTCTTCTGAAAATTATTTGTTCATATTCTTTGCCCATTTTTTAAAATTGGGATTTCACCCTCTTCTTGTTGGTATGTAGTTGCTTGTATGTCTAGATCAGAGGATCTAAATCTTGACTGTGTTTTAAAATTACCTGGGGATTTTTTTTTTTAATACCAATGTTGGGTTCCATGCCAGACAATGAAAGAGAATCTCTAGAGGCAGATTCTAGAAAATAGACTTGTTTTAAAATTCCCCAAGTGATCCTAATATATGGGCAAAATTAATTTTGGGAATTAATTTGAGACATTTAAGCTATGTTTTTTCCTATCATATGTCTTTTAACTTTGTCATTGGAATTCTTCCACAGAAACATTTAATTTTGATCAAATAGATAAAGTTTTCATTTTATGCTTTGTGTTTTCTTAGTTTTATTAATATCTCTTTCTCAACTCCCAGGTCACAAAGATAGCCTTTTTTTAAAATAATTATTCCTCATACTGAATCCCCCTGGAGTCCTAGTGTGACCATTTATGTGCGAGTGTATCTCCGAGGTCACCTTCTGTACTAGTTGACTCTCTGGTCTTTTTCCAAGGCCATACTAATTGTATTACTACAGCTCTTTAGCAGGGTTTAAACTATGGTAAAGAAAGTGCTCCCTCTTTGCTGTATCTGTTCATAGGCCTCTTATAATTTCTTTTGCGGATCTCTCAGTTATATTTCTGGGCAAGACACAGGAAAGAGAATGTCAGAGCCACCTGTATTTTAAGTGAAAGAAAGGAATTTCATAGCCACTTGATCACCTCTCAATCTTAGTTCTTCTGTTCCTTATCAACTTGTATTTGCCTGATAAACACAACTGGACATCCTTTGAAAATCATCCCAAACAAAAACCCAGCCCATTACATGATATAGTTATTTTTAAAATTTACTGAAATGTAACTATCAAATACATTTAAGAAGTTGTTCATGAAGTTGTAGAAAATAATATTTTTACCAGTAGACTAAGTTAACAGATATAATTTTAAAATATTGTTTTTTTTCTGGCTAAAAAGAAATTTTTTATGATGATACATATTTGGCTTTCCTTGTATGTTACTACATGAATAAAAAGAACTGGACAAATTAAATGGCCAGCCTTGCCATGAAAAATTAGACCCCATACTGTTAAATCTGGCACCAATATTGAGATTCTCCATGGGGGAAATGTAACATTATTCTTCATATGCTAAATAAACAATCTTCTTTGAGCAATTTACTGTGTTTTTTTTTTCTTTTCAGTGCTTACCATGGTCATCTAACATCTTTAATTGAGATTAGTCCATATAAATTTAGAAAGGGCAAAGATGTCAAAAAAGAATTTGTGCATGTGGTAAGTATTTTAGAATCCAAGAATGAGAATATTTGTAACTGGACGAATGTCTAGTGATAACCCAGCCCAACCCTTCCACTGAAACTAAACCATGAGAAGGAAATTAAGATCTAAAGCAGTTAATTAGAGGATGTGGCTTAAAATCCATTGATGTGTACCACAATGGGCAAATTAGTATAGTGGTAGTGATAGTTGTTATTGACAGCTACTGGTTTATTTTTCTTGCCCCTTGACCTTTAATTACTTTTTCTCTCACTGATGTCACCTTGAAATTCAAAATTCAATTAAATGTGTATGATTGCCTTAAAATTAAATTGCTCTATGCTAAAGTATTACCTAGATTTATTAAGTAAAATAAACCTATTACATTGTTGAAATAGTAAATTAATTTGGTTTAATTAAGGATCAGTAGACTTTCTCAAGAGAATCATCAATACCATCTTTCAAAATTTTAAGATCTGGAAGCAGTGCTAAGATACTCGAGTTTTCTGAATAATTAGAGTTTGCTATATAATTGGTAAATGTTATTTTATTTTCTAACTAAAACAATACAGTTTCCATTCATTGAAAATTTCCAATAACATAATCACGCTGTTGATTTGACCTTTGTCCCTATGTGAGTAGTTATACAATCATGATTTATAAAGCTTTAAGAGCTAATACAAATTGCCGTTCACAATGAAAAGATTCCAGTACTCACAGAATTCAGAAATGTTGTGGGAAAAGAACAAAAGAACCTACAATCACTTAAATCCTCATTGTCACCTTCCCAATATGCGTTTATGGGGAAATGCCAAATTTTAAAAGCTCATTTTGTGCAAGAGGCAAATCATTAGAAACTCTGTTATTTGATGTTTTCAGGCACCTATTCCAGACACTTACCGAGGAAAATATAGAGAAGACCACGCAGACCCAGCCAGTGCTTATGCAGATGAAGTGCAGAAAATCATTGAAGAAGCTCATAAGAATGGAAGGAAGGTGTGTATTTACATTTTTGGAAACATTTTAACATCTTTTATAAAAATGAATTTAAGTCATTTTGATACATTGGAGAGATGGAAAAGAATTAGATCTCAATTCCCTTTCTGCTCTTCTCTGGTTACATATTTCAAAAAGTGCATTATTATAGTCATGCCTCTCAAACTAGTTTTATTTATCCTGGAAATGCAATCACTGTGCCTGTCCCAAAGCTGATGGCCTAGCTCTGACCTTCCTGGTGGGAGGCAGGCTGTGGTCCAAAGGGCCAGGGAAGAGAGAATGAAGGAAGGTGCCAGGGACAGATTACCCCAGTGCAGAGCAGCAGGAGAGGCCAACATATGGTGACAGGAGGGAACAGACAGAGCCTCCCTGGAGCGTCAGGCCCAGTGCAGACTCCAGACCCACAGGGAGCCTTGGTGCTTCCCTTGAACTGGTTCAACTTTCCTGAAGGCACGGAGCTTGGGTAAGTCACAGCAGAAATAGTTTCTTCCGATCTGGGCCTGGGCATCTAGGACAGAACCAGAATCCTTCAGAGTAGGGAAAAGACTTTCTGTTTTCTGAGTCTTCAGCATACCTTGATTCTCTTGACTTTATATCTCAAGAGGTCTATGTCTTCTCTTCTTCACTCAGTGTTATCTATTTTTCTGCTCCTTTCTTAGCCTCTTAGAACACTTTCTCTGTAGTTCTTATTGTGAACTCCCTAAGTCTGTTGAATTAAGCATGTTCAGGACAAAGACTAGAAATGTAACACAATAACTTGTATGTGGCCTCAAGTCATCCTCCCATTTTCATTAGTGCAAATTCCAGCTTCAGGCAATCTCATTTCACCACCCTGAGGAATAGGCACCACAGTATTGTAGTTAGAACCTGGGTAATTTTGAAGAGATTTGTATCAAGACTGAGCAAAACATCAGTCTTATTCCATTGGTCCTAATAAAAACAACGTTTAAATTAATCGTTAAAAAAATGGAAAGCACCCTCTCCTCTGTTTCTCCTGGTAGTTTCATTGATACCCTAGGATTTCAAAAATAAAAGCTTCAGATCACTTGCTCTTTCACCATAGACATCTTTTCTTTTTAATTAAATGGCCTATTTGCCACTTGCCACAGATCAATTCCAAGCCATTTTTTAAAAACCTGCTCTATAAGATGTCCCCTTTTCAGGAGGTAGGAGGGGGACTTAATTAACTTTGACCCCATCTTCTCTTTTGTAGATTGCTGCCTTTATTGCTGAATCCATGCAGAGTTGTGGCGGACAAGTAATCCCTCCAGCAGGCTACTTCCAGAAAGTAGCGGAGTATGTGCTTGACACGGGCATTCTTAGTCACACGGAGGGCACCATGACAATTCTATAGGGCCACACTGGTTGTTAACATACTGAAGTACTTCCAAACCAGCTAGTCAATAGCCACTTCGGAGTGCCTGCCATCCCAGGACTCCTTCAAATTCCCAAGGTCCAGCAAATAGAGAGCTCACATGTGGTATGGCAGGGGGCCTCCAGGACTCTGCCTCTGCCTCTTGCCTGACATTCTCTCTGATTGGCCATTGCCTAAGCCTTAACAGTTAGCAAAAATTTGCAGATTAATCCTGCTAAACATGACTTCTCGTTCAGTTCTTAATCTTCCCACTTAAAATACTGCCGTAACCTAGCCAGTTTGGCTCAATTGATAGATTGTCAGCCTATGACCAAAGGGTCCCAGGTTGATTGCGTTCAAGGGCATATACCTCCTTGGTTGCAGGCTCCTCCTCGGCCCAGGCCCTGGTGGGGCGTTTGCAGGAGGCAACCAATTGACGTGCTTCTCTCACATCCATATTTCTTTGTCCTCCCCTCTCTCTCCCACTCTCTCTAAAAAACAATGGAGAAATATCCTAGGGTGAGGATAAAAAGAAACAAAACAAACACAAACAAACAAAACTGCCATAGAGCTTACTTGAACACAAACCCAAATCCAAATATAGAATAGATATAATCTGGAGTTGATGTGCTTATATTTCAAAGTCAATGACAACATCGGTGTCACTGGAGGTTCTGAGCACTGGAATATTTTTAACAACGATTCCAGGCTTCCGATTAGCAACATTTTTTTTAAGTGCTCAATAATCTGCATTTTTGTGAGGAGCGAGGGGCTGGGGGTGGGGGGAGTAGACTCGCGGTGACCTGAAGGCATTCGACTGTCCTTTTGCTTTTCAGATTTGTACGCGCCGCAGGGGGTGTGTTTATAGCTGATGAAGTTCAGGTAGGCTTTGGGCGAGTTGGGAAGCATTTCTGGAGTTTCCAAATGCATGGCGAAGACTTCGTTCCAGACATCGTCACAATGGGGAAACCAATGGGCAACGGCCACCCCGTGGCGTGCGTAGTAACCACCAAAGAAATCGCGGAAGCCTTCAGCAGCTCTGGAATGGAGTATTTCAACACGGTATATCTTGGTCCCTGCCTTTCATGCTAAGAGGTTAACATAATGCCTGTTCTTACACTTCTTGCCTGAATAGTAAAAAATAAAGCTCAGTATTGCCAGCTAACCACCCCAGAAACCTAGCTACACATTGATCTAAGATCTAACCGGGTTTCATGCCATCTGACATAATGCTTGTATTTTTCCTTCTGAATCTTTCCTCAAATGTTATTATTAGTTATTCCATTAATAGATGGCTGCCCTGCTAAACTCAAGAGGTTATGATATTTCACTAGCAGATGTTATTATTTTTTTATTTTATATCATATTTTAAGTTCCAAAACATCTCTGTTTAGATGATTTACTACTATAAATGTAAGGCTCTTGTAGGAGATACTAAATTTTTTTTAAATATATTTTATTGATTTTTCACAAAGAGGAAGGGAGAGGGAGAGAGAGTTAGAAACATCGATGAGAGAGAAACATCAATCAGCTGCCTCCTGCACACCCCCCACTGGGAATGTGCCCCCAACCAAGGTACATGCCCTTGACCCAAATGGAACCTTTTCATTTTGCAGGCCAACACTCTATCCACTGAGCCAAGCTGGTTAAGGCAGATACTAAATTTTTATTTGGGAAATCTTGTTTCCTTGGTTTTACCCCCAAAAGTAATAAGCTTAAGCTTGGAAAAATTAGTTTATACAGTATGGGTAATAGGATTTGGCATGGCTAAAGGTAAGATTCAAATCTAACGATATAAATTATTTAGAGAAAATGTCATTGCTTAGCTGTTGTCACACAACTATTCAAGGGCAGAAATCCATATCCCCCTCACTGAACCACACTCTGAAATCCTTAATTCCCAACACATTGTCTGTATTTTTGTTTGGGTGAATCAATACATTTCTTGATCATCCTTAGGCAGCATGGAAAATATAATTTGGAATGAATTTCTCTTTAATCCTGAATGAACAGAATCATGCTATGTTCTAAACTTATGAAATGAAATCACAAGAGAATTTTATTGAAATTATATCTTTAACTTGCTTATGTATGAGACAAATTTCTCATAGATGAAGTAATACTGCTAATTTAACTATTATGTTTTCTCATTTATCTTTTTTTTTTTTTTTCTGAATGAAGTATGGAGGAAATCCAGTATCTTCTGCTGTTGCTTTGGCTGTCCTGGATGTAATTGAAAATGAAGACCTTCAAAGAAATGCCACAAGAGTAGGGAGTTATCTTACTGAGTTACTGAATAAACAGAAGGCTAAGCACACTTTGATAGGAGATGTCAGGTGTGTTTATCATGGCCCTGTTATGTACTTATTTGTTTTTCCAAATGAAATAGCTTCTAATTATCTTATAAAATTTAAAATAAATTGCATAAAATTAAATCTAGAAAACCCTGAAAACATGAAACACAAAGCTCATTCTTAATCTAGAACCCAGATATCATCATTCCTGCTAACTTTTGGGTGTACTAGTATATCTTTTAAAGATAAAGTTAAGGTAATTTCAGCACTGAAAAGATGAAAAGAAGAAACTTACAATAACTTTAAATGATCTAGTCAAAACTATTTTAAATGATATCCAGGAAAACTTGGTATTTTGCCTATATAGATATAAACATTCATCATCATTAATGTCCTTAGAAACTAAATGATCTGAAGTGGTTGTTTTTAAGCCTTTTACAAACAAGTGAAAGAGGGGTGGCATTGGATGACAAAAATTAACTTGTTTCAGAAACTAGAAAGAGGCGTGGACACTGGATTGGTGTCTTGGATTAGTCAGAATCAATTACAATGATCCTTAATGGGAGTCACAGTCCCCTGAAGTGTGGGGACCATATTAACTTGTTGTGACAATGTAGGGTTTGGTAGAGTGTGTGTCAAGTTTTCTTTCTTCACCTCCTTCAGGGGTGTTGGCCTTTTTATCGGAATTGACTTAGTGAAGGACCATCAGAGAAGGACCCCCGCCACAGCCGAAGCGCAGCACATTATCTACAAGTAAATGCATCCCCACCTGTTTGGTGTCTGGATTCTGAGATGCCCATCCTCTTGAAAACTTTTTTTACTTCTTCCCACTCTCCAAATAAGGAAAGTTTAAGACATACAATTTCTAAGTGTGGGCTTCTTGCATGCAGAATATTATTCCTAAAGAACTTTACCATCATTTGTATGCACTCACACATGTTTCCTGAATCCTGATTAGGATGAAAGAAAAGCGAGTGCTGCTCAGCGCCGATGGACCTCATAGAAATGTACTTAAAATAAAGCCGCCTATGTGCTTCACTGAAGAAGATGCAAAGTTTTTGGTGGACCAACTTGATGGGATTCTAACAGGTGTGTTCACAGATTTTTAAGATTCCTCCTTGTCCCCCACACACCGTGCCCTCCACCTCTAGCCTTGGCCTGGTCATACATGACTACATATTGTTATTCATGAAGGAAGTGAAGGAGGCAGAAATGAATGTTAACTTAGTATTTATAAAACTAGGAAAAGATAAGCTGAAGAGTAACTACATCATGGACTCTGAGTTAAATCAAAATTTTCTGTTTGCACTCACACAACTCCAAACCTAAGCTTTTACTGCAATAGTGCAGTTTAACTTTCATCATTTACTAGTGACCCGGTGCACAAAATCTATGCATATTAAAAGAGAATTAATTAGAGGAAATATTTTAATATTGCTATTTGCCCTTTCTCTATAATACAAGTGTCAGAGATGAAAGAAAATTAGTAAAATGTATATGAAAATCTTCCTCCTGTCAGTCTGGGGCCACACCATGGGAACCAGAGTCAAGTTCCTGCTCACCCACATGCGCCTTGAAATTGCGTGAGACCCAGACCCAGCCGACCCCACCCCCATTGGGTTAGATCCAGACCCAGCCAGGCCCACCCTGTCAAGCCCTGCCGGGTAGAGGGTGGGGCCTGAGGTCCCCTGGCCTGGCCAAGAGGTCCCTGCTGATTGCTCGTTAAGGCTCATTGCAGGAACTTGGTCTCCGCTGTGGGTGCAGCCATCTTGTATTACAGGATCTCCACCTCTGCTGTAGGCACAGCCTTCTTGTGTTATGGAATCCCTGCCTCCCCTGTGGGTGCAGCCATTTTTGTTATGGCATGATGGTCAATTTGCATTTTCCCTCTTTATTAGATAGGATTTTCCCTTTTAAAGAAAAAAATGCATGTCTACATTGTGCCATGCACTGCAAATGCTGCAGTATATAGTATTTCAACATTGTACTATGAAATATATAAAACAGTATTAACACAAATTATGGACTACAGGTTAACAATTATTTGTTATATGCTGAATCATTTGATTTTATGTATTTCATTTATTGTAATATAATTTTTGAGGACTTTTTACTTGTCATTTATGATTATAGCCTATCATTGGAATTTATATTTTGTTTACCTGTATTATAGAATTAGGTTTATTTTTTTTCTATCATGAGCATAAATTGAGATTGGAAAGTAAGCCAGCAATATAAAGCCTTGTTGAAAAACATAAAACACTGTTAAATGTTAGCATTTTGTTGTTGCTTTAGTTGTAGTTTTAAGATTCAACTTCTCTGCTCCCTTCTCAGTCTTTCAGGGGTAAGACAAGGCTGAGAAGCCAGGAATCAATGTAGCATGCAAGATGGATAATGTTTGTCAACTTGCAGGTCAGCCCAAATTCTTTGTAATAAGTCACTACCTTTGGACCAAGAGTATGCTGACACCGAAACCTGGCAAGCTTTCCTCATACAACTGCCTGTCCTCTGGTCCCGTGAAGCACCAGGCAATAGAAAGTGTAGAGGTTGGGGCAAGCTCATCACTGTTACTTAAAATTCATCTTGGAGCTTAAGCATTATCAATGATGAGCTGAAGAATTCCTTTTGAATGAAGTGACCAAGGCATAGCTAACACCAGCTCAAGTGCCACTTGTAAATGATACCAATGAAACACAAGAAAAGCTTAAAAGCACCCATTTGCATAAAGACACATTTTTTTTTAGCACACTGACCTCTCTGTTCTTAAGAGTATTCCTATACATACCGAAAGGGTTTTTTGAGATTTTTATGTTCTGTCTCCTCCATTGTGCCCTCTTTGATGTAGTTTTAGAAGAAGCCATTGGAGCCAACTCTGAGGGTGTGACGATCTCTGAGAATACACCATGCAGAACAAAGGTAAGAATCAGCTACTTTATTTTCAGGGGAAAGTGAAAAACTTTAGGAATTTATGAAAAATATTGCAATTAAAAAAAATATGTACAATGACTTTTAGAACAAAACCGGCCTTTGCTGGGGCGGGCTTATTACAGTTTTGAGTGCACTACTGAATTTCAAGTGTGTGTCAGGTCGCTTGAAAGGAATAAACCACAGAACCATTCCACTAGGACAGTGGTTCTCAACCTTTCTAGTGCTGCAACCCTTTAATACAGTTCCTCATGTTGTGGTGACCCCCAATGATAAAAATTACTTTCGTTGCTGTAAATATCTGTGTTTTCCGATGGTCTTAGGCGACGCTGCTAGCAGTTGTCAACCTGTGTGTCGCGACCCATAGTTTGAGAACTGCTGCTATAGAGCTTGAAACCATCAGAAAACATGGATGTTTACATTATAATTCATGACAGTAGTAAAGTACAGTTATGAAGTAGCAATGAAAATAACTTTATGGTTGGGGGGTCACCACAACATTAGGAACTGTATTAAAGGGTCGCAGCATTAGAAAGGCTAAGAACCATTCCTCTAGGATCATTCCCATAACAACCACCAAAACCTCTCAGGTGCATAAAGAGGGCCTTCAAAATTTTTAGAGATGATTACTCATCTTAAACGCCTTCTTGTTTGCTCTGAGACCACCTGACGCTGCCTCAGTTTCCCACACACCACTCTGTAAAATCAGAAGCATTCACAGAGTGGCTCCAACATGCCAGGATTTGGTCCAGAAGTGAACTAAAGTCAACACTTTGATTGGCCTCTGGAGCCTGGGAACAACCTGGCAGCCAGTGGCCTGGTTTCTGCATTGGAGGCACTTTCAGCAGAGGGCCTTTCCATTCCCTCCCTGAGCTGCCCCGGTGGGGGAAAGAGCTCCCGGGGCCAACAGGAAGGCCAAAAACTTGGGAGGCTTTGTTGCATAATTTGTTTATGGGTTTGACAAATAAAGGAACAGTCAGGGCCTTGAGTCGCCTGCACATCCAGTGGTCAGCGAAGTCCTTTTCCTCAGTGAAAAGCATTAGGCCGTTTGAATGAGAGCAAATGATTTGCTAATAAGATCTGCTTCTGCCTCCCAGTACAGCACAAACTAACTCTAGAAATCAGTGATTACCTGCAGTTCGGGAGTAGCTAATCTGTCTAGGACAGAAGCGCAGGGATAAGTGCTCATCAAGCACTGAAAAGGAGCTTCCATAAGGCGTTCACCATGGGAAATCCTACTTTGGAGTTAGCAAAGTTAACACACATTTCTGAAATGTTGGCTTGGAATCTCAGATTTTATGTTGCTATTCCATTTCAAATGTATATGGAAGATACGTACCAGGGGTTGAGAGGAACAACCCATGTTGTGCTGTGTGTTACGTTGTATTCTCTGTGTTGTGTTTGTCTGTCGGCCTATGGGTCAGCCTCTGGGAGGCTGGGCTGGTTAGAGATGGAGTGCCACTGGACTTTGCATACCTGTCTTATAGAAGCCGAAGGAAGCACACTTGGAATTGCTCAATGAAGGGGCCCCGGACCAGAAAGAAAATCCCAGCCAGAAGAGAAATGGATTGTGTGCAGATAAGCGTTCACTACTCAGCAAGAGGCTCAAGACATGAAAGATTCGTGTTTCAAACAAGATAAATGTCCTGAGTTACAGAGAAGGAATGACAGTGTCTTCCTAACAGTGCTCTGTACTCTCTAAAGATAGAATTTGCATTCCATATAGATTGGTCAATGAGTAGAAAGAATAAACCAAGTCATGATCAAACCATGTCAAGATTATTAGTTCAGCCTCTAGCCTGTTAATTCCTTACTTGAACCTCCTGAATGAATATATTAATTTATTCCACTAAATTTAAGTTGAATATTATGTTGGCAGTTTTACTTCTAATGTTTTAATGTTTAAAATGAAAGAGCAAAGTACAATAGATTCCTTAACTTTGGAAACTTTGTGCCTTAAAGTATGAAATCTATAATAATTCATTTGGTATATATTTATGGACTATAATAAAATAAAAGATGATGTAAACCAAACATTTTTTACTAGCAAAGTGTTTATTCTTCCTTTGCAAAGAATATTAAGAGTTGGGGTGGTAAAAATCAAAGTCATATGAGGGGAAAAAATAACATACAGCAAATGTTAAAAAGTGAATGAATAATCCAGATCTCTGGCGGGGAACGAGGACTCAGTTAATCATGCTCCTGAGGACTTGGGGTCAGGGCACAAGGAGCACAGCAGAAACACTCTCAAGAGGCAGTGAGACAGCAGCAGGAGCCAAAGCCCTATGCACAGTCAGGAGACCTTGTCTATCCCGGTTGCGTCACCTTGGCAAGTGCCTTACCTGGCAGGTAAGAAATTAACTTTGAACCAAACATCCTTTTCTCACCATCAAGTTTGACACACACACACACACACACACACACACACACACATACACTTCTAAGCAGACATGAGGAAACCTGGAGCTTTCAGAGACTCCAGTACATGCTGGTACCGTGAGACATTCAATGTACTGACCTGAGAGAAATTTGAATTTTAGTATAGACTTCCTATTGTATCACTATTGTCTTCCTAATAGTTATTAAACTTCGTTTTCTTTGTTGCAAAAAAAAAGGAGTTAATAAGTTTGTTATGGCAATTTTATGAAAACTGAGAGGGATATCAAAAGGGAAATGAATTGTAAAATGCTTCCTTTCTGAGTTTGTCATAAATAAAAATGCTATAAGATCTCATTACTACTAATACTTTTTACTCCTAAAATTATAACTGATTCTGGACCCCGGCTGGATAATGCTGAGATTAGTTTCCAAAGCTGGCAAAGAGGAAAGGCTGTGTGGTTTGCTTGCAGTGAACAAGATGACTTGTGTGAGCGCCCCTTGTTGCCTCTTACTGGAACTGGTACAGGCGCTCAAGGAAGAAAGCAGAAAATCCACACCTGTGTTTGTTTTCCAAGTATAAAATAACAGAAAATTAAGAACTTATTCTTCAATACACTCAACTTTTCATTACCTAAACATTAGTTTTTATAATAAGGAAGAGATACAGAAATAGAGTCCCAAGGTAGATCTAACAGCAAGAGAGAAGTGCACGAGATCGATAGGGAGAACTCCTGTAAAGATAAAGGAGCGAGGAAACAGTACTCAGCTAATTAAGAGGAGAGATGATAGGAACGGCCACCCCTGCACTCTTTAGATTTTTAGGAGTGGACTGATGTCCACTGTCAATTCCCAGATGGTGATATCATCTTGGTTGGAGAGGGTGAGAGCAGGTGTGCAGAAGGGCAGTGTCAGGCTTCCACACTCCACAGGCAGCTCACTCCACAGGCAAGAATCTCACAAGGGGCTTACTCCAACTGCCAAGTGTATCCATCCCAATAGTACATTTGAAACTGGAAAAACAATCACAGGTGAACTTCACGAGTGAAGTCATGAAGAGCCGTGAGTTTTCCTACCTACATCCTTTTAACAAAGCTTGGCACTCACCTGATACCTGGGAAAACCTCTCTGGGGGCAGTATAGGCTAGCAGATATAGAAACTTTATTCAGAGCTCTTTGTGAATATGAGGAGTATTCCTACAGGAGAGCAAAAAAAAAAGGGGGGGCTCTTTTCATGATGAGCTGAAACAGAAGGGAGGAAAATTCAAGACCTTCTCCTGGTTGTTCTAAAATAATGAATATATGCCTTGATGAGACTGAGGTTCATTATTTCTAGGAGTTTCTAGCAAACTTCCAGGTGATTCTGATGCTACTAGTGCCAGACCATTTTTTAAATAATAAGACTAGATCATGAGGAACTTTTAATAAAAATTGATCCCTATAAGCTCTAGCTGGTTTGACTCAGTGGAGAGAGCATCGGCCCTCAGCCCTTGGCCCGAGGCTCTCAGTCCCAAAGTGTCCCAGGTTTGAGATAGGTCGAGACATACCTTGATTGCAGGCCCCTTGGGGCATGTACAGGAAGCAACCAATTGATGTATCTCTCTTACATTGATGTTTCTCTTTGTGTGTGTCTTTCCTCCTCTTCCACCCTCTCTCTAAAAAAAAAAAATATTCCTATATTATATATGATTATGTAAAATTGCACTACATATAATCTTAAATCCTGAAACTTCTTTTCCTATTTGACTAAAATAGGCATTTTAGGTCTGTATTTTCTCAAAGTTTTCTTTATTCTGTGTCCATAGTAGGAACATTATTCAAGACAGATAATGTTAAGTTGGCACTTTGAGCATATCTGAGATAACTAAATGGAATATATATTAGAAAAAAATAATAGCATGGAGGGACCTGGAGAGTATTATTCTAAGCTACATAAGCCAGTCAGAGAAAGACAAGTATTACATGATCTCACTTATATGTTGAATCTAATGAACAAAATAGATCCAGAGACATGGAAGCATGGAATAGACTGGAATCACAGAGGGAAGGAGCGGGAGGGTAGGCAAATGGGAAGAGATCAACAAAAGACCTTGTATGCATATATGCATAATCCATGGATACAGACAATAGGATGGTGAAGGCTAGGGAGATGGGAGCTGAGGGCATAGAGTATGGAAGAGATGAAGGGGGAGAGGGGCATAGGTAATACTTTCAACAATATTGAAAAAATAAAAATAATAAATAATAAAGTGTTGGAGACATAAAAAAGTAATCAATTACCACAGATGGTAGACTCTACTAGTGAAATGTTATAAAACCAATTATTTTGATGAATGGGCTTTAGCCTATGGCAAGTATAAGGGTTTAGAACAAGTCACCCCTAGTTGTGCCTCTGTGGTATGCAGATTTGGAACTAAAGTCAACTAAGACCCTAGGGTTTCAAGATAAACTACTGCCTCACTTTAACTCCCTAGAAGAACTTGATTTAGGGGCTTTGCCCATAATAAGAGATTACCAGAGATAACATTTTTCAACCTCTGTATATGGCAGGGCAAACTACTAATTCCTGAACATCTGCTCTTATTGCCCTGCAGTGACCTTCCTCCCCTCTGAAGCCCCAAAACACCTTATCTTATCCTTTGCTCAGAATGCCATACCTATCTCATCTTGACTTTCTGTCTCAGAGTCTCTCATGTATGTGGGGCTCCCATGTGTCCGTACATAATTAAATGTGGTTATCTTCGCTTGTCTGTTTCACATAGGCTTAATTATAGAGCAGTCCAGTGAAAGAACCTAGGAAGATAGAGGAAAGTTTCTTCCTATTCTACACAAGCAAAAGCAAAACAGTTTATCAATCAGTGACAGATACAAAAATATGAATAAGAAAAACCCACTGAAGTGACAAATATACAATAATTCTACTAGGTAATATGACCTGAACATAGTGAAACATTGGCTACCAAATGTTGACTTATGCATCCTTGCTCTTTTTATACTAATAACAATATCATCCGTGAATTAAAATAAATAGCTATGCTAAGGAAAGTTCAAAGCACATTTTCTTTATCTGGAGAGAAGAAAATTGCAACAGTAACACAGTATTTGAAGTGAAAATGGGACTGTGGGAACAGAAAGTGCAGATTTAGAAAGGAAGAGCCATTTGCAGAGAGCCATAGTCCCTTCACATTGGTCCCAGAGAACACCTTGAGTCTCCCAGATTTTAACCATGTCACCTCATGCCTTACATTGACTTTACATTCTTTTTGGTGTGATGATAAGTTTTAAAAGGGAGAAATAAAATATTGAGAGAACTAATTACTCAGTCCTTTCATATATTCACTAATTTGCTTTTAGTTTTCTATTCCCAAGGTATTGTTTTGTGATATTTCTAAGATTCCTAATCTCTGCTATTTGGGGATTTTTAATTTGTTTCTTCTCTTTTTCCTTCTTCTTCCTGAACTACTTCTTTAATCCCTCTAAAGGGTTTTCATTACAAAGATTGCTTTTCTAGAAACACATATTTTCCCCTGATGGTCATATTCAATCACCCAGGTACTCCTGTCATAGTCCAATGGGGTCATGAAAAAAGTGTCCTTGGTAGCAGGGATGGAGATCATGTATAGACTCAGCAACATGGACTTCCACTCACCACGGTCAGTATGGCTGCAGCCACTGCTGAGTGCCCAGTCTGCCAACAGCAGTGACCAACACTGAACCTCCATTAAGCCACCATTCCTCAGAGAGTCAGTTTGACTAAAGTATACTGCTTCTAGCATGAATGGGAGTAATATTTTTACTGGGGGAAATAGTTACTCTTGCTATGGATTTTTCTTTCCTTCCTGAAATGCTGCTTTGTGGTCTTACAGAATAATTTCCCACTTTCATGATACTACATACTGTATCACTTCTGACCAAATAACTCCTTTCACAGCAACTACAATGTGGAAAAGGGCCAGAGCCCATAGAGTTTCCTAGTCTTCTCCTGTTCTCCATCACCCTGAAATAATTAGCTTACAAAAATGGTGGAATGGCCTTTTAAAGACTCAGTTATGGTGCCAGCATCTTACAAAGCTGAGAAACACCTTTCAGGATGCAGGATTCATGAGATGGGGAATAGAGGAATAGAAACAAATGTGATTCCTTTCATTGTGACCATCAGTGACCCACTAGAAAAACGTTCACTTCCTATCCATACAGCTAGAGGTTCTGCTGGTCTAGAAGTTTTGGTTCCAAAGGGGATAATCCTTCCATGAGAAGACACAAAAATAAGTCCTCCTAGAAACTGAACTTCCATCTGGTCACTTTGAACTCTTCATGCCACTGAATCAACAGGCAAAGAAGGTCGTTACTTTGATTCATTGGAGTGATTGATTCTGAGCATTAAGAGAAAACCGTGTTGCCAGTATACAATAGGGATAAGAAGAAGCATATTGGGAATTCAAAAGAAAAACACCATCCCAAATTTTAAGAAAGGAGGAGGGGACTCTGTGTCCTCTTCTGGAAAAAGGGATAAATGTTTTGGGTTCTATCTAGTTTAGGTGGATCATGTCAACTAGAAACGTGGGTGTGATATTGTCTTTATTTGGAGATTAAGTATGGGTTAAGAAAATGTGCATAGGTTCCAAGTTGATGAAGGAAGAACTGTGGTGACTTTGTAATGTGTCAGCTTACCAAGGCTGAACTATATTTCTCTGAATTTCTTTTCCTTTATATTTCTGGGTAAATATTCCAAAGCCTTTCTTGTGGGTGGACCACAAGAAAGGCTTTGGAATAAGGTTTTGAGGGGAGAAGAGAAGCAGCTGTCACCTTGTAGCTAACACACACTGTCATTGATGTGCTCTTTGAAGTGAGTCAACGATGGGGCTACAGCTGTCCCACCTTTCCCAGAGACCCCTTACCTGCTCCTATTCCTATACCTGAGGTATGAGTTGAGTTCCATGACAAAGGGTCCAGCAATGCAGGACACCCATACCACTGGAGCTAGAACCAACAAAGCTGACATAGGTTCAGCCTATTCTCATGGGCTTCTGCTTTGGATTCCAGCTTCTTGCTCTGCCCCCTTAGATTAAACTTCCCTTTCCAAAAGCTTGTCCTGCTTTATAGAGCTTTATAATAGGTCTAGGAGAGAAAGGGTAGAAAATCTCTTACTTCCACAAAAATGTTCAGAGACTTTCTGCCTATAATCAACCTATAATGGGCAACTGTGAGGCTCAATTCTTTGTGTAGACAACAAAAGAGTTGGATGTTTCTTTACTGCTATTCAGCTCAAAATGTGTCAGGTTGAGACTCTCCATAACCCAGGAATCAAAAGTCAAAATTCTATTCTTTAGAAAATGAGGGCCTTCCCAGCTCTTGTGGTCCAGTGAAATGCATGACAATTGAAAATTAATTTAATCTGCTTTAGCCTCTCAGGTTCTGATGCACCTGCTTTAAAAGAAGGGTCCAAGATAATAAATTTACACTGATAGTCAAAGTGAATAGTGATTTTCAACCAGTGTGCTGCAAGGTTTTTTAAAACATGCAATACTTGGAGGTAACCAAGATGGCAGCATAGGTAAACACCTACACTGCTGCCTCGCACAACAATTTCAAAACTACAACTAAAAGACAGAATGGACAGCATCCTGAACCACAGGAAAGCTGGCTGAGTGGAAATTCTACAACTAGAAAGAAAGAGAGGGGCTCACAGAGACCCAGAGGAGCTGCAAAAAGCTGAGGTACAGAGACACATGTGTGGAGAGAGCGGGTGCCTGAGTACCTGGCTGGCTTTCTCTGGCGGGAGACTCTCAACGTCATTGAACCCCTTATCCTACGACACTAAACCCCAGGTCCAGCTGAAACTCATAAGGGGGGAGTTTGGACTGTGAAAAGGGAGAGATGCATGGAAATTTAGGGGAGTTACAAAAGATCAGATGACTGGTGGCGTGCATGGCACTGTGCAGAGGACAGATTGCTGATTGTGCCGCTGGCTTTCACAAGAGGGCAGGAGACAAAGCATCCCAACTGATTCACTTCTAATTCCACTAAACCCCAGATTCAGGCGAAACCCTGGGGACCCAGATTCATATGGTCCCGGAGCGACGGGGAGCCGGAAAGGCAGCAGTCTAGAGGGAGAGAGAGAGAAAGAGAGAGAGAGAGAGAGAGCGAGCACAGGTACTGCTCCAGCGATTACCCAGTCATGTGAGACTCCGGGGCCGTGGAGGGCAGGGCTGACTGGAAGGCAAGGTAGTCCATTAAGCCCTGAGACTCCACCCATCCCAAGCTCAACAGAGAGGCTTTTGCATTTTTGCAAGTCTGGTATCATAAGGCTGAATCCAACACAGAAGTTCTCCCAGCATAGTGAAAATGCCAAGACAAGAGAAGAGATCACAAACAAAAGAAATGGAGGAAAACAAACAACTGGATATAGAGTGCAAAACCACGCTCATAAGGTTTTTCAAGAATATCCTAGAAAAGATGGATAAAGTTAGCGAGACCCAAGAGGAGATGAAAAAGAACCAACTAGAGATGGAAAAGAACCAACTAGAAATTAAACATACACTGACTGAAATAAAAAAATATTATACAGAGACCTAACAGCAGACTAGCGGAAGGCAAGAATCAAGTCAAAAATTTGAAATATAAAGAATCAGATAACACTCAACTGGAAAAGCAAGAAGAGAAAAGAATCCAAAAATGTGAAGATAATGTAAGGAGCTTCTGGGACAGCTTCAAGCATACCAACATCAGAATTGTGGGGGTGCCAGAAGAAGAGAGAGAGCAAGATACTGAAAACCTAATTAAAGAAATAAAGAATGAAAACTTCCCACATCTGCTGAAAGAAATAGACTTACAAGTCCAGGAAGCACACAGAACCCCATATAAAAGGAATCCAAAGAGGACCACACCAAGACACATCATAATTAAAATACCAAGAGCAAAAGACAAAGAGAGAATATTAAAAGCAGCAAGAGAAAAGCAGTTCATTACCTACAAGGGAGCACCCATACGACTGTCAGCTGATTTCTCAACAGAAACGATGCAGGCCAGATGGGAATGGCAAGAAATATTCAACGTGATGAATAGCAAGAACCTACACCCAAGAATAATCTATCCAGCAAAGCTGTCATTCAGAATTGAAGGGCAGATAAAGAGCTTCACAGATAAGAAAAAGCTAAAGGAGTTCATCACCGCCAAACCAGTATTACATGAAATTCTGAAAGGTACTCTTTTAGAAGAGGAAGAAGAAAAAGGTAAAAGATAAAAAATTAAGAACAACAAATACATATCTATCAATAAGTGAATCTAAAATTTAAGTGAATTAAAAATTTGATCAACAGAATAAACTGGTGAATATAATAGAATCAGGAGCACAGAAAGGGAGTGGACTGATAATTCTCAGGGGGGAAGGGGTGAGGGGTGTACATGGAGGACTGAACAAAAATCATACACCTATGGATGAGGTCAACGGGAGGGAGGTAAGGGTAGAGGAAAGGTTGGGAGGGATGGAGGGGAGCTATGGAGCGGGGAAAAAGAGAAACAAATGTAATAATCTGAATAATAAAGATTTAATTTTAGAAGATGGCGGCATAGGTAAACACCTACACTGCTGCCTCGCACAACAATTTCAAAACTACAACTAAAAGACAGAACGGACATCATCCAGAACCACAGGAAAGCTGGCTGAGTGGAAGTTCTACAACTAGAGGGAAAGAGAGGGGCTCACAGAGGCCCAGAGGAGCTGCAAAAAGCTGAGGTATGGAGACGCGCGCTGAGAGAGCGGGTGCCGGAGTACCTGGCTGGCTTTCTCTGGCGGGAGGGAAACGGAGACTCCCAACTGCATTGAACCCCTTGTCCTGCGACACTAAACCCCAGATCCAGCCGAGACTCATACGGGGGGAGTTTGGACTGTGAAAAGGGAGAAGTGCACGGAAATTTAGGGGAGTTGCAAAGGATCGGAGGTCCGGTCACGCACGGCACCACGCGGAAAACGGATTGCTGATTGTGCCGCTGGCTTTCATGAGTGGGCGGGAGACAGACCCTCCCAACTGCGCCACTTCTGAGTCCACTGGGCCCCTGTTTTGGGCGAAACCCTGGGGACCTAGACTCGTGTGGTCCTTGTTCGCAGGGGAGCCGGAAAGGCAGCGGTTAGAGGCGCTGCGGGTGCGCGAGTGCACAAGGACTGCTCCAGCGGTCAGTGAGACTCAGGGGCCGTGGAGGGCGGGGCCGACTGGAAGGCAAGGCGGTCCCTGAAGCCCTGAGACTCCACCCCTCCCAAGCTCAGCAGAGGCTTCTGCAGCTGAATCCAGCACAGAAGTTTCCCCGGCACAGTGAAAATGCCGAGACAAGGGAAGGGATTACAAGCAAAAGAAATGGAGGAAAAAAAACGACTGGATATAGAGTTCAAAACCACGCTTATAAGGTTTTGCAAGAATATGCTAGAAAAGATGGATAAATTTAGTGATACACTGACTGAAATAAAAACTATTATGCAGAGTACTAACAGCAGACTAGAGAAAGGCAAGGATCAAGTCAAAAATTTGAAATATAAAGAAGCAGAAAACATTCAACTGGAAAAGCAAGAAGAGAAAAGAATCCAAAAATGTGAAGATAATGTAAGGAGCCTCTGGGACAGCTTCAAGCGTACCAACATCAGAATTGTGGGGGTGCCAGAAGAAGAGAGAGAGCAAGATACTGAAAACCTGTTTAAAGAAATAATGACTGAAAACTTCCCACATCTGGTAAAAGAAATAGACTTACAAGTCGAGGAAGCACACAGAACCCCAAAGAAAAGGAACCCAAAGAGGACTACACCAAGACACATCATAATTAAAATGCCAAGAGCAAAAGAGAAAGAGAGAATATTAAAAGCAGCAAGAGAAAAACAGTTTATTACCTACAAGGGAGCACCCATACGACTGTCAGCTGATTTCTCAACAGAAACGATGCAGGCCAGACGGGAGTGGCAAGAAATATTCAACGTGATGAACAACAAGAACCTACAACCAAGAATAATCTATCCAGCAAAGCTATCATTCAGAATTGAAGGGCAGATAAAGACCTTCACAGAGAAGAAAAAGCTAAAGGAGTTCATCAACTCCAAACCAGTATTATATGAAATGCTGAAAGGTACCCTTTTAGAAGAGGAAGAAGAAAAAGGTAAAAGACAAAAAATTATGAACAACAAATACACATCTGTCAACAAGTGAATCTAAAAATTAAGTGAATTAAAAATCTGATCAACAGAATAAACTGGTGAATATAATAGAATCAGGAGCACAGAAAGGGAGTAGACTGATTGATAATTCTCAGGAGGACAAAAATCATAAAGCAACAAACAGACTGTGAAATTATAGCAGAAAGATTAAAGTTAGGTGAGGTAAATAAGTGATCAATCAAAGGACTTGTATGCATGCTTATAAACATAACCAATGATCACAGACACTGGGGGGTCGGGGTA
>JAAGEH010002534.1:12230564-12261067 GCA_011751065.1 Lasiurus cinereus | reverse complement strand
AGTACCTTTCAGCATTTCATATAATACTGGTTTGGAGTTGATGAACTTCTTTAGCTTTCTCTTCTCTGTGAAGCTCTTTATCTGCCCTTCAATTCTGAATGATAGCTTTGCTGGATAGATTATTCTTGGTTGTAGGTTCTTGCTATTCATCACATTGAATATTTCTTGCCACTCATGTCTGGCCTGTATCGTTTCTGTTGAGAAATCAGCTGACAGTCGTATGGGTGCTCCCTTGTAGGTAATGAACTGTTTTTCTCTTGCTGCTTTTAATATTCTCTCTTTGTCTTTTGCTCTTGGTATTTTAATTATGATGTGTCTTGGTGTGGTCCTCTTTGGATTCCTTTTATATGGGGTTCTGTGTGCTTCCTGGACTTGTAAGTCTATTTCTTTTATCAGATGTGGGAAGTTTTCAGTCATTATTTCTTTAAACAGGTTTTCAGTATCTTGCTCTCTCTCTTCTTCTGGCACCCCCACAATTCTGATGTTGGTATGCTTGAAGCTGTCCCAGAGGCTCCTTACATTATCTTCACATTTTTGGATTCTTTTCTCTTCTTGCTTTTCCAGTTGAATGTTTTCTGCTTCTTTATATTTCAAATTTTTGACTTGATTCTTGCCTTTCTCTAGTCTGCTGTTAGGACTCTGAATAATACTTTTTATTTCAGTCAGTGTATGTTTAATTTCTAGTTGGTCCTTTTTCATCTTTAGTTGGACCTTTTCCATCTCTAGTTGGTCCTTTTTCATCTCCTCTTGGGTCTCACTAAATTTATCCAACTTTTCTAGCATATTCTTGAAAAACCTTATAAGTGTGGTTTTGAACTCTATATCCAGTCGTTTTTTTTTCCTCCATTTCTTTTGTTTGTAATTCCTTCCCTTGTCTCGGCATTTTCACTGTGCCGGGGAAACTTCTGTGTTGAATTCAGCTTTAGGATACCAGACGTGCAAAGCCGCAGAAGCCTCTGTTGACCATGGGAGGGGTGGAGTCTCAGGGCTTAAGGGACTGCCTTGCCTTCCAGTCAGCTCCGCCCTCCACAGCCCCTGAGTCTCACTTGACTGGGTAATCGCTGGAGCGGTCCTTGTGCGCCAAGCACCCATAGTGCCTCTAACCGCTGTCCCTCTGGCTTCCCTGCGCACCAGGACCACACGAGTCTAGGTCCCCAGGGTTTCGCCTGAAACAGGGGCTTAGTGGACTCAGAAGTGGCACAGTTGGGAGGGTCTGTCTCCCGCCCACTCTCGAAAGCCAGCGGCACAATCAGCAATCTGTCCTGTGTGCAGTGCTGTGCGCGCCACCGGGCCTTTGATCTTTTGCGACTCCCCTAAATTTCTGTGCACTTCTCCCTTTTCACAGTCCAAACTCCCCCCGTATGAGTTTTGGCTGGATCTGAGGTTTAGTGTCGTAGGATAAGGGGTTCAATGCCGTTGGGAGTCTCCGTTTCCCTCCCACCAGAGAAAGCCAGCCAGGTACTCAGGCACCCGCTCTCTCCGTGCGTCTCCGTACCTCAGCTTTTTGCAGCTCCTCTGGGTTTCCGTGAGCCCCTCTCTTTCCCTCTATTTGTAGAACTTCCACTCAGCCAGCTTTCCTGTGGTTCTGGATGATGTCTGTTCTGTCTTTTAGTTGTAGTTTTGAAATTGTTGTGCGAGGCAGCAGTGTAGGTGTTTACCTATGTTGCCATCTTGGATTCTCCTCTATAATGTTCTTTATTATGCATAAGTGAGTGAGATCACGTGGAATTTTTCTTTCATTGACTGGCTTATTTCATTTAGCATAATGCTCTCCAGTTCCATCCAGGTTGCTGAAAATGGTAAGAATTCCTTCTTTTTTATGACAGCATAGTGTTCCATTGTGTAAATGTACCATAGTTTTCTGACCCAGTCATCTGCTGATGGGCACCTAAGCTATTTTCAAATCTTACCTATTGTACATTGTGCTGCTATAATATAGGGGCACATATATCCTTTCTGATTGGTGTTTCTAGTTTCTTAAGATATATTCCTAGGAGTGGGATAACTGGGTCAAATGGGAGTTCCATTTTTAGTTTTTTGAGGAAAGTCCATACCATTCTCCATAGTAGCTGCAACAGTCTGAATTCCCACCAGCAGTGCACAAGGGTTCCTTTTTCTCCACATCCTTGCCAACACTTGTCGTTTGTTGATTTGTGATGATAGCCATTCAGACAGGTGTGATATGGTATCGCATTGTCCTTTTGATTTTCATCTCGCGGATAATTAGTGACTTTGAGCAAGTTTTCATGTGTCTCTTGGCCTTCATTCTGTCTTCTTTCAAAAAGATTCTATTTAGGTCTGTTTCCTATTTTTTTATTCGATCATTTATCTTTCTTTTATTAAGTTGTATAAGTTGCCTATAGATGTTGGAGATTAAACCTTTATCAGTGATAACATTTGCAAATATGTTCTCCCGTACAGTGGAATTTCTTATTGTTTTGTTGATGGTTTCTTTTGCTGTGCAAAAGCTTTTTATTTTGATGTAGTCCTATTCGTTTATTTTCTCTTTAGCTTCCATTACCCTAGGAGTAGTATCAGTGAAGAAGTTTCTTCAGGATATGTGGGATTTTAGTGACTGTGGATTCTTCTAGCATTTTTATGGTTTCCCATCTTATATTTAAGTTCTGTATCCATTTTGAGTTTATTATTGTGTATGGTGTAATTGGTGGTCTAGTTTCATTTTTTTGCATGTACCTGTCCAATTTTCCCAACACCATTTATTGAAGAGACTGTCTTGACTTCATTGTATAATTCATGCCTCCTTTGTCAAATATTAATTGAGAATAGTGATTTGGGTCGATATCTGGATTCTCTATTCTATCCCATTGGTCTATATGTCTGATATTGTGCCAGTACCAGGCTGTTTTGAGAACAGTGGCTTTGTAATACAGCTTGAAATCTGGTATTGAGATTCCACCTACTTTATTCTTCTTTCTCAGGATTGCTGTGGCTATTTGGGGTCTTTTTTTATTCCAGATGAATTTTTAGAGAATTCTTTCTAGATCTGTGAGATATGCTGTTAATATTTTAATGGAGAGTACATTGAATCTATAGATTGCTTGGGGTAGCATGAACATTTTAATGATGTTGATTTTTCAATCCATGAACATGGTATGTTCTTCCACCTGTTTATGTCTTTCTATATCTCTTTCTTCAGTTCCTGTAGTTTTCTGCATCTAAGTCTTCTACCTCCTTAGTTAAGTTTATTCCTAGGTATCTTAACTTTTTTGGTGCTATGGTAAATGGAATTTCTTTTTTAGTCTCTCATTCTGTAAGTTCACTTTTGGTGTATAGAAATGCCATAGATTTCTTGGCATTAATTTTGTGTCCTGCTACATTGCCGATTTCATTTATTAAGTCCATTAGTTTTTTTATGGAGTCTTTTGGGTTTTTTATATACAATATCATGTCATCTGCAAATAAGGACAGCTTTACTTCTACTTTTCCACTTTGGATGCCTTTTTTTCTTCTTCTTGTCTAATTGCAATGGCTAATACTTCCAGTACTATGTCAAACATGAGTGGTGAGAGTGGATATCCCTGTCTTGTTCCTGTTCTTAGGAGAAATGGTTTTAGTTTTTGTCCATTGAATATGATGTTAGCTGTGGGTTTGTCATATATGGCATTTATTATGTTCAGGTATGATCCTTCAATTCTTACCTTGTTAAGAGTTTTTATCAAGAAAGGATATTAAATTTTGTCAAATGCTTTTTCTGCATCAATTGATATGACTATATGATTTTTATCTCTCAATTTGTTTATTTGATGTATCACATTTATTGATTTGTGGATATTGTACCATCCTTGCATTCCTGAGATAAATCCTACTTGGTCATGATGTACGATCTTTCTGCTGTACAACTGGATCCAATTTGCTAGAATATTGTTGAGGATTTTGGCATCTATGTTCATGAGGGATATTGGCCTGTAATTCTCTTTCATTGTGTTGTCTTTATCTGGTTTTGGTATTAGGGTGATGCTGCCTTCATAGAAAGAGCTAGAAAGTGTTCCTTCTTCTTGAATTTTTTGGAGTAGTCTGAGGAGGATAGGTTTTAATTCTTCCTTGAATGTTTGGTAAACTCCCCTGTGAAGCCATCTGGCCCCAGGCTTTTTTTTACTGGAATCTTTTTGATGATTGCTTCAATTTCATCCATAGTTATTGGCCTATTGAGATGTTATATTCTTCCTGATTGAGTTTTGGAAGGTTATATTTTTCTAGGAATATGTCCATTTTCTCCAGGTTGTCCAGGTTGTTGAAATAGAGTTATTTAGAGTACTTTTTAAACAATCTTTTGTATTTCAGTGGAGTCTGTTGTTATTTCACTTCTTTCATTTCTGATTTTGTTTATTTGGATCCTTTCCCTTTGCTTCTTGGTGAGCCTAGCTAGAGGTTCATCAATCTTGCTTATCCTTTCAAAGAACCAACTATTGGTTTTGTTGATCTTTTGTATTGTTTCTTTGGTCTCTATGTTGTTTATCTCCACTCTGATTTTTATTATTTCCTTCCTTCTGCTTACACTGGACTTTTCTCATTGCTCTCTTTCTAACTCTTTGAGTTGTAGGGTTAGGCAATTTATTACATTCTTTCTTGTTTCTTGCAGTAGGCTTGTAGAGCTATGAACTTCCCGCTCAAGACTGCTTTCAGCCAAAACTGGTTTGGTTCAGTGGATAGAGCTTCAGACTGTGAACTAAAAGGCCTCAGGTTTAAATCCAGTCAAGGGCTTGTATCCTGGTTGCAGGCACATCCCCAGTAGGGGCATGCAGGAGGTGGCTGATCGATGTCTCTCTCTCATCAATGTTTCTAACTCTCTATCCCTCTCCCTTCTTCTCTGTGAAAAATCAATAAAATATATATTTTTTTAAAAAAAACTGCTTTCACTGTGTCCCACTGACTTTGGGTTGCTGTGTTTTCATTGTCATTTGTTGCCATGATGTTTTTTATTTCTTCCTTGATATCTCTGGTAACCCATTCATTGTTTAATAGCATGCTGTTTAGTCTCCATGTGTTTGATTTCTTTGGACAGTTTTTATTGTAGTTGATTTCCAGTTTTATGCCACTGTGATCTGAAAAGATGCTTGATATGATTTCTATCTTCTTGAATTTTAAGAGACTTTGCCTATGACCCAATATACAGTCTATCATTGAAAATGACCCATGTGCATTTGAGAAGAATGTATATTATGTGGCTTTGGGGTGAAATGTTCTGAAGATGTCAGTTAATTACATTTGGTCTAGTGAGTCATTTAGAATTGATGTTTCTTTGCTGATTTTTTGTTTAGAGAAGTTGTCCAATGGTGATAGTGGGTTATTAAAGTCTCCTACTATGATACATTGCTGTCAGTCTCTCCCTTGATGTCCTCCAGGAGCTTTTTTTATGTATTTGAGTGCTCTTGTATTGGGTGCGTACATGTTTATCAGAGCTATTTCTTCTTTTTGGATTGTTCCCTTTACTATGATGAAGTGGCCTTCCTTATCTCTTATTATGTCCTTCACTTTGAGATCTAATTTGTCAGATATAAGTATTGCTACCCCAGATTTTTTTTTCATTTCCATTCCCTGAAAAATCTCTTTCCATCCCTTCACCCTCAGTCTGTGTGCATCTTTTTTTCTGAGGTGAGTTTCTTATAGACAGAAGATATATGGGTCATGTTTTCTTATCCACTCAATTTCCTATGTCTTTTGATTGGGGCATTTAATCCATTTACATTTAACATTATTATTGATAGGTATTTATTTCTCACCATTTTTATTTTTCACCCCTGTGCTCCTTCTTCACTTCCTCCCACTCCCTCTCTCCCCCACCTCTCTCTCTCTCTCTCTCTCTCTCTCTCTCTCTCTCTCTCTCTCTCCTTTTTTTTTTTTTAACAGCAGACCCTTTAGCATTTCTTGCATTGCTGTTTTGGTGGTAATAAATTCCCTTAGTCCTTTATTGTCTTTGAAGCTCCTGATTTCACCTTCAATTCTGATTGGTAGCTTTGCTAGGTACACTATTCTTGGATTCAGACCCTTCCTTTGCATGACTTTGTATATTTCATTCCATTCCCTTGTTGCCTGATGAGTTTCTGTTGAGAAATCAGTCGCTACTCTGATGGGAGTTCCTTTGTAGGTAACTTTCTGTCTTTCTCTGGCTGCTTTTAAGATTCTTCCTTTGTTGGTGGTGTTTGCCAATTTAATTATAGTGTGCCTTGCAGTCAGTCTTTTGGGCTTCATTTTGCTTGGAACTCTGTGAGCTTCTTGGATTTGTGTGGGATTTTTCTTCCCTATATCAGGGAAGTTTTCTGTCATTATTTCTTCAAACAGGTTTTCTATTCCTTGCTCAGTTTCCTTTCCTTCTGGAATCTCTTTTATGTGGATGCTGTTTTGTTTTTATGCAGATGCTGTTTTGTTTTATGTTGTCCCAAAGTTCCCTTAGGCTCTCCTCCTGCTTTTTAATTGTCTTTTTTTAGAAGCTGCTCTACTTTGGTATTTTTCCTACTTTGTCTTTTAGCTCACTGATGCAGGCCTCTTCTTCTTCTAGTTTACTTTTGATGCTTTCTATTGAGTTCTTTACAGCATTTTTCATTTCTTCTTGGTTCTTCTTAATTTCCTCTTGGTTCTTATTCATATTGTCCAATTTGTCTTCCATTCTTTTCAGCCACTTTATGACCATTTCTATGAATTCTTTCTCTGGCAATTTGTTTGCCTCCATTTTGTTTACTTCTTTTCTGGTGATGCCTGCTTTTCTTTCATATGCAGGCTATTTCTTTGTCTGCCCATGGTCTTTCTTCTCCAGGAGTCTGGTTTTGTAGTTCTCATGCTCCTGCATTGATTTTTGGCACAAAATCAAACACAAGTAGGTACAATGCACAAGGCAGAAATGTATTCATGGTATTAATAACCACAGATAAAGGTGACCACTGGAGAGAAGCAAATTAGGGGATAGTAGAGAAAGAAAAAGAGAGAAAATAAAAAGAAAAAAAAATAGGAGTGCCAAAATAAAATTAGGAGGAAAAAAAAGTAAGAGAGAAAAGAAAGAGAATGAGAAAGAGAAGGGGAACAAACTATATGTATGAGGAGAAAACTCCAACAGAACAGCCACTAATTTCAACAAATGCCAGCAACAAGAACCTGGAGATTAATACAAACTACAAACAATAACTAATATCAAGTGACGGGAGGGAAAGCAGAAGCAATGAACAAACAAAAACAAAGCAAACAAAAAAAATAGAATAAGCAAACTAATCTCATAAAAAAGCATAAAAAATTGGTACAATCAACATTCAAGCAAACAACTACAAAAGAACAGAGAAAAAAACAATTTTTGGAAAGTGAAGACAGAGAAGAGAGAGGTGTGTATAGACTTGCAGCAGGGATTGGAAGTTAGACATATAAGTAGGGTGAAATTTTAACAGGAGGAAAAAAGAAAGAATAGCGAAAATCTAAAGTAGGCAAAGGATAAGAGAAACAGGACAACAAAAGGGGAAAAGTTAGGAAGAGAGTGATGGCATAAAGATAGAGTTGAGATAGAGTAAAATGATGCTAAAGGAAAGATGAGAACAGAATGTAGAACACCAATCCCAAAGTAAAATAAAGAGAAAATAAAATGACACTTGTTTTAACAAAAAGGTAAAATAGTCGTAGTAATAATACTGATTGAAAATAAAAATGTAATAATTATAAAGGTAAAATCAAGTGAGGAAAAAAGAAAAAAATAGTTTCTTAAGTAAAAGATGAAAAAATAAAAATTAAAAATAAAAATAAATAGAATGTGCAGTAGTAAAGGTCATTCACTTCCTTTATTGTTCTGTTTGGCATGCCTGTTTCCCAATCAGGACAGTATTTCAGATCCTTGCATTCCACTGCTCCTCAGTATTATAATCCAGTCCTAATTTTTAAGGAGGCAGTGTGTCTTAATTTCTTTATTCCTTTATTTGTGATTACAGAAGAGTCAATTTGCGATTCAGCCCCTGGGTGGCAGTGTTTCTGGATTGACCTCTGAGACTATAGGTCCTCTCTTGCCTGTGCTTAGATCCTGCTTTCCTGTGGCACTCAATACTGGTTTGTGTAAGTGGTTTGCCCCAGAACTAGTTCTCTGATGATCACTCCCTGCTCTGATCCCCAGGTTCCAGAAAAACAACTTCCCCCTGCAGTCTCTTAGGATGTCCCCAACTGGGTGATCCTATGTATTGGGCTTAGCAATCAGAAACAAGGATCTGAAGAGGAAAGAGTGCAAGTGCATGAACTCCGGTGCTGCACACAAGTCTGGGGAATCCCCCTATCCTCCTCATATCCAAGCAGTTGGCACACTTTTAAAACTCCCAGGCTGTCCTTCTGCATCAGATCAAAATGGGTTGCTTTTTAGAGATCCCCTCTGTTAGCAGCTCTGAGAACCCCCTTCTGCATTCACAGATCACGCCAGCCCCAACAGTCTCTAGGTGCAGACTTCTCCCAGTGCACCAGCTCCCGCAGTGTGCACATTTCTCTGTCCTGCAGGATCAAAGACCTCACCTTATCCCAGGCGAAATTCAACCTTTCCATAGTGGAGTGTAGAGCTCCTCTGAATCCATGTGTTTGCGCCAATTGGTGACCAGTTCCCTGGGGTTTGCAGTTGTTTGGTGGGTGCCATAGTTGTAGATTCTCAGGCTTCTTATAACATCCACTTTCCCCTTCAAGATGGTGTAGTCTCCACATCGGAGCTGGTGGCTCCAGGAGGAAACCCAGCAGCAGTGAGGACTGCCTGGTCAGGGGAGCCCCGTCCAGCAGTCCCCCATCTTCTCCTGCAGTATAGCTGTCCCTTAACTCACCAACAAACACTCCCTGTGCAACCTTCGGCGGTTCTCTCTGTCTGCTCTGGGACAAAGCTCGGTACATGTCCGTCTACTCCACCACCCTTTTTTCCCTTTTGTTCATATTTTTGCAAGCTGATATTTCCTAACAGATATATATTTATTTCTGAATGAATGTGAATAAATAAATGAGTAACAACAAAACCCTCTCATTATAAGGTGTTTTTAATGCTTTTCAGAACATTCTTAGTATTGATCTCATTAAAATTGCTGCTTTTCCCAATGTCTTTGGTAAAATAGGAAACTATGGTTACATAATTTTTGAGATTTATATATAATTTTAAAAAGATATTTAGAAGTCGTTTTCTAGATAAGGCTTTGAGAGGCAGCAATCTCAGTAAGATGGCTGGAAATTAGGATATATCCTGATCTTGGAGAAGCTTTGGTAAGGTAAGCAACTAGTTTAACTCAGCCTATGTAAATTTGGGGGTTGGCTTTGAAGGACTAATAGAGATTATGAGGGTGTGAAGGTCACTCATTGCTGGCCTTACTGGCTCAAAGGTTGCTCCTTACTCCTTTTCCAGAAATCATTTTCTAGAAAATAGAATATAAGGAAATGGTAAAATCAATTGGAGAACTAAAAAGCAATTGAGTTCCCATATTACTTATAAGTATGTTTAAAAGGGAGATTAAAAAAAGGGGGGGTAGGAGTCGGGTGGAGGGGAGCTATGGAGGGGAAAAAAAGAGAAACAAATGTAATAATCTGAATAATAAAGATTTAATTTTTAAAAAAAGGGAAGAGAAAAAAAAGGGGAAGCTAAAGGGAACTAAGATGGCTGTCAGTGTAGGTAAACACCAGTACTTGCCACCTCCCACAACCACATCAAAATTACAATTAAAATACAAAATAATCATCATTCAGAATCATCTGTGCCATTTTTTTAATCATCAGGCAAATCATCTCTATAGAGGCCTCCCATGAAGAGCAAGGGGTCCAGTGCCACACAAAACCCCCAGCCACAGCTAGGAAGACAAGTTCCCACTACTAAAGGCTATAGAAACCAGTGGGGGTTGTAGCTGAGTGACACAGAGGCTTCTAGAGCCCCAAGTGTTCACACATATGAACTTACTTGGACTCCTAGCACTGGGAAGCTTTGGGGGACCCAGACACATATGGGGGGAAACTGGATTATCTGTCTTAGGGAGAGGAACTCAGAGTTGGCTTTCTCCCAGATGAGGGTGCTCCCAAGGTCATTATTCCTGTGCTGAGACCTCCCCTGTCGCAGGGCTGACTAGCAACTATATATGAGTCTCCATCAGCCTGGAGCACACTGTTTGCTTCACCCTCGTGATTTCCTGAGTCCCTGCCCCATCCAATTTGCAGCTTTACCCAAGTTGTTGGCAACTGCTTTTCCATATGAATGGCCAGTCCTGTCTCAGGCTTTATACTTTGCTAAAGTCTCTTAAACAAGCAGCAGCTGGAGTCAGAATACCCCAAATCTATCAATAAAAGGCCCAAAACCCAGCGTTAGCACCAGCCTGCCTTGCCTCACAGCTGGGCATCACCTGGATACTATATAAATAATAACCATCTGCATATCTCCCTATAGCTTCTGCCGGGTGGCCCTAAGAAGTGGCTGACTTTGCACCTCCCAGGAGGCCTCAGAGCCAGAGCCCTGGTAGACAGCTTCAGGCCACACCAGATTACAACTCTATACATCCACAGGCAACACACTAAAGCGGCAGACTCAGTGAGCAACAAAGCCCCACTAAAGCAAGGCCGGCTCTTTATGGATGTCTACTGCATAGCAGCTCTTCCATTGTAGATGCACCTGGTCATCATAGCCAATTAGCCTGGAGGCCAATTCCTCCCAGTGATGCCAATCAAGGCTTAACTACAATAGGACTGTGCACACAGCCCACACAAGAGCGACCTAGAGTGCCCAGCTCAGATGACTGGGCAGGCTCAGCCACTGGAAACATAACAACTCTACCTAATACATGGAAACATAAACAGGGAGGCAGCCAATATGTGGAGACAAAGAAACATGTTCAAGTGAAAGAAATGGAAGCAAGAAAGCTACTGGATCCAAAGTTCAAAACAATGGTTATAAAGATACTTAAGGACAAGAAACCAAGATGGCAGCATAGGTGAACACCTAAGCTGCTGCCTCGCACAACCAAACTGGTCTCAGCCATAACTGTAATTTTGCTATTGTTATGAATTATAATGTAAATACCTGTGTTTTCCGATGGTCTTAGGCAATCCCTGTGAAAGGGGTCATGACCCACAGGTTGAGAACCACTGCTCTAGCGGGAGGGAGACGGAAAATCCCGAATGCATTGAATCCCACTTCTACCTTCAATGAACCCCAGTTTTAGGCGAGACTCATACGGGGGAGTCTGGACTGTTGTGAAAAGGAAGGAGTGGAGGGGAACATAGGGAAGCCGTGAAAGACAGAGGTCTGGGGGTGCACGAAAGTGCGCACACAGAGCGCTGATTGCTGATTGTGCCACTGGCTTTCTCTAGGGGGAGGAAAACAGAACCTCCCAATAGCACTGCAATCCAAGTCCAACTTTATTGAATCCCAGTTTGGGGCAAGACCCTGGGGACACAGACCCATACAGGTCCCTAGAGCACATGGAAACTCAGGGGAACTGGAAAGGCAGAGGTCTGGAGGCAAACACACATGGCAGACACAGCTGATCCTCACAACCAATTGGCTTGGAGGTCAATTCCCCCCAGTGATACCAACAACAATCAATAATTAACTACAACAAGACTATACACACAGTTCACAAAGGGGTACACCAAGAGTGTCCACCTCAGGTAACTGGGGAGGCAGAGCTACTGGGCCACATAGGATACCTAGCACAGAAAGCTACTCTACCAATTTAGGGAAGCAGCGAAATATGCAGAGACAAAAGAATAGATCATAAACAAAAGAAATGGGGGAAAACAAATGACTGGATATAGAGTTCAAAACCATAGTTATAAGGTTTTTCAAGAATTTCCTAGAAAAGATGGATAAATTTAGTGAGACCCAAGAGGAGATGAAAAAGAACCAACTAGAAATTAAACATACACTGACTGAAATAAAAAATATTAAAAAGAGACCTAACAGAAGACTAGAGGAAGGCAAGAATCAAGTCAAAAATTTGAAATACAACAAAACAAAAAACACTCCACTGGAAAAGAAAAAAGAAAAAGAATAAAAAAATGTGAAGATAGTGTAAGGAGCTTCTGGGACAACTTCAAGCATACCAACATCAGAATTGTGGGGGTGCCACAAGAAGAGAGAGAGCAAGATACTGAAAACCTATTTGAAGAAATAATGACAGAAAACTTCCCCCACTTGGTGAAAGAAATAGACTTACAAGTCCAGGAAGTGCACAGAACCCCAAACAAAAGGAGTCCAAAGAGGACTACACCAACACACATCATAATTAAAATACCAAGAACAAAAGACAAAAAGAGAATAGTAAAAGCAGTAAGAGAAAACAGTTAATTACCTACAAGGGAGCAGCCATATGATTGTCAGCTGATTTCTCAACAGAAACTATGCAGGCCAACTGTAAGTGGCAAGAAATATTCAAAGTTATGAATAGCAAGAACCTAAAACCTACAAGATTACTCTACCCAGCAAAGCTATCATTCAGAATTGAAGGGCAGATAAAGACCTTCACAGATAAGAAAAAGCTAAAGGAGTTCATCAACACCAACCCAGTATCAGATGAAATGCTGAAAGGTATTCTTTAAAAAGAGGAAGAAGAAGAAAAAGGTAAAGATGAAAATTATGAACAACAAATATATATCTATCAACAAGTGAGTCTAAAAATCAAGTTAATTAAAAATCTAATGAATAGAATAAACTGGTGAATATAATAGAATCAGGGGCATAGAAAGGGAATGGACTGATAATTCTTAGGGGGAAAGAGATGAGGGGACTGCAGTAAGAGACTGGACAAAAATCATACACCTGTAAATGAGGACAATGTGGGGGAGGTAAGGGCAGAGGGTGGGATAGGAACCGGGTGGAGGGGAGCTATGGGGGGGAAAAAGAGGAACAATTATAATAATCTGAATAATAAAGATGCATTAAATTTTTTTAAAGAAATGAAAGTGGGCATCTCTGTTTTATTTCTGTTCTTAGGGGAAATGAGTTTTTGTTCTTCCCATTGAGTATGATGTTGGCTGTAGGTTTGCCATACAAGATTTCTATTATGTTGAGATATGATACCTTATTCCCACTTTGTTGGGAGTTTTAATCAAGAAAGGGTGTCGGATTTTGTCAAATGCTTTTTCTGCATCAATTGATATGATTATGTGACTTTTTTCTCTCAGTTTGTTTATGTGGTATATCACATTTATTGATTTGTGGATATTGTACCATCCTTGCATTCCCAGAATAAATCCCACTTGATCATCATGTATGGTCTTTCTAATGTAATGCTTAATCCAATTTGCTAGAATTTTGTTGAGGATTTTAGCATCTATGTTCATCAAGGATATTAGCCTATAGTTCTCTTTTTTTGTAGTGTCTTTATCTAGTTTTGGGATTAGGGTAATGCTGGCTTCATAGAAAGAGCTTGGAAGTATGCCTGCCTCTTGAATTTTTTGGAATAGTCTGAGGAGGATAGATTTTATTTCTTCTTTTAATGCTTGGTAGAATTCCCCTGTAAAGTTATCTGGTCAAGGGCTTTTGTTTGCTGGAAGATTTTTTATCACTGCTTCAATTTCTTTGGTAGTTATAGGCCTATTCAGGTTTTCTTATTCTTCTTGATTGAGTTTTGGGAGCTTGTATTTTTCTAAGAATATGTTCATTTCATCTAAGTTGTCCATTTTGTTAGAATAGAGTTGTTCATGGTATTATTTTTTTTCATAATCGTTTGTATTTCTGTGAAATTGGTTGTTACTTCACCTCTTTCATTTCTGATTTTATTTGGGTCCTTTCTCTTTGCTTCTTGGTGAGCTTGGCATGGTCTCTGCAGCAGAGCCGGTTGTTCCTGGAGAGATTTCAGCAGCAGTAGTGTCTGCCTGGCCAGGGGAACCCGGTCCACAAGTCCCAAACAGTCCCATGAAATATAGCTGTCCCCTCTCACAAATACATGCTCATCCACACACTCTCCTTTTGTTCTCTCACTCACACACTATCTGGCAGCCTGCTTTCCCACTGGCAGCCATCTTGTGTATCCAAGAAAAAAATCTGTAAAATAATTAAATTTTGTTAAAATTTGGAAATGGCTATGTGGAGAAGTATTAGCAAGCTGTAGTTAGAACAATGTAATTTGCACATTAATTATTCTATGTGTATAAATATACATCTGGTAGTGTGTATATGTAGGGTATGTTTGGAATAGTGTGGTCTCAGAGCAACTTCCCAGGCATCCCAGAGTCTGTATCCTCACACATTGTTGGAGAGACTGTTTTCTTCCTTATCTGTCCTTGTTTGCACTGAGAGGTGGAGAAACCAGGAAGTGGCAGAGAAGTAAAGAACTGCTGGGCTGACTAACAACAGGGAATGAGTCAAGATGAAAGCTTGAGAATTGCTGTGAGAATCTTGAGGATCTGCAGCCCCAGCTGTAACCCCAACACAATCACGACCTGTGAGGCCTTGACTAAGGGTCTTTTTACAAGGGTTGTTTGAAAAAAAAAGGAAGCAGAAAAGTGTGTGGACATAGGATCTGCTTTACGGATGTGGCATTATTATTATTATTATCATTATTATTGACAACAGTTGCAATGACATGAGACTTGCAAATTGGATATATTTCCAGTTACATGCATGCCAGGGTGGAGTCTTTGACTATCCCAAGGCCCAGGGATTCTGGGGAAAATAATGGGACAAAGCAATGTTAACTTTCTGTGTAGAAGGTCTGCAGTGGTTGTATTTCTGAAATAATTCCACTAGTACAACAGCTGTGGCTGCTAGAGGTGGGAGGAGCCTGGGATGACACCCAGGGCCCAGGGTGGCTGGGGCCATCTTGGGGAGTGGGAGGAACTGCTTTCTGAAGCAACAAATGCTGGCAAAGATGTGGAGAAAAGGGAATCCTAGTACACTGCTGGAAGAAATGCAGACTGGTACAGCCACTATGGAAAACAGTATGGAGTTTCCTCAAAAAATTAAAAATGGAACTTCTGTTTGACCCAGTGATTTCACTTCTGGGAATATGTCCTAAAAAACCTGAAACACCATTAGAAAGAATATGTGCACTCTTATATTCATAGCAGTGTTCTTTACAAAATCTAAGATTTGGAAACAGCCCAATTGCTCATCATTAGATGAATGAATAAAAAAGCTGTGGGACATTTACATAATGGACTACTGTGCAGCTGTAAAATATAGGGATCTGTTACATTTTGGGACAGCATGAAAAATAGACTTAGAGATTAGTATGCTAAGTGAAATAAGCCAATTTGAGAAAGACAAATATTACATTATCTCACTTATTTGTAGAATCTAATGAACAAAATGAATTGACCAACAAAATAAGACCTGGAGCAAAGAAGCATGGAACAGACTGATACACCTGGATGGGGTATGAGAAGAGATTAACCAAAGAACTTACATACTTACTGAAGGCCCAGTGCACAAAATTCGTGCATGGGATGGGGTGGAGGAAAGGGGTATCCCTCAGCCCAACCTGCACCCTCTCCAATCTGGGACCCCTTGAGGGATGTCTCACTGCCAGTTTATACCCGATACAGATGGGATCGGGCCTAAACAGACAGCCGGACATCCCTCTCACAATCCAGCACTGCTGGGTCCCAACTGCTTGCCTGCCTGCCTTCCTGATTACCCCTAATTGCTTCTGCCTGCCAGCCTGATCACCCCCTAACCCCTCCCTTGCCAGCCTGATTGATGTCTAACTGCTCCCCTGCCAACCTGTTTGCTCCCAATTTCCCTCCCCTGCCAGCCCAATTGCCCCCATTGCCCTCCCCTGCCAGCCTGGTCCCCCCAAACTGTGTTCCTTTATCAGGCTGGTCCCCCTCAACTAGTCTCCCCTGCTGGTCCAGTAACCCCTAACTGCCCTTTCTTGCCAGCCTGGTCACCCCCAACTACCCTCCCCTGCCAGCCTGGCCATCCACAACTGCCCTCCCCTGCAGGCCTGGTCACTTCCAACTGTCCACTCCTAATTGCCCTCTCCTGCTGGCCATCTTATGTCCACATGGGGATGGTCATCTGACCACGTAGGGATGGTCATCTTGTGTGTTTGAGTGATGGTCAATTTGCATATTATCTCTTTATTATATAGGATATGCATAGTTCATGGACATAGGCAATAGAGTGGTGCAGAACTGGTTGGGGGGCTGGGACTGAGAAGAAAGAGGATAAAGAAGAGGGAGGTGGGATACATCTGTAATAGTATCTATAATAATAAAAGCAGTTGGTCCCTGCCAACTGCCCTCCCCTGCTGGCCATCTTGTGGTGGCCATCTTGGGTCCATATGGGGGCAGGATCTTGTGACCACATGAGGGCAGTCCTCTTGTGTGTTTGAGTATATTATTCTTTTATTAGATAGGATAGAGGCCTGGTACATGGGAGGAGGCCAGCTGGTTTGCCCTGAAGGGTGTCCTGGATCAGGGTGGAGGTTCCTTTGAGGCATGGGGTGGCCTGGGCGAGGGGCCTGTGGTGGTTTGCAGGCTGGCCACACACCCCCGAGACCCAAGTGGAGACCCTGGTATCTGGGATTTATTTATCTTCTACAAACTTTGTAGCATGGAGCAGAGCCAAGCCTTCTGTTGGCACAGCCATTGAAATGTTGTTGCCTTAAGTGGAGGCCTGGGCCAGCCAAGATGTGAAGAAAGCTTGGCTTCCTTCATCACTAGGGGCAACCCAAGCCTCCCTCCTTCTCTCTCTGTGGCTGTAACCATCTTGGTTGGGTTAATTTGCATACTCGCTCTGATTGGCTGGTGGGCATGGCTGGTGGATGTTGCTTGTGGGTGTAGCTGAGGTATGGTCAATTTGCATATTACTCTTTTATTATATATATATTTTTAAGGAATGGCATAGGAGAGAGATATTGTTGTTTCTATGTTAGAGTACATCATAGCCAAAAGAGCTTGGAATTTGGAACCAATATATCTAGTTCCTTCCCAACCTGGCAGGTAGCTCAGTTGATTAGAACATCGTACCAATATGCCAAGGTTCCATCTGAGGTCTGTACACATATAAGAATCAACCAATGAATGCATAAATGAGTGGTGCAACAAATCAATGTTTCTCTCTCTCTAAAAATCAATCAATAAGTAAATTTTTTAAGAAATGCTTCCCAATTGTTATGACATGAACATATATTCCAGTGTATTTTGTAAAGTCTACTTATAGTCTTTCACATTTAATCCACTTAGAATTGACTTTTGTATATAGGTTTGGCTTTTTTATTTTTCCATATGGATACCCAATTGTCCGCTGAACTACATTGTCACCTTATTACCTGTCAAGTGCCCATGTGAATTTAAGTCTGTTTCTGGCTCTATTCTGTTCTATTATAGCCATACCATACTGTCTTAATCAGTATGGCTTATAAATTTTTATATCTGGTAGAGCAGATTCCCCTACATTGTTATTTTTCTTCTAAACTGCCTTTTCAATTCTTGGCCCGTTGTATTTTTGTAGACATTATAGAATCAGCTTGTCAAAGCAGTTGCTGAAATTTTAATTGAGATTGCTTAATCCAGTGGTCAGCAAATCACGGCTTGTGAGCCACATCCAACTCTTGGCCCCTTGAGTATGGCTGTTCCATAAAATATCATGGCCTAGATGAGTCTATTTTGTAGAAGTGGAGTTAGAAAACGTTTAAGTTTAAAAAATTTGGCTCTCAAAAGAAATTTCAATCATTGTACTGTTGATATTTGACTCTGTTGACTAATGAGTTTTCTGACCACTGGCTTAATCTATCAATCATTTTAAGGAGAATTGGCATACATATAGTATGCTTCATTTATATAAAATTAAAACCTAAGAAAAGTTAATCTATAGTGATTAGAGATTTATACATTTTCAATATAGCAAGGGAAATCATCACAAAAGTCAGTGAAATGGTTACCTCTAAGAGGGAAATTAGGGGCCATGATTTGAAAAGAATACCTAAGGATACTTTGTTTTATTTTTTTATCTGATTGTGGTTATTTATTAAAAACCATATTTATGACTTACTTAATTTTATATGTATATTTTATAATAAAACTTTTTAAACTCCTAGCCCCGCCCCTTGCTAATTGTTACATTTGTCTTTATTACATTAGTCTCTCTCTCTCTTACTCAGCCCCAGTTTCTATTTGTAAAATAGAGCTAATATCTGCATCACAGATTTGTCTCTTCTTACCACATTGCAAACAACACATAGTACAGTGCTTAGCTTATTATTAATACATAATAATAAAAATGGTGATTTCACTTCCTCACTGTCCCCAGCAATCGCCAGTAGAATCAGTCAGGGAGAGATGAGAGGACAACCTCTATGAGAATACAGGATTACATACTTAGCAGTTTGCTGCCTTGGACTTACACTCTGTCCTGTACAAAAGGAATATTGACTGGGCAGTGAGGTTATCTCCTGTTCTTTCTAGAACTCATGACATCTGTTAGTTTCATCACCTCAGGTGTAGGGCAAAGTGAGGCTTGTTGAAAAATGCTTATCTGTAAACAAGCCTTCTGCCAGAGTCATCAATTGGCCATGGACATCTCTCCACCTCTTTCACTCTGTCCTTGGCTTTAGAGAAAGTGAACCTGTAGTCTTTGACCTTCCTGGTAAACACTACCTGGTTGTAACAAATGGTGGTCATTTTTTAAGTTAACTCTTACATTGTCACCTTATCACATGTCAATGTAAGAGATCCCTTTAAAATATGTATTGCTATGGAGTGCCTGTGATATATGTCCTTCAGAGAGAGGTACCAAAGTTAGTCCCTTAATAATAAAAATTAGAACAATAAGAATTAAGATATTTTAAGTGGTGCTAAATATGCCAAACATTTTGCTTAGCGTAATGCATTTCAAATTTATTATTTTTTTTAATCCTCACTTGATAATGTGTTCTTTTTATTCCTTATTTTATAATGAGTAAACTAGGTCTCAGAGAAGTTGTGACGTGGGCAAGGCCCTACTAGCAATAAATTGGGGAGGTCTTTGCTGTATATCTAAGTTTGTGTAATGATAAGTTATAGATTGAAGTGGTGGATACCCACATACACTCATGCATACAAACTGGCTCAGATGCCATGCCTTCTATTTCTGCAAAGAATGACTCACAAAAATGATGCTCTCCAAACTGTGTGCCATTTCTCTATGACTGATAAGCACACTAACAAATATTGTGATGGCCCTCCCGCTCAGACGGCACAGTGAGTATAATCGATTGTGGTAGCAATGAGATGATGAAGGAAGAGAACACACACCTTATAACCCCAGTGGTCACAAGTACATTTGATGGCCAAATTGTTCCACATCTGCAGGAAATACAATTGCACACAAAATTAGCTGCTAGTTGGGTCTTAGAGAAAGTAATCATCTGTGTTCACAAGAAATACCTGACCAATAAGACCCTCTACTACAAAATTTGGCATTGGAACAAAGAACCATTAGTCTCTCTTTGTTTAGCCAAAACGTAACACACAAAGTCGGGAGCTGTGAGGGAGTAACCTGCCCTGTGCCCAGAGGCGCAGAGAAACAGTGGTGCAAAAAGAAGTGGGGAAAAAAGGTTAAGACCCCTGAGGCATGGTGGCTCCCATTCCAGCCATTCCTGGGCTCCCTGCACACCAGCCCTGAAGTCCCAGAAATGTCTTGTTACCCCTTTAATTCAGACCTATGTTGGTTAGCCAGTTGCTTGGTTTTTGTCATAAAGTAGTTTGGGTGTAAATAAAGGATTAAAAGGGAATGCCCCCCTTTGCCTACAGTGCAGCTTAGAGAATTTTGTTTCCCTGATTCCTCCAGCAGAGCCTCTGAGCTCCCCTTTCTGTCTGTCCCTGTCACGGCTCTTCATGCTCTTGTCCAATCTTCCCTTTCAAGCCCCACTGGTGTTTTTGAATGCTGCTATGTAGCCCCAGTTGCAGATGTGCTCCATGATGCCCATTTGCACAATAAATAAGATAAATCCTCCCCCTTTAAAAACAATAACAAAAGTACAACCATCTAAATTGCTAGAGGCAGCAAGTCACAGTACTGGCTATTTTCCAAAAAAGGAAATTAGAGGGCTCATGTGTGTTCTTGGAGACAAAGAAAGGGTAGAGAACGAAGGGACTGTAGACCGGATGTACACTGGAATCACCTGTGGAATTTTTAAGCCATGATGCCAGTCTTTCATCCCCAGAGATTTCGATGGAATTGATCTGGCCCATGGCACCAGGATATTAGCAATGCCTTGGCACCCAGCTGGTGTGTGTGGCTCAGTGATTCAGCATCGACCTGTGAACCAGCAGGTCATGGTTCCATTTCTGGTCAGGCCACATGCCCGGGTAGGGGGCATGCAGGAGGCAGTAATCAAGGATTCTCTCTCTCATCATTGCTCTCTCATCTCTCCCTCTCCCTTTCTGAAAGCAAGAAAATATAATTAATTAATAATAAATAAATAAACAAATAAAATGCCTGGGCATCCTAGGGAATTCCAACTCTGAGAACCACTAATGTGGAGGAGAAACATTGCTATCAGGAAGTTGGGCAAGTTTAGGAAAAGATAATTATGTTGACTAAACTTTTTGTTCTCTGCGGCATCTAGTTTTAAGTAATGACTATCTATTAAGCACCCGCTGTGTGCCAGAAACCATGCTTTAAATTAATTACCTCCATTCATCAGAGCAACCCAGGGATTTTTCTAGCTGAGGAAGCTGAAACTCAAGAGGTCAAGTATCTCCACTGAGAACAAACTCCTCAATCTCAGAGTTTGTGCCTTTCCTGAAACACCACTCAGTCTGACCTTACTGAACAGCAGGGTCATCGGGGACACTTGCTAACAATGCATTCCTTGGTCCTATCTCACAGGTATCAAGTAGGTTTAAACATGTTCAAGTCTTTTTCCCAAGCACCCAGATTAGTTTTATGCACATATGCATAGTTCATGGACAACTTTGGAGAATTTCCCCATTATACTGTTTCCTCAATGCCCCCAATATAGAGATGCTCAAGAAAACATTACAGGAAGAAAGGAAAGAAGAAGGAAAGGAGAGAGTTAAGGAAGGAGGGAGGAAGAGATAGACATGAGACTTTAATAATAATTGAGTGGTAATATTTTAGTAATAATTATTGAGTAACTAGAGGCCCCATGCATGAAATTCATGCATGGGGGGGGGGAAGGGGGGACGGGGGAGGCAGGGTATCCTTCAGCTCAGCCTGCACCCTCTACAATCTGGGACATTCCCAGTGGGATGGGGCCTAAATGGCAGTCGGATAGCTCTCTCACAATCCAAGACTGCTGGCTCCCAACCACTTGCCTGCCTGCCTGCCTGCCTGATCACCCCCTAACCATTCCCCTGACAGCCTGATCAATATCTAACTGCTCCCCTGATGGCCTGATTGCCCTAGCTGCCCTCCCCAGATGCCTGATCACCCCTAACTGCCCTCCCCTTCCAGACTGATCCCTCCTCCCAACTGCCCTCCTCTGCTGGCCCAGTCACCCCTAACTGCCCTCCCTTGCCAGTCTAGTCCCCCTCCAACTGCCCTCCCTTGCAGGCCTGGGTCCCCCTCAACTGCCTCCCCTGCTGGCCTGGTTGCCCTCAACTGCCCTCCCCTGCAGGCCTGATCACCCCCAACTGCCTTCCCTTGCAGGTCTGGTCCCTCCCAACTTCCCTCCCCTCTTGGCCATCTTGTGTCCACATGGGGGCAGCCATCTTTGACTACATGGGGGTGGCCATCTAGTGGAGTCATGGTCAATTTGCATATTACTCTTTTATTAGGTAGGACAATTGAGATGACTGTGCACACAAATATTAAGGGATACACTTCACATATCTGTCTTTCTATCTGATGTCAAAAAGATAAAATGAGTCCCAGCTAGTTTTGCTTAGTAGAGAGAGCATTGGACTGTGGACTGAAAAGTCTCGGGTTCTATTCCAGTCAAGGGCACATGCCCTGGTTGCAGGCTCAGTCCTCAGTGGGGGGCATGCAGGAGGCAGCCGATCAATGATTCTCTCTCATCATTGATGTTTCTCTCTCCCTCTCCCGTCCTCTCTGAAATCAATAAACATATATTTTTTAAAAAGGTAAAATGAAAAACCCTGAAGGTCAGGGGTTTAGAGGCAAGGAAGGGGCACAGGCTTCAGTGGGAAGTAGAAGGGGCAGGTATGTCCTTCTGTAGAGCCACCAAAGTGGCCCAGACACCAGCAACAGAGGCATCCAGTTCCAAAGACAGGTCTCTGAGCCAGAGGTGTTCTATTCCATTGAACTTGGTTTTTACACCCACAAATATACCATTCATTAACACATAAAATTAGAGAGTTGAGCTGCAATTCCAGCTGGCATTTCAGGTCTGCTTAAAAATACAGTGCCTTTCAGCAAGGATTCAATACTTAAAGAGAAGGTCTTCAACAGAGAGGCAAGAACAAAATGGATTTGGAGATTATATGACTCTTCCTACACAAACAGGACAAAAATCACTCTAAGTTTTAACCATCACCCCAAAATTTTCTGTACAGTATTGAAAAAGTAATAATTACCAAGCCCCAATGGCACATGATATTTTATCTAACCACTTTGTGGCCAATAAAGGAATCTGGACAGTCCCTCAGAATCTGTCCACTGCCAGTGGCAGAGCTATATTGTACTATGGACAAAAAGCCAAGCCACCATCTCTGCTTGCCTCTCCTTCCTCCTCAGTGCTCTACCACCACCATAAATTGCCTGTCAAACCCAGTGAAAACAACTATACAGGAACCTGGAGATAGTACTTCGGTGAGCATTTCCCATCAAAGATTTGAACACAACTTGCATATGAAGAACTTTCAACATGTGTTTGTTGAATAAGTGAATATGTGAAAGGATTCATTAACCTACAAACAGCCTGGGGATCAATGTAAACAATGTTACATAACAGGAAAAAGTCAAATGCTTGGCAGAAATTTTGTAGTAGTTGCTCAATAAATGAGTGTTAAATGACAGGGAAGAAAGTGTTCTTTGAGACACTGACCGGGTGAAGTATATTTATTCCAAACCCCAGGGCCATGTTTCAAAACTTCACCCAATACTGAGAAGCATCTGGTGTTTTTATTAAGAATACAAATTCCCCAGTCTCCTGCAATGTAGATTCTATTTCTACAGATCTCATGCAAGGTCTGGAAATCTGTATTTGCAAAATTCCCAAATACTCTGGGGCCAAGGTATTAAGGCAATTTGCTATTTTTCTTCAATTTAGTGGAGTCTAGTGTATTCATTCATTCAGCTAACATGTGTTGAGTTTCTACTGTGTAGCAAGCACAAAGTTAGGCACTGTGCATACAGCAAGACCCCTGTCCTTAAGGGGTTACTGTGAGAGAGATTTGAAGCTCATTAGATGGAATGAGATAACATCTCAAGAGCATCTGAGACCAGCACAAACAAAAACCACTTTGTAAAGTCCCTGGTCAGTGAATAAGAATGGGGAGAGGGTAAACAGAAAGAAATCTCTCTAAAAAGGATTGGAATTCAAATTTCAGGAAGATGCTGGAATTTGCTTGATTCATATTTTCTTTTCTTACTTTTTTTTTAAATTTATAAACAACAGAAATTTATTTCTCACAGTTTTGCATACTGAACCGGTGTGATCAGTTCTGGTGAAAACCCTCTTCCAGGTGCAGAGTGCTGACTTCTCATTGTGTCCGCAGTTGCAGGAATAAAAAACAACTCATGGGCTAGGGTTGATGCCTATTTTCTTACCATCACTGCACCCGTGGTGGTGTGGCCGTAGAAGGAAAGTGTTCCAGTGGTTTGCTCGGGGTCACTGCAGTGACAAGAAGTAACAATGGGGCTAAGGCTAATGCTGCCGCCTGACCTCCAGAACAGGAATGTGTCTCTTGCTGGGGCCTGTGGGACTTGACTTAGAAGAGTTTCCAGAAAATAAATGTTGTAATTACCGCAACAGATGAGTGAAGCTTTCATGGCTTTCTGAAGAGCATTTGCTGTGAAGGTCTCCTCAGGGAGGTGATGGAGAGCCTGGGACCAGGAGTGTTTCCATCTTTATCACAAGTAGAAAGTACATGGGTTACCCGGCAGAAGTTCAAAACAGCACCAGTTTTGGACTTAGGAAGAATGAACTGAAATTCTGGTTTCTCAACTTATTTATTGTGTTAATCAAGGTAAGTCCTTAAGGTTTTCTTGTCCCTTGGGGTCTTTGTGAGCATTATATGACAGAATACATATGAATGCTTACCAGAATTCCGGGGACATAGTAGGCAACCAACAAATCATTGCTATTATATTTTTTCATATATGTGCAAAAAATGATAGCAAAGAGCTATCTATACTAATAATAGAGGAATATGCAAATTGTACAGTTTGCCATCATAGTAATAGTAATGACTGAATACAGACTGCATGAGGCAACCAGGCCAGCAAAAGGAGCGGGGGGTGGGGGGAGTTGGGGCAACCAGGCCAGTGGGGTGGTGGGGTAGTTGGGACACCCAGGCTGGCAGGGGGGCAGTTGAGGGCGATTAGGCTGGGAGGGGGGGCAGTGAGGGGCAACCAGGCCAGAAAAGGGAAACAGTTTAGGGCAACCAGACTGGCAAGAAAGGCAGTTAGGGGTAACCAGGCCAGCAGAGGGGGTAGTTGGGGGCAGTTAAGGGTGACCAAGCTGGCAGAGGGGTTAGTAAGGGGCAACCAGGCCAATGTGGGGGGAGGCAGTTGGGGTAACCAGGCTGGTGGGGGGGAAGTTGGGAGCAACCAGGCTGGCAGAGGGGTCAGTAAGGGTCACCAGGCCAGGGGAGTCAGTTGAGGGTGAGCAGGCTGGCATGGGGGGAAAGTTAGGGGCAAACAGACCATCAGGGACATCAGTAAGGGGCGACCAGGCCAGGAGGGTCAGTTGAGGGCAACCAGGCCAGCAGGGGGAGGCAGTTAGGGGTGATCAGGCCAGCAGAGAGGGCAGTTGAGGGCAACCAGGCTGTCAGGGGGCACAGTAGGGGGCAATTAGGCCAGCAGGAGGGCAGTTGGGGGTGACCAGGCCAGCAGAGGGGACAGTTAGGGTGACCACGCTCGCGGGGGGGGGGGGCAGTTGAGGCAACCAGGCCAGCAGGCAGAGATGGTTAAGGGTGATCAGGCTGGCGGTGTGGGGAGGGCAGTTAGAGGCAGCCAGGTGAGCAGTTAGGAGCCAGTGGTCCCAGATTGGAAGTGGTCTGACTGTTGGTTTAGGCCCAATCCTCATGAATTTCGTGCACTGGGCCACTAGTATATATATATATATATATATAAATGTTATTGTTCCCTACCTTTGAAAGCATGGAGTTTCCACACTTATCTACCAGGTTTTCCATATACAAGATATTCATTAAGCTTTTCTCATTCAAATGGTGTGTAAGCATGCTGACCTAGTGGGTTTAACACTTTCAGAGGAGTGTCCCAGAAAAAATCTAGCTGAAGACATGTTCCTAGGGCCTCTACTTTTGCCTTCGATTTCTGCCAAGTGAGAAGTGTTTCTGGTGGGTAAATTTGGACTATGGTGTTAAGGATTAAATCCCGAACAATATTGATTTTTAACTAAGGAGAGAATATAGAGTGTTGAAAGTGTTGTGGATCAGAGAACTTGAATTTTGAGAAGAAGATGGTTTCAGTGGGTGAGGGAAATACCTGAAGAGTTTGGGATAGGATGGAAACAATGGGGAGCAAAGATAAGGAGAGGCCAATGTAAGGAGAGTCCCAAGGAGGAAAAGATAGTCAAAGAGTGGATACTAATACCTCAACTGGGACCTTGGACACTTTGAATATTGCCTGAATTTCACCTGGCATTCAGCCCTACAAGGTCCTATGTTCACTGGTTCATTCATTCACTCATTCATTCAACAAGTATTTATTATGAATGTAAAATAGCAGGTACTTAATAAATTTGTGAACTGAATTAGCAGGCTGCTTCATGCAATGACTGCTTTGGGGCAGGTTACTTTACCTCCATGTTTAATTCAGTAAAATAAGTATAATAGTAGTACTATTATATGTGATAAGGGTTAAATTAATACATGTAAAATGCTAAGAAAACTGCCTTGAAAATGTTAAGTCCTCAATAAATGTTAGCTGCTGCTTGTTATTTTAATGTGTATTTTTTAATTGATTTTAGAGAGAAAGAAATGAGAGATAGAAACATGGATGAAAGAGAAACATCATTGATCAACTGCCTCTTGCATGCCTTCTATTGAAGATAAAGCCCACAATCGGGCATGTGCCCTGACTGGGAATCGAACTGTAACCTCCTTGTTCATAGGTCAATGCTCAACCACTGAGCCACACTGGCCTGTACCTGCTGCTTATTATTAATAGAAGGCCATTTGGGTCTCAAATGAAGAATGTTGTTTTTGAGAGACTATTGATTCTATCACCCCATTCCCTACTATACACACACTCTTCAGTTCAAGATGGATGACTTCATAGTCAGCTCAGCTTTCCCTGACTTCAAAATGTCAGAGCTTTTTCCTTTCCTTCCATTATATGCTTCATATAAGATTCTTCTGTTTCACCTCATTCCCATTCCTTTCTCTCATTTTAGCAACTTTAGAATTCCTGTTGTTGTTTTTTTCAGAGTATCCATTTTATTCTCATACTTTTTGCTATCTCTAATGAGTCCTTACTTCTCTTACATCTATAACTGGAGACAAGTTAAAAAACCCAAATAGAAAGTGCTCGATAAATTTTTCTTTATTTTTCTTTGTTCTCATTATTTCTTCTAACATGACTTTCTATTCTTGAGATCTATGATACAAGTTTTAAATGACTGGTAATTAATAGACTTTAATTCATTCATTTGCCCCTAAACTGATGACTCTCTCAGGACTCAATACAGGGTTTACTTATATTTGAGCTCTGTCTACAGTGATTTTTTTTTCAAATCTCCCTGTCCCCATTAGTTCACCATAGAGAATGGAAATCTCATCAAATTCCTGCCGACCCCACAAGAGTATTATAAAGGTTAATGAGGCAATTTCCCAGCAGTTCTTTGAATGCTCAGAATGTACGAATATTATTATTGCAAGATTATTGAGGACTTTCAGTGCTCATAAAATAGCAGACATTTCCCTCAGGCTACTAGATAAGAATTCTTTATTTTAAATTTCAGATTTTAGTGCATTCAGTTTTCATCTTTAGAGCTTGTTAAGCATTTTATTGACATTTGATGAGATGGAATTCTGAAAGTCTTATGTAAATTAGAACGTATCTGTGTATATACAAATACTTATATGTATTTATGTGTGTATGTGTGTGTGTGTAAATGTTTGTATTTCTATACCACATCAGTGATCTTATATATAATACTAAAAAAAACACCTTTAAGACACAAGTTTCTGAAAATATAAATATTAAAGACTTGAGAAAGGCTACATCCTCAATTTAATACTTACATTCCCCCTAAAACATCATTGACAAATGTCATCCTATCTATGCTTAAGTCTCCCCATTGACAACTATAAACTTGCTAATATGTAGAGAATTTTTCCTTTTGCCAATAAAGGACAGTTTCAAATTGTCTCCTCTCCCCTGAAATCTTCAGCTCTTCCCCCATCCTCATCCAATAAACCATCTTGCTACCAGCTTTACTGAGGAAACTGAAGCAATCAGAGAGAACTTCCACAATCTTCCATCACCATACATTCTGCCTTCTCTCTGCTTTCTGTGGATGGATGAACTGTCTTGTGTTCATAGCTATGGCTATCCTTCATCGCCTACTTTGGAATATCCCACCACCATTTTCTTTTCTGTCATTTACATCATTCATTTTTCTCTTCCTACTAAATGATTCCTCACTTCAGCCTCCAAGTATATTGCTAATTTTCCCATATTAAAATAACTTATCCTTTTGACTACCACTCATTTTGTTTCTCCATCCTTCTTTTGGCAAAAATCCTTGAAAGTCTTGCATGTACCCACTAGTCCAATCTCTGTCCTCCCATTCCATCACCAACAGCCTCACTACCTCTCTGAAACTGCTCTTCTCAAAGCCGCCAGTGAGCTCCACATTGCTAGTAAACCTACTGATTATTTCTCAGCCCTCATCTCACTTGACCTAGCAGGATATATGACACAGTTAATCACTCTCTCCTCCGTGAAATACTTGCTGCACTTGGTTCTCAGGACATCCCCCCCTTGCCTGGTTTTCCTCCTTTTCTAATTGCTCATTCTCATTCTCCTCTGCCAGTTCTGCTTTTGACATGTATTACTTCTAGTCCCATCCTGGCTGTCCCAAGCCTTGTCCACACTACTATCATCTCTCACCTATATTATTGCAACTTATAACTGGTCTCCCTGCAACTGCTCTTACAAGATAATTCTCAACACAGCAGCCAAACTTATCCTGTTAAATATGTCAATTTGAGTCACTCTTCTGCTCAGAGCACTCCATTGGCCTCTCATCCCATCTGAACTAAAAGCAAAGTCTCTACTATGTCCTACTAGGCCCAGCATGATCCCATGTTGTCTTTCTAACCTTTTCACTCCCACTACTCTGCCCATGCATCTCCAGTCACAGGGCCCCCATACAAACTCCTTGAACTTGACCTCATGGTCTTTTTACTTGCTCTTCCTACTCTTCCCCAAATCATCAGACAGCTCACTTCCTCACTTCATTTCCTTACTCAAGAATTACTTTCTCCGGAGAATCCAAGATGGCGGCATAGGTAAACACCTACACTGCTGCCTCGCACAACAATTTCAAAACTACAACTAAAAGACAGAACAGACATCATTCAGAACCACAGGAAAGCTGGCTGAGTGTAAGTTCTACAGCTAGAAGGAAAGAGGGGCTCACAGAAACCCAGAGGAGCTGCCAAAAGCTGAGGTACGGAGATGCATGGAGAGAGCGAGTGCCTGAGTACCTGGCTGGTTTTCTCTGGCAGGAGGGAAACAGAGACTCCCAACGGCATTGAACCCCTTATCTTATGACACTAAACCCCAGATCCAGCCAAAACTCATACGGCGGGAGTTTGGACTGTGAAAAGGGAGAACTGCACGGAAATTTAGGGGAGTCTCAAAAGATCAAAAGCCTGGTGGCGCGCACGGCACTGCACATAGGACAGATTGCTGATTGTGCCGCTGGCTTTCGAGAGTGGGCGGGAGACAGACCCTCCCAACTGTGCCACTTCTAACTTCACTAAGCCCCTGTTTTGGGTGAAACCCTGGGGACCTAGACTCGTGTGGTCCTGGTGCGCAGGGGGGCTGGAAAGGCAGCGGTTAGAGGCACTGCAGGCACGTGCACAAGGACTGCTCCAGCGATTACCCAGTCACGTGAGATTCAGGGACCATGGAGGGCGGGGCGACTGCAAGGCAAGGCAGTCCCTTAAGCCCTGAGACCCCACCCATCCCAAGCTCAACAGAGGCTTCTTCGGTTTTGCAAGTCTGGTATCATAAAGCTGAATTCAACACAGAAGTTTCCCGGCATAGTGAAAATGCCGAGACAAGGGAAGGGATTACAAACAAAAGAAACGAAGGAAAACAAACGACTGGATATAGAGTTCAAAACCACACTTATAAGGTTTTTCAAGAATATGCTAGAAAAGTTGGATAAATTTAGTGAGACCCAAGAGGAGATGAAAAAGGACATACTAGAGACACTGACTGAAATAAAAAATATTATACAGAGTCCTGACAGCAGACTAGAGGATGGCAAGAATCAAGTCAAAAATTTGAAATATAAAGAAGCAGAAAACATTCAACTGGAAAAGTAAGAAGAGAAAAGAATCCAAAAATGTGAAGATAATGTAAGGAGCCTCTGGAACAGCTTCAAGTGTACCAACATCAGAATTGTGGGGGTGCCAGAAGAAGAGAGAGAGCAAGATACTGAAAACCTATTTAAAGAAATAATGACTGAAAACTTCCCACATCTGGTAAAAGAAATAGACTTACAAGTCCAGGAAGCACACAGAACCCCATATAAAAGGAATCCAAAGAGGACCACACCAAGACACATCATAATTAAAATACCAAGAGCAAAAGACAAAGAGAGAATATTAAAAGCAGCAAAAGAAAAACAGTTCATTACCTACAAGGGAACACCCATACGACTGTCAGCTGATTTCTCAACAGAAACGATGCAGGCCAGACGGGAGTGGCAAAAAATATTCAACGTGATGAACAGCAAGAACCTACAACCAAGAATACTCTATCCAGCAAAGCTATCATTCAGAATTGAAGGACAGATAAAGAACTTCACAGAGAAGAAAAAGCTAAAGGAGTTCATCAACTCCAAACCAGTATTATATGAAATGCTGAAAGGTACTCTTTTTGAAGAGGAAGAAGAAAAAGGTAAAAGACAAAAAATTATGAACAACAAATACATATCTATCAACAAGTGAATCTAAAAATTAAGTGAATTAAAAATTTGATCAACAGAATAAACTGGTGAATATAATAGAATCAGGAGCACAGAAAGGGAGTAGACTGATAATTCTAAGGAGGACAAAAATCATAAAGCATCAAACAGACTGTGAAATTACAGCAGAAAGATTAAAGTTAGGTGAGGTAGATAAGTGATCAATCAAAGGACTTGTATGCATGCATATAAGCATAACCAATGATCACAGACACTGGGGGGTTGCGGTATGCCTGGGAGGGAGGGGGGCAATGGGGAGATATGTAT
>JAAGEH010002534.1:12216582-12230464 GCA_011751065.1 Lasiurus cinereus | reverse complement strand
TCAGAAAGCCCTTTATCCTAAGCAACCCTAAAAATGTATATCCCCTTTTCTGCTTTTTTTCCCCCTGTTTAGCATGTCTTATTTCACTCACTTGTTTATTATCTGTCTTCCACACTAGAATGTAAGCTCTATGAGGATTAAGATTTTTTGGTCTGTTTTGTTTACTGTTTATCAGTGCCTAGACCAATGTCTGAAAAATAATAAGAATTCAATATAAATATTTGCTAAATAAATTATAAATAAAATAGATAAGTCAGTTTGTTGTAATTGGTAAATTGTCAAAAAAAATAAAATTCAAATGTTGGCATGAAGCATCTTTGCTGTGGGTTAGGTCATGCACGTGCCCTGTTAGTCTCTGGTGTGGATGGCGCTCCACTGGATGACCCTCACCTCAGCCCTCAGCAGCCTGGGCTTCCAGAAATCTTTCTGCAGGAGCTGGTACGTGCTGAGGGAGGACTGGCTCTCCACCTGAAGGAGTTTGGCAAGTTTATTGCTGTTAACTAATCAACAGATGCCAATAGGATTTTGTGCTTTCTCAATATTCTACTAGGTTATCAGGTCTCAATCTTTTTGGCTTTTGCCTCTCAGTTTTGTTCCCAAATCCAATTGGGGAAGACTTCTATTCAGATTTAATTAAACTCTTAAGGAACTGGCTGTATTATGATTTCCTGATCTTGTACTTTGTCTCTCCATGTCAACAGAGCATAAACATTTAAGTAAGATATCACTCATCATTCGACAACATTGATAGAGCGATACGATTCCAAGTTCAATAATGGATGCAAAAATAAATAAGGCTCAAACCTTGCTTTTGAGGAGATCAAAGTCTAGAGGGGGAGAGAGACTTATAGACTAATTCAATATACTGTTATAAGTCCAGTAATGGTCTAAGGGTTATGGGAACACTGAGCAGAGAGCAATAAAGTCTGCATGAAGATGTATGAGCTTTGAAGGAAGAGAAGGTGCTTGCTGAAAGGGGAAACTGCAGGAGATTCTGTTACCCACAATAATGCCTTGGCTTCATTCAATACGACACAAAACAAGTCACCTTCAGCTAGGCTTGAGGCTGAACAGTGAGACTCTTAACATTAATTTGATTTTTTTAAATTATATGTTTCATATTCATGTCATTTGACCCATTCCCAGGAATAAAATACCATAGGATAAAGTCACCCAAGGTGCCTGATGGATGGGTTTTTTACCTTAGATTCATAGACTATTAGAGAAGAGAAGAGACTAGCTTTGCCCAAACTTGATTCCCTCCACCACTGAGGAAGCCAAGGCCCTGAAAGAATTACTGTCCTCCCCAAGTGAGCATGGTGAGTTAGGCTTCCCTGTCTCTCAGTAGGACTTGATTTGAATCCATATCAAGGGAATGAATCAATTCTTACAACTTATTTCCTGCATTTTCCAAGCCCTTCTTACTGCTCCCAGACCTGAAATAAGTAACACTGCTCTGACCCACTCTCCCTCCCCATTCATCATTTTGGTTGCAAAGGGCCTATGTAGCCAAGAGAAGCCAGTACTAGGAGGTCTGACCTGACCACTTTCCTGAATCTGAAACAGTCCATAAGCTGCCCCAAGCTTTGCCTTTAAAGAGGTTCTGGAGTGGCTTTTATGGGCTGGGACTCAAATTCCAAACTTAAGTCTTTGTAGGGGGTGTTAAAACCTATCACATCTTGCCCTGGATGGCATGACTCAGTGGTTAGAATTTCAGCCTGCACAGTGAAGGGTCATAGGTTTGATTCCTAGTCAAGGGCATGTGTCTGGGTTTTGCATTTCATCCCCAGCCTTGCTCAGGGCATATGTGGGAGGCAACCATTCAATGTGTCTCTCTCACATCGATGTTTTTTTCTCTCTCTCTCTCCTTCTCTCCTTTCCTTTCCTTTCCTTCCTTCCTTCCTTCCTTCCTTCCTTCCTTCCTTCCTTCCTTCCACTCTCTAAAATTCAATGGGAAAAATATCCGTGGGTGAGAATTAACAAAAACAAAACAACAAAAACCCTACCACATTTTGGCATTGAAGTTTTTGTTTGTTTGTCTGTTTGTTTGTTTGTTTTAGGTTCTGCAGGGCTTTCGTCATTACACCAGATTGTCTAGGCTTTGTCCTGATCAGAAATGACAAAGGGGATGGGAAGAAAGATTCCTCCTGCTCAGAACCTTGTCTTCCATACCTGGTCATAGCTCTATAGAGCAAAGGTTGGCAGCTGTGTGTAGACCAGCATCATCTAGTGGGCATTTGGCTTTTATAGCTTCAGTTAGTAGGGAGTTATTTTAAAGTACCAAAGGGAAACAAAGCCAGGAAGCCTTATAGCAGTTAAATAACCAGTCCTTGCAGTCACTCAGAATACATGGTTGACTGGCCGTCCAACAGTTCTCAAGTCCTGGTAATCGAGTCATCTTGACTCTGCTACCTCTACTATTCCCCGCTGTTCTGTCTGCTTCTATAGCTTTTATTAAGATTCTAGTGACTTTCTTGCTGCTGCCAATTAACATTAAAAATATCCGATTACAGACAGTATTCGGGTTACCTTGGACTCGACGTACATCATTTCATGGTTACATCGCCATCTCCCATTTATTTATATATTAAAAATAGTTTTGTCCTAACCAGTGGATAGAGCATCAGCCTGCAGACTCAAGGGTCCCAGGTTTGATTCTGGTCAAGGACATGTACCTTGGTTGCAGGCACATACCCAGTAGGGAGTGTGCAGGAGGCAACTGATTGATGTTTCTCTCTCGTAGATGTTTCTAACTCTTTATCCCTCTCCCTTCCTCTCTGTAAAAAAATTAATAAAATATATTCTTTTAAAAAGTTCCATCATTTTAACATATGTTCTTATGTGCTTTATGTTTTTTATTGTTTATTTACCACAAATAAAGGTCAGGAATTATTTTTCTTTTAAATTTTTTTATTGTTTCATTTCATTACTGCTGTGTATGTGCTGCATGTGAGTGACATAGATGCTTATGTAGTGGTTCCAAGGACCTATTGTACTAAGTTTTCATGTATGTAGTCACGATTTAACTTGACTGATCATTCTCATTCTCTGAAGCACACATACACTCATGCATGGAGAGTCTTTAAATAAGCTTGATTCTTCTTCAACTAAGCCATAGGTTGCTCCTTTGAACCTAGATTATGGGAAGCAATAATAATACCTACTGTTTGTTCAGAGCTTTACCTGCATTAACTTCTTTAATCTCCATAAACTTACTCTAATTCATAATATTTGTCTACCTGACAGTCTGTAGTTGTCTACTTGACATTCTATAATTATTTGTTTGGGTATGTCTCCTCCCCTAGAATATAATCTCCATGAGGGCAAGATCTTTTTGTTTTGTTTTGTTTTGTTTTGTTTTTGTTCATTCTCACCTGAGGATATTTTTCTATTGATTTTTTTTTAAGTGAGAGTGGAAGGGAGAGGGAGAGACAGAAATAGAAACATCAATGTGAGAGAGACATATCCATTGGTTGCCTCCTGCATGTGCCCCCACCAAGGCCAGGGATCAAGCCTGCAACCAGGATATGTGCCATTGACCATAATTGAACCCGGGACCCTTCAGTCCACAGGCCAACACTCTATCCACTGAGCCAAACCAGCTAGGGCAATCTGTATGTTTTTTTAATGTCATATCACTGGTATCTAGAAGAATTCTTGACAATCACTAGGAGTAGTATTCTTTAAATATCTGTTGAACAAATAAATTTAATACCCTGACAACCTATTATATAGGTGCTATAACAACATCTTCCTTCAGGTAACAAGAGGTTATCATAGCACTACTTACTGTGTGACCATGGCCCTGAGAAGTCAAGTGGAATGCCACAGTCACACAGTAAGTAAGTGGTGGAGGCCAGATTAAAACCCAATTGACCTCAGCACCTTGTGCTCTGCCACTGTTCCGTACTGTCCCTTGGCATGTTGCCTGGGTGCCCTGAGAAGAAAGCCTTCCTTTCAGCCTTTGCTTATTTGAATCAGAGTCAGAATCAAACTGAGTTTAAAATAAATGAAATAATTGTTCCCTTTGGAACTGATGCTATTTGTGATCACAAATACAACTTTTAAATCAGCAGTACAACTTTTACCCCCACTAGAGGGGGGAATAATATGGTAAACCACTACATCCTGAATGGTCAGGGGTCATTGCCAAGTCCAGACAACCAAATTGACAATGCAGCCCTGGAATCTTGGCTGAATGGATGAAATGCCAACATCTCAGAAAGTTAAAGTAGATGAGTCCACACGGTTTGCCCATGCGGCTGTAATCTGAACAATTATACAATTGCCAGTTGATTCATATTTTTCCAAAAGATGAGCAATCAACTCTTCATAAATAATAAGGAAAACTATGCCCCACATTGATATCCATTGGGTTTGCTTCACTTGCTGTCTCAGAGGACAAACCTTCAGGTATGATTCAGTCAACAGAAGCCCTTCAAAGAGCCCAAGAGACTGAGGTAAAAAATGTTATAGCCGAAACAGGTTTGGCTCAGTGAATAGAGCGTCAGCCTGCGGACTCAAAGGTCCCGGGCATGTATCCTGGTTGCGGGCACATCTCCAGTAGGAGGCGTGCAGGAGGCAGCTGGTCGATGTCTCTCTCTCTCATCGATGTTTCTAACTCTCTTTCCTTCTCCCTTTCTCTCTGTAATAAAATCAATAAAATATATATAAAAAATTTTTTTAAATGTTATAGCTGGACAGTAATACTTTGGTCACAGGTAAGCATGTCAAGAGAAGAATAGTGATGGAATTTAAATAGGATTAGGATTACAGTATTTGAGCTATATGTATTTACATAGTATGACTTGCCTTTCATAACAATTTGGGAAATGTGACTGATATTTATGGAATCTCAAATGAATATTGTAGCTCTGGTCTGACAGCTCTATCTAGTACATTTATATATTTTAAAAGATTTATTTACTGATAAATATATATCTCATCAGGGATTCACTTTGAATTAATTAAGAATGGAAGTGAGGCAGCATCAGGGGCATCCATGTGACAAGCTTGGCCATGAGTACATAATAGGTGAAGCTAAACAATGGGTGAAGAAAGATTTATTATACCACTCAGTCTTCTTTTGTCTGTGTTTATAAGTTCCATAGTAAAAGTGAAAAGCTCTGCCTGATGTTACTCAATGCTTAGAGCATCAGCCAAAGAACCTAAGGGTCTTTGGTTTGTTTCCTGGTCAAGGGCATGTACCTGGGTTTCAGGTTCAATCTCTGACCCCAGTAGGGGCATGTGAAAGAGGCAAACATCTTACATCGATGTTTGTCTCTCTCTATCTCTCTCCCTCCCTTCCTTCCATTCTTGCTAAAAATCAATGGAGAAAATATCTTCCAGTGAGGATTAGAAAGAAAAGAAAAATGTGAAAAGATAAGCAAGTAATAAAAATAACCTTTACCCTCCAGTGTGCACAGCACTATGCTATGTACAGTAGAGAGAGCATGAAAGGTTTCTACTCAAGGAGCTTAAAGTGCTAGCAGGGAAAACATGCATACACACATTCTGAATTCCACCAAATTAAAGGAATTTGTAAAGTATCTGTAATTAATTTTAAAAGTGGAGTGATTTGTGTGTACTTTGTAAAGTTTAAAGCATTTCCCCAAAGTTATTCTACTTAAGTCCCCAAACATATATAAAGCTGCCTGTTTCTCAGATGCAAATGGATGAGATAAAATGTAGTAAGTGTGTGACTAGAGCTATGGTGCAGAGAATTTTGTAAAGAAGTAAGAAACAGAGTCAGACTCTAAACTAAAAACAATTTCCAATCTAGTTGATTCTTTTTTATAAGTAATAAAAGACTGGCCCTAACTGATGTGCCTCAGTGGTAAGAGCATCAGCCTGTGGACTGAAGGGTCTCAGGTTCGATTCCAGTCAAGGGCATGTACCTTGGTTGTGGGCACATCCTCAGTGGGAGGTGTGCAGGAGGCAGCTGATTGATGTGTCTCTCTCATCAATGTTTCTAACTCTCTCTCCCTCTCCCTTTCTCTCTGTAAAAATTCAATAAAATATATTTAAAAAATAAAAATAATTAAAGGCTGTTATTTCATTGAGGTGAAATAGAGATGTGTTCTGGAATGCTCCATCGTGGTTAAAAGCAGAGGCTCTGGATGCAGACCATAGGTCAATGACCTTGTTTCTGTGCAAACTTTGGCATGTGACCACCTCTCCTTATCTACAAATGTCATGGCATTGTCTGGAGAATGAAGTGAGATGATAGATGAAGTATTCTGGGAATGATGCCTGGCACACAGTATGCTGTCAATAAACAGTAGCTGTTTTGTTTGTTTGTTTGTTTAATATGTATTTTTTTATTTCAGAGAGAAGAAGGGAGAAGGATAGAGAGATAAGATAGAAACATTGGTGAGAAACATTGGTTGGCTGCCTCCTGCACACACCTTACTGGGGTCTGAGCCCACAACCCAGGATGTGCCCTGTCAGGGAATGCAACCATGACCTCCTGATTCATGGGTCGATGACCAACCACTGAGCCACACCAACCAGGCCATTAGCTGTTTTTAATGTCTATACTTCCATAAACAATAAAACTTTCCACAGTGGACGAAAATACTCTGGCCCTTGCTACTTTGGCCTGTGGAGTGAAGGGTCCCGGGTTCGATTCCTATCAAGGGTACATGCCTGGGTTGTAGGCTCTGTCCGCAGTGGAGGGCATGCAGGAAAAAGCCGATTAATGATTCTCTCTCATCATTGATGTTTCTATCTCTCTCTCCTTTTTCTTTCCTCTCTCTGAATCAATAAAAATACATATTTTTTTCTAAATAAAGAAAATCTGGAGGACACTAATCAGGAACCTAACAGGTTAAACGTCCTAGAGAATGGAGTGCTGTGCTAGGCTAGTGAATCAGCATTTGTCCTTATTTGTTCTCTGTCCATTCAGAAATACTGATTAACATGCTCAGAGGAAGAGGCCCAAGATGAATTTGAATGACAGGGAAAACAACAAGCTTTCTTGATGTAGAGGCAATTTCCTCATTAAAGTTTTACAAACAGATTATGTGACACATGGGGCATTGCGAAGAAAGAAGGAGGGAAAGAAAAGGCAGATCTTCCCATGCCAGACCCAAAAGACCCAGAGATAGTCAGTCGTCAGCTTTTTCTGGCACATCTGTCAGCTCTTCTCAAAGTGCTGACCAGGCTAGGCCCAGGGCAGAGGACACCAACCACGTGGTCCAGACACGTGATAAGCTTGTTGTGAAGACCTGCACAGGTTACTCGACCTTCAGTACCTCTGAGAAAAGGCTTTCACCGAGGAAGACGTGACCTTTCAGGAGGACGCATGTCCAAGCTTAGTAAATGGAAGAACTGGTAGCTTGTGCTGGTCTGACTTGGAGAGGTGCTCGAAAGGCTTGGCCAATCTTTGATTTGATTGTGAAAGCAGAGGGGAGTGGCATCACCAACTGACGTGCACTACTGTCTCTGACATCTCTTACTTAACAATGTGGATGTACAACATATCCACCAGCCTACAATGGAACAGGGATGTTTATAAAACAATAATAAATGATCATAGGAAAATCCTAAGAAAATGTTGAGAAAAACAAAGAGAAAATGAAGTTTCAGGAACACCTGGATTTTTCTGCCTCGTGCTTTGGAAGCACTATTTAGTTGGTATCTAGGGGAACACATTGATGGCATTAGTATTTGTATCCATTATAGATAAAATATTAAGTATTTTTTCCTTTTTATTGAATTTATTGGGATGCCACTGGTTAAGAAAACTAAACAGGTTTCCGGTGCACAATTCAATAACACATCATCTGTACACTCTATTGTGTGTTCACTATCCCAAGTTAAGTCTTCGTCTATCACCATTTAGTCACCCCATACTCTCCTAAGATATTAAGTATTAACATTTATTTATAAACTAGTAGCCCTGCAAATGAATCCCTGTGCCAGTAGGTCACTGCTGCCCTCCTATAGCTCTCCGCCCACTGCCCCACCCTCCTGTAGCTCCCCCCTTATAGCTTGCTGCCCTGCCCCCTCCTGTAGGTTTCCACCACTCACTTGTAGTTCACTGCCCCACCCTCCTGCAGATCCATGATCCGGTCATTATGTGGTTGGTCGTTATGCCTCAGGGCATAAAGGATAATTAGTATATTCCTCTCTTATTATATAGGATTGAACATTTTCTCGAACTCTCCATGGCTTGTCTTATTGATAATCACAATAGCCTTAATAAGATGCATTTCCTAGCTTCTGAGTTCCTGAAAGGTATTCTCAGGCCACAGAACAGCAGGCCTATCAGTTTCTTCACAAAGGAGTTGGGAATACTAAGGTCACTTAACTCTGAGTGTCAAATTGTGGCACTTCAGCTTCAGAAGATGGCTCAGTAATCACTGGGTCCAGTTTTAGACATGGAGAGGTTTCTTCTTGGTAAAATAAGTTTTACTTTGAGACTTTTACCACATATAAGAACAATAATCTGAGATAGGCCTAAGAAAGGAATAAAAAAGATTTGAAGCAACAATAGGATTGTACCTAGGAACATGGTAGGCACTTAATAAATTCCTCTTCCTATTCAATTGTTAAGAGCTCCATCTGCTGGTCAAATGGAATTCTGTTGTAGTCCTGTAGTTACTAATTAGAAAAACCATATACTGTATCAGAAAATTAGAAAAGATAAAAGTAATATCAGGGGTGAAAGATTTCAGATCATCTGATCCAATTGTTTTATAAATGAAGAAACTTATTATACTACTAGAGGCCTAGTGCATGGATTTGTGCACATCAAAAGGAAATTAATTGGAAGGTGACCAGTGGGGTGGGACTGTGTGAGATGGGCTAGACAAGCCCTGGAGCCAAACTCCTGTGGTCCCTCCCCAGGTGGCACACCTGAGGCAGTGCTGGGGCTTGAAGGGCATCTGCAAAGTGAGTGGGGTCCCTCCAGCAGGTGGGGTCCCCTGGCCTGGCCTTCAATAACTGGGTCAAAGCCAGCAGTCCAACATCCCCTGAGGGGTCCTTGAGTGCAAGAAGGCACTCTGCAAAGTTGCTGTCACTTGGCAGCTCCTGCATTGGTGATCATTGTGCATCATAGCTATTGGCCAGTCAGCTAGTCCCTTAGGCTTATATAGAGAGAGATGGCATATTCCTAACTAGAAGAAATAGAGAAAGTAAAACAATTTGTCAAAATTATAGTTCACTTATAGTGAGTCTGAAAAAATTGACTGACAGACAAGCATAAAATTTTATAAGATAAAAATAATCTACATACTGAAGATGCTTTCTGATTTAAAATGGCTACCTGCTCTTCTCAGGGAAAATAGTAATTGGGAGTTTGGATTTGAAGTCAAACTAATGTTTGACTACAGATTCCACCCCTGCTAGCTGCTTCTTGGTTGAGATAGCTACATCTCTGGCTTAATATCCTTCATCCTAAATTGTGAGTCATAGTACCCTGCTCGTATATCTAAGCTATAATAGAAGTCACATGGTAGAAACCCCATAATTGGAGGAAAAGAAGGAAGAATGACTGTGGTTGTTGCTAATAATAATATTGTGGACCAACAATAGCCTACAGTGGGATTATCAGGAGAATTGAGGTGATGTATATGCAAGTTCTTTGTAAAATGAAAATGTGCAATACATCTAAAAGTCAGAATTGTGAGTTAATCACATATTACAAAAAAAAATATTTTCAAAAGAATAAATTAGGAACATTTCTTGGATAAACTGTGTGTTACATATACCAGCTTTCGTTTACTACCTGAAAGACTTCTCAGCCCTATTTCTCTAAACTTAGCGGAGCAATTCCTTCTTTGGTTCATTTCTCTTCGCACATTACATTATCTGTGCTAGAAGAAACCAGTTCATACTTCTGCCTGGAAACCTCCCTAGTCCAGTTCATGCGTCCTTAGGTGCCCTTTGTATTTCACACGTTACTGCAGACAGCAAGCCTAGCAAACTTACAGCCTTTACATAACAAGGGTCCTTTCCTTCAGCCTCCAAGTTCATTTCCTTACTGTCTCCAAGCTCACCAGCCCATCCCTGAGGACCTGCGGGCTGTCACTGTGGTCTTGTCACCCCTTCTAGCTTGCGTTTTTCAGCTCCTCCAGACCCTGTTAATTTCCATACACACCTCAGTCCTAAAGCCAGCGCCCCATTTCCATCCCAGTTACCTACTGCTGCATAAAAAGCCTAGCGCCTACAAACAAGTTTATCAGCATTTCCCTTCTCTCTAAAGCAGGTAGTAATTTAAATGCATATGTTAAAAAAATATTGTTGCCCTGGCTGGTTTGGCTCATTGGATAGAGCGTCTGCCTACAGATTGAAGGGTCCAGATTTGGTTCCCCACAAAGGGCAGGCACATGCTCAGGTTGCAGGTTCAATCTCCAGTAGGGGGCATGCAGGAGGCAGCCAATCAATGGTTCTATCTCATCATTGATGTCTCTATCTTCCTCTCCCGCTTCCTCCTTCTCTGAAATTAAAATTTTTTTTAAAAAATATTGTTACAAAAAAAAAAGTATTGCTTATATTCCTTTTGTGGCAATAAATCAGACTTTATCTGATAAAAATAAATTGTCCAAATCTTTCTGAGCTCAGTGGGCAGTTGTCCTCTGGGGTGTCTCACACAGGGATGTCAGATGGCAGCTGGGGCTGGATGTCTACCAGACCTCACTCACAGGACTAGTGGCTGATGGTGGCGCCAGCTTAGAGCTCAGCTGGTGTTGGAAGGAGCAGCCACTCCCACTCGTGGTTTCTCTAGGTGGCGTGGGTTTCTCACAACCTTGTAGCTGGGTTCCAAGAACCAGCTACTAAGAGGCAGGAGACAAAAGCTGAAAAACTATCCCCAGCACTAGTACAGGGTAGCTTCTGCCATCTTCTCTCAATTAAAGCAGTCACAGGGTCTGGAAAACTGCAAGGGCTAGAGAATTAGTCTCCACTTCTTGATGGGGAGTGGCAAGGTCACTCTACAGAAAACAAGTGAGACAAGAGATATTATGTCACTTCAGGATTTTAAAAAATCCTATCAACCCAAAAAGGGGGAGAGAGAATGAAAAAGAAGCATTAAAAAGTGAGACAAGTAGTACAATGTGGGGAGATACAGAAAAGTCTAAATATGTAATAATCACAATTCCTGAAAACAGACTAAACTCATTAAAAGACAAAGGTTGTCACAGTAAAACACAAATAAACAAAGCTTCATAATATATATGAGAGACAGCCCTAAAACCTAAGAAAAAAAGGCTCCAAGTTTGAGTGGAATGTTCTGTAAATTATTGGTTAGGTGAAGCTGGTTTTTATTTTGATTTATTCTATAAGTTGAGAAAGTTATATTGAAACCTGTGTTTTGTTGGTTTGTATATTTCCCCTTCCATTGATCAGTTTTTGTTTCGTGTATGGTATAGCTGTCTTTGGGTTAGCTTTAAATTTAGTATTATGCCTTCAAAATGATTATTATAAAATTATTTTTATCCCTGATAATATTATTTGCCCTTAAATCTGTTTTGTCTGGTATAAATATAGCCACTTCTGATTTTTTTCATTAGTGTTTGGATGGTATATCTTGTCTCATTATTTTACACACTTTTCCCAAGTTCACGTGAAATATATTTCAAACAGACCATATTCTGGACCCTAAAGCAAGTATTAATGAATTTTAAAAATTTAAGTTATACAAGGCATATTCTTTGATGATAATGAAATTAATGATCAATAATAGAAAGATATATGAAAAATTCTCCAAAATTTGGAAACAAAATATGATACTTCTAAATAATGCCAAAGGAGATAACATGGTAAATGAGAAAGTATTTTAAACTGAATGAAAATAGAAACACAACATTTCAAAATGTCTGGGCTTCAGCAAAAGCAGTGCTTAGAGAGAAATTCATAGCCCCAAAAATGCACATATTATTAGGAAAAAAAAAATGAAAGGATGGTTTCCAGATGGGAGGGAAGCTGGACTGGAGAGATGGGTGAAAAAGATGAAGGGATTAAGAAGTACAGTACAGATTGGTCTGGCCAATATGGCTCAGTGATTGAGCACAGTCTATTAACCAGAAAGTCACATGTCCAGGTTTCAGGCATGGATCCCTAGTAGAGGGTAGGCAGGAGGCAGCTGATCTGATGTTTCTCTCTCATTGATGTTTGTCTCTCTTCCTCTTCCTTCCTCTCTCTAAAATCAATATATATCCTGTATAATAGAGGTGATATGCAAATTGACAGTCATTCCAACACAAGATGGCTGCTCCCATGTGGTCAAAGATGGCTGCCCCTATGTGGACACTAGATGGCCACCACAAGATGGCCGGCAGGGGAGAGCAGCTGTGGGCAATCAGGCCAGCAGGGGAGGATAGTTGGGAGGGCAGTTGGGGGCAATCAGGCCTGCCAGGGAGGGCAGTGAGGGGTGACCAGGCCAGCAGGGGAGGGCAGTTGGGGGGAGCCAAGCCTGCAGGGGAGGGAAGTTGGGGAGGACCAGGTCTGAAGGGGAGGTCAGTTAGGGGGTACCAGGCTGGCAAGGGAGGGCAGTTAGGGGTGACCAGGCCAGCAGGGGAAGGCACTTGGGGGCAACCAGTTCTGCAGAAGAGGGTGGTTAGGGGCAATCAGGCTGGCAGGGGAGAGCAGTTAAGGGTGACCAGGCCTGCAGGGGAGAGCATTGGGGTGGCCAGGTCAACAAGGGAGGAAAGTTAGGGGCAACCAGGCTGGCAAGGGAGTGGTTAGGGGGTGATCAGGCTGGCAGGCAGAAGCAATTAGGGGCAATCAGACAGGCAGGTGAGTGGTTGGGAGCCAGCAGTCCTGGATTGTGAGAGGAATGTCCGACTGCCCGTTTAGGCCTGGGGACATCCCTTGAGGGGTCCCAGATTGGACAGGGTGCAGGCTGGGCTGAGGGACACTCCCCCACCCTGTGCCCAAATTTTGTGCACAGGGCCTCTAGTACACACACACACACACACACACACACACACATTAGAGGCCTGATACATGCAATTTGTGCAAGGGGCTCAGCCCCAGCCACCGTGGCTTCATCTGAAAGGTTGTCCAGAAGGTCATCTGGTCTAATTAGCATATTACATTTTTATTACATAGGATATTTTAAGAAGTACAGATAGGTAGTTACAAATTAGTCATCAAGATGTAAAGCATAGCATAAGGAATACAGTCAATGATTTTGTAGTTATTATGTATGGTCCACCTGAGGGGGCAAAAAAGGCTACAAGAAAATGATAGAGCCCTGGCCTAGTAGCTCAGTTGGTTAGAGCATTGTCCTGATATGCAAAGATTTTGGGTTCCATTCCTGGTCAAGGCACATGCAAGAATCAACCAATGAATGGAACAACAAAATCAATGTATCTATCTCTTTCTCTACCTCTCTAAGATCCATCCAAAAAAAAAAAAAAAGAAAGAAACATGGCTCATTCTAGCTTGTAGAGGACTAAGTTAGCTACATTAACCTGCAATACATAGACTTTGAGACAAAAAAATCACTTGTCAGTTATGAAGGTCACTATATAATGATGAAATCTTCAATTCAGAAGAAACGACAATCAAATTTTATAAAACTGAAAATGTATATACTTTAAAGTATAAAGGTATTTTATGTGTAACATAGGCAAAATTATTTAAAATTAATAAATTTTTATTTAAAGAATTTCACACATTGCGATTCTTTCACTCATTTCTCCTGAGTTTGAGTCTTAATCTTCAAGGTAGTCCTTTTAAAAAGAACTTTTGTTCAATCCATAGTTGTCATGCTCAGTTCATAGTTATTTTAGTTGGACTTCTTTGATCTTCTCTTGACTATGGACATACTTCAAAACTCTCCCCCTCCCACCTCCCGCCGGAACAGTACAGATCATTGGGATAAAACACACACACACACACACACACACACACACACACACACACACACACA